>OY998269.1:45539051-46167897 GCA_963922045.1 Persicaria maculosa
GTTTAATATTATTTAATGAATAAAAAAATAGAGGGTCTTACTTTATATTAATGTTAAAACATTGATAATAATATATTATTTTTTTTACAAAATGTGATTAAATAAATGTTGTTAAAAATAAGAATATATAATTCTATGCAAATTAAGTGGTTATCAATTGCCAAAATAAAATAAATATTTTTCTAAAAATTAAAACATATTTTAATTTCTCATAAAACTGATCAATTCTATTAAATACTCCATCCGTTCAGAAATATGTGTCATTGGACATTTTGACAAGTTTTTTAAGGAGCTTAAAACTATATAAAATATCAAATTTTTAATCAATTTTTTTATATATATTTTAGACTTATTAGTTATAAGTTTAAAATTATTTTTGAAAAAAAAGTTTATTTCTGAACGGAGGGAGTATAGTATAAGAATAAATATTGTACATGCTAAATTATATTATTTAACTTAAGTAATTAGAGATAAAATCAGTATATGAAAGATTGTAATATAAGACTAATGGCATGAGCATATATAAATATTGTACATGCTAAATTATATTATTTAACTTAAGTAATAAGGGATAAAATCAGTATATGAAAGATTAATGTAATATAAGACTAATGACATGAGCATATATAAAAGACCAAAACCATAGCCACATTAATGTGTAAATAACATTTTCAAAGATGTCAGGTACGTTGCATATAAGATTTAAAGTTTAACATACTAAATAATGACCCGCGCGTAGCGCGGGAATGCATTTCTAGTAACATACTAATTTGAAGCTTTCGGGTTTAATTATAGTATTAAGTTACAAAGTTTAACAAATGATAATTACAATAGAAGTATATTAATTTGGTAAATGATGTGAAAAATAATTTATATCGGTTCAGTGTTGAAACATTTATAACTTTTTACTCAAGTGTGAGATTTGATCTTATAACATATCAAATCAAAGTTATTGACGAGATGAATAATATATATTAAATTTTATTTTTTTGATGGGGAGCGACTACCATCCTGGCCCCAAAGAGAACTAAAAAAAATTAGAAAATCAAAGGGAAGTTGTTGGTAAATCAGGATTAGATATGAAAGAAAGCACCAATCACAAGTTGGTGTAGTGGTTATGGGGCTACATCCCATAGTGGGAGGGTCAACCCCTTAATGGGCCTACAGTAACCCGATCCAGATGTAGAGTGGGCTATGCCCACTTGAACTGGAAAGGATCTAAAAAAAAGATATGAAAGAAAGCGATTTAGGGATTTCTCGCATGTTCATTTGGTGATATATGGAATATAGGTAGGGGCGATTTTCATGGCGACTTATGCGAATCGAATCTACAACATCTCACTCCATCATTAGTTGTTGTTTTGAGCGGCGAATTAGATGTATGTGGTCAGATTGTATGAATAGTGGATTATGGATTTATGGTCCTTGTTTCGCAAATTCATACTAAAAAAGTTGGGGCTTTTGTACGAACTAGACAAGGAGATTGATGGATTTTAGAGTTCTATCCTAGAATCTGGTAGACTCTAATTTGGGTGGATCAATTTGGTTCAAGACTTCAAGATTGTAGTGTGTTAATTGAGGAGGTTGTACCAGTAGCTATGGTGGATCTGGGACCGAGAGCAGCGACTGCAATCGAGGAGGAGATAGAGGTTGTGGCTGCAAACGAGTAGGAGAATCAGGAGTCGATGGCCGATGGCTGCGAACAAGGGAGATAAGGTGGTAGGCGACTGCGAGCGTGGTGGAGGCGGTGGCCGGCAGTAGCGAGCGTGGGGAGGCTAAATCAAAGACCCTCCTTACCAAGGGTGGTCAATTGGTAACGAAAGTATTATAAAGGGTGGTTTTCGATAAATAGGTATAAAAGAAGTGGTTGTGAGCAATGCAGTATATTTTAAGGGTGGTTTTCTGCCGTTTACCCTTATCTTTATTAACATTCACTCTTTTTGGAGGGGGAGTTTATATTTCGAAACGACAAGATAAATAACATACAATTAAAAAGCGAAAGTAAATACGTATTAAATAATCACTCCTAACGCTATTGTATAAATAGTATACTCATTTCTCTCAACCTCTTTTTTTTTTGGTATTTACCATTTTTATTGTAAATATCGACACCTCAGGCAGAGTGGAAAATGTGTGCAACCTTATCCGCCACTCTATTGCCTAACCGGGGAACATGAAAGAAGGAAACTTCTTTCATAGTCGATAATAAGAGTTTAACATCTGACAAGATCAGTTCAATTTCCCAAGGACATTTATATATTTTGTTTAGGTGGTTTATGATTATACTGGAATCGCCTTCAATGTGGATTTTGTCGATACGGAGTTGTAGCGCATGTTGGATTCCCAACTTAAGAGCAAGAGCTTCCGCTTTCAGTGGGCTTTGTTTACCAAGTTTCTGGTAACAAATGTGTATCGGCCGTCAGGGGCGGCCCTAGGGTGGGGCGGGCGTAGGCGGCCGCCCCACCCTTCGACCTACGTGTCCCCGGACTTTGGAAAAAAAATAAAAAATTATTTATATATATAGCAGTGTTGTAATAACTAAAATTAGGATGAATATAGAATCAACTAATCTACTTTGTGTAGTTGGTTGGTGGGAAGGAAAGAAAGTAAAGTGAAACCAAAGGTTGCGGGTTCAATTCCTACTAGCATCATTTTTAAAAAAAAATTCACCTACCCAAAAAAACTTTTTTTTTGTTCAACTTGCACCCCACTCTCTATGTTTCTACCCACTTATTTAATTATATTCTCACTTCCCGACCTCCCTATTAGATACAAATTATCTAGCTATAACTAATTAACCCCATAAAATTGGTGAAATTAGCCTTTTTAAAAATAAAAAAATTTCACCTCCCTCAAAAAAGCTTTTTATTCTTTGTTCAACTTGTACTCCACTCTCTATGTTTCTACCCACTTATTTAATTATATTCTCACTTCCCGACCTCCCTATTAGATACAAATTATCTAGCTATAACTAATTAACCCCATAAAATTGGTGAAATTAGCCTCTTTTTTAAAAAAAAATTCACCTCCCTCAAAAAAGCTTTTTATTTTTTGTTCAACTTGTACTCCACTCTCTATGTTTCTACCCACTTATTTAATTACATTCTCACTTCCCGACCTCCCTATTAGATACAAATTATCTAGCTATAACTAATTAAACCCCATAAAATTGGTGAAATTAGCCTCTCTTTTTTTTAAAAAAAAATTCACCTCCCTCAAAAAAGTTTTTTTTATTCTTTGTTCAACTTTCACCCGCTCTCTATGTTTCTACCCCCTTATTTAATTATATTCCCACTTTCCGAGCTCCCTATTATATACAAATTATCTAGCTATAAACTAATTAAACCCCATAAAATTGGTGAAATTAGGATTTGATTATGAGAATAAATTTTGTGAAATTTTCATTAGAGTGTGATTTTGAGAATAAATTTTGTGTTTTAATTATTTTGTATATATGATTTTGAGAATGAAATTTATTAATTGAATTTGTGAAGCTTTATGCAATATTTATATTTTCGTACCCTACATGTCTTTGGGAACCAAAAGATATTATAAAGTTGACGAGTTTACAATCCTAGATAATATGCAAAAGCCTTGAATTTAGCATGATTGAATTTCGATAAGTTTACACTCCTAAATATGACAAATGCTTAAATTTCCAATGAATGACGAGAAACCACTACCATAGCAATCAAGCAAATGTAAGTCTACTTTTCTACAATCCATTGTTAAGTTGAAAGTCGTAGCTTAGGAAAAAAAGTTTATTCAAGGCCAATATCTCAGTACACACTAGAAATTTCGCCCCACCTTTCGGAGGATCCTACGGCCGCCACTGTCGGCCGTCCTTCCCAGTCCCGGATTATGGCTCCAACCGAGCTGTCATTGTTTGCGCCATGTAATCTTGTCATGCTTCTTTTTCTTCCTTGGGTGAAAGGGGTTTTGTTTGTGTCAGGGGGGGGGGGGGGGGGGGGTCCTCACTCCTCATCAAGACTGCACTCAAAGTGTGAAGTTTTACTCAAATTCTCCTTATGAGTTTTTATAGTGCGTAAAGAACAGTCACGGTGAGGGATGGGGACCTGCCTAAACACAAATTGGTTCTGAATGAACCAAGCCGTCCACCAAGAGAAAGCGAGATCCACCTTGGTCACATGGGCAAGGTTGTTTCCAATGAAGGACATGATAGGTTTTATATCTCGTGATTGATTTATCATACTGGATATTGTTGAGTTTGTGTGTGTAGGGAGACGGAAGAGAGAGCGCACATATTGGCATTCAAACAGGAAGTGAATATCATCTTCTACCGCACCATTGCAAAGGCTACATGTGGAAGGAACTGAGGCCCCTCGTTGGGCTAACCTAGAAGCAGTCGGGAGACCATTCTGGCATACTTTCCATAAGAAATTTTTGGTCTTCGGTGGAACGTACAAATTCCAGATCCAGACATTATTGTCTAAATTTAGAGAGGATTGGGCTATGATTAGTTTGTATGCACTCGAAGTGGTGAACCACCCCTCTCTGTCAGGCCACCAATACAATCGATCCTCAAAGGGAGAAACGGGAAGTGGAATGTCCAGGATTTCTTTGACTATATCATTTGGTAACACACTACTTAGTTTTTCCTTCCACCATCTGCCACCCAAAATGTAGTCACTAACAGTTTCATCAAGATTATTAATTTGGGGGCAATCATCTCTAGCTTCTAGAGAAGAAGTTGTTATCCAATTATCCGTCCAAAATTTGACAGTAGTCCCATTTCCAACAGACCAAATTAACCGTAACTTAAATTTATCAATAAGAGTTGTTAGTTTGACCCATTACCATGAGGAGTCACCTCGTTTTTTGTAATCAAGGATGTTAGTCGAACGAAGATATTTGTATTTGATTAGAGAAGCCCAAACATTATCAGGTTTAGCCAATATTTTCCATAGTAGTTTCATTTGAAGAGCTTCATTCATCTATTTTGATTTCCTAAGTCCTATTCCTCCACATTTTTTCGGTTTGCAAATCCGATCCCATCTAATAAGCGGACGATATTGAAGATCTTTATTCCAGAAGAACATCCTATTAATCTGATCTAGTTCTTTATGTATCGATGAGGGTAACAAAAAGTTTTGCATTATATACAGCGGTTTGGCTGATAAATTTGTATTAATTAGGATTGCACGTCCCTGTTGTGATAAAGCATTGGCTCGCCATTTACTTAGTTGTTCTTTAGATTTGCAAATGATGTCTTCAAAAGTGTGTTTGTTCACTCTACCATTAATAATCGGGCATCCTGGGTATTTTTCCAACGAGTTCTCGTTTGTAATATTTAAACAACTACTAATATATGATATTCTAGAGTTCGGAATGCCTTTTGTAGCTTGGAAGCTAGATTTATGATAATTAACTTTTTATCCAGAAACTTTACGTTATGTATCAATTATTGTTCTAACTTTCTGCCCCGCGGCAACCTAAGCTTAGGGACTCACCGGGAAACCTAAGCTTAAGAGGTTATGAGCTCATCGATGACATAAAAAGCGCGCTAGAAGAGCAATTCCCGGGAGCCGTTTCTTGCGCGGACATAGTTGTCATGGTTGCTACAGATGTCGTTTTATTGGTAATATTGTCTACCTAGCTATCATTTAGTATATATGTTCTATTTAATTTGACTAAGTATAAAAGTAATAAAACTATATATATATATACTTAGGAGCTTGTTGAAGGATGGGACGAGATCTAAGATAGAAGACACCATCGATCAACCTTCCTTTCCCGACTTCCAATGGCTCCGATCTCTTAAAGACCTTTAGCCAACGCGGTTTCACTCCTCAAAACCTCATCGCTTTGTCAAGTTAGAAAGGCATGAACCTCATGCGTTACTAAAACTTGTTATGCTCAACTTTAGATGTGGGACACTTTATCCTTCACATCTTAACCATCAATATATATACACATAAATGTAAGGCTTATATAGTTATATGTAATTTTGTAACATATATTATTATATATCATATCATGTCGTGCGTTACTATAGTATTATAAGACCTTGCGAGTTTAGATTGTCAATCCTGATGTATAAAAATAAACAAAATAAAAAGGCAGCACCATATAAAACAAATTAATCGATGATTTTCTGTGGTGTTTTTTTTAAACATAATGTACCAATGTTTGTATAGATAGTATATCCGATACAAAAACTATCGTGTAAATTATGCAACCAAGCCCATCTTTTTATTTTTTTTATGAGACCAAATCCATCATTTAATTCGTGAAAATACCCCATTTACACAAAACCACACCTTAAATTAAACATTTTAGAAAATCACCCTTAAAAATCTAGATACTTGCAACCCTTAAATAGTAATTTTGCACTTTTAACATCAAAATTAACGTAAAAGTGGTATTTTTAAAACATCTAGCTTTTAAAGGGTGATTTTCTGAAAATTTTAATTTAAAGGGTAGTTTTGTACAAAATAATATATTTGAAGGGTGATTTTATAGAATTTAGCCTAGATTAATTTTGCACTTTTAACATCAAAATTAACGTAAAAAGGGTGGGTTTGTGCAAAATAATATATTTAAGGGGTTGTTTTCTGGAATTTGGCCAATGTGGGATGTTTGCTTTGCTCAACTCCGTGTCCGGTAGATCGTCATAGTCTCTCTCTCTACTGAATCAGTGATTTTCTCTCTCCGATGGTTCCGATGGGATCCAGGTAGAAGAGCAAGCGAAAGCACTTTCAGATTTACAGATCCGGAGTTGTTAATTTGTGAGCAGTTGATAGCGAGAGAGATAAAGATGGAGAAGATAAGCGAAGCGTTCGAGAAGGTGAAGAGCACCCAAGCAGTTGAGAGGATGAGGATTCTGGTTGGTATGGATGTCGATGATGAGGAATTGGCTCCTCAGGATAACTCCTTCACGGACGAATTCAATCGCAATTGCACCCTCACTACCAAACAGGTCTGTTTTTTTTTCCATTCCTCACAATCTTGTTTTGCTTTCGTTCTTTTGAGGCTTTCCGTTTAATTGCCCGTGGAAAAATGAAAATTAGGGCTAGTGGAGTTGAAATCTGTCGTGATCGATTGACTGGTTGTGCAATCTGGAGAAACCCTAGTTTCGTATTGTAATGTGTGGGAGCCTTGAGGAGGAGCCGATCTGCCTTTAAATTTGGACAAGTTTGTGTGAAATGTAGGAAGCTTAGTCCATTCAGCTGCCTGATTCTTAATCTCTGAGCTGTTGCTGGTTCTTAAGTTTCTCAGATTATGCGATCTTGTGTGAAATTTGTGACTAACGGTTCTCTTTCTATCTTCTTAATGTTACAGAGGTTTTATGGGTTTGCAATCTGCTTTGTTGCTGGGCTGACTTGTACACTGTTGGTAAGTTGACATCTGGACACCCAACAACTATGTGGATCTGATAGAAATTAATTTACTGATACTCTGGGTGCCTTGGTGGTGGCGTGGTGCACCTAAAATTCCATAACTAGTGCCCAGAAATAAGATTTATTTTCTGAAATTATGCACTCAAATTCAGAGGGAAGGGAATAAAATGTAGCTATCATTGATGCCTAGGATTAGCATTGCCTGAATGTCAATTGTAGCATAGAGTAGTTATTAGTCATAGCAGAATTTCTGGATGTGGAATCATGAAGCTGGTGAGAACTGGGAATGGACTTTGGTAACCTGTGTTAATGATTAATCGCAATCTTGATATGAAGAGCATCAGGGGATGGGGAGTGGACTTCATATTGCTAGGGTCATTAAGAATAAATAACCCTTTTGTTAAGATGGTGGCCACTATTGTATTTTCAGTCCTGAGATCGGCTTTAGTCTGTGTGAGTTGTGGAAGGGGGCCTTACTCCTTAGGGGTTGGTTTTGGGTTTTTTCTTCTTGGGCACTCACATTTAGAATTTTGAATTGTCTTTGAATTTTCTCCCAGTCCCCCGCTTATAGAGGTTATAGCTGTTGAGTGGAGCTTCTGTGATCTGATAGAATTTTTGGCCTTGGCCTTTGGGGTGGGAGATTGGTAACTTGGTTCTAGGATTCAAGTCTTGAATTGAAAGCCTTGTATTATATATACCTTTGGTATTTCACTGGGATATTTGATTCAGGTTCTGCTTTTGGTTTCTGTTTTCCTAGGGTTTGGATATTTGATTTTCTACTTTGTAAGTGGTGTGAGTCGTGTGACCAACTTTTAGGTTTGCTCTCTAGGAACTCAAAAATTGTGTTTTTAGAGGCTAGAAGAGTGTTCAGTTGTGTTGCTTATTAACTTTTGACCTTCTCATGTTATTGTGCTTCAGTCAATACTGGTTTTCTTCCGACCAATTAAGTTTTGCTTCACATTCACCTTGGGGAATTTGCTGTCTCTGGGAAGGTATTTATTCTTGTTTTATTTCTTAAATTATTTTCACGTTTCACTAATCTATCAAATTATCACTGTCTTTTCTTTTCGTATTAAAAAATAAAAATATTGTGAAATATGTAGAGTACATAATAACAGTCATTTTCAGAAAACTGATGGAAGCTTTTCTTTGTTGGCAATTTATGGATTATGACCTTGTCAATTTAGGTGGTCTTTTGTGTGGCAGATTACTTCTCCCTTTTCAACTGGTTATCTGTTCGCTTTTGCATGCTTATTAAGATGCTAAGTTGGAGTCTATTTTTTTTTTGGCAGCACGGCTTTCCTAATAGGCCCCAAAAGGCAGCTGACGATGATGCTTGATCCTGTCCGCAGATATGCAACGGCCTTGTTCCTTGTTAGCATAATTCTTGCACTGTTCTGTGCTCTATATGTATGTATCCATGCCTTCTTGCATCATGCTTTTTATCTTGCCAGATTTTTGGTAAACACACACATACCTTCAAGTTTATTCAAGTGGCTTAATAAAGTAGCTGATATTGTATTAATGTGTGAACACACACACATACCTTTGTGTTATTCCACTGCACCTGAACTTACACAAGATATATGCATGGTTTGGTGCAGGCTCATAACAAACTATTGACACTTTTGGCGATAGTGTTAGAGTTTGGTGCACTTACATGGTACGTCCTGCCCCCTGAAAATAATCTCCTCCCTTAGCAGTTCAAATTATTTCATATGTTTAACCAATTGTGATGTGGTACCCTAAACCGGTCTGTTAGGTATATTTCTAATAGTCTTATCCAGTAAAAAATGCGACGGTTTACATTATCAAGCATATGAAGATAAACAATGACAAGAAATCTTGTGCTGACACATGTGAAAAGTTTATAATGTGGTAAACCTGTGAATTTGCAGGTACAGCTTGAGCTATATCCCTTTTGCAAGATCTATGGTTACAAGGATTTTCATGTCTTGCTTTGATACAGAGTTTTAACTCCCAACATAGAGAGGAAAATGGTGCGTATGAGGGAGATTGGTCTCCTACATGTACAAAAACTTTAGTGTAAAGACGATTTTGGCAAGTTAGTTTTTAGTGCCCGTTTTCTCTACTACTCTTGCTTGCTCCTCTAATTGTGTCCATGTAATAAAAGTGTCTGTGTTTAAGAACCTATTCGAGTTTCCTTGTCAAGATACGATGTATACTATCATTCTGCGAATCCTAAAGACGTAGGAATCGGAGAAATGGATGAATTGGATTCGTCTATTTTTTGTGGGTTCATTTGGATGAATGGTCGTGTTCAATAATGTGCCATTTGTTGGACAATTGAACGTTTCTTGATTTCCTACCTTGGGTTTTCCTACTCAAAACTATTCTTTCTGGGTTCACTGTATGGACTGTACTAAATGGCTTATAGCCTCAATCATGTATTCATGTTAACAATATTTTCAAATTTTAGTGACTTTAAAAATACAGAAGCTATGGTATGGTATATGAAAGTGGTGAACATCAACACTGTTTTGCCGCACTGTAATACCCTTTACATTTGTTCTAACACCAGCATTTATACTTTATAGTTATTTCTTCAAGTGAGTAACTAGAAAAAATGTATTTATTCTTTTCTAAAGAATAAATACATTTTTTTTTTATCAACCCTTGCCCATTTTACAATTTCCTATTTATTATAATAAGGTTTGTTGTTTGATTATAGCAATTTATTTTACATATATTATTTTTAGTGTTTTCAATATAATATATAGGCACGTCTATCTAATATATAACTTTTCTAGCTTTATCGGGAATCTATATACACATACTAAAACCGATGCATTGTTGCCTATATGGCGGCGCGTGAATGCATCTGCATACGTGGCAGCGTGTGAGTGCATCTAGCAAAACTTTCTCCCATCAAAAAGGAAATCTGATAAAAAAAATAATTATTTTATTTTACCATTAAGTCGTATAATTGGAAAGATGGAATATCTTATAAAAGAGTAAATATTATATAAGGAAAAACAATATTAGTTATAGATATATACTATATATTTAACAAAAAACAATATTAAAATATTTTAAAAAAACAGTTCTCTAATAAATGACATGAGATTCAATTAATTGTAAATTAGAAGAAAAAAATTACCTTATAAATGTGAATTCTATATATATTTTGAAAGAATCTAAATAAAAAATATTTAGCTTTTTTATAATCTGTGAAATGAATTTTATTTATATCTATATTAATTGTATTAATGTATTCTCCGTACACGGTACGGGACCTACACTAGTTATTGATAAAGTAGAATTCTATCGTTTTGATAATGATAATAAAAAAAAACTTTATTCCATAAGTTTTTTTTAAATAATTATTTTGATAATAAACTATATGTATTGTCGTATTGATATATCTGTTGCGGGGTTTCGAAAGGAAAGTATTGCATTTATTTACCCATGATAATTTATTTAATGAAACAATTCAATAAAATTGGTTAAAATAAAATCTACCAAAAAGGAAAGTATTGAATTGACCATGCTGTTTTTTTTTAATGAAACAGTTCAATAAAATTGGTTAAAATCTACCAAAAGTTTATAATTGGTCCCAAAATTTTATGAAACGTATCTTTAGAATTTTATGAATGAAATCATAAAATTGAGATATGTCTATTGTCAAGAGTGCCTGATCAAGCTGCTCCATGCCAGCTCCAGTGCTCCACACCAAATCTTACAAATTCACCACGTTCTGTACAAGGGAGCTTTGGGTTGGGCGATACACACTCAGCTTCGCAGAACTGTAAAAGATAGTCGAATCAGTAGCAGGTAAGCAAGCAATTGGACAGGGAATCTCATCGGAACAGTTGGTGTGTTGTTGCACGAGGAAGAAGACAATCACCGCCGTGCCCAAATTTGGCACAGATTTAAGAAGATGGTGATCAAATTGCATTTTCAAAATTTTTGAACTCGTTTTCTACAAATGCTCGCCGTATACAATTTCTAACTACCAATTTCTGGGGATTCATGGGTGAAAACCATCTGCACCCCAAAGAACTATATTTACTTCTGTGTGGTAAATATGCATGACAGTAAGAGTCTGAAAGATGGTGCTTATCTTCGTTAGATCAGTCTGGATCCTGCGCTGTCTTGAACATGCTAACCTTCCATGACACATTGCAAGTTCTGTTGGCACTATGATAGGAACCCTTTTTGGTTTTTGTAGCAGTTATTGGGTTCCTTTCACGGGAAAGATGAAACCGGCAAGAGGAAGTGTACAGGCTTGACCTTGATCCAGAACTAGGAGTAGAGAATATTAACATGGGAGCCTAGGTCTTCGTGGTTGCATCTATGTCTCAGTTATGTTTTCTGCACAAGAGTTGCAAAATCTTGAATCAGTTACAATTAATGACCAGTGAAAACTAAGAGACTCATTGTGTATATAAGATAACTGACAACTGAAAAGACCAAATTCGTTAAAGATATATCCGTCTGGGTTTAACTAAACTATATTGTTTTTCTGCCATTACGACTTAACCTAGACTTGGGGAGCAAAACAGAACAATTCATATGCAAAAATCTAAATAGTTGATTGTATACAAGCAAACTGATTCTGGAAGAAAAAAATAATTCAACTATACTACTGCTCCGATAACTAGAGAAGCAACTGTACATAGTAGGGTACAGGAGTTTAAGATGGTGATATATATGATACTGGAAAACATGTAAAGATATTTCGTTCAACAACTTGTACTTTCTACTTGAATAAAGGGGCCAAATATCGGCAAGTGTTGAAGCCAAGAAGATTAATGATATGTCACCGTCACAAATAAGTAGCCAAGTAAATTACCTTTTCATCACTCACAATTCAAATGTGTTAGCAACTTGCTTGAAATTTTGCCAGCAACTCAACATGGGGAGCAAATGAAACTGACAATTCGCAAGGAAGTGATTACGGCAACAATTAGGTATGCCATACACCAGACAACTGCAGAAGATAGTAAATCCAGAGCATCTAAACTGGCCATGCAATCTGGTACTACAAACAAAAAGATAGGTTTTTAGTCATAAATACAGTTCTAACCAGTATCAAATCTGAGGCCATTATGGAACATGATATAGGTATGATTACGAGAATGAGACAGAAAAAATGCCAGAAATTTCTTATCCAATGCTACTTGAGGATTGCTTTTACAAGAACAATAAACACAGAGATGAACTGTATATGATGGAAACACCATTAAGCAAACATTGAATGGCATCGTAACCAATCTAAGTTCTACACTTGAGAATTATTTTTTATATAGACAGCCATCCATTAATATATAATTCCAAAAGTCAGTTATGATAAAGTATCACTTAAACTAAGCCATCCAGTTTAGGCTGGAAAGTTGTCCAGATGCATAGGCAGCTGCTATCTTGTTCTGTTCAAAATGCAACCATAGCAGGTATTCCAAACAAGTTTTAGGCTCATCCGTAGATAAGGATTCAAAACTTTTGTAAAGATTTAAGCAAAGCAGTAAACAATGTGAAGTGCACCATGATCAATCTAATACATCATATCCTTGAAACTGCAGATTTAGGTCGAAATTCCAAAATTTTAGGAAGATTACAATCGATCAATTCTCCACCATAAACAAATCCAAGCTTGAACCATCACTTCTTCGATTCTATGAAACCCTACACAGATTACTAAATCAAGACAGTGATCAATCAATACTTCAAAAACCAGCACGCCGACACCAGCTTACCAGGAAGCCACAGCCAAAAAAAAAGTAACACAAAAAACAAATTTCCATGTCTGAATTTCAATTCCACGGATTGAAAACGCAAGCTAAGCTTTTCTCGAGATCAATCCACACAAAATGCGCGATTTCGACATCGAGATCAAATAATCTAAACAAACGCGAAACAAATGAACACGCAATCAACTGCAACCGAAAGTGCGAAGAATCGATGCAGTAAATCAGCGATATCAGAAAGAGAGAGGGAGGGAGTACCGGAGGAGGCGGTGGTGGCCGGTGAACGGTGGCCACCAAAACGGGTTCTGGCGCTCTTTTAAAGCAAGGGAGGTTGTTGGGGCGGCGGCAGAAAAAGTCCGTGAGACGCGTCGTAATCATTTTATATCCGGCGCTGAGGCGTCCCCTGTCTTTGACTACGCAAGAAGTTTGGCTAGTCCTTCTAATATAGTTAAACCATTTGTTTAATCTACACACTTACCACATGTTACAAAATTAAACTAATAAATCTTGGTGTACTTAATAACTTCATCCGATTCATAATACATGGACTTTTAGCTATTGATACAAGTTTAAATAAAACACTCAACTTTTAAAAAAACGTGATCATTACACTGACTTTTTTTCCATAAAATTTATTATTTTTTAATATTCGCTACGTATTTTAATCAATCAAAATCTCTTAAAAAGTCAACAACACACAAATCAGTGTAAAAATCATTACAATTTTCTATCTAGAAAACATAAAAGACCGTCTATTTTGAAACAAAAAACTATTTTTCTAAAAACTCATGTATTGTGAAACGGAGGGAGTACAGTATAGTGTAGTTATAATAGCATTCATGTGACATAAAAATCTTAAAGTATTAGTGAGCATGTACGTGGAATGTACGGGACATATTTTAGTCACATTATTTGCTCATTTAGTTAGCTGATATACTTTAGTGAGTATGTCTAACATGTTAAATGTAATTTGATTTACACATTATTTGATTTGAATTGATATTAAAGATAATCAAATTCGTATTACACGTGTGTGCGCTTTGGCAATGATTTTGATTGATATTGATATAATAGTGTACATTAATGTCATTTAATTGATTTAATTTAAAAATATCTCTTCTTTGTTACATAATTGTAACTTATTTTTTTATAATGATAAAAAAAAATGTTAAACTTCTCTCTGTTATGCTTGCAAACAAAAGTAGAAGACTTTGATCTCACATATCGCGCTCCCTTTTTGCAATTAAGAAGAGCGTGACACATATTTTTGTTTCTCCTATTCAACCCATATCAAATACATAGGTGTATATTTTAAAAGAAATTAAAATAATTTATAGAATATGGCCTAAGAGTATGCATAATTTTTAATAACATAAATGTGAGATTTATTAGGTATAGACTTATGATGATATGAGATTTATAAGATAAAGATTACTACTTGGAATTCAACAACGTTAAACATTGAATCATTTGGAAGATGAGAAGAGAGTTATTTATTTATTTGAATTCAACACATTCAGTTTAATATAAAAAATAAAATAAAATTGATAAATATACGAAATTTGAAAGATGAAAAGATAGACGTACATTGTTTTATTTATTCAAGAAAATATAATTTATAATATTAGTAGTAATGAGGTATGTATTTAGTACTCCCTCTGTTAATTAAAACTTGTCGTTTACTATTCATGCACGCTTTTTTAGAATGATAAAAAGTATATGAAATATTAATATTTTTTAAAAATTATTTTTATAAATTAATAATTAATAGTAACAAGTATGAAATTATTTAAAAAATATGTTAAAAAATTCAATATTTTATATAGTTTTTAACACCTCAAAAAACGTGCGTGAATAGTAAAACGTCAAGTTTTAATTAACGGAGGGAGTATTTAGGATGAGTTTAACACAACTTTTGTAGTATTATGTCATCCACGGAAATGAACAAACTAAACAAAATCCAAATTCTATTATTCCCTCCGTTCGGAAATAAACGATGTTTGACTTTTTTGCACGTAGTTTTAAGAACTAAAAACTATATAAAATCTTATTTATTTTAATTAATTTTTTTTCATAGTTTAATATATATTAGTAATAAGTATTAAATTGTGAAAAAAATCAATTAAAATAAATAAGATTTTATATAGTTTTTAGCTCCTAAACTACGTGTACAAAAGTAAAATATCATTTATTTTCGAACGGATGGAATAGTTATTACTAATCATTCAGGTATCCCAGCTTTCATGAGTGTTGGGCCTTCGCCCATCTCCTCAGTCGCTGTCTCTGAGGCTTTCGCCCTTTGGAAAGGGATCCTAGCGGCAACAGAACTAAACCTACCCAATTAACTTGGTAATTGAAGGTGACAACCTCACCATAATAAACAGCCTTAGAGGCATTGGGAAGCCTCATGGGGACTCTGAAATGATTGTCTCAGACAGTGGCGGACTGGCGGATCCAAAAATTTTGTTAAGGGGGGGCTAAAAAAATTTCAAGAAAATTTTTATCGCATGTATCATGTATGTATGAAAAATACTTATTTTTTGTTTAAATATATTTGAAAAACCTTAATTTATGATTTAAATAGTTATTTTTAGTAGAAATTTTTTTTAAAAAAACAAAAATTATTTCAAAAAATGAGGATTATATATATGTATAAAAGAAAGTTTTTGTTTAAGTATATTGGAGAAAACCTTAAATTTGGCTAAATTTTTTTTGAGAAAATTATTTTTGCATGTATATATGAAAATATATTTTTTAAATGTATTGGAAAAACCTTAAATTTATGATTTAAATAGTCATTTTTAGTAGGAAAAATGTAAAACAATAAACAAAAATTATAAAAAAATTGAGAATTTTTTTATATGTATATATAAAAAGAAAGTTTTTGTTTAATTATATTGGAGAGAGTCACACCTCATCAAAAATGCTTCTCTAATAATAATTAATTATAAACTATAGAGAGATAGATAGTTAACTATAGGATTTTTTTTCAAAATATTCAAAGAAAAATAAAAATTTACAGAAAAATTCACAACTTAAAAATATTTACAAAAATATTCAAAATTTGCAGAGAAGTCAGAGAAACGCGGCCTTAGACCGCGTCTCATTCACAAGAAAAAAATCTGAAAATAGCAAAAAAAAATAAATAAAAGAAACGCAGTTTGAAACCGCGTTTTATAATTAATTTAGTGTAAAACGCGGTTTGAAACCGCGTTTATTTTAATGTGTATTTTTAAATTAAAAAATATATAAATAAAAAAAATTAAGGAATGAAACGCGGCTTGGAGACGCGTTTCACTTGTAAACTAATAGCGGGTGTTCACTTAAAAGCTGTCGAAGGGAGTTTTGGGAGGAGACCTGAGCATCGAGGAGGTGCAGAAGCTGCCATGGAGTGAACTGGAGGACGACATAGTTCGATGGACGAAAGCCGCCAATGGGTCGCGCTCCGGATTCTCCTTCCCAGCGAACGCTGCCTCTGCAAGCTGTCTTCTTTGGCTTTCAATCGATGTCGGACCTCTCATCTTCTCTAGCTTTCAATCAAACGTCGCCTTTGCTGCAAATTCAAGTTAATGGAATGACACCTCTCGTCTTCTTTGGCGGAACCACTGAAGCGGCTAAAGCGGGCGAAGTCGAAGGACAGTGGCCGCTGCTGCCGGATTCGATCGAGTTTGGGATAATCGATTTAGAGTTATCAATGGTAGAGGTACCTATAATCAATTGGGAGAAAATTATAGCAGGCCAAGCTATCGTTATATATCCCCTTTGATTACCTGATCGAGAGGTCGGAGCTATAATTAATCACCGGCGGCGATTGAATCGGGGTAGACATGAAACGCCGCTTCGAGCCGCGTTTAATTGATTTTTTTAAATATATATACTCCGTATTTTTTAATTTAAAAATGCAGATAAACGCGGTTTCAAACTGCGTTTTACCCTAAATTAATTATAAAACGCGGTTTGAAATCACATTTCTTTCATTTTTTTTTCTATTTTCATACTTTTATTCTTGTGAATGAGACGCGGTCTGAGACCACGTTTCTCTGACTTCTCTGCAAATTTTGAATATTTTTGTAAATATTTTTAAGTTGCGAATTTTTCTGTTAATTTTTATTTTTCTTTGAATATTTTGAAAAAAAATTATAACTATAGATATAAATAGATAGATAACTATAGATTGGTTGAAAAAACAATTAAAGTAGTACACACGTACACACACACATATATATATATAATCACTGATATTAATTTTATGTTTCCATATATAATTTTATGTTTTGAACTAATCCCAATGTTTTTTTAAATTACTAAAATTATAATTTAGGATAAGATCGTGGATTAATTGAATTTTTTAAAAAATTGATTGAATAACCTACTTTTAAAGACAAAGTGACACTTCATAAAAAAATGCTTCTCTAATAATAGTTAATTATAGATTATAGATAGATAGATATAGTTAACTATAGATAGATTTAAAAAAAATACTAAAATTATAATTTAGGCTATGATCATGGATAAATTGATTTTAAAAAAATTGATTTAACAACCTATTTTTAAGGAGAGAGTGACACCGCATAAAAAATGCTTCTCTAATCATAGTTAACTACAGACTATAGATATAGATGTTTATTTAAAAAAATTACTAAAATTATAATTTAGGCTAAGATCATGAATTAATTGAATTTTTTTCTTAAAAAATAATTGAATAACCTACTTTTAAGAAGAGAGTGACACCTCATAAAAAATGTTTTTCTAATAATAGTTAACTAGTATGATCCCCGCACCATGACACGGTTTTTTATAAATAAAATCTTAGTAAGATATTAAATTAATATTATAAAATAATAGTAAAAGTTTAGATAATTAAATGTTTTGAATTAAACCCATTGGTTGAGAAAACAATTAATTTTATGTTTCCTTATTATTAATTTTATGTTTTGAATTAATCCCATTGTTTTTTTTAAAAAAACTACTAAAATTATAATATAGGCTAAGATCATGGATTACTTGAATTTTTAAAAAATTTGATTAAATAACCTACTTTTAAAGAGAGGGTGACACCTCATAAAAAAATCATTTTCTTTTAATAGTTAGATATAGATAAATAGATAGTTAGATATAGATAACTATAGATAGATAATTTAACATGGAAAAAAATTTATAGTTGTAACTTGAGACTATCAGCAACCATCTTGGGTCTGATAGAGTTTTAAAAAAACTTTATGGATAGAATTTGAAAATTTTTAACCATTGATTTTATTTTAACGAGAGTAGTAAAAATCTCTATTGATAGATTTTTTCGTAAACTCCACCTAATGCCGACTGCCCTTCTTACGGGGGGTGTCTATAACAGACAGAGGGGAGAAAAAACGCCAATTTCATTCTCTGACACTTTGCAACTCTCTCATCCCCCAGTTTCACAGATTTTGAAGATCACACCACCGGAAACCCTTCAGATTCGAGTCCATTCAGTACTCGGAACCCTAGCTCCTCCAGGTTCTTCATTTTTTCCTAGCGTCGAGGCATGTTTAATTCATCCGCCTTTTAGTTTCCTTTTGTTTTTGTGCCGTAATTGTTTCTAATTTCTAGCATCGCTTGTTTGAATTCGTCAATGTCCTGGTCTTCTGGCTTGTCTCGATTTCTATGTGTTTGGCGACTTTGCATGTGTGATCGCATTTTCGATTTCGCATTCGTATTTGGGGAAACTGTTGGCGTTTGTTGCTTGTTTTTCGTTTCTCCTTTGGAATTTCTTTTCCCAAAGTGTTTTGGCGTCTGTTAAGGGTCATTCTGTGGAATGTAAACAATATGCATTTGTCTGTGGCTTGTTGCAATCGGTTTGGATTGAAAGGTTTGCTTTATTGATGGATTCGAAATTTATTTCATGTTTGGCTTAAATTTGTGGATTTTGTTATAGAGGCGTGGGATTTGTGAATTCTGCTGACAGTACTTATGAGCTGTGTGGAATTTGTTGTCATAGTTGGTGCTGGACATATCCTGCACTAGAAATTAGTAGTGTCCCTAAATGGCTGCCTATGGAGGCCCTTCATTCATCATATATACGTTAGTCCCCCCTCATGAGGATGCTGGCAGATACACTAACATTACTTTTAGAACTGTTCAAAGTTGTCGAGAAGGAAAAGCATCTTGTTTTCAACCCTGTTGTGTGGATAATCCATCTTTTTTACCTTCTTTGCACCATTTGTATGCCTCTGGTCATCTTACTAGTCATATATATGCAGGTACTGATAATAAGCTAGATTATAAGATTTTTAAGGAAAGTAGTGAGAACAAGATGGATGGTAAAACTGAAAAAGACAAAAAAGTTCAAGTTAGAGGGGATGATAGCAAAGAAGGAAAATATGACAGAATAACTTATAATGACTCAAGGGCTGATGCAAAGTCAGAAAAGGAAATTTATGGTTCTGGAAGTGGGCTTCCCAGCCGGAAGGAGCACCAAAAAGGGAAAAGTTATGCCGATGGTCTTGTGACGTTTGGGGATGCAGATCGGGTTCATCAGCGAATGCATTTACATGGAACGGTAGATCTGAGGAAGGAATATGTAACTAACTATCAGAAGGAACACATAGGGGCTAAAGAAGATGTGGTGGATAATAAAGTTGCTCTTAAAGGCGATGACAGAGACAAGGACAAGGACAGGAAAAGAAAAGAAGGAAAACATCGCGATTGGGGGGACAGGGACAAAAGCGCTGAAAGAGATAGCTTGCAGTTCGCTTCTGGAGGGAATAACTATAACGAACTGGCAAGAGATGAAAAGGAAGGAGACAGGAAAGATGTTTCCAAGGAAAAGGAAGGACCAAAAGATAGCTCAAAGGATTATATTAACAGAGAAGCTAGGAATCCAATGGACAAAGAAGTGTCTCATGGCGAGAAGGAAATATTGGACCATTCAACCATTCAAGATAAGGCTGCCTTGGATCAGAAGAAACCAAAAGAGATTGATGGGTGGAGAAATGCAGGCAAGGAAGCTGGAGAGAGGAGAAAAGAGAGGGATGATTATGGAGAAGGAGAGAGACCTGAAAAGCGAACTCGATGCACTGATAAGGAGCCAAATGATGGAGGTATCAATGTTCACGCCGTGGCTGATAAAGAAAAGGAGGGTTCCACTTGTGGGGTTCAACAACAAAAGGGAGCACTTCAAACAAATACCTCTCAAGTTGCTCATCTTGAGGCTCGTTTAAGGCATTGTGCTCTCGAATCAGATAGGTATGTTATGCTGCTTTGATTTTTCATTCAGATTGTCTAGCATGTTTTATATGGTTTGCTGCTCTCATTAGTTTGTGTGCTAAATGTCAGCTAGAATATATGTATTCATTTATGAGATAGAAAATAACTAACATCCTAATTGTTTTTATTTGTCCCAATTTTTTTGTACTCTCTCAATGTGATTTATATTCATTTAATCGTTTTTACGTGTAAAGTTTTCTTTTCTTTCCTTTATTTTCAAGTTTCTTCAACTTTTTCTAAGTAAGTGTTTAGGTGGTAAACGTAGTGCATTCTGTTTTCAATTAAGACGGCAGTAAAGTTACAATGAACACAAATAGTAGGCAATTTTTTTATTAAAAGAGATAAGTACATTTTGGTGGATGCACATTTTCATGGATCATCAAACGTAAGATAAGCTTGTTTTTCATGCGTATCTATCTGTCTTATATTTCCTTCTGAACCTGTTTGTCAAAGCACCTTGTTGATGCATTTGTTATATTTTGTGCAGGTCAAAAGGTGAGACATCAGCACAGCTTCAGCTGAAGCTATATGCTTGTAAAGAGTTTACATAATGATGCTAGGAGACCTTATTTCTCCTAGATCTTATTTTATCATTAGGTGGTCTCAACCAGTGCAGTTCCTTTCTGTCAAAAGTGCTTCAGATCCAATCTTGGAGTTTGGCTGGGCTGTTTAGTTTTTATTTGTGGTTTATTAAATTTTCTTTCATATTCTTCATCATTCTTTGGAACTGAACAACCTGAAATCCAGAATCAACAATCACATTAATCCAGCCATCCTTGAAAAAAAGAACTAGGAAAAAGCAATTACTCTTCTTGAAATGGGTTCTGCAATTTAATTGGCTTCCATAGGCTGAGAGTACCTTGTTGACTTTTCTTCAAATGTTTGGCTATCACAGTATCATCTGTACAAAATTGTGATTCCATTTTTTGTGATTATACTTTTGCAGGCAAACCAGAGGTCACTACTATTGTTTACAAAGTTGGTGAATGCATGCCAGAATTGCTCAAACTGTGGAAGGAATATGATATACGTCAAGCTGATAAAAATGAGCAAAGCTCTTTTGGTGGCCCTACTATAGAAGTTAAGATACCAGGCCAACATGTTACTGCTACAAATCGTCAAGTAGGTGCCATGCAATGCATCATCTTATCTTTAGTTTCTGGAGAATTATAAAGATTTTCTGTAACTGTTCCAGGTGAAAATGTTATTCACCTTGCCCTTTACTGATACTGGGGTCTTGTGTCTGATATTATGGGATTCTGCACATTTTATTACTTAATGTGAAAACAATCTGTTAAACAAGATCACAAGTAAAATGCATCACTATGCCCTCTTTTTATAGCCTCCTAAAAAATCTATGTCTAAGTGCCCCTTTATCGGTTGCAAAAATCTTTCATTCCTTTTTCATATTTAAGAGGCATACTGCATTTGGGTACTGATGGCATCATACTTGCCTATTTGTTAAATGGTACCAGGTATACTGGTTTGTTGACCATATTTAGAAATATAAATGAAATACTTTAATCAGTTATATTTGTTTAGAGAATGCACTGCTACTCATTATATTTTTGTTTTGGTTGGGGGAGGTCATAGACATAGTGTATATATAGTCCATTACCTGTTGCCTTCAACAGGGAAGTAATTGACAGATTTATGTTCGTCTTTCTGTGCTTTCTGAGCAGGTCAGACGTGAGCAGCTCTGGGGAACAGATGTATACACTGTTGATTCAGATCTTGTTGCAGGTGAGAGATGGTAACAAAAGGAAAAAAAGAAAACGAACTTCTTTTAGACTTTGGTGCTAAAAATTTGAACTTTTGCGCTTTTACCTCTCTCTAGTCAGTGGATAAAATTCATGTTTTCTTCCAGTTCTCATGCACATGGGTTATTGCCGAACAAACACAAATCCTGCTGCTCCTGATCTTCAGGATCTACGTGTGATTATACGGGTTCTGCCTCCGAAAGATTGTAAGTTCACTATTGTCTGTTGCTACGGCTAAAATACATACACTCTCATGGTATTACTGCTGTACTGCATGCTTATGCAATGTGCTGCTGTTGTTGATTTGTTTGGTGTTGTCTTACCTTCCATGTTGAGGACACATCCCTGTTTTTGGAAATGAGTATGATATTTTCAGTTCTTTCTTTTGAGAACAGCCATTGAGCCATATGCATGTATGGCAATGGTTTAAGTCTTTAAGATTAATGCATTCCTTGGCATTGTGACTATTTATCTTTCATTTGCATCTCATTTCATTACCATGATTGAAAGATCCTAATATATTTTTACCACCAAAAGAATAAGATCCCAGTTTTTCATATTCCTAGAAAATTTTCTTAGAGCAACTTATGCAAACTGTTAGGGAGTGTGATTATACTACATTGAAAAGTAAGACATGTGTTACAACTTAAAAGTGAGGTAAAACCCTTACATAATGGTTTAAGCATTTGTGGAAGAAGGTGGTTTCCATACTTATAATATAAGCAATTAATAAATAAAAATCAAAAGTTAAAAATGCCCCATGGGAGTCTTAATTTGGTACCTCTTACAAGATATGTTTTATCCTTTTCAAGTCTTTTCCTTTTGTGTCATATTATTGTGTTATAATCATTATCTTTGTTTTTGCCAAAGTCCACTCACTCTTTACACCACTGTAGTGTCTTTTTATCCCACACTGTGTCCTAAAAAAATGAAATAGAAAAAAATATTTTGCTTCTCGTCGTTTAGAGTTTCTCTTTTATGTTAGCTGTAGGCCTGTAGTTAAGGTTGGACAAGCAAAAAAAAAAAAAAGTGGTGTCTTCCTTGCAATCAAGGGGAATGATTCAAGGACAAATCTTTTTCTAAGAGGAGGGAAGAATGACGTTATCCAGGAGATCCAACTTTAAAGGCCAGTCAATTATAGAGATGGAATGTAGCCCCAACAGCCCAAGGCCTAGTGTAAACCACTTCCATGTGGAATTGGAGTATAATTGGTTTCCTTGTTAGGGATGAGCAATAATAGGTTAAGTTTTTATTTACATATATTATACTATCTTTATCAGATTATCCTAATTAGCAAATATGCTGACGATTTCACTGGACTGATACTCAAATAACCCAACCAGGAAAATGGGTGGAAAAGAAATTGGGTGTAATAGGTAGGTCAAATGTGGGGGAAGGGTTTACTGCCTTCTCACCCAACCGATATATTATATATTATAAAATCTAGGTTAAAGTATCAACCAAATCCTAGATTCTTCTCTTATGTTCAAATGTCTGATACTCTTTCATGAGCCATCCCGCTTCTCCCACCTCTCAATCTCCAACGGCTGATCATACGCATTGCTTCACGACTTTAAGGGAACTCCCATACTCCGGTCCCAAGCCACCAGGCAATCCCCGAATATTATATATGGAAACGCATAAATTGTTGAAACATTTCAACAATTGTTGAAATGTAAAATTTCAACAATTTAACAATTTCAACGGCTGACTATTATATATGGATCAGCCGTTGAAATTTCAACAATTTTAACGGCTGATCATACTCATATGTAGTCTGTTGGGAAATGTAAAATTTTGTACTATTATATATGGAAACGCATAAATAGTTGAAAATAGGCACTTGGGGGGATATCAAATTACATACCTTGAATCCTTACTATGGTAACAATCTGAACGTATTCGTGACATGATTGATTTCTATGTATCAGGAGAAGGTTTGTATTTATTTGGTATCAGAGCAAGTTGCAAAGGGCTAAAGTGAGTTGAGAAGCTAGACCCCTTTAAGAAAGGTGTCTTGAGGTATTTAAAAAAAAGGATCAAATGTATTAAAGAAAATGACCACGGGTCTAGCCTATATTCATGGGGGAGGGGTGTTAGAAGGTGGATACTAATTTTGCATCCTGAAATCTTCACCATTTCTGAACATTTATGTTTCTGCATTTCATGTCATTGTTCTTTAATTAGTCCTTTTTATTATTTTCTGGAACATCTTCACTTTGTTATTGGCAAAAATCAGAAATTTCTGATTAATTATGTTTTCATTGTAGAGACAAACTTTACTCATTTGGCAATCGTATGACAGCTTTGTTTGGATGATTGACTAATAAATTTCCACCTGTTCAGATTATGTTTCTACTTGGAGAAACAATCTCCGGTCTCGTTCCTGGGGTGCTGGAATAGGTTGTAGTTATCGAGTTGAGCAGTGCTTCCTTGTGAAGGTGAACTTTCTTTGACAATCAATTCATCATATGGAGTAATTTATATCAATAGTGCCCATAATTTGATCATCTGTCTTTAGTTTTGAAAAACAACCCATGCTTTGATGAAGTGAAAATTCAATCTAAACTTTAGATGTGCTTCAGATGCTTAGCATACTCCTGAGGTTTTTACTTTGCTCGATTTGTTCTTTCAGAAGGGTTGTGAACCCCGTGAGATCAAACGTAGTTTGACTGATTCGTCAACAATTGAGCCTACTTTTGCACCCATTTCAGTAGGGCGTACAATGACAACTAGAGCTGCAGCATCGGTATGTCTTAACATGGATGAACTTTATTCTATTTGATTCTGTTGGCTCACATTTTTAATTTTTTGCTGATATTATTAATAATATTATTCTGATCAAATAAGGGAAAGATTATTTTTCCTGAAATTCTGATTTCTGTTGGCTCACATTTTGCATAATGATTCATCAACAATTGTGAATTAGCTTATGCTTTCTAAAATCATGTTCAGTAGTTAGAAAATTTTCCAGTTTTGTACCTGTCTTAAGACTCTGTTTGGTAATACAAACTGACGGGTTAGGTTTGTTAATTATATGTTAAATTACACTCTTCATAGGCTAGTAAGATGTTTCGTAACCCTTGCTAATGGGGTAGGAGATACAAACTAGCTGATGAGAGGGGAGGGAGAAGAAAAAAACTGTGAAAAGCTTGAGTTTAGTAACTGATGAAAATCCAATTCCAAAAGCTAATTAAATATAGTTTAAATTAGCTGAATTAGGGGTATTTTAGTCGTTTTAAACAAAACAAATAGAGGTTTAATGTTTGTATTTCCTTTACAAAATACAAACAAATAAGTCTGAATTAGGGGTATTTTAGTCATTTTAAACAAAACAAATAGAGGTTTAATGTGTGGGTGGTCTTATGAAGACAAGTCAAATTTATGGGTGGTTTACTGCAATTTAAGTTTTTATGGGTGGTTATGTGAAAAGTACCATAATTTAAGGGTGGTTATGTGTAATTTACTCTAAACTATAATCTTAACTTTACCTCATTTCATTTTCAAACAAAATATAATATTAAAACCAAAAGCTCTGAAAAAACTACTTGTGTTACCAAACGGAGCCTTTGTCTTCAACCGGCACCTCTGTTCTAGTGCTGTCAAAAGAATCTCAGAATGAGTGAAGAAGATAGTAAGCCTTCATGATATTGTCTCCTTGTTGATTAACTAGCATGCCCATTACATGTCTCTATATCAATTTAAAACATGTTTCATATCATTGTTTGTATAGAAAGAAGAATAGAGACCCCATATAATTTTTTGGTGCATTTTAACTAAATTCATTTATTCTTGTCACATAGCTGAATTAAATTTTCTGGTCTTACTCCTGTCATATCGAGTCTTTCGAAAATACCCTCCCAATTTGCTAAGGCAAGGGTGCGTACATCCCCACCCCCCACCCCAAATAAGTGGGATTACACTGGGTTGATAAGTAGGGTTGTATAGAAAGAAGATCAATATACGATTGAGATGGTGAGATAATGGACCTAGCTTATAATCTTGTTATGTAGACAGTATATTTTCTTGTGTCTGAATTATTTTTGTTGCGCTAGTAGTGGAGCATTTGGCATTTATTCATTCTTTTCTTCTTCAGAATGCATCACGGAAACAAAGAATGGTGAAAGAAGTAGTCATACTCTACAGTCTATCTAACGAACCCTGGTATGTTTCTCCCTTAACGTTTGAGCAACTTATTTTAATATCTTCAATGTCTTCAAGAAGGAGCTTGTATTTGCATGAAGGCATAATTTAAAGTTTGGAACAAGTTCAATCAGTCATTCTCTCTGAATCATGTTGGCTAGGTCTATTACATTTAGCACTTTAGCAGTGCTTTCTTATATAGAAATCTCCACTTTTTGCTACCTTTATCTGTGTCTTGAGATGTGATGTCTGCTGTCATTGCTTATGAATTTTCGAAGGATCAAGTATAGCATAAACATAGTTGCTGACAAGGGCCTGAAGAAGTCAACATTTACATCTGCACGATTGAAGAAAGGAGAAGCTCTGTACATGGAGACTAGTCGCCAACGGTACATCTTCAGTCTCATAGACCTGCTCTTCTATATTTGCATTCTCAGTGATTCCTCCTGCACTCCTATTGGATTGGTTATCGGTTATCCTGCACTGTTTTCGTGTTGGGGTTGCTTGTGCTTTGCAGTCTGAATGAAAAACCCTTTTTGACCTTGCATCTCCCTTGTCACTCAGAGTTCTCCTTTTCCTTTCTGGTTGGGGTATCTTGTAGGTATGAGCTGTGCTTCATCCGGGAGAAAGTGGTCAAATCTGGTTCAACACATGAAACCGAACTAGGAAAGACTCATAGTCATCACCCAGATGTTGCAAATCATAGTCGAAGCACAGCTGATGGTGAAATTGTAGACGTATTCCGATTCTCTCGGTGCAAGAAAATCCATCCCCAAACAATCATGCTAAAGCACGGGATTCCTCTGCCTGCAGATATGTTGGAGGTAGATGAAATTTTCCGCGACTGCAAATTCAAATTCTCCCCCATCCAAACCGATCAAAACTTTCCAAAACACATCCAAATATCCAATACAAATTTTCTTAGTGTCTTTTGTGTCTCTTATCTTCTCAAACAGGTACTGGAGGACAATCTGGACTGGGAGGATGTGCTGTGGTCACAAAACGGCGTCTGGATTGGAGGCAAAGAATACCAGCTCGCAAGGGTGCAATTCATCACCCCAACGCTAAATGTAGCTTCCCTGGTGTAAAATGCATTAAATTGACGATATAGAATTGACTTAATAGACCTGGAAGCCTTGTGTATTAATAGTATAAAGTTTTGGGGCATGTATTTTATAGCAATTGCGACTTTCATTTTTGCCGGGAAGCTCCAGATTTACATCAACCCGAATAAGCGAAATGGAAGAGGCAACCTTGTGTAGTGAGTGGCAGGGTCGACGACAACGTTTATAGAAGGTTCTCATGGCAGGTGATGAGACATTTAGCACCTCTAAAAACATCAATTTGGTGCTTTGTTACTTGATATGGACGTTTGCCGCAAAAAAACAAACATGATCTGAAGGTTGATGAATGCCACAAAAATGTCAAAAGCAAACTACCCATGTGGTACTTTGCCTAGCTATAAAAACAAAAATGTCAAAAAGCAAACTACCTTTTTAGAGCATTTTCAACAATGAATCCCATCTTGGGGGGGTTTTCCCTTTTGATGCTCAATACAAATTTAACCTTGAAAAACAATTTACAAGTATGAAAAAAAAAATGGTTCTCTCTCACTTCTCATCCATGATTCCATGAACCTGATAACAAACCTATGGTAGAGATCATGTTCGAAAATGGTCTCATCTTGAGTACCGGTTCACAACATTAAACATTCCCCTGCGGATGTAGGGCTTTCGGAAGTTCTATCTGGATCATCAACTACTGATCTTTTATGACAGTTTCGTTGAAGCTAAACCCTCCCATCCAAGGTGAATAAATATGAACCAGAAATGGTCCGACAAGGCTACAAGGATCTGCAAGGGTATAGTTTATGCAGTAGCTATAAGAGACTAAGAACTCATGCGGATATGATTTCATGGCTTGCTATTGATTAGCTGACTGATGGTTTCTCCAGAAAGTTAATACGAATCCTATAAGAATCTGTTGTTCTCGTTATCACGAGCATAGAAAGATACAGTTAACAGCTCATTCGTCATCATGCAGTTAGCCTTACTGCTGACGAATGATACTTTCAGGGAAACACACTCATCCATTAGAAGCATTCGTTACAGACATCTGATGGACTGTTTATCCATCACTAAAAGGCTAGAAGATCGGGTGTATTACCTGGTCATACTGTTATACTAATAGTCAGCTGCAGCTGCTGCAACTCATTCCATTTCATCCAGTTCAATACTGGTCTAATCTTTTGTTCATAAGAAATCAAATGAGCAAAAAAGAAAGAAAACAAAGTATTGTGTACAGTGTAATTACCTGAGCAGCATTTAGCAGTCTGAACACATACCTACTGAATAAGACCAAATAGAATGTCAAACAAATTACCATCCTTGAGCAAAATCTACCTGAGCCAAAATTTTGGTACTGCAAATACTGGTAACTAGTAAGCCAGCTATCAAGATTTAATAATGAGTCTGTTAATTGAGTTTAAATTACCAAAATGAGCGGATCTACTACCATAAGTATAGATTGTGCAGACATAGTAACCGATTCCAAGTTATACATGTCATACTATCAGTCGTAACCAAATGTCCATCTGTTATACAACTGAGTTTGATGAGGGGCCACATTTGCGCTGCAACCACATCAGACGCCTCTCTCTCTTCAGAGAGATAAAAGTCTCACGAGCACTTGGGAGCTCAAACAAATCCAAAGCACGGAAGTAAATGTGCTGATCAACATCTTGCATGTCATCCAATACTTGAATGCATTTACTGATAGAAAAGTCATCATCGTTTCGTGCTATGATAGAAGCTCTCGCTTTTGAAGCAGCCGCTATTTCTAGCATGGCGTCCACAATTGCATCACCAGTGGCCTTGCGGCTTCTTTTTTTGTGGCCTGAGCTTGATGGAATCGCTGATTGATGCTTGCTGTGACCATCTAGCAGATTAATGTCCTCTCCAGATCCATAAGAAGCATCCTCTCCCAATAAATTTAGTGATTCATTTGGGTGAATAGACATGCTTGCATTATAGGAAATACCAATGCTCTTCAATTCCACGAAGGATGTAGATGCCCTGTAAAGCAAAACCAAGGGAATCTTATCCAAGACATTCAGAATCATGCCTGTGAACTATCATTAGATAAAGAATTAAAATCATTAGATCTGCACAACTTATTTAATCTCACTTGGTGAGCAAATGCTCTGTTACTTCTATAAAGAACACGGGTTAGATGTTTCAATGCACTTTGAAGTTGAACTCCACCAGACACTAACATATTCAGAGAAATGCAGTATCCTGACAGCAGTGACAAGCTTCAAGTGTAAACGAAGACAAGCAAGTATGTTTTTCTTGGTAATTTATCAAAGTAGGTGCAGCTGCTAGCTTTAAGAAACTCTTGCGGTCTCTTAAATATAGGTCAAAGCTATTTCAATTTATATCTAACGGGCCAACACCAGTGATGTGATTTAGAGATAGGAGGTGGTTTTCAACAAAAAAAAAATCAGAGCTTAATACCGGGACATGTTTGATACATAAATTGCTACTTTAATTGGCTCGATAACTTCAAAGTCAAGAGGAAGATGCATGTGAGGCCCAATAATTTCCAATTAGTGTGCATCTGTACAATGAGCCCCGTGATTAAGCCCTGCTTGAAGACCCTAAATGGAAGAAGGTAACCATGCATCTTTGTTTTCCTAATATAATTAGTTATCTTCATGAATACACATTATATTCTTTCAACTTTTACATATCTTTTAATTATAGCATTGGTCAGAATTAGGAGCTCCAACTCCAAGGCTGTTCATCACATCCAAGCCATTTAGAAGAGTTTCCTTATTTTCACTTTTCCATCATTACCTTGTTAAATTTTTCCATTATATATTTTCCAATTACTTTGTAGAACTGAGGTTACAAATAGATGTATTCAACACTTCTATAATTAGTTTTTTTTTTTAGAATAAATGTTAGAGAACTTTTCACATGTGTGTGCTCTTGTAAGAGTGAGTGAAGTAACTCGATGCGAGTTATTCCGGCTTATCAATAGGTTTAAGCCAACTGATCTTCCTTGAACATTGTGCCTGGATAGGGCAGTGTTCCAAGTTGGCATCAAAGCACCGATGTATGCTTGATATTGAGTTTCATCCTAGCAATACTCAATAACCCCAAGGGCACTTGAATATTAGTCTGTCAATGACTTTTTACAAGTAAAATCAAATGTAACTAGAATAATAGTTTTACCATTATCATGTATTCATTTCCCAAAAGCTGTATAAATTAACAGATTCAATGACAGTAGTTTCACAAGCTGTTTCAGAGTAGACAGAAAGTTGCAGCAATACGATCAAGACACTATTTTTTTTTTTATATTGTCTTACAAAACAACCTCCATCTTCATCAAGCGAAAGCAGTTAACACAAGGAAAAAAATTCCAGCAAGAAGACAACTTCTCTTTAGCAATTTGTATCACAAAATCACTTATTAACATCAAAGCGCAACAATAAACACAGATTAGGCCCTAGAATAACCAAAGGAACCACTAATCACATCATAGGATCGCATTGATGCTCTAGTTTTCCACACATTAACCAAAACATGCAGTCAATTTAGGGTTTTAGGAAACTGGAGATGAAATTGAGCGCAATAGGAGTGGATTCATTGTAAAATAGAAGGAAAGAATCACACGAAGAGATCGAGAGCGAAGAAGAGAACCTGATTTGGAGTTGATCGAAGATACGAACTATGAACTCGTCGGATGGATCAAGTGCTAACGCTCAACGTTCGGCAAGCTGCAACAATTTAATGCAAAAGCGGAAAAAAGAAGTTCCAAGGTAAAGAGGGATGCAAGCTCAAATTCATTGGTGCATTTTTAGAGACTTTTATATAAAACCATAGTAAATTTGAGTTTATAATGATTTTTTTTTTTTGGTTTTAAAATTAATTAAAATTAAAATTATTATTTAGGTGTAGTTCACTTCGCATCAGATATATTCGATGTGGTAATGTTGCTAATGATATAATGTTATTTATTTGTTTGTAGAATTTGAATTTGAAATTTTGAGACAAATTATTATTTCAGTTGCTCGATAAAACATGTTATTTTACAGTTTTATTTTTTTCAAGTTAGTATCTTTGGTTTATGGAAGTCTCTTAATTATTACTTTATTAGGTGTATATAAGTACTCCATTCGTTCGACAAAACTTGTCATTTTAGGGTGTTATTTTTGTTTAAAAAAACTTGTCATTGTAGGTATTTTGCCCTTCACTTTACAAAAATGCCCTTGATATGGTTGATCGTTTGTTAGTTGTAGTTTTCGATAAAGTAAAAAATGAGGGTAATAATTGAGGGTAAATTAATACATTTGTTAATTGCCTTAAAACTTGTGAAAAAAAAAACTAAAATGACAAGTTTTGCCGAACGGATGGAGTATATTTCAAGAAAATAAGAAGGCGGTGTAATAAAAGAAGGTATAATATGTTTTTTTTTTATTTTCTAAAAAATGGTTAATAAGAGAAAAAGACATATTTTGACAAATGGATTGATGGAATATGAATTATATAAACTCGAGTGATTGTTGGGACAAAGTTAATTTGTTCAAATAATTTTTAAACCTCGAACACATAATCCAAACAATAAAAAATTATAAACTACATAAAACACTTGAATCGACCAATTCGACCCAATGATAAAAAGAAAGATGACCGACTCCTAATTTAATCAAATCTCAATTAATAGCACAATAACTGGGACTCGATTAAACTTAAGCCTTGTTATTATTAACATAAAACTTGAAATAGTTACACACTACTTTAACCATGTAAAATCAAAACTCATGTGGTGTCTATTTTTTCATGTCAATTGTAATTTTGTTTATGTTTTTAGGATTTTACTAATCAAAACTCGCTAATCATCCGTATCACACCATCACCCATTACAATATTTCATACACATCACTTAATACGGATTAAGCAATTAACCTATAAAATAAAATGCATAGTGAATGAAAACCCGTCTCGCTTTCACCTCTAAACATGCAGTTTTATTAAATAAATAAATAAATAAAGTGGGCTTTTCAATGGGAGATGATTTTCAGTCAAATTTTACAATTTAATGGGCCAACAATTCATAGTTTGGTAGTTATGGTTTTCAATGGGCCGTGGCCGATGCCACATTACATGGCAAGTTGACGTTGGTAAGTTTTTTTTTTTTTTACAAGTCCAGATCGATCGACTCAGTCGTTTTATATCTGGATCGTCCATCGGGTACTGTATATCCCATTTAAGAATTTACCTTTTCACTCACAAACGACTCCATGTTTTCAAAAAAATTCAAACTTCAAATCTCTTTACATGGATTTAATCTCACAACCACTATGTCAACTTGTGATTGATGATGCTTTCTTTTTTCTTTTGGTCAAAATCACACAACATAAAACCTTTTAAATCAATCAATCGGAATCATAGGCCGAAAAAGGATCCAACAAAATACTACAAACAATCTCCAAATTAATTAACCCAACAAATTTAAGTCTTGTTCACATTTCACAAACTTAATGTATACTACTAACAAATAACAAATGAGTTTCAATGTGGACATAACTTTCATTCATATCCAAATATTTTTTTTTCAACAATCAACATTCGTACAAATATAGTACGTTGCAAAATTTGTGGGTCACTCTCTGGCCCTAATTAACACTTAATTATACATAACACGATTATATGCTACTCCATCCGTTTTGAAATATAAGTTCATTGACTTTTTGCACGTTTTTTAAGGAGCTAAAAACTATATAAAATATTATTTTTTATTAATTTTTTTACATAATCTTATATATATTACTGATAAATATATAGTTATGTAAAAAATTTAATAAAAAATATTATTTTATATAATTTTTAACTTCTTAAAAAACGTGAAAAATATTAATAAACTTATATTTCAAAACAGAAAAACAGAGAGTAATTAAATCATAATCCGGAAAGAAGCCCCAACAGTGCCATCCGAACACACACCAATTGCGTGTACAGATCCTTCACTCTCTCCTCCAACAGCCCCACCGCTCCCACCAGTTTCTCACACCTCTTCCGTAGCTCCTCCACGTGTCCACTGTAATCCTCCGCCGTCAGATCTCGCAACTTCTTCGCCGAGGCGATCACCTCTCTCAGCTCCACCATCTGCTCCGTGGACCCGCCCGCAGAGAATCTCCCGAATCTCCGCTTGTTAAACGACAAGGCCTTATCTAGACGCGCGCACACGTCAAACGCATTGACCGTTGACCTGATCAAGATATTGCATTCGGTATCCTCTTGACGACGTCGTTTCTCTTTGGCCGCCAATCTCTTCAATCTCGACCAACACTTATGCATGCTTACGTCACCCTCATAGCGCATCTTCCCACCCAATAATCCCTTGACACGTGTAATTTTCCCCAATTGAAGCGCCCGTTGAATCGAATCACAGTGCCTCTTGACGAACTCGATCTTTCCGAGTAAGAGATTGCAAACATCGAGCAAATCCACGCTGTCATCGAGATACTCCTCGACTAAAACCTTGTCACATTTGTTCAAAAATGGACCAACTATGAGTTTGGCATCCATCTTTAATTGTTTCATGATCGAACAAAACACATTGTCGAATAGGAGCGGTTCATCGACTGTTGTCCTTTCTAAGGACTTTAAATCTTTGAAGGTTGTGTTGCGACAAGTGAACGAATGGTGTTCCGACAGGGGCACCACCTTCGACGAGTGCATCGGCTCCCCGCGGAGGCATGAGAGGCTGCGGACGAGGCTGTAGGGACTCATGGTTTTAATTCTGCGATTGATTTCCCTAAATTTGAGTACAAAGAGTTTTGATTTGTAAAGGTAGTTGGGGCACTCATATATATATAGAGAGAGAGTGTTAAGAGTGAACACTTGAATTTTTTTTTTTTTTTTTTTCTTTGGTGGGCAGTGAACACTTGAAAATGATTGGTTGCTTTTTAAATATTAAAATAGTTAATGTAGCTAGTGGGCCTAACTTTAACTTTGTAGTGGTATCTTATTGGGAGGGTAAAGTTCAAAGATCGCGACGTTACAATTATTAAAAGCAGATGTCTTTATCGTTGGGATAGTGACACGCAACGAAAATTTATATTCGACCAAAAAAAATAATGATAATTGTAGTTTGTTGTTATACACACAACAAATCCTAACTAAGCAAACGTATATCCTTAATGATGTAATACTATCTCCATCAGGGGCGACTCTTTTAAAGAGTCCAGAGTCGCAGTCGCCCCCCAAATCAAAAATAAAATTTAATATATAAGTTCTTCTCGTCGATAACTTCGATTGGATATATTATAAGCTCAAATTTGACACCCGAGTAAAAAGTTATAAACGTTTAAAAATTGAACATGTATATCATTTACCTAACTAATATACTTCTATCGTAATTATCGTTTGTTAAACATTGTAACTTACTACTATAATTAAACCCGAAAACTTCAAATTAGCATGGTATATTAAAATATTTAAAAACCGTAAAATAAAGTATATACGTTTTATGTTTTTATTCTAACTACACATTCATAATATTGATGATTTTTTGGAAAAAAAAAATTTGGGGCTTAATTTTTCGCCCCCTTAACTAATTGTATCAGGTCCGCCACTGACCTCCATATCAACGTGGTGCCGCCTCCATATCAAAGGCAAATCAGAATTTAGGGCACCACGTTCATATGGACGTGCACCGTTAAACCTTCATTTACGGTGTATTTAGTTTCCGCGCTATACAAATATGTCATTTATCATTTATGTTTTTTAAATTATAAAAATTATATAAAATATTATTTTTAATTAATTTTTAAAAATAATTTCATACTTATTAGTTATTACTACTACATATAAAATTATTTAAAAAATAAAAAAATTAATATTTTATCTAATTTATATTATCATAAAAAATATGTATAAATAATAAAAAAACATATTGTATTATTATTGTTTATACAAGCTTTTCTGTTTCATTTTTAGCCAATAATTATAGAAAATATGTCAGTTACAAATCGAATCAATAAAAAAAATTACATAAACTAAACGTGTGTGAATGATAAAAAATTGTCAAAAAATTTAATATATATATATATATATATATATATATATATATTATATCACTTTTTAAAAATGTGTGTGAATGGTAAAAATTACTCCCTCTGTTTCAAAATAAATGTCTTTTACTATTCCGCACGCATTTTAAAGAGGTAAAAATTTTATAAAATATTTTTTTCAAAATAAATGTCCCTTTACTATTCCGCACGCATTTTAAGGAGGTAAAAAATTTTTTATAAAAAATTAATTAAAAAATAATTTTTTATATAATTTTTATCTCCTTAAAAAACGTACACTAAAGTTCAAATGACTTTTATTTTAAAAAGGAGGGAGTAATTAAAAGTGGACGAAGATGTTTTTTTAATGAAAAGCGAAACTCTTTCTCCGAAACTATTAGATCCTGAAAAACAATGACAAACAAATGGGATGGTAAATCGTCTACTAAAAAGCTAAAATAACTTGTACTCGAGCGCATTTGAGGAAGTTATTGATGCACATTAAACAACCTAGTAAATGTTTCTTTACAAAAGTGTTTTTTCTTTTTTTTTCTCTCAGTGTATTAACTTCAGAATTAATGTATTAAAATTATAGTTTATTTTTTTATTTTTTGGTTTAGAAAATCTGTTTATTATATACATTATATTGGCCATAGACCATAGTTTAGACGATAAAGATATTCATTTGGTCTAGTACGCTATTTTAGTTTCAAATAAAGAAAAGATATACTATATCGAATTGGCCATAGACCATAGTTTAACCATATACTAATCTTGAATTGTCAATATATATATGCTACCTACTAATTTCTAGTATGTTGAAAATTTTTCGTTGATTTCTAGTAGCTTTTTTTTTTTTTTTGATCGACGATTTCTAGTAGCTAATTGCTAAAAAGGCTGAGATTCATTGAGTTGATAAATAAGTCAATGGTAAAATAATTGATAAAACCTAAACGTATCATTCATTTAAAAATCTACAATCCATTTGTTTGGTTTTTGTTTTTAAAAAATACATAAAATAGAGTTCTATCACTCACTTCTATGTACATTCTCTTCATATGGTGGGCTTTCATGATTATTAATAAGCTCTCATTGATTCGAATAAGACATAATTGAATTGACTAAGACTGCACTTTAGTGTGTTTAAATGTTTACCGAATTGTTGATAACACGGTCAATTTATCGTCACTGACGCGGTGGCGATCACGGTTTCTCAAATTGTGAATAATTGACGGCTACAGTTTCACAAGCCATGAAAATATGTCTCTCTTCTATTGGGCGGCCACGGTTTTAGAAACCGTGAGAATATTTATAGCGACGGTTTTTAAAACCGTCGTCATAAATCCCCATTTGTATCTCTTATGGGGACGGTTTTTAAAACCATCTCATAAACATTTTTACGGTTTCTAAAACCCTGACCGGTACCGTGTAAATGGCGATATTTTTCACTGTGTGGATTGACCCTCCTATCTTTATCGTCTAAATTTGAGTTGATAGTAAAATTCAATCAATCACAAGTTGTGTAATGGTTGTGGGTGTACATCTCATGCTAAAAGGTTCGAAATTTGAATTCTCTTAAAAACATGGAGTCACTTGTGAATCCATTTAGAAACATAGATCACACAGTACCCGATCCAGATGTAGAGCGACTGAGTTGATCGAACTAAACTAAGATAAAAAAAAATTAACTTTATCCATTGAGCAGAGATTAAGGATATATTTGAATAGTCATACATTATGACTTATAATATATAATATTATATTATAATATACTCCATCCGTTCGGCAAAACTTGTCATTTTAGGTTATTTCACAAGTTTTAAGACGATTAACAAATGTACTAATTTACCATCAATTATTACCCTCCTTTTTTACTTTATCGAAAACTACAACTAATAAACCATCAATCATATCAAGAGCATTTTTGTAAAGTGAAGGGCAAAATACCTACAATGACAAGTTTTTTTGAACAAAAATAACACCCTAAAATGACAAGTTTTGCCGAACGGAGGGAGTAATATTATTAAATATGGGTAAACCAACACTGTTTTTGTGTATCGTTATCAATATTATAATACTAAAGGAGAAGTCGCCTAACCCATGTGGCGGCTTCTCCTTTAAAGTAGGAATTTTTTTTATTATAAGATTTGTTAATTAGTAGGATTTGTTATTATTTGTTAAGATTTGTTAGTTAGAAAATCTCATCTTATATATATTAATTAGTAAAAATTGTTAATTAGCATGATTTTTAAGATTTGTTAGATTTTTTTTGTTAAATTATCTTTTTTTTTGTTAATTAGTATGATTTATTATTAATTGGTAAGATTAGTTATAGTAGGATTTGTTAATTAGTAGAATTTTTTTTATTATCGATAACAAACGGAATAAGGGATATCATTGATTTAATTTTAGATTAATTAGGAAATGTCATATATATATATATATATATATATATATATATATATATATATATATATATATATATATATTTGCTAAAATAAAAAAAAAGATATTTTAACGAAAAAATCTAAACTAATTTTATCCTAATTGTCGTATCCTATATCTACATTTGTTGGGGTAATCCTTTTGTTACCGATATGCATCCTAATTGTCTTATCCTATATCTATATTTGTTGGGGGTAATTGCCGATATCTATCATAAATGTCGTATCCTATATCTATATCTAATTGTCGTATCTTATCCGTGAATTTTTCCATCTATATATCTAGATTAATTGCAGTTATTCTAACTAAATAAAAAAATTTGTTATATATCTCTTCTCTATATATTGAGTTAGTAATCCTACGGTATGACGTATGAAAAGTTATTTTTCAAACGAGCTAGATCAGATTGTCCATGATGACAAATAATAAGGGTAAGACGCCCATAGAGAAGAATAATCGGAAGGTTCAAAAGAGAGGTACGTTAACTATTTAATTTATGCATTTGTGTGGATTCGTTCTTGTTTTATTGAAGTCAAACTACTATCAAATATATTGGCTATATGATCTTTTTATTATTAGATATTACAATAATTCATCTTTTTTTAGGCGATGAAAACATTGATGGTAACTACCGAAAATTTCATTACTTAGATGAGTTATTACCATAAAAACTAAACACCACGCGAATATGATGAAATATCAATATATAATATTAAAGGAGAAGTCGTCTTAGCCATGTGGCACATTCTCCGTTAGTATATGTTTAATTTTTTAACTAATTAATTAATTTGATTTTCTTAATTAATCTTAACCATAAAAATATTTACTTAATTATAAACAAACCACAAAATCAAAATCTCACACTTAATTCCTATGGATTATCCTAGATTTATTAAAATATATAAGAATAATTAAATTTGGGATTTTGATTCAAAATTTAAACAAATCAGTTATCGTACAGATATACATAACAATATACATAGAAAATCTTAACAAATCGTAGAAATTGATAATATTTATTCATCAAATAGATATCCTAGATTGGGTTAATTTATGAAAAATAAAAATAATTTTAATAAAATATATTATCTAGGAATTTATAAAATATAATAACAAACGAAACCGATAATAATATTGATTCATCAGATAGATATCTCTAGATTGGGTTAATTTGTGAAAAACGTTATTATTATAATAATCGATCAATATGATATCTATGTCAAATATTGTTATAGTTAAAAAGTGAAAAGAATATCAATTGTTATCTATATCAAATTTGATCAGTGAAAAGAATACATATGGTTATAAATAAAAATTTATTATCTGCAAATCAACAAACAAATCGGCAAACAAGATATCTATCCGATGAATATCTAAATTCAACCATAACAAGAACTAATTATCTTTTTTTTATTTCAAAATCCAAAGTAATTATACACTACTCTATATATATATATATATATGTATGGTAAAAACAAATCTCAACTATTTATACTAAGAGATAAAAACAAATCTCAACTATACCTAACAAATCACAATAAATAAATAAATAAATAAATTTACTAAACATTTTTCAAATAAATACATGTTCATTTATATTGTTCCACAAGATAATTCAAAGATGACAGATGCATTCAAACATGACAAATGCATTCAACTATTCAAGGAGAAGAAGAATAAAGAAAAATCATTTCAACTCTAAATAACGGTACATTACATATATAATTTATAATTATTTTTACATACATGCATTTGGGTATAAATATTAATTAACAATTATGAGATAAATTTTTTTCTCTAATTACAAATATTTAAAGTTCTTTTTACCGTTAACTATATAATAATTAACAATATTTAGATGTGAGGGGTATTTAGAGTTTAAAGTTTACTTACAATTTTTTTTTTTACATTTTTTTAATATTAAATGTATTAATCTACAAAAATAGACCGCACAAAAGTGCGGGTACTAAACTAGTTATATCCTAATTACATGTAAATACAACTGAATAATAGACAACAAAAGAAAGTAACAGCAAGGGAAATTAGGAAGCTTCTGTTAGTATGCTTCGGCTTTGGGCTTTGTCTCTTTGTGTGTTGTGTTGGGTTGATCTCGTATTGGCAATGGCCGAAGGACTATTGGCCCTGTTTCCTCCTCTCCGCTAGTTAGGGATGTGTAGAAAAATACAACACGGTTGACACGACACGAAATCGCAACAAAACGATACGAAAAAACACGAAACGATATAGATACGACACGATAATGACACAAAACGGTAAAACACGACAATAATCGTGTCGTGTTCGGATCGACATATTTTATTTTATCTTAAGTATCATAAAAGTAGTTTTGCCCAGTTGGTTGGGCGCGTTGCTTCTCGCTTGATATGAACAAGAGGTCATGACTTTGAATCCGGACTCTTAAAAAAAATTCATTTCATTTTTTCATTTTTTTTCCTTGTCTAGGGTAACAGGGCCGCGTCATCTTCTTCAGTCTTCATTTTCACCATCTTTTCTCGCCACCCACTCACCCAACCTCTCCTCTCCTTCAACCTTCAATCTTCAACCTTCAATCTCCTCTCACATACTCGCCTTCTTCTTCTTCAATCTTTCAATCTCCTCTTGCAGACTCGCCCTAGCTAGGGCAGCAGGGCTGCGTCGTCTTCTGCAATCTTTATTTTCGCCCTCTTATCTCGCTGCCCACTCGCCTAGCATCTCCTCTCCTTTAATCTTCAATTTTCGATCTCCTCACTCAAACTCGCCGTCTTTTTCTTCAATCTTCAACCTTTTTTTTTGTTTCATGTCAAGGGTAAGGCTCGCCTCTCCTCTCCAATTTTCAATCTTTAATATTCAATCTCCTCACGCAGACTCGCCATCTTCTTCTTCAATCTACAATCTTCGACTGACCACTTGACCAGCGCCCATGTTTACTATAAACCACATTCAGGAAAAAATTGGTTTTTATTAATGTCGTGTCGTGTTATACGGGTATCCGACACGAAACCATTTCGTGTTTTCATGTCAGATACCCGGTACTTATTGTGTCGTGTTCGGATCAGCCTTTTCAGTGTTATCGATTTCGTGTATCCGACGTATCGTGTCGGATACCCGGTTGTGCACAACCCTACCGCTAGTAAATATTATGTATTATAAATTATAATATATGACTATTATACAAACCCTAGGTATACAAGTATCTTGTTAATCAATTAAACATGTTTAGAATTTTGAATTTTTAAAAGGGAAAATGGCAAAAAACCACCCCTTAAAATTGAAATTGCATAAAACCACCCCTTAAACCCATTATGTTTGTAAATCGCCACCCACAACCTTTTTTTCTGTTCGCTTGCCGTTAAAAATGATGAAAAATCGTTTTTACCCTCCCTTTTAATGTTATTTTAATGAGAGAAAAATGTATGAATTGAAATAAATTAATAAAATCTATTTATCCGCCCCTTTTAATGTTATTTTAATAGAATAACATACCTTTTTCTCTCATTAAAATGGATGGATAAATAGATTTGATTAATTTATTTCAACTCATACATTTTTCTCTCATTAAAATAACATTAAAATGGATGGGTAAAAATGACTTTTCACTGTTTTTAACGGCAAGCTAACGGAAAAAAGGTTGTGGGTGACGATTTACAGACATAATGAGTTTAAGGGGTGGTTTTCTACAATTTCAATTTTAAGGGGTGATTTTCTGCAAAGAGTCATAGGTGGTTTTATGCCATTTCCCTTTTTAAAAAGACAATTGATCTTGTTCTAAAGTACATGTAGCTAAGCTATGCGTGTAGCTTCACACTAGCTATTCATAAAATCGATCATAGAATATCGGTCCATATTATAATATTATAATATGGACCGATATTCTATCATCGGTCCATATTATTAATATAATTTGTATTTTTTTTAACCAATTATATTTGTGTATAATAAATGTGATGAGAAGTAAAAATTATTTGATGAGATATTTAAAGGTGGAAGTGATATTTCTTAATCTCTGTGCATATCTCTAAAACAACAAATATTTTCAATCGGAGGGAGTGTGATCATATATATAATATAATGTACTCCCTCCGTATCAGTATCATTGGTTTTTTTTGTCAATTTCACATTTTTTAAGAAGGTTAAAAATAGAAAGAAGAATATCTAAAAGTTTAGCAAATAAATAATGTGAAAAAATTGATTAATGAAAAAAATAGTATGGAAAGTTGGACTGTTAATTAAGTATCTTGGAAATAAAATATAATTAATGAGATGAATTGACAAAATTATAAATTTTATCATTAATGTTGTTCAATGGGACAAATATCAATTTAATGGGAGATTTATGACAAATGTGTATATTTGAGGGGTGATTTTCTGCAATTAGGCCTAAATCCAAACATGGCGGTTTGGACATTGTCGTATATGGTCCCAATAAACAGGCCCGGCCCAAAATATGCCGAATTTAAATTAATTGGGCCAGGTATAACAAACTGGTGAGGGTATAAACTCCAGTTCAAACTCTCTGTCCAACCAACCAGTACGGTTTTTATTTTAAAAATTTTAATTATTTTAATTAGTTTTTTAGGGTTTACTATTTTTTTAGAGAATCTTTCTTAATTTTCTTAATAAACCTATGTATTAAGGTATAAAAAAGTTTGAAATAACAGTTAATAACATTTTTTGATTGAATTAGTTGTAACTTGTTGTCAAATGTTGAATGTCCAACAAAAAAGACATTAATTAAATTAAAATATTTCTATGTTTGGTTAGGTTAGAAAGGATATATGTATGGTTAGAAAGTATTCAAAGAAGATTCTATGAGTGGGATCCCATAGTATTGATTTTTAAAGTTTATGGTGAGTTTATAAAATTTTAATAAATCAATTCAAATTTAATGGTTGCAATTTAAAATAGATTTAATTATCTTTAAAGTTCTTTTAGAATTTTTTTTCTTTTATTAAAACAACAATCGGCCTCTCGGAGTTCAACTCCATATCATCCGAAACCTTCTATCAATTAATTACCATTTTATAGACCGTCTATTCCAAACAAGGTTCATCAAAATTTAATTCCAAAAAGTTTTTGGAAAGAGAAAAACAATAAAAGCAAAGCGAAAAATTAATGATATTTTGTTGGTTGAATTGGTAGTATCCCTCACGACTTACCTCAGTTAAATAAAACATATTCCCTTAATCTTAATTTTTGTTTGTTGGCTCACCTGAATCTTGAAATACTTGACATTTATTCCGTTTATAAATATGATAAAAACTATATAAAAGATTGTTTTTTTTTTTACTTATTATTCATAATTTTATAAACCTATCATAGTAAGTATGGAATCTTTAAAAAAAATAGTGAAAAAGTTATATAGTTTTTATCGTTTTTTAAATTTTGAGATGGATGATAGGTTATATATATATATAGTGGCGGACCCAGGGGGTTCGGGGTGGCTAAACCCCCCTTGGGTTTGGAAAAAATGTATATATGACATATTTGATTTTTGTAATAAATCTAAAAAGAGTGAAGAGGGTGTCACGAATCCCGCTTGGCTCGATCAATATATACGGTGTGTGTGTGTGTATATATATATATATATATATATATATATATATATATATATAGATCGAGCCAACCTCTCTTTATATATATTGCTTACACGGTATATATATATAGATCGAGCCAACCTCTATATATATATATTGCTTACACGGGATCCAACCTCTATATATATATATATATATATATATATATAGAGGTTGGATCCCGTGTAAGCAACTCTTACGGTGTAATTTGTGAGCAGAGAAATTATTCGTAGGTACCAAGCGATTATTCGTGTATAATAATGTAATTATTCGTATGTATGAACAAATGTAATTATTTGTAAGTAACAAAGGATTATTCATATGTATGTACATACGAATAATCACTTCATACCTACGAATAATGTCACTGTTCACAAGTTACTTTTAATCTCATCCGTTTGATCTTCTTAATCCGACGCTCTAGATTTGCTCACAAATTATACAGTAACACTTGCTTACACATGATCTATCCTCTATATAGATATATTGGCTAAAACCCCCCTGGATTTTGGGGAAAATGTATATATGATGTATATATGATATATTTGATTTTTGTAATATATATATATATATTAATACAATTTTTTAACCTATATTCTGAAAAATATGTTATATACATTTATATATATATTAAAAATTAAATTGTTCAATATATAATTAATTAATAATAAAATCTTATCGTTACATAAAATAAACTAACCTAACCAATCTTAATCTCTAAAGATAAATAACTAAGGTAAAATATTTATAAAAATAATTATCATATTAAAGTTCAAATAATAAAAAATATATGCTGAGTTAAATAACTCAAATAATAAAAATTAACTGTATTAATGAATTAACTAGGACACATAAATATTAAGATTCAGGTATATTGGATCATTATTAATTAACATATTAAAAAATTCGAGTCAAATTACACTAAAAAAACCGCGTACAAGCGAATTCGATTAGAACATGTATCAATATTGATGCTAATTGATGATGATTGATGATGTGGGTTGCACATTGCAATTCAATAAATTTAAATAAATTTATTATTTTTATTAATGAAAATATGTCCTTGTCATTTACACAAGAACCGACGAAAAGATCTCCATTATAAAAATATTTTTTCAAGTGATACTTCATTTCAGTGTCTTATGGAGTAAATAATTATAACGTACGAAAATAACCATTGTATAAAAAGTCTGTCCTACTTTGAGAAAATCTTTCCAATCGGACAATAATTGGTAGAAAATAAAAAAGGTGGGCACATCGCACATCTACCTCCCTCCCACCTGCCATCTAAGCAACTCATTCCCTTCCACACGTAAATTCATACAGTTGGGACTTTCCATTCCCATTAAAATCTAGAGTAAATTACACATAACTACCCATAAATTATGGTACTTTTTACATAATCACCCATAAAAACTTAAATTACAGTAAAACACCCATAAATTTGACTTGTTTTCATAAGACCACCCACACATTAAACCTCTATTTGTTTTGTTTAAAACAACTAAAATACCCCTAATTCAAACTTATTTGTTTGTATTTTGTAAAGGAAAGATGTTGCTTGTATATAAGGGCATGTTTGGATTCTCAAGTGATAGCATAATCACTTTAAAAGTGTTTGACTAAAAAAATTATAAGGTATTTAAAATAAAATACCTTATAAATTGTGTCAATTAATTATATTAAGTTTATAAGGTAATTACAAACTTAACACAATATTTAGTATTTTATTTATACAATCTATGTAATATTTTATTTTAAAATTAAGTTATTTTAAATATCTTATAATTTTTTTAACCAAACACTTTAAAAGTGATTATGTTTATAATTAGCATAATGCATTGGGAATCCAAACACACCCAATATAATTAATTGACATAATTTATAAGGTATTTTATTTTAAAATTCTATTATTTTAAATACCTTATAATTTTTTTAGCCAAACACTTTTAAAGTGATTATGCTTATAAGCATAATCACTTGGGAATCCAAACAGACCCTAAGTGTTTGGATTCCGATTGTATTATGTTTATAATGCAACATAGACAAGGTCGTTTTTGGTAGACACAAAATTTAAGGTAAATTAAGGGTGGGTGTGGATTCCACAATTTATTAATTATATATAATGTAATAGTTTTATTCCGATGTATGTGATTATTTGGTTAAATTACTATTTTACCTCAGTTTTATGAGATTTTTAGCTATACAACCAACGACTCACATAAACCGAGGTAAATAATTGAATTATAATTAAAATGGAATGGAATTCAAACCCACCCTAAATACTCCAACCAATATATATCTAAATTGGATTTGCAATGTGTAGAGTCGATACTTGCAATAGCTCCTAACAATCTCTCCTGCTTCAAATGTTGAATAAGATAGGGATAAACTCTAAAATAAAACAAGATTATTGCTTAGAAGGGTAAATTAGCTCATATCTTAAATTACAAACCATATAATTGAAAAAATAAGCTAAGCTTTTTTTTGGTAAACAAAAATAAGCTAAGCTTCTACATATCATTTGACAAATTAGCCGAACATGAATAATTTTATTATAATTTATCCTTTTCTAAAATAAAAGTAAAATCGGATTATTTAACAAATGGGAAGTCTTATGAAAATAAATCATTGCATTAAATACAAATAAGCTTGAATTAAGGATATTTTAATCCTTTTAAACAAAACAAATAGAGGTTTAATGGATGGGTGGTCTTATGAAAAGATAACTAATTTATGGGTGGTTTATTGTAATTTAAGTTTTTATGGGTTGTTATGTGAAAAGCACTATAATTTACGGGTGGTTATGTGTAATTTACTCTAAAATCAATCATATTATTAATTAATTAATTAATTAATTACTCCTTCCGTTTGACAAAACATGTCGTTTACTAATTCACGTACGTTTTTTTAGAATGATAAAAACTATATAAAATATTTATTTTTTATAATTTTTTTAACAAGTTTGTACTTATTAATAATAACTACGAAATTGTTAAAAAAATTATTAAAAACTAGATATTTCATATATTTTTTATCCCTAAAAAACGTACGTGAATAGTAAAGTGACATATTTTACCGAACGGAGGGAGTATTAATAATACCTCCGCTCCGCTCCGCACACCTTAGTAGTTAATACCATACCGTGAATCTCATGACTCATGAGTCCATATCCTCCCTAACCACTAACCCAAAAGAAAAATGGCCCCGTAACTCTAATTGTTTAATTACTCTAAACCTAGATTAGTATCGACATGGTTTTAAAAAAAATATATTTATATTAGTATTTTTTATAAAAATTATTCAAAAAATTCGCATTTTTTTTTTGAGTTTATAATATTATTTTTTCGTGGCCTTGTATAACCATGGAAAACAAAGATTACATAAATCAGACCATCATGAAACCAAACCCATTAAAATTTTAACATTTTTTTAGAAAAAAAAAAACAAGATTGATTATTTTAGAAAATATTTTTTTTATTTTTTGAAACATAAATTTTAATGAAAAAGGTTTATAAACTTGTCACCAGCATATAAATTGATTAACACCTTGTTTCGCATGCCAAGGATATTACTATAACTTGAAATTATAATATAACTTAAAATTAAAATCTAGATGATTTTTTTTATGAATTTCTAGAAATATGACAAAATTTTAGCCTTTATATGTAGATTAAAAGAGTAAATTGTTGTTTGACATGATAAATTCCATAGTGTTTTATAAAGAAGTTTTTTAAAAAATCTTAAAAAACTTTGTCTTACCATTTTAAAAAGTTTCAATAAACTTGTGCCAAACAAGTATTATTAAATTGAGATAACGTTGCTCGAGAAGGAGTAAATGCGGAGCGGAGAGAGAGAAAGGTGAGGAGTAGAGAGAAAGAGGAGTAAATAATCTCAGAGGAAGCTTAAGGAAGAAGTAAGGTCAAACTCTTGGGCGACTGTAGCATCGGGGGAATTATCCGGGATAGTACTCAAAACGATTGATAAGATTCACAATCTAAGAAATAGTTTCAACATCTATTTTGGACACTACTACATAGAATCAAATACTAGTGTTGATTATATTTTTAAAAATAGAAAGACTTGTAATATGATTAATCTCCTTTTTTTTTTATGAATGATCAAAAATTATCTTTGTTACTAAAAAAACATCATAATTTTTGGATGTTGTAAAAAAAGGGTGTTATTATTTACACCACAATTTTTTACTATTAACACCGCAAATTCAATTTTTTGCTTTTTTTTTTCCAAGTATGTGCTCCTCTTGAAGCGTAGCCTTATGACTCATAAGTCACAAGTTTGCGCCTCAAGAGTCACATATGTTTACCTTTGGTGTGAGATTCTTTTTAGTGTTATATGTCTGCTTCTCACGAGTCACAGTCCTGCACCTCAAGAGTCATAGGGCTGCGCCTCTTGATGCGCATATATTTATAAAAAAACAACAAAAAATAAATTTGTGGTGCCAATAGTAAAAAAAAATGGGTGTATTCAACACCTGCTTAAAGGAATCAACCACTGCTTTATGTCAAAATGAGAGAGAATGAATAACTAAGGGCTCGTTTGGTTGAATGCAGAAAGTACAATTCCCGGGAATTTACTTCTACTAAATTGAATTTCCGTGAAATGTACTTCCCATAAATTGAAAAAAGTTGTTTGGTTAAATTTTGGTTTTTAGAAATATAAATAGGAAAATAAAAAAAATTACATTAAAAAATGGTGGAAGTTGAACTTATCTAGTCTCCCCTAGATAAGTGAACTTCCTACAATTTAGAGAAATTGAAATTCTTGAGAAGTCGAATTGCTGTGTCTTTCTGTCCAAACACATAAATATATCATACTTCTTAACTTTTTAAACTTTCTGGGTTTTTAACTGATTAACCAAACGAGGCCTAAATAATTTTTTTAAAAAAGAGAAAATTTAGAGGGATATATAACCAAATTTCCCTAAATTTATTTAGATATAATTTATACTTTACATAATATCCGAAAAACCGGATACCCGCACGTACCATAGGCAATCTCCCTCGTAATCATCATATATATAATCACACACAAATAAAATTACTAAATTGACTCCCCCACTGATAGAGAAGGAAAACAAAGCAACACAAACAAACAATGGAGTCGAAATCGGCAATCTCCCTCCCACTCATAACCCGCCTCCAGATCGGAATCCTCTCCCTCGTCGCCGACGCCTCCCGCCGCTCCGACTTCACCGTCAACCGCCGCCTCTACAACTTCCTCGACCGCAAGCTCCCCGCCAACCCCACCCCCCGCCACTCCGTCTCCACCTTCGACGTCACCGTCGACCCCTCCCGCCGCCTCTGGTTCCGTCTCTTCCTCCCAGCCGCCTCCACCTCCCCCCTCCCCGTCATCCTCTTCCTCCACGGTGGAGGCTTCTCCTTCCTTAGCGCCGACTCCTTCGCCTACGACGCCGTCTGCCGCCGCTTCGCCCGCCGCCTCGGTGCCGTCGTCGTCTCAATTAACTACCGCCTCGCTCCCGAGCACAAATTCCCCGCGCAGTACGACGACGCCTTCGACGTCCTCCGCTTCCTCAACGATCGCCGCGACGAGATCCCTTCCTGGCCGCCGAGCGCCGACCTCGGGAGCTGCTTCCTCGCCGGAGACTCCGCCGGCGGCAACATCGCGCACCACACCGCCGTCCGCCTCGCCGAGGAGCCTCTCTCCGACCTCCGCGTCATCGGATCGGTGATCATCCAGCCGTTCTTCGGCGGCGAGGAGCGGCTGGAGTCGGAGATCCGCCTGGAGGGGGCGCCGGTGGTCTCGTTGAAGCGCACGGAGTGGATGTGGAAGGCGTTCTATCCGGATGGGCTGGGCCCGGACCATTGGGCCAGCAATGTGTGTGGGCCCAATGCGAAGGATATTTCGGGCCTGGGCCTACCCGCAACAATGGTGGTGGTGGGCGGGTTTGACCCGCTACAAGACTGGCAGAGGAGGTACTTCTCGTGGCTGAAGAAGAATGGGAAGGAGGTGATTCTCGTCGAGTACCCCAATGCGTGTCACGCCTTCTACGTGTTCCCTAACGTCGTCGAATCGTCGTCCTTGATCCATGAGATCAAGGATTTCATGGCCAAGCAATTGGACAGAAACAAAAAAAAATATTAGGGTTGATTGAGTGGTAGTGTAGCTAATGTGTTTTTTACCACGTAATTGAATGTTGTAATTTCTAATTTTTTGAACCATTTTGATTTGTTTGTGTGCAAATTTGCGTTTGAGATCCTGTGGTATACAACTATGTATCTCTCCCGACTGATGCAAACATTTTTTTTTACTGATTTGGCAGTGAGATAAGTTTTTTATAAATGAAATTTTTTAAAAATATACTAGATAAACCTAGGAAAATGTGACTACACGCTATTTTTCAGCAGTTTCTTCAAAATTTCTCCAAAATGAAGAAATAAAATACATAATTTTTAAATTATTTTTGATTCAACTCAACAGTTTCCCCATGTTGCAAATTTAGGAAAGTCTTGCTATTTTTTCTGATGCTTCCTTATTTTGAAGAATGAGATAGGAATTCTATTAGATTAAAAAATGCCTTAAAATTATCCCAAAACTCCAAATTTTCCGAAATAGAGAATAGGTTGGAAATGCTCTAAACAACTTACTTGAGTTGTAAATAATTGTAGATTTTGCAAGTAAAATTGTTTTGACTTAATTGAGATTTAGAAAGGACATACATTTAAATTGCGGTAGGTGGATAATCAACTAGACGCATGTGCTTACCCCTTCTTAATGTTCTTATGGCAGTGTGTTGCCCACTGCATGCAATCTCGATCGATCATGTCATGTACATTAATGGACATTTAAATTCGTGGTCCAAACAAAAGGATGCATTTCTCTTTCATGTAAAGGAAAGAAATTCGATACATTGAATATGTTTGGTGGGTTAAAATGTTGAGAAGATGTTCATCAAAAAACAAACAAACAAACAAACAAAGAAATGTTGAGAAGATTGAACACGGAAAAATTGTCATAAAAACAAAAAAAAAAGGAAAAATATATCACCAAGAAAAAACACCGAATAATAGCAACTGCATTATGATTATAAAAATAAACACTTATAAAGTGTTTGGTAGAAATAATTTATAAATTCAATTACATAAAATCATCCTTAAATTAGTGATTTTTTCACAAAACCACCCATATAAAGTGAATTTTCAGAAAACCACCCACATATGACCCGGGCAAATGCGGGCGCGGGCCGGGTTTTACTTAAGATTTTGTCCCGGTGTCGCGGATGCGGGCCGGGCTAAATCTGTTTAACGGGTTGGATGTCGTGTCCAAGTCCGTCCGGAATTGCGGGCGCGGGCTACCCGTGGATACCCGCAGTAATACATGTATATATACATTGTAAATAATTGTAACTAGTACAGTACCCGCGCCATGGCGCGATTTTGTAAAAAATATAAAAAAATTAATATTATAAAATATTAATAAAAGTTAGGATAAAAATCATAAAAATAATTACCATAAAAGTATCACGGAAATAATTTTATATATTTAAAAAAAAACTCATTTAAATTAGCATATATAAAAATTTATAGAAATTTTAAATCACTCTTATTGGTTAGAAAAATAATAAAAACATTGTAACTTTAAAAAAAAATATCATTGTAAATTTGGTATTAAGAATATATATGGATAGTTAGTAAATGTGTTAAAAATAAAAGAAAAAAATTAATTCAAAGAGATAAATGAAAGAAGAAGAAATAATTAAAGGAAAAAAATATTTGATTGGTTTAAATAGCTAATTAAAAACACGGCAAGGATAACATATGCTAAAACTCTTATGTTTTAAGAATAAATATATAGATATAGGTATAGATATAAAAATTTACATATAGATTAATAGTAGGCATTACTGCATTAGATTGCATTCAAAAAATATTAGATATTTTAATTACTATAATATATATCATGTAATTAATATATAATGAAATAATACTATATAGTTCATATAGTTAATATTACCTTTACTAAAAAAAAGTTTTGAATTAATCCCATTGGTTAAAAATATATTATGAGATGATATTATGTTAATAATGTGTAAATAATATTAGATAGTTTAATTACCATAATTAAATGATATTGTGTAAATAATACCTTACAAAAATAACTTTGCGTGAGGGGACGACACGTGGCATAGGTGCTTTAGTTTTAATTAATATATAGATACTAAAAAAAAGTTTTGAATTAATCCCATTGGTTAAAAATATATTATGAGATGATATTATGTTAATAATGTGTAAATAATATTAGATAGTTTAATTACCATAATTAAATGATATTGTGTAAATAATACCTTACAAAAATAACTTTGCGTGAGGGGACGACACGTGGCATAGGTGCTTTAGTTTTAATTAATATATTAATATATAGATTGGTTAAAAATATATTATGAGATGACATTATGTTAATAATGTGTAAATAATATTAGATAGTTTAATTACCTTAATTAAATGATATTGTGTAAATAATACCTTACAAAAATAACTTTGCGTGAGTGGACGACACGTGGCATAGGTGTTTTGGTTTTAATTAATATATAGATAGATGGTTAAAAATATATTATGAGATGATATTATGTTAATAATTTATAAATAATATTAGATAGTTTAATTACCATAATTAAATGATATTGTATAAATAATACCTTACAAAAAAAACTTTGCGTGAGGGGACGACACGTGACATAGGTGCTTTGGTTTTAATTAATATATAGATGGTTAAAAATATATTATGAGATGATATTATGTTAATAATGTGTAAATAATATTAGATAGTTTAATTACCATAATTAAATGATATTGTGTAAATAATACCTTACAAAAATAACTTTGCGTGAGAAGACGACACGTGGCATAGGTGCTTTGGTTTTAATTAATATATAGATTATATACACTGTAAATCTTCGGATAAAAAAAACATATAAATCTATAATATATTTATAAGTATATATATGTACGTCTATATATTTGTATACACAGTAATATACCATCATTTCGATCACTTCACTTGGTACACTTTGAAATAATATATACTCCGTATAACATTAACCTTATCCCCTCCTACTTAACTTTTCTTCAATATATACATACTCTTGGTTTTAAGTATATCTCACATAAATTGTACGGAAAAGTTGAGGAATTTTGATTAGGAAAGTCTAGATCTGCAAGGTAACTCACCTTAAAATTATCTATTCTTACAAATGAAAACATATAATTATAATGTAATATATTTATAAAATATATGTGTTGTAATTGTAATATGTATATATACATCTGTAATTTCAAAAAAGTATATATATAATATATATATATTTTATAATTTTAATAAAAAAATTGCGGGTGCCCGTTATGGGCCTAGCTAGCAACCCGCAACGAGTATATTGATCTTCTCAATCCTGTACCCGTTGCGGACGCGGGCCCGGCTTAGCAGCCCGCATGGGCTTTTTCCCCTGTCCATACCCGCCCATATTGGCGGGCGGGCGGACCGGGCCGGGCAGGCTGACCCGCGTTTGCCCAGGTCTACATGACATATGTAAAACGTTTTCAAGTGAACCACCCTTCATAAACTTATGTTCATCTTTTGTTAAATAAGTAGATCTTACTTCATTTTTTTTTTGAAGCAAGATAAGAAATTCAGTTCACTAGACAAGCCTAGAGAAAACCGAGAGACCGGACAAGCCGGTGGATGGACTAACCATCATGTACAACAGAAGCAAAAACTGAAGCAAATGACAGAAATAAATAACAGAAGCAAATGACAGAAAATGAAAACTAGGAACGTACAAGCCATCCTACACTGCGCAACACAAGCAAAAGAAGAACGAAACGACCGGCCAAAGGGACAACGCACACAGCAAACTCTGGGGACCAGCGGACACCTCAGATTATGGACTCGAAGAGCCTTCAGATGTCAATCGCACGTCCATGACGTGATCGAACATGACACATCAAAGAACGCTCACAAGAAGCCTGCAACACAACAAGAATAACACAGTACACTAACCCGCAATACAACCACAAACCACACCCAAGCACAATCAAACCCCAAGACCTCGTCTCAACCCTCGAAGACGATAATAAAATCGTGGGCAGCTATCACAAGGATAAGCCTAAAAGAGGCGATACAAAACAAGGCAAGGAAGAGAAACCGGGCAGAGATGAACCAGAAAGCGACTGAAAGAGCGGACTACAACAAACAAAAAGGCTGGTGGCGCCGCTGAGAAGGAGTAAGGAGACAACCGAAGCCGAAGGAAACAACGACAGAGCTCCAAGCGGAGGACCGAGGTGATCAGTAGATCTTACTTCATCATCTTCCCTTTGCTCCCTCCAGATTAATTTTTAAAAATAATATTATACTCATTAATAATAAGTATAATATTATTTTAAAAAATTAATAAAAAAATTAATATTTTATATAGTTTTTAACTCCTTACAAAACATGTTACAAAGTCAAACGACTTATATTTTAGAACGGAGGGAGTAACATTTGTCCAATTTGAATTAAATTAGGGTTTAGAATTTGGGTAAATGGAAGAGAGGATGCCATCAATTTCAAGGCAAATTTAATTATTAACGAATCCGTTCAATTGGGCAGGCTTCGAGGAAGTCCATGGGCTCTACCATGGGAGATGATATGTTTCTCTTCCCAGTTCCCTTCTTCGAGGAAGAAGATTGTCCGTTTAATTTGTGGATGACTGTTTTCTATTTACCAAAATTAAGAAGAAGAATAAGATTGTTAAAAGGATAGCTTGGTATTTTTCTTGCTAATCTAACGACAGATAGACGAGAGTTCGAGATGGGTGGCTCATTGAAAACCTTTTGTGAATATGGGTGGTTATTTGTAATTTCATTTTTTGTTGGTGGTTTTGTGAAAACTGAAAAGTACTATAATAGAAATTAAAATACAATATAATAATAATATAATTAAAAATAATAATAATAAAAATATACCAAACGGGGCCAATTTCATGCATTGGTCCAAAGAGAATGCACTAAATTAATGTCATATTACAAGATACACGTCAGGTGTTAATTAGTCGAATAGTCGTTACCAAAGTATGCAAGAGATTTGGAAAATGACAATATCAATTTTTTTTTTGTCCAGTCTTGGGGTTCAATGTATGGTTGATGAAGTTAGGTATGGGTATATATATAATGGATATGTCGTGCATATTTTATATGTATGGGCACAGGGCCGGTCTGTTGTTTTTTGAGGCCTTGTGCAACTTATATGTTGATGCTTTTTTTTTATTACTAATTGAAAAGGGAAAACGATACACCTAATCTATATTCTTGTGTCGTGTGTTCAATTTAATGCGAGAAATAGAAGGAGATTCGAACACAACTACATTTAGAAAGTGGGAAAAACATTCATTGTCCAGTGCCAATTGAGCTAACACATCATTTATTACCTTTTTCTCTATTTTTTATTTATATTAATTATTAATTATATATATATATATGCAATTGCACGTTTTGCCAGGGCAACGGACCGCCCCTGTATAGGCATGGGATATAGTAAGGGTACGTGTTCAGTTCAGTGTGCATGTATAACTAGTGAAGATCACCTTTAATTTACACGAATACTTGTTAATATACAAAATTATTTTAACTCAAAATTAATAATAATTTTTTTTAAAAAGCTATAACTATGTTATAATTGATGATTATTACACATCTAGAAAAAATATTTTAAAAAATTATAATTTAAAAAATAATTTTGACAAAAAATATTTTTATTACGTGATTTCTACTCATATTTGTTTTTTTAGAAAAAAAAAATTTTCAAGATTTTTTTAAAATATCTTTTTCTATATATGTATGAATCATCAATTATAACACTATTATGTTTTTTGAATTTTTTTTTATCAACAATTTTTACTTCAAATAATTTTGTATAATAATAGATGTTGCATAAAGTGTAATAGATGATTGTGTAAAGTGTTGTTCTAAAGGGATGGCCGATAAGTGCTCTTTTTTCTATCTTACTCCAATGAGATTCGAACTTCGAACCTCGAACTTCCAATGAGATTCGAACTTCGAACCTCTTGGCATGGGATGTAGGCCCACAACCACTACACCAACTTGTGATTAGTGATAAGTGCTCTTTAAGGTACGTGATATTGGATATATTGTGTGACATCATATTCATCTACAATAAATTTCTTGTCAGTATAAATAAGATATTCTTATGAGAAATTTATACAGTAAGGTTTTTAAAATCAGCATAAATAAGATTCTTTTAAGAAATTTGTGCATTGAGGTGTAATGGACCCTTGCACTGACTGCATACGTTTTTGGAACCAATTTTGGAGTAAGTGAAGTTGGGATCTGAGATTTATTTGGCGTGATGTACCGATGGATATGGAATATATATAATATATATAGTGTATAGATCATTTGTACACAGTCCTTAAAGTGTATCTTGTTCACAAATATTATTCGGTGAAATTTGAAGCATTATTCGGTGAAATGTGAAACATTCTACCGAATACTGTTATGTTTTCTTTTTCCATTCAGTTCAGATGAAAACATTTCAATTCCACTGAATAATTTGTAACATAACAGTATTCGGTAGAATGTTTCACATTTCACCGAATAATGTTTCATATTTCACCGAATAATATTTGTGAACAAGGTACACTTTAACGGGTGTGTACACCCGAACCACACCCTATATATATACTTTTATAAGATAAGAATTCACAGGTCAGACAGGTCTGACTCTTTGAGAGGCCGACAAAGTCGGCAGACGGCGAACCGTCAAACAAACAACCTAAATAAACAGAAATAACAAACAACAAGCGAAATGAAACAAGCAACAAAAAGCTATACACCAAGACGATTGGTTTATATTTACAAGAACCGATGTATATGGAATATTTTATATTTACAAGAAGATTGTTTGTGTTTATAATCAAGATATTTATATTTAGCATAAAGCCTATTGGTAAGATTGCTTCCGTCTATTGATAAGACAAAGATTGCTTCCAACTATTGATAAGACAAAGTTTATGTAATTACACTCGATCCTTTTCATTTTTTATACAATAATTACGGATTGATTCATGGAGCGTCGAGTCACGACTGGGGTGGAAACCCACCGGATCTAGAACGGAACTAGTTGGATCTAGTTGCAAAGGGGTGGAGGAGGTGGCGTCTCCATACACCACCGGCGACAGTGCAAATCTAGTGTTTACCCAATAGCCAAGTAGTTGAGGTTTCCGTGTTTGGGAAGAGTTTTTGTGGAGCAAGGGGCTAGCTAGATCTAAGAAAGGTGGTGCTTTAGAGGAGGGGAGGGATGTGGGGAGCAACCGGCAGCGCTTGGCCTCACCGGAAATACGAAGAACGACGGTTGGGCAGTCAATCCATAGTGTGTTCAGTGGATGTGATATGAAGCAGTACGTTAAGGGGGGATTTGAGGAGAAAGACAACAATTAAGGGTAGATGGGAAGGGCAGTAGGACTGTAGGAGGAGACAATTCACAATAGGAGAAGGGTCAATAAGGCTGCCGGAAACCTTGAGGGTTGCTGAAAACCATGGGTTCCATGGGGAGAGAGTCGGTCAAGGGGAAGAGGCAGGAAGAAATGAGTCTTCCTTGAGATTTTCTCTTTCTTGCCATCCAAGAATCGAGCATAATTACATAAATTTCGTCTTGTCAATAGACAAAACTCATCTTATCGTTACACTTCCCCTATATTTAGTTGATAATGTTATTTTTTTTTTGAATTGGGAGAGAATTTGGAAAGACTGGATCCTACACAGTCTATCCAATATCATCTATACGAATAAGAACGTGTAGTTCTAAGAGAAACGTCAATAATTGAGGTAGAGTGGTCTATTTGAGTCAATCGATTTGCTACACAACCAACCACAGAATCTAAGATAACCATCTTAATTTCCATGGCAATACCAGATGCCCCCACTTTTTTTTTTTTAAATAACTATTATTGCATATTTACACAACATTTTCCATTGAATATTGTATGGCAGGAAATAAACCCAGCATATAACACAAGTTGGAACTTGGAATGGATCCACTTCATTTATTTGGTAGGTGTAGAGGATGGGCGAGCGAAACAGTTAGTGTTGAACCCTTCCCACCAGTGCAAATCCTCTGACCCAAAATCCCGCCCCACAACCCCATCCCAGAAAAATATTTTACCCTTGAATTAATATTAATTTTTTTAAAAAAATATATTTAACTTCTACATGATTATTATAACATATTTGAAAAAAAATCAACTTATAAATCCTCTTCACCGTCTTCTTCGTTTTTCTTCTCGCTTATGATTCTTGTCGGTAAGAGATTAGAAAGCAGAAACGCGACAAGATACAAATCATACAACAGTTTATGGCAGATACAACTTTCATAAACCCTTTCTTGATTGATAGAATTTCCAACGTTCTTGTTGGGATCTCATCCTTTCCTCCAAGATCTTGGAACCCGACTAGTCGATCAACTCCAATGCCGTTCCTGCAACAGAAAAACAAGACATTCAGACTTCTGTAGCAGGCTAACTACAATCTAGACATCTATTTTCAAAGGTATTATTCTGTCAAAAGTAAGAGCCAAGAACTTGTGCAAATCCCAGCTAACTTGAACTATGTATCAGAGTTTACATATTTTATTTCCTGTATTTTTAAAAAAGAATGCAACAATAAATAGATGGATAATAACCACTAACCTGAACCATATAGCACAAGCCAATGTCTTCACTGCAAGTTTGTTTAAAAAGAAGGATAGACCCAGCCACATTATCAGTGTATCATGGTTCAATCACTATATAACTACCATGTTATGGTGGATCACTTGGAGCCGGATAGACCCAATAAGAGGGTAACGCGTTCCCTAACAAGTTTTGAAGGTTTAACATTACTGTTTCCAGGGCTCGTTCCAACTCGCGTCTCATGGAGTCATGGGTTATAGAACTACCGAATAAAAAGGGAAAAGAAAACACACAGCGAATTGATATGAAATGAATAGCAAGGAAGATAACTGACCTCTGCATCCAACTTGATGAACCTGGTATCCAGATACTTCAGTGTGAGAGCCTCGAGATGTTTATCCATTATCCTGATTCCTGAAGAGAAGCTACTGTCAATTCAGCAGCGGAGAGCAGTTGAATGTATTACTTAAAAAGGATAAGACAGTACGGCATGAAAGTAATAGCCAAATGATTTAAATAGGAAATTATAGAGAAGAGCTGAATGTAATACAAAACTCTCACCTCATAATCTTTCCATTTCTCAATCCCCACTGGAGTGCTAAAAGGTCATGAAGGAAAGCAATGGGAACACATGTTATTTCCAGAACTGTCTGATGTTTTGCAATCCAATATGGCATCAGCCGTTGGAAATGCACACATAAAGTTTACATAGAAAGTGGAAGATAACTTTCAAAAGAACTAACGACACAGTGTTAGAACCGAGCATCATAATTTTCAAACACTTCAGGCTAATTCAGAGATGACACAGTTGATGTTATCATGAAACAAAACATCAAAAGAGTTCAAAATTCATACAAACTCATCTGAACAGAATTTGCATAATATGTTATATATGAAAGTGAAATCTGAAATGTCACGTGACAAATTCAAATTTTAACAATTCCCTCCTTGTAATCTCAAGTCTTCACAAATCCATGTTGCAATACTTCATTGGCTCTTGATATAATTTCTTGAGCCACCTCCGAACATGCGCATAGCGCATGTCTTCACTTCAGCTGTTCAGCACACTTCCAACTATCTTCGGTACCTCCAGCCTTGCAAAATCCAACAAAAAACTGTAAGATCTAGGTAGGTAATCATCGTTGAAAAAAGTCACAAAACTGTTCTTTGAAAAATAGTTACTAGATACTTTCAAGGAACAGAAATATACTGGTAGTAAAGAGCATCCCATGTGGAGCTCGCCAAAACCAAAGTGCCAAACTAGTGAGTGATCAATAGTCACCAATGTGTCATTTGGAACTTCAAAAAGAAACACTTGATCAACTGCTATAACAGAAACCGCTTAATTAAGGGCTTTTTCTTGTCAAGATGAAATTAAGGGTATTAATTGCTATTAAATAAATCACTAAATTTATATCCAATGAACCAGGTATTCAGAGTGAAAATGCAATCAGATGTTATATATATGGATACGTCTTCCCCAATATATATATAGATTTTAAATGCTGACCACAATATTAGCAACCATCAAGTATATGTAAAATTTCAGCATGACAAACAGACAAAATAAAATCAACAGAGAATTTGATGGAATCCAGCAGGCCTACACAAGTTTGTTAAGTCTGCATACTGTCTATGCCAGCATCCCAGCACCAGTATTCACCAATTATCGGGTTTTCTGTAGCATATGACATATGTACATGGAAAGTAATCAACATAAAATTAAATTGAGAACAGAACCCACCAACTACGATGGATGAAAATTATATAGAGTTCACAGAAACAATATCCATTTAACAAAACTCACCTGCTCGCAATAGGTGAGTACCTCCCTGTGTCAGCAAGCTCTGTACGTCTCACAAATCGACCACTCAAACCAGTCTGCTGATCTTGGGTCCCTCCAATATCCCAATCTGTACCCGTTGGAGCATCAGAGTTTGCAACATTTGGAGAAGGATATGTTATCTGAGACGCAAGATGAAGTCCAATTTTGCTCTGATTGAAGCAAATTCGAGCGTTTCAGAGAAATGATCATAAAATAGTAAAAAGTGGCTAAAAGGTGCAATCACAAGATATATGACCATACTGAAGTGGGTGCTCCACCATGGAAATTTCGGGGTGATGGAGCATACGAATTTGAGTTGCTCCCATCTGGATGCCATGGCGTTAGATGATACTGAGAATCCTTCAACTTTGCCTACAAGAAAACAGAGATGCTTGTTTATCAGGAAAACAAAAAGGAGATGCTTGTAAGAATGTAAGCAAAATCTTAGTTCTCAGATTTTTCATGATTCAATGTCATGCAAAAATAAATTGCAAAAGGCCAAGCACTTTAATTTATACTGATTTGATATTTTGATTTGCTTCAATACCTCAGTAATAATCAGTTTCTCCTGAAGATGCTTAAAAAGAACCTGCAAGTAACAAACTATGGACTGTAAATCAACATGAAATACAATTTAGCATGAAGAACCTCTATTTCTCAAGATTCATGCCACTTGTGTCTTATATAGAAAAAGTAATACTTCTTTGTGGACATCCAACACAGACACCAGAAGAAAAGAGTCTCTGGTCAGTGACTCGGTGTTTAACTAGTAAACTCGGATTATTTATACTGATGAACATATGATGCTGGATTCAGACCCCCGAAAAAATCAAGTAAATTAATAAATCTTCTATAGGACATTAAAAAGCAAATTTGCATTTAATAATCAAAATTTCAGAACAATTACAAATCGTCAAGACATTTTTCAAATGGATATGTAGGTCGTAACATCCTCCTCCCTCAATAATCAACAATCTGCGCATTGGCATACCTAAATTCTATCACTCATAGTGCAATTACAATAGTAACATATATCTCAAATTTTACTAACATATCTAGACATATATAAACAAGTAAACAACTATTGAGCATCAGAGGAAAAAAAAATCCAGGCATAATTGCATAAACCTATCATACTTCAGCAAATGCAGTGGTGACAATATGTATGAGAGATGTAAATGAATACTGGCCTTGACACTACTAATAACAGAATGCGCATCAAGAACTTGAGGCTGCAAAGAGTACTCTGCAAGAAGAGGCAGCAACAATGACGTATAAATCGTTTGATCTTGTTGTGCATCCTGCAATTACCACCAAGTGAAAGCATTTGTTGAGTTGGGATTCTTTCAATCAGAAAACAAAGAATGGATATGATGCATTCAAAACAATCAAAAGTTTAATCTGAACGACCGGACATAGCTTTTACCGAAATTTCTAGCTTGAAGCCATTGAATCGCCTATACTAGTCTAGTGATAGATTACTCTTCAGAAACACTGACTAGATGTCAAAAGAACCAGGAATAATGACCTATGCTAGCATAATTTTTTTTTTTTAAATCTCAATTCCGGGCAATGTAACAGATTGGAAACAACATTACGGAAGTCCACATCCAACATAGCGCTTATAGGGGAAAAATCTATTTGAAAAGAAGACGGGAAACAGAAGTGAATCAGCCTTCGATAGAGCATTAACTGAAAAGGAACTACATTCAAGCAGAAACAGAGGCATAAATCATGAATGGAAAATGTAATACCTGTAATGCATATGCAAGGCGAACATTTTCTTCAATTATATCTTGTCTATAAGAGTGAGCTTTTGATGAAGCACCAACTAGGTCTTGTTGCTGCTGATCAAATGCCTGATAGCAATTATTGATAATTTTAAGAGACTCCGCTTAATATGGAAGAAATTTTGGATAATAGTTGTTCCTTTTTTTTTTCTTTAGTGAGGATTGTAGCTTTCACTTCCATAGATAAAGAAAGATTTATCATTTACATTGTCTAGGTAGCTAACTGGAAAGGGGAGATGAAATTAAACATTATTGAGGGCATGGGTCAAGGAAAATAAGTCCTTTACCATTTGCATCTGAGAAATACGCTTGTCCAGTACAGATTTCTCATTTTGTATTTGTGCTTCCTAGGACAAGTTAAATAAGAGTAAGCCAATTGTAATGATGTACAGAGAACATGAAGTGTGAATTATAAAGGACATCATAAATGCTTTACCCGGACAGAGTATTGAGAAAGATGCTTCTTCAACTGCATGATTTCTTGCTCATGGTCATTAATCTTTTGGCGCAAAAACTATGCAAGCATGTGTTAAATGAAAATGAGAAATTGCAGAAGAAAAGGTACATACCAAAAGACCAAAACCTTCATGTTACCTGCTTCCAAATATTGCTAGACTTGTTTGATTCAGACATATACATCATCCCTTGTCCCGGGACATTAATGTGGGTTTCATGTTCTCCATCCATGGGATACCTTCACCAAACCAAAATGAAATGATAAAGATAATGTTTGCCGTAAGAATAATTGTTCAACACTGACAAATGGACTATTTTGCAATTACAAGAGTTCTAAAATGTTCCCCCACAGTATCACTTAGGATGTTTGACATTCATATCATCAGTCCTACTAAAATAGTTGTTTCACATGACCCCACTTCAGAACCAAGTAACCGACAAATAAATAAATAATTATTCAACTGGTGTTTTATTTTGTTTTCATTCATCAGCAAAGTTTGTCTTATGCCATACTAAAGATTACGTGTGCATAATCCAATATACTTGACTAAAATAATTGTCTGAGAGTTTTCTTGCGTCTGACTTTTCATCCATAACAACTGTCCCTGTTAGTGTAGAAATTATAACTATTTGTAGTAGTTACACCATAGGGTCATCTCATTTAAGCTGCAACAACCTTGGATATCATATGCATTTCTAATACCCAGTATATTAGATTATATAATAATTATAATAATAATAATAATAATATGATTTTTACCATATCTAGCTTTCTAGCTCGACTTCATTGTTTAGCCGTGAACATCCTTCATTAACTGTTGTATATTTTCCAACTTGTCTAGAAATGTTTGTCTACAGGCTACATAATTTGGTGACTCGATACCTGCAAGGGGAAATTGAGGCAGTAGCACTTTCTGTAATTGTCTGTCCATGAGAAAGTGCATTTAAGCTCCCATTGTTCCTGCTTATACAGGACTGGTTCTCTATATAAAATTGTTCAGCACGACCCTCAGACTTTTGCACAGAATCACGGCCATGTTCATCACATTGCTCAACTGAGTGATGCCTGTAGGCTATTGTCCTGTCCACTTTCTGCAGGTAAATATAAATCAGCTGAGATAACAGAAATGCATATTTTTTTGCACGTGAGAAGAGATAGGGAGATAGAAATTGCATATTTGTAGGGCTCCAAAAATGACAGCTTAAATAGCAAATTCCAATGCCAGAATTATTTTATCCAAGGTAAGCAGAAGAAGCACAAGTAATGAATCAAATTTGCCTCTATTGATACAGTTTGCATTGTCATAGAATCATTTAAAAAAGAAACAACTGATTGATACTGTATGAAAATTTTAAAAAAATAAAACACTCCTAGCTTCAAGTAGAAGCACTTACAATATGTTCTAGCTCCTGATCTTTTTTCTGAAGCTCTGCCCTCAGTCTATTATTCTCCTCAACCTGGAAGGAAGTCATTCAATAATATTACTAGTCTGTCTGACAACCATTAAAAACAGCAACAACAACAACAACTGCAATTAAGCAGGGTTTGGGCCCTTCCTTACACCGAAGTAAATCAGCAATAAGCTATAGATCAAATCCATTCAATAAGCGAACAGAGATCCATCACTACAACTGTATTACACCTCTTTAACTATTTCTTGCTGGTTAGCTCCTTTTTCTTTTCTTCGGAATAAAGGTAAATTCATTCCAAAGGAACAAAATAATACAGTCTATGGAGTGATATTGCTCCTAATGTGTCCTCTAAAAGCCAGAAAGAAAAACAAATAAATCTTCTCACTCTGATGCTGGAATTTCACTGGTAATTTGCATGTAACTCCCTATCCGTTATGAAATCTCAATCGTTATCAAAAAGATCCAGAAAACGATAAGTACCAGACTTTTACTAATGACTTCAATAGTCAAACTAAAGATCAAGGAGTGTACTGTCTGTGTACAGCAGCTACGATTTCTAGTTTTGGCCATGATTTCTGACATTCTATTTACGAATTCAATTTTTCTTTTCCTTTGTTTCTGGGAGAGATAGAAAGAGAGAGACCTGTTGTTTGATGGTGGCCTCGGCAACTTCGACGGCCATCATGACCTGAAACAAGCTATTATCCTTGCCATCCGACGTTGTTAAACCACCGAATTTATCAGCTAATCTATCGCTCTCCATCTTCAAACCACAAAGCTCTACTAAACATGGATTTTCATTTTCTCCGCTTGATGAACTGGAATACAAATTAGGGTTTTGCGGTAACTTCCCCCCAAATCTCAGACTTTAATCCACGACTCATCCTCAGATAGATTGACCATCGCCATCAACATACTCGCAAGATAATGATTGAATTGACAAGATTGAAGGAAATTGTCAGATTCTGACGAATCATCCCTGTTGTTCTTCGAGCTACGACGCTGGGAAACGTAATTAATTTCCACTATTTTAAAAGACGACACGTAAAAGTGTCGGTACAAATTACATTTGTCGCGAGAGGAGAATAATACCCTTGAGTTTTGTCCGAATAATACGTTTTGTCAAAAGTTAGGCTCATTCACAAAATTTATATTTTCTCTCAACCACCCTTTATTTTTTCTTTTTCATTAAAAAGCCCCTTTGCTTTTAATATTAAATGAAATTACCTATTATTTAACTAAATTCAACACAAAAGTGACAAAATCACCTTTATTTTTTAAAAATTAGCAAAATTATACATTATTGCCAAATATTTAGCAAAAAATCATCCATTGTTTTCAAATTTTTTTGAAGAGAATCAACCATTGTTTTTAATATTACATAAAAGATCTGTTATATATTTTTCATATTTTGTAAATAAAAAATATCATTAATTGTCAAACATTGAATGTATATAATCACCCATTATTTACAAAACTTTGCACAAATCCACCATCTTATTATGTGAACAAGCATAGTTAACCAATAAATTATAAAAAAAATACTTCATAAAACCATACTTTGCATAAAATCACCCTTTATGCTTTAAAAAATGCACAAAATCACTTCTTATATAATAAAAGAAGGTGTTATTCATTTCTTTTGTTTGGAATACATAAAACACAATAAGATAAGAATGATTAATCTTTTATTATATTATTCTTTATAAGAGAAGAAAATGAAATAATAAACTTTTATTTACTTTTATTTTTCAATAAAATTCTAATCGAGTATTTGGTTAAATTTATCAATCAAGTTTACAAATGTTTAAAATTAGTGAGCTATAGGTTAAATATTGTTTGTAAAATATATAATAGGTGTTAAATATTATTTTTTGCCACATAATTTTTTTTTTCTGCAAAGTATAAAAAAAATAGATCTTTTGTGATAAAATTTTTGGAAATAATATGTGATTTTGTAAAATTTTAAAAATAAAGTTGGTTTTGTCACTTTTGTATTGAATTTAGTCAAATAATAGGTAGTTTTATTTAATGTTAAAAGTAAAGGGTTTTTCGTGAAGAAAGGAATAATAAAGGGTGGTTTTATTCATTAAAAATACTCCCTCCATTTGATATTATTTGTCGTTTGACTTTTCGGCACACTTTTTAAAAAGCTAAAAACTCTATAAAATATAATTTTTTTAATTAAATTTTTTCAATAATCTTATACTTACCACTTATATGTATGAAATTATATATATAACAAAATTTAATTAAAAAATATATTTTGTAGAGTTTTTATCTCTTTAAAAAACATGCACTACAAGACAAATGACAAATAATATCAAACGGAGGGAGTAAGAAAATTTGAGTTTTGGGTATGAGCCGAACTTTTGACAAAACTCAAGGGTACCATCCGAACAAAAAAAATGTGTGGGACACCAACCGAAATTGTCACAAACCCAGGGGCACTGAATAAAATTTTCCTAAGTTTAATTTTCCCAAATTCACTTTTAAAACATTCTTTAATGAGAACAGAAAAGGATTATCATACATTTACACTAAGTATAAAATTAGAATTTTATACTACATATACTAATATGATAGGTGGTAAAAAGTAACTACAAGTTTATAAGTCTAGCTTTTTCTTATTTCCTTACTCGTGATATTGATAGCATATACTCCTCTCATTCCTCTCATTGTCAATCTATGTGGGTCTCATTCAATATATATATATAAGTTTTCATTTATTTAAAAAAATTACAATAATATGATTAAATTAACATTTTCAAATATGATAACACTTCTTGATAATTGTGGACACCGCCCACACTTGTATAAACAACTCATTTTATCCTGATTTTTTTTCTTTTTTTTTAATTATAAAAACTAACATAGTTTTATTTACATAAAATTTTAAAGGTATTAAGAGTATGTTGATTTGTTAAATATTATTTTGTTATATATTTTTCTGATAAAAGAATTATTATCAAAAAAATATTATATGTTTTTCAATTCACTTTTTTTTAATAATATCTTAAAAATCAAGTATTTATTTAATGTTAGAGATGTATAATTATATATAATACATTGAATAAATATTGCGGGCAAAACAATATAATTTAACGTTTCTTTTACTCCGTCTTTTTTTTGTCTTGAACAAGTATTCTTTTACAATATTTTTTTTTGCTTAATACGAGTGATTGACATCTTTGTTAGAACTACATGTAATGTTTGACATCTTTTTTTTCTTGATCTATGATTTTATATTGTAGCACTTACAATATGTTTTTTAAAAAATAAAAATAAAATACTCTTATATATCATATAGTTTATTAGTCTTGAAAATGATAACTAAATAATGATGATAAAATTAGTTATAATTGTGAAGTTACTTTCTACTTTTTAAATCATTTTTTCTTTTAGATACTTGGGTGGGAATCATGCAATTTGATTGGTAGTGTAAAATGTCTACTTTTATAATAGGTGTAAATGTAGACTTTTTCCGACAAAAAAAAACCCCAAAATTTACAAAATTACTTAAACCATCCACAATGGTGGTGTGCAAATGTGCAAATGTGTATTTTTTAGACACTTTTTAACTCCATTGGTTGTTTTGGGTGTGTGCAAATGTACACATTTGAGCATGTAATGTGCAAATTTGAGCACACAACCTCCCCTATGTGCAAAAACTTTTACAAAAAAAAGATAATTTCATTGGTTGATTTTTTATGATTTTACTTTCTTTTTTTTGTTTTAAATGAATTGTATTTGAATGGTGTATAAAAAATTCACATTTCACCATTTGAGCAAATTGTTAAAAAGTGATGTGTATTTTTACACATCTTGTGCAAATGTGTACATTTTACCCAAAACCATTGTGGATAGTCTTATGACTTATGAGTGATTTTAAGAAAATATAATGGAAAGATTTGAGTGACTTTATATAGAGAATTTCTTTCAACTTACACAGGTAATTTTGCGAGCAATATATATAGGGTGGTTTTAATGTTTTACCCACCCTTGATTTTTTTTTTAGAGGAGTCTGTCTTGTCGATCCCTTCTAACAAAAAAGACTGCATTGAATTTGAACTTAGATTAGCTGTCATTTATTGAGTAATTATATTACAAAAAGCTAGACTTAGAAATATTGTGCAAATAATAAATCTGTTGATGAATAAACAATTAGAGAGTTATTGAACATTTCCACAAAGACAAGATTGTGTAACTTAGATTAGCTGTCATTTGTTAAAAAAGCAGTTTTTGAAGAAAACTTTAAAAATGGGGGGGGGGGGGGGTTAAAATATTGGAAGAGGAAAATACTTCATATTTAAAATAATGTAATAAAATATTTTTTAAAATTGTGTAATCAACTATATTAAGTTTAATAATAAAATTAAAAACTTTATCAAATAGAGGGATGGATGGGTGATTGATTGATATAATTTATAAAATATTTTATTTTAAATTCACAAATTTTCTAATCTCATTATAAAATATATACCTACTTGCAAAAGTGTTTATATTTATAATTATATATTTATAAATATAGTCACTGCAAATCCAAACACACTATACATCAACATAATCACTTCAAAGCCAGACACACTATTCATCTATACTTGAAGACATAAGTCACTTGCTCCAAAACAGAAGTCAGAAAATCTTTATTTTTTCAACAGAAAGTGATATTCGAAAAATAAATCATTTAGGGAAATTTAAAGAAAACCACCCCTTAAATATAAGCTTTTTCACTTAACCATCCATTACATTTAAAATTTAAAAAACCACCCCTTAAATAGTCAACATTAACAAATCACCACTCTTCACCTATTTTTGTAAACCCGACATTAAATATATTATATTTTAATATTTTTCAACTCCAAATATGATTTTGATTCATTTTATTTGTTATAGATAATCTTTTTGTATATCAATAAATACATGTTGCTTTCCTCTCTCTCCACTGCCTGCAACCTGTGAGGGTACCGGGAAATTTTGATGAGAGGGGGCTTATTTTGCAAATAATTAAGATGGGTTGTGAGCTCAGCAAAGATTTTCAATGGGCCATTTAGTGCATATTCCCCGAAACTTTATATATATGGGGGAATTCGCATGCCTTTTACCTCAAAATTTTTGTAATTTTTTTTAAAAAATTAGGTTTTCAATTAATCATACAACTTAAATATAAATATATCCCTTTTTATTTTTTAAACTAAAGGTTAATTATTGAATGATAACATTAAAATACAAATAAATAATCATTTCAAGGTTATTTTTAACTTTATAAATAAAAATTACGATTTTCAATCATATTATAAATAAAATAAATAAAATAGTAATTTACATAATATTTTTAAATTTTATAAACATTTTCAAACACATATTGAGATAATAATTCTAGGCTATATTTATTATTATTTTTAAAAAAATAAATAAAACGATCCCTAAAATGTAATTCAACCCTTAAATTAAAATTTTAAATATATTTAGAAACATATTTGAGTTTAAAAATATTAAAACATACTATAATATATTGAATGATTGCTTAACAAAAATAGATAAAGGGGTGATGATTTGTAAATAGAGATCATTTAAAGGGTGGTTTCTTATAATTTTAAATTTAAGGGGTGGTTAAGTAAAACCCACCACATTTAAGGGGTCGTTTTCTGAAAATTTCCTTAAAATTTAGGTTGACTTGAAAACTCAAAATAATATTATGATAATGAATTTGTTGATGAAAAATCATACGATTTTCCGTTTTCAGTATTTGTTTTTTGGGTTGTCATTGGCATGGCAACATAATGCAACTTTCTCATTATCCAAATGCCCCAAAGGGAAAAGGCTGACGGTATTGGATGCCTAGTAAAAATGGTTGGTTTTCTACATCTAGTGCAGTGGAGCACATCACGAGAAACAGAAGAACTAATGCAGACCCATTAGAATAGATTTGGAAAATAGATTGTCCTCCTAAAATCAAAAACTTCCTTTGGAAAAATCTCCTCAACGGAATCCCAACGAAGGTTAGACTTCAAAGTAAAGGTGTTCATATCCCCCTAGAATGTCCGCTTTGTAATTATAACGGTGAAGATGCGACCCACCTCTTCACCGATTGTCGTCTATCCTTATCCTTGATCGAATGCATGGATAGACAAATTGAACAAATAATCTGAAACACTGACAAAACAGATAAACGATATAAGGACATCATAACGAATATCTTTGCAAATCTTTTGACAAACCAGAAGTCTATCCTAGGCTTTTCCCTTTGGGCCATTTGGACAATGAGAAACAAAATCCTATTCGATATCAACGATCTCAAAAATCTGGATGACTGGATCAAATATATTAAACAATATAGGATAAGCGGGAAGAAGGCTAAGAAACATGAGATCGAGGAAGAGGTTTCTACTTCGAGGAGAGAGACAAACCAATCTAGAACAATAACAAAACCAAAAATTGTAAAATGGACGAAACCTGCCGAGGGTGCTATCAAACTCAACTTTGATGGTGCAAGGTTGGGCTTTGGCTCTGCTGCTGTTGGCTTCGTTATCAGAGATTGTCTAGGGTCCGTGCTAACATGTGGTGCCCGGAATCTTGGTGGGGTTTTCGCTATGCAGGCAGAATGCTTCGGTCTTATTTTTGGTCTCCAGGTGGCGTCGACGTCCAACTTCTCTCGGGTCGAGGTGGAGGGAGACTGTCTTTTGTTTATCAATGTTTTGAAGGGCCTTTGGCGTTGTCCTTGGGAGATCGAGATGGCGGTCTTCGATGTACTCGGCATTTGTCGCTCCTTTGTTTGTCAGGTTCTCGCACACTTTTCGAGAAGGAAATCAGGTCACTGATAGACTGGCTCACTTAGGCTTTTCGTCTTCCTTTGTCGTCGAGCAGACCCCTTCTGAGATCGACGACCTCGTCCATCTGGACGCTCTTGGGCGATGGTCTAACCGCGGTTAATCATCCCCAAATTCTTGCCTTATATAAAAAAAATGCAACTTTCTCAAAACCATTGAATCTTAACTTTAATTTTTTTTTTTTTGAGAACTTAAGTTATAATATTACAGCAACGAAGTGCATATATATTCTTTAGTTATATATTTGTCGATTAACCAGTTCGGTATCCGATCTACCAGTTTATAAACAAACATATGTGATCGCAACTTTCAGGAAATGATGCACTAGTTGAGTCATCACTCCCATCAGTCGAAATTCAGAAACAAAAATGATCGGTTTGAAAGCAAAACATTCCCACTTTCTACAATTCAGAGACACTCTACAAGTCCTGCTGCAAAAAAATGATCAAAGAAAAGGCCCCAATAAATGATTTATGAAGCAAAAAAGGACAGTAAATAAAATCTCTTGTCATATGAACAGATACAGCCTTATTAATTAACTGCTATAACAACTCTCTCATGACACTTGATTTTTTTCCAGTGCCTTTCCCCTCTCCCCAGTCTACAGACTCAACAATCAACATTCACCTGGACTAAAATTGCTTATCATCTGCTTTCCCCCTTTGCCCCCACAACAACTCTTTTAAGCTCAAAATTATAAGGGAGGGCAGTGCCAGGAGACTAACCCAGAGGACGAAAACCGGCGCTAATTAAAGCCTGGGGAGAATACCCGCAATTCCTCTTCGAATGCGCTGGTTGGTGAGGGATCGTCCTTGATCATGGTCCGGAAAGATATGGACCCGGGCTTGGTAGAGGCATCGGAATCCCTCCCGACGCTCGTACCAGTGCTTGTCTCGAGGCTTTGGCTGGCTGCAGGGACAAGAGGAATGGGTGCATAACTGTAACGCTCTGCAGCTGATGCGGCGGAGGTGTAAGAGTGTCTGGACCCTGCCTCTGCATCCAGCAGACTGCTTCTAAGGGCTAAGGAGTCCGCAACTGGTAAGTACACAAGCATAAAAATAGCCACTATAACACACGATAGAAGCGAGACGAATCCAGCAAAGGCGAGGGCTTCTAATAACAAAAAGTGAGCCCTTGCCAGAACTGAAAAGCCAAGCAAAATAACCCTTGAGGGGAGGAAACACGAAACTAAGAATATCAGTGTGTAAATCCTCCTCTGCAAGCTCTTGTTGATGACAGAGGAAACCATCCGCCTTCCGAGAAATAACAAGTACACAATTAGAATGAAGGTGAAAATCCCGTGAAGTATGGTACACAGCAAAGGGAAACAGCAGACGGAGACTGCATGGTGCCCATCGATGTGCACTGGACGCATTGTGCGGGTGAACGATGGGGGCAACTTCAAGAACTTGCTATTTCCGTTGCCAATCTTAGGCACAACAAAGACAAAAATGAGATCAAGGAGAAAGACTGGCAAGCAATAGAGCATAACATAACCAGCTGTTCTGGCATTCCATCTCGGGCTCAGTATCCCTGAGCCCCTCCATTTCAAGGATGCACGAAGGAGAAAGCTCATGATTATAAACAGGCACGGTTCTGCAAATCCCAGATTTGCCACTATATAATACTTGCAAATGTCTTCCTGCCATTCTTTGCCCAACGAATCAAAAATACTGCCCTTCTGTCTCAGTAAACCTAACCGCACAATTTCATTGATCGCCCACCATATCCCAAATAGAACAAAAGAAATCCGGACAATCCAAGGGCCGTTAAAGTATCTGAGCTTAATGAAGCCTGACTGCTGAATACGATAGCAGAAGTAGAGAGAGTAGATAATGCAAAAGAGGCCAATAAGCACCAACAGAATGACTAGACAAATGGTCACCACACCTAGTGCATCGACAGCAAGTTTGGTAAGGGGCATTACTCGAAGCACAGATTCCACGCATGCTCTCTAACAGCATGGATACTGAGGATGACCGTCCTATAAAGCCAAGGCTCCTTCGTACTGAATAGCCCAGGTAGCATCAAGGAGCTTGAACCCTTTGAAATAACACACAGTTTTGCAAATCTAGTAGCACCGACTTCACTCCAACAATGCCTCAAGTAAGATTATCTGCCCAGGTAAAAAGAAAGTTCAGATAAGAGACCTTATATATGACCCTAAACAATGTAGATAAATGCAATTACTTAAAACAAAAATGAATTTTTTTTGAGAAGCAGCAAAGACGGAGAGGGTATACATGCTGTCAAAATGTTTGATATGCCTTGTCAATGAAAGGCATATTCTCGTTGTAATTTGGTATAGATTGTTCGAAATCAGACCATGTCCGTTAGAAAAGGCAGTGGAAATTCTCATCAGTCATCATGCCTCTTTCATCTACATCCTACTATGGCATGAATTATGGAACCCTCGTCACTTCATTAATTGTTTGATGCTAAGAAAAATATCATAGTTTGAGAGCAACTTAATACAATCCTAAAAAAATGTGTCTACTATCTGCATGTCTCTCTTTCATCCACAGATTTAAACTCTCTACCTGTTCAAATCAACCTCATTCTTCCTCAAGCGCCCCAATGAAGCAAACCAATTAGCAGGACAGAACTAAGAACGAAAGAGTACAAACTAACAGAGGAGCCGCAAAGAGTCCAACACGCAAGTGATCATCCAACATCACCCAAACACGATCCCCAATCTAATTCTCGCAACTTCCGCAAAACAATCAAACATTCCCACACCGAAAACACAAGAAACACGAAACAGATCGCCAAAATCCCAACAGCTGAGCCAAATCTCCCAAATTTCCACACCGGCCAAGTATGACGGCTGACGGATCCAAAAAAAAAAGAGAGAGAGAAAGAGATTCTCAAACAAACACCGCGTATGCCAGGAAAATAACCATTCCAAAACTCAGATCAAGAGGCGAAACGAATCAATCGTGGAAGAACAGAAGCAAACCAAACGGAAACCCTAGCCTCCGTACGAAAAACGAAAACAAAAAGAGGGAAGAAAAAAGGCTAGACCTGATCGTTATACCTTCAAATTGCAGAAACACCGCCTCGATCCGACGCAGAGCGGCTTCCTCTTCCGCTTTTCCTCCGCCTCGGTTCTTCCTCTTCTTCTTCCTCAGCCGCTACACAGAGAGAAAACGGACTTCGTCGCTCAGAGAGAGAGAGAGAGAGAGTGAGACAACACAACTGGAGGACGAGAAAAAGGGTAGAGAGGGAGAGAGGAAGGGGGGGCTTGGTTGCTGACAGCCTGTCTCCAGCTGTTTTCTTCTTTCGAGCCTACGTGGCTGATCGAACCAGACGGCTCGGCTTCGCCAGTAAACGGCGCCTCTCTGTATGAAAAGCTAAATTTGATTCGGTTGGCTGGCTCGGCTCGGGTGGGCTGGCTAAAATCCCAGCCGGCTTGTGAGGGAGCGATTTTTTAGGGTGTAAATATTTTTCTATTTTTTTGTTCTCGTACATGGTATCTATCTATATGTGATTTTGTACCCTGGTATTATTTATCAATATAATTTGCAAGTTATTATGAATATTTCCACTTCGATTTTTTGATAATTGGCTCCCTCTCTCTTTCATTATACCTTGATTGATTGAATTACTCAACTACATTTATGCTTTACTTCTTTATTAACATTTTTTTAGTCAATGTTTTATGTTTTATGATGTAAATTGTAATGTCATTAATCAATGTATTGAGTCATCGATAAATTTGGGTCCTGTGCGAACAAACCACATGAACCGTCCACTAACCGGTCCTGTTTATTGCATGGTTTTCTGCTTTCGAGCATCTTAACCACAACCAAATTATATGTTTTTTCAAGAGTATTTTTTAAGTTCTCAACTTTTTCACATGCTTTTTAATTTGACGAACGTCGACTATATAATTTTATCATTAGTTTTTCTCATATTTATTTTATGGTTTTTTATCATTAGTGTTTCTTGCAATTTTTTATCAGTCTTTCTAATCTGTACTTTAAGAGCATAGATTAAAAATCTTAATTTAAAAAAAAATTACAAAAAAATAGTAAAATAATTAAAATTTTGAAAAGATTTCCAAAGTAAACCTTTTAACTTGTGTATTTAGGGCATATGTAAGAGAAATTGATATCTTATATATACAAAAAAAATGTAAAACTCAAAAAGGGTTAAACATACGACAATTTTTTCAAGTGTATAAATTAGATAATAAAACCTTATTTATATTGAAGATGATAAAACCTTAAGTGCTTTGTTAAAATAAAAAAATTCTTCATGCCAAAAAAAAAAAACCTACTTTACTTCCTGTAATAAAATACACTTATTTGTAATCCATGCTTTAAGAACAGATTAATAGTGCATTTTTGGATAATTAATTATGATATAAAGAAATTAACTAAAATTTTAAATTTGCTGGTCAAATGTTATACATAAAGACTTAATATAATTAGTATAAATAAATAAATTATAAACCAAAATAAAATAAAATAAAATTGATTTAAAATATTCACACCCAGCTAGAGACAGCACAGGTCTTCCAAGATAGCAGCCAGAGAAAATATCCAGTATTTTGACATTTTATAATCAGAATAAGTGGGCCAATAGTCAGTACAGCCCACAAAGAAGAGCAAAGCATAAAGATGATAAACTCAATTGCTCTTTTAGCTGTCATTGCAATTTGCAATCTTCATTGATCTACCAAATACCATCTTTGTTTTCTTGCCTTGCAGTTTGCACAAAAACCTCTCAGCTGTAGAATATGAAGCCTGTATCTTAACTCTTAAGATTACTACCAAGACCCCTTTGTAAGAATGAATGTAGCAAAAACATCAGATGGATGCAGATTCCGTGAGATCGTCGTCATCCAGTGAATCGATATCTTACGATTGTTTCGACTCATACACCATTAAGTTATGATCAGATGTAAGGTTTAATGCTACATACAACAAAAATCTAGATTCCTAGTTTTCCCTTGTAGACCCAAAACTTGAACACCAGAGTAAGGACTTGCCACCATTGATCCATTTATTCTCCTGTTATAACCAATATGAAAGAACGATTAACCGATGACAAAGGAAAACCGAGATTGCTAATGCTACCTTCTACCGGTAGATGCCTTGGGTTTGTTCAAATCTGCAAGCTCCTCGATAAGCTTCTTCTCCTCGTCGCTTAGCTTCTTCGGAATCTCCACCTGCACCCTGACCAACTGATCTCCTCTCAGGTTGGACTTGTTCAGACGTGGAACACCTTTCTTGGCCATCACTAGGGTGGTTCCAGGCTGGGTTCCGGATGGAATCTTAAGATCCACCATCCCGTCCACCGTGGGAACCTTCATAGTAGTACCCAAGATGGCGTCTATGTAGGAGATCTTGCACGTGTAGAGAATGTTTGTGTCGTCGCGCTTCAGTACTGGGTCTGGCAGAACATCGATGATCACAAAGAGGTCTCCGGGGGCACCGCCTCTTCGCCCTGCATTGCCCTCTGAGCGGACCCGCAACCTGCTGCCTGCGTCTACGCCGGGCGGGATCTTGAGGCTGATACGCTTCGACTTTTTCACCCGGGCGTCACCATTGCATGTGTTGCAAGGAGTGGAGGTCTCCCCAGCCCCACCGCAGGCTGAACAAGTGCTCACCTGTTGGAAGACGCCGAGAGGGGTTCTTGCTGCCGATACAACCTGGCCTTGACCGCCACATGTGCTGCACTTAGATGAGCGGGTGCCAGGTTTTGCACCTGACCCTTCACAAGTACCACATGCCTCAAGCCTACTTATCTCGATCTCCTTCTCAGCACCAAAGATAGCTTCTTTGAAATCCAGGACTAGGTTGTACGCCAGGTCCTCACCATCTATGGCCCTATTCCTAGCACCTCTTCCACCCATGCCCATGCCCCCCATGCCGCCCATTCCTTCGAATAAGGACTCAAACAGGTCAAATGGATTGCTGAAGTCCTGTTGGAACAGAAAATTTGAGCACTAATCAGTTCACAAACTAGGGCGTACAGATAAAATTAGAGGTGTATGGCTTGTGACTTACACCCGTGCCAGCTCCAGCACCTTTTAGCCCAGCCTCTCCATATCTGTCATATATAGAGCGCTTTTCATCATCTGACAACACCTGCAATATGCATTCGCTCATATTAATTAAGGACCACTGTTAGTGCAAAATCTCTCATAGTTATATAAACAAAGTGCAATTCATCATTCTACCTCGTAAGCATTACTGATCTCCTTAAATTTCTGTTCCGCACCAGGCTCCCTGAAGTGCAAAAATAGCTTAAAGAGTGAGAAAAGACCTTTGATTTATTGCAAGTTCAGCTAGAAATAAGAGGTGACTAGGATGATAGAACGCATGATAACTTGCGGAAATGTAATTCAGAATGGAAGCTCCATTCAGACAAAGACTATCTTAAGAAGTCAAACGAATAATATACTCCGTATGACATAGTAGATTATCACTTTCAAGGGGATGGAACATAATTGACATCAAGATAATAGATGATCATGTTCTAGGAGGGGAAAACACGCACTTACTTATTAACATCAGGATGGTAGCTCCTCGCAAGTTTCCGATAAGCTGAAAAGGAATCGTCAATGATTAAGACACAATACGCTGGTTTATAAAATGCTGTGTATAGCTTCTAAAATGCTTCCAACTTGACGTGACTAGGATGAACCACAATTTGTGCAGACACGACTCACGAGTAATATAATGTATCTACTGCCTACAGATAGTATAAAAATATGAATTTAACGCATCTTATTCCACAATAACCTGTTCAGTAGTGGGTTATGACTTATAAGGTTGGAGCAAAATATTTATGAGGAAATACCCAAGAGGCTAGGAATTGAATCTGACAGAGACTCGAGACCAAATTTTCAGCGTAGTAAGCAGCTCACACTGTCAACGCTGTAGTAGGACGTTTATGAACCCATTGTCTTCCCGAATTTCACTAGACAAGAAGTTTTCACCAACCATTCTTATTGAATAAGAATATCTCCTGTAACCATTACAACTAACAACTCCGATGAAAATGGTTTATCAAATCAACTTTTATACCTCATACATAAACCCAAGTGAGCATCTACTTTAGCTAGAGAAAGATGGATAATAAGGCTACAATTACACCATTTAGGTAGAGAAACCTGATCCATATGCCGGTAGCCCTTGATCTACAAGGGTAAAAACAATTCCCAATAAAATAATTCTGCTCAAGCTATTTCTTATGGTGCAATTTTTGCCAGCTCAGATCTCTGTATCTATATATGTGATAATAGATTATCAAATGACTTTTTCCTTCTGTTTCACATTTCGTGGAAATTGATAAACTTGTACAAGCTGCTCACCACTCTTTATTTCAGGTTTGCTGGCATTTTTTGATACACCAAGAACAGAATAGTAGTCCTGCACAAAGAAACTATAGGATCAAATTCCTGCATGTGAAGACTGATACCAGGGAAAGGGGAAAAGGCATAAAATGAAAAGGTGAGTTCTCCTTATAAGAGTTAAAACTAATAATCATTATGACAACAGACATTTTTCTTTAAGAAACGCTGTGTGGAGAGATTATGACCAGAACGATGTATGAAAATTGCAAAGAACTGGGAACCGTAACATCTTTTTATTAATCGTTGGATAACTCCAGAGTGGGACAGTCAACCCCATAAAAAAAAGGAATTCTAATAAATTGCAAGTTCATCTTAATCCTTTCAAGGAACTAAAGGGGGTTTCTGGAGATAAGAAAAATAAAACTGAAGATAAGTAATGATAATTCACGCTAATGCCCCCATACAACCTAAAACATTTTCTGCTGTTCGACATCTCCAAGGAAATGAAGGAATCACTGCTGCTCATGTATTCAACTGAAACTGATTAAAGATAGCTAGATGATACACTTCTTCAATTACTATCACAAAGGAGATATGAGAAGCACATAATTTGTTCTAAGCAACCAACTGACTATTACACTTTCTTCCCTCCAACCCCATAAGAAATATTATTACATGGTGGGAAAAACACTGCTCCAAAAAATATCAAGGAGGGTCAAGATTCAGATTTCAGAGAGAAAAGTCGAGTCTTCACTCTTCAGGTTCAGATTTCAGAGGGAAAATTCTAGAGTCTAGACACATTCTATTATGATTGATGGAGTTAGTTAGGGTCATATGTAGGTGACGTAGGGTATGAAATCAATATATATATATATTGTAGCAAAGCTTTAGCCTTGGCCAGTTGAGTGTCCATACTCATCTTGGTCGTTTAGTGGAATTGTAACCTTGGGAATTCCTTGGATCCCCTGGTCTCCCTAAGATTGTGTCTGTTCTTGCGATTTGTGTGTGACAAATAAAATTTTAAGACAGTGTTGGAGATATAAAACGATAAAACTGCATGATTGTTCAATTAGTAAAGATCTCACAGTTAATTACAAGTTTAGATTTGCAAAAGACTGAACATGGAATACTTACAGCATCAGCTCTGACAACAAAACGAGATCCCCTCTTATATGTTGCACTTTGAGACGATCTATTAAATAAAGCATGCAAGGAGACTTGTGAAAAGATAGATGAACTGAGAGACTGCAGCGATCTTATCTTGGTAGAACCGCTGAGAAAGGGGGAAAAAACAAAAACAAAAGAAGACAAGATGCTATTTCAGTGTCTCATAGATACCATCAAAATATATATTGTGCAGTGCCTTTATTTCACAATGGCATATATGATTATTGATGAGAGATGACAACAAAAATACCCCATACTAAAAAGGAATTTTAAACAAATTCTATCAGACCATTTAAAACTTTGGTAGAATTGAGAACAACAGCCATGGTAGGATTGAAGGAACTCATAGATTTGTGTGCTAGGTTCTGCACTTCAGCCTGACTGTCTGAATTCCATGATTCAGTGTAATAACAATTAACAGCTGCAAATAATCTCTCTATTTCCAGGCCACAAGTAAAAGTAGCAAATCAAATTCCATGTGAAGTTTTACACCATCACCATTCACCGGACAACTCCAGACTAGCTACTGGCCAAATACCAAAGTCTAGATGAATTCTCGCCAGAAGACCAAAATTCAAAAATGGGTCTCTCGGCAAGTGCTAAGGTGAGATGTAGATTGATCATAGTTCAGACACATCATTTATTATGTGAAGGATGGTGCACCATCATTTACAGAGAGAAAAAAAGCTTGAATTGGAAGGCTACTGTTGCATAATACATATCAAATGATGGTTAACAAGTACTTACCAGCTCAAAGACATGAAGACTTTATTTTCCCCAGCACATCTAGGTGTAAGCTGTGGATGAAGACCCAACTGAGTTGCCCATGTTGTGCTTCCACAGGGTAAAATGGCCATCAAATAGCACACGACAAACAAAAATACTCACAACTGTCTGCAAATATTAGAAACAAACATGTTACACTTACCCAAGCGATCTAACAAGTAAGTGTTCTCCGGACACCTAAAACAGAAGGTAGAGAGCACATAACCTAAACAAAACTTTAAAAAAAAAAAACATTGCGATGTATTGGTGTTTAAAAATCAAATGACAAAATGGTTAAAAAGAGCTCCTGACTCCTGACAATTAAATATAAAAAAAAGTGCATACATTGTATTACCAAATTAATGGCTCACTTGAATTAAACCATTTTTGGTTGCATATAATTAAAAGAAAGAAAACTGAATTGATGAACAAATATAAGAAGAGAGTGAACTCGGTGACTAAATGCATCTATTTCAATACCAATTTGTGCTTCTATTTTGTTAAATATGAATATGTCACTATAACTTACTCTTCTACAGTCTATACCAATTTGGCAATTCAGCGCCCACCCCCAAAAGAAAGAAAGAAAAAGAAGATAAATGCTCCTCGTAAAGTTCTTTGTTTATGAAAACCAGAAACATTATCACAGTGAATAGTGAACTATGGACAATGAAATTGATTAAAACCATAAATACTGAAACAGATTAATAAAAACTAAAACAAAGCATTCTAGAGGCCCTTGAGAGTTACAATTCACATTTAAAACTACATCACTATCACTCGCAATGAACCAGATTGCAAATAATACCAGAACACTGGGCAATAAAACTCGGAAAAAAAAAATCAAATTAAGAGCCGAGTTCTCAGTCATTTCAATCCAGCTCCTATTTCCAAAGACTGTAATCGATGAGGTAAACAGGCGAAGACGGGAGACGACGCAAGAGATTAGCACAAACAAATTGGAATTATAAAATGATTCAAAACTACAACAAGCACAGCAATTCAAGAGGGAGAGCGAGGGATGAACCTTATCGAGAAGCTTCTACGACGCTGTAAGCAGTGAGCGCTCAGCAACGAAGGGAGGAGGGAGCGAGAGAGAGAGGGAGAGAGAACAGCCCTAAACCTTGCAAAATACGGAGTGTAAACCTGATTAATGTTTGATTTCCATTTTGTTGCTTTATTTTTTTATTGCCTACTAAACGACGCGTTTTAAGGTTGGTTTCAGATTTCCCTCGAACCTTCCAAGGTTCGATACCACGTTCCAGGCTTCCAGCTTGATGAGACCTTTGCTTTTTTTCTCATTTGGTACCAAATTAATGTCGAGTAGAAATTAAATACATCGTAAATCAGAATTTATGGTACAATAGTGATATAAATATGGTGTTCTAAATGTGGCACTACGTCGATTCGGACATGCACTAACGTAATCCGAATTTGTGGTGTATCTAACAACGCCTAAGTGGTAATATTGAAACAACAACATTTCATACGGAGTATTACACACATATATATCATTTCATAGAAGAATGAGACGAGTTAAAAGAAAATAAATCAAAAATAGATTAAAAATTACCCAAAAGTAGAAAAGTGAAAGGGTGTTATTAAATACACCGTAAATCCCCTCTCGTACAATCCAACATATAACATGTTCAATTAGACGTGGTAGAATTTTAATTAATCATACTTTTAATAATCTTTATAAGAGTTAATTAGTGCACCTCTCAAAACTAATGTTGTTCCACGTCCAAAGCATAATTTCTGCATAAGTAGGAGTACATTTTCAATAAAATTTACCCAAATCAAATGACGCACGTCAGCATTTTTTTTGTTTATCCATAGCTACAATTTCATCATTATTCTCGGTTAATTTTAGTTATTTGGAGGTGGTGTTAATTTATGTGCCGTGGGTGTGTATGTAAATGGTAAGCTAGCAGGCCGGCATGTGGATGTGGGCCTACAATTGTTTTTTTCCATCTATGTAAAGAAATGGGCCTAAACTTAATAGTGGGCCGAATAGCCTCGACTTGAGTAGGCCCACGAAATTCGTGGCCTCTCGTTTCCATTTTTTTTTATACAAAAGATAAGAGTTTGGGTAGTATCAAACCCTGTTGATCCACCACCCAAGTGCATTCTTTTGGACGAGAATCTGAATCTCGGGATGAGACACGGGAGGGTCCTGGTTGAGGATAAATCTTGTTTCCCATTTTCTAAAAGAACCGATCTAGTTCATTATCTACCTTCTTTCTTTTTTAAAAGAAAAAATAAATTAAAGATGGGATACACATAAGTCATAACTCGTTAGGTCCACCAAAATCAATCAATCAATCATCAATTCAATATCTATATAAAATACTAAAACAGAGGCCTAAAACGGGCTCTGCTGCAATCTCGCGTCCACGGAATTTTCTGGATTAAAGCGGGATTATTTTTGCTTACGTGGCATTTTCTGGATTAAAGCGGTATTATATTTCTGGTCCACATCAATTAATAAACGAATATAGTTAGCTAAAAACTTATCTTTTTAGATCAATAATCTATCCAATATAACTTCAATTAGTTGTTATACATATTTATTATTTTCATGCTTTTGTTAATAAACTATATTATTTATTATTTTAAAAGATGAAGAAGGAATATTTGGTGCGTTATTCTACCTTTTAGATCAAATTGAATATAATATATTTATATATGGTTTTATTTTTGTGAGCCACGTCAATTTGATTTTATTTTTTTAAGCCACGTCTATTAATTATCTAATATAATATTTTAATATAATTAATATAATATAATATAATTTATTAACAAAACGCGCAACCGCGCGGGTAACGAATACTAGTATAATACTAAAACAGAGACATGGAAATCCTATGTGGCAGGTTCTGGTGCAATTCGTTTACGTGTCGTTCTCTGACGCAATCTGGGTCGAGTTTTTTGCCACGTCAATTAATGATGATCCAATAATTTTAAGCCACATCAATTAATAATTTAATACTCCGTATCTTTTAGCCACATCATTTAACTTATCGTTAGTAACAATCAAAATTAATTTAAATAATAAAATTTATCATGTCTCGATTAGTTACATTTTGATAAATTTTTTGAATAAATGTAGTGAATTTTGACAAACTAAAAAATCTTATAAAATATTTTTATTAATAAATACTATACCAAACTATATCTAGAGAAGTTCTCGATTTTTATCCAATTTCACAATATAAAATTCCCCAATTTAAAACCAAAAAGATAAAATTCTCATTGTGTTTATCCAATTTCATAATATAGAATTCTTCAATTTCTATCCAATTTTATATCATTAATACCCAAATAAAAAATAAAAAATAGATCTGATTCACCATTGAGATCCGATTTAGCACTATATGTAAAGGAAAAGTAACTCCAATATTTTTATTTCAATTTGTCATAAATATGAGATTGTACGTACACTATATTGCTAATAAATTTAGAATATTAAAAAATGAACTAAATGTGTGATTTAAAAAAAATTATACATTTAGTTCATTTTTATATGATATCAGAAAACATAATGACTATTTATCATAACTATGAAGCTTTAGTCAATATTTATATCATATTAAAACCTTGGTAAAGTGATTCTCTCAACAATATATTTTTTTTAAACTTACGTATGCATTTTTTTAAAAAAAATTGCATCATGGACCATAATTTTAAATAAAAAAATATTAATATATGAAAGAAAGTAATTGTAGGGGGAAATCATATTATTACCTTATCAATAAAAAGCTAGCTAATAGAGATTAGATGTGCTAACTACTTAGAGCATGCCCAAGAGCTTCCCTAAAACAATCTTTAAAATAGAGAATTATAAGTCAAATATTCTGAATATTTTTTTAACCCAATCCAACAGTTTCTCCATTTTAGAATTCACCCCAAAATATATAAAGTTTTCTCAAAATTTAGGGAATGATCCCCATATTTTCTCTTCATTCTCTATTTTGGAGAATATAATGGGGAAGCTCTTGGACCAAAAACCATCTCAATATTCTCCAAAAAATGAAGATAAAGAATATCTTGGGGATGCTCTTAATACTCCGTATATGGGTAACGATTTGGGTATTGGATATAATATTATAATATATTTAAACACTTAAATAGTGTTTGGTTAGTAAGTTTAAAACATATTTAAAATAATATAAATTTTAAATAAAATACCTTATAAATTGTGTAAATCAAAATCCAACTATTGCATAACGTTATAAACTTTAATTAATTAATTGACATAAATTATGATGTTCATTTAAAATTTACGTTATTTTAACCACGCTATAATGCATTAGAATCCAAACATACATGGAATAGAAATGATTAATATTTATAATTGTTTAATTTAGCCAGATCATAGGTTAATACAAACTATTTATAATTTATAAAATATAATTGGTTATATTACATTAATCATTTTTAAAATGATATTTTATTTCACGAGATTCTATCACAATATACCACCGTTTACATCATTTCATTGATTACAATATCGATCTTAATGAAAAACCAACCTTATGACTTTGCGATTTTGATAAAATAGGGAGAAATACTTTATATGAAAAAAATGAAATGTGAGCACTTTATGTATAAATAAAAATTATTATAAAAATCAATTTTTTAATTTATTCAAATCAATTAAAATTATTATATATAAATAATTTTAAAAAAACCGCGTACGACGCGGGTAATAAGACTAGTAAGTAAATAAATAAATAAAAGGGTTAAAGACAGCGGCGGAGCCAAAGGGGGTCATGGAGGAGCATGTGCCCCTCTCCTCATCCGATAAACTACCTATGTATATTTTCTTTGTTGATAACTTAGTTTTGATAGATAATACGGAGTACGTTATAATTCGAAATTCGAGTAAAAAGATTTAAATATTTTAAAATTGAAGCTATATTAAACATTTTAATTTTATTTCAATAGAGTATAAATTGTGACAAAAAAAAAAGATAAATATTGTGATATGTATGCAAAATTATATTGACTTATTAATAATGAATCAAATATTGGATAGATAATTTGATTTAAAAAGATAAGTTTTTTTTTATCTAGAAGATTAGTTTTATTAATTGATTTAGATAAAAAAGGATAATATTGTATCAATCCAGAATATGACACGTATGCGATATTAATTAATGTAGATAAAAAAATATAATATTATTTTAATCCAAAATATGACACATATAAAAAAATAATATCCTTTTAATTCAGAAAATGTCACGTACGTATGTGCATCGCTGCAGAAGACGACCTCTGTTTTAGTATTTTATATATAGATGTACAATATCAAAATAGAAAGCACTGTAGATGGAGGAGGCTAAGTTATGATGAAAGGTTAATCAATTAATTGATGTGTTGATAGAAAAGTTATAATTGACTTTGATGGTATGTCCATTAATCTCTTTGCTCAACCAATTAGTGTAAGTCAGAATCTCACAGTAGTAAAAGACCTTCAAACCCAACAACGTATCCACTCGATTAGATTGAGTAATCATCCATTCGACCAATTTCTTTCTACTTTCCCACCCCCATTTCCTCCCTCTATATGACTTCTTCAAAAGTGAAACCCCCTTTTCATCACACTTTTTAGGGTTTGTTTGGTTCAAATTTATCGAATCGGTTTGCGGTACTCTGACTTACAAATGTCGTACGTACATACTTTATTGAAAAAAACTCGATAATTAAGTGTAAGATTTTTCCCCGAAGAAAAACACACAGTACAATAAAATGATATTATTATTTTTTTCTCGGCGAAAAATATATCAATATTAAGTGCAAATTTTATGTATTTATTTTTCGCATTCATGATCTTGTTGATTGGGAGACATACTCCACATATATATATATATATATATATATATATATATAGTTGGCGCAATATTCATGGCTATGCTTAAATATATATTTCTCCACCACTTTTGGGGGGTTGAATTTATTTAATTTTATTCCTAATCTAAAGACTAAAGTCATTAATAAAATTGGAAAACTTTGTTTGGTCCTAAGAATGAAACATGTATAATGGATGGACATGTGATTGGATTTTGGGTTTCATGGGAAAGATTTACTTTAAACATAATGCTTTTGGGGACCTTACCAAGAGGTCCATCACATATTATTGTTCTATACATAATGATACATAAGACTAGAAAAACCTCTAGCTTCAAAAAAATAAATGTCAACGCTTTTACTTAATTATTAATATATCTACAAAATGAAATAATAATTTAATAGTTAATATATAAATGCAAACTAGAAGAGTTTATTTATCAGTTTCTTTTTTAAAAACTTAAATCTTAAATTGCCGAAGAATGAGAAAATGGGGGAAATTAGAACTAATAGGAGAAAAATAGATCCAATAATTAAATTCAATCCCTCGATTGGTAAATCGCCTATGTGTTTTCATTTTAAGAGCATCCCCAAGAGATTTGGTAAAAAAATCTCTAAAATAGAGAAAAAAATTACAAAATCTCTATAATTTTTATCTTACAACTCCAACAGTTACTCTATTTTACAGATTTTACATTTATTACTTTGATCATTCATTGGTTCAATTTGAATTAGGGAACATATTTTATTCCCTTTTCTTTTCCTTTTTTGTGATGTATGTGTGATGGAATTTTGGGAGCTAATGAGCATTTAATTTTAGAGGTTTTCTCAAATGCTACAAATATAGAGATTTTTTCATCGTCTCTCATCTATTCTCTATTTTAGAGAAAGAAATAGATGAGAGAAAGAAATAGATGAGTTATTGGGTGAAAAAAAAACCTCAATATTTTGCTAAATTTTTATTTTTCTCTATAATAGAGATACTGCTGGGGATGCTCTAATAATGCACCAATGATTAAAATTAAACATACTATCAATTATGTATTGGCAACCATTTTCAACTTTATCTTGACTACTCGTAAGAGTTTGTCCTTCTATCGATTTATCAAATATTTTAGCTAATTTAGGTCTATTTGGATTAAATAAACTCTTTCTATTTTTTTTTTCCAAAAAGTTGCATCAAACTTTTTTTACAAAAAGTTACGTACAGAAAATCCAACTGAATTTCTTACTGAATCAATCACTCGATTTTACAACATATCATGCGGTGAAAATCGTCTAGTCCAACGCCGTAGTCCATTTTTATGGTCCCTTTAATTTCATTGGCCGATAAGCATTAAAATAAATTATAAGGTACAAACACTTATTTAAGAAAATAATTAGAAATTTCAATTTAGCCAATGAGATAATTTGGACTACGGTATGGACTACAATTGCGGACTAGACGATCCTCGTTGCATATCATGAGGATTTATAATACAGTATGAACAAGCCGCCTATATAGAATGACTAATATGCCCTTGCATTATTTACACATTTACATGTTAACACCCCCAACTTGGATGAGATTGCTGATTGTTTGGAGCTAGGAAGTGTGTAGGTAGCTAGCTAAGAGAGATCAAAGCATCAAACCATTTAATACCTTTTTAACAAACGAAATGACATATGCTTTATTTGTTCATGAAAGACCGGGTTTTTAGCGATGCGAAATGGCAAAATTTAATGCAAATTTTTTTTTTAGACAATAGATTTTGATAGAATCTAAAAAAAAGTCTTACATGTAGATTTTATAAATTGACAAATAACTAGAGCAAATAGTCTCTTTAAATTGACCCCAAAATGATACTTCAAATGGAATATATATATATACACACATATATATATTGTCCTTTCATAATATGGTATACAAAAATGTACAACAAAAAGAAAATTTGTCTATTGGTAAATCCTCTTTTTGTTTAAACAATATAATGCACCGATGATTAAAATTAAACATACTATCCATTATATACAATACATGTAACCTTATATCCATATTGGCGATCATTTTCATCTTCCTCTTGATGGTTCATGATGATTTATTCATCTATCGATTTATCAAATATTTTACCTAATTTACTAATTTAGGTCTATTTGAATTACATAAACTCTTTCTATTTTTTCTTTTACAAAAAGTTACGTACAAAAAATCCAACTGAATTTCTTATTGAATCAATCAATTGGTTTTTCAACATATCATGAGTATTTATAATATGAACAAGCCGCCTATACAGAATGACTAATATGCCCTTGCATTATTTACACATTTACATGCTAATTAACATCAGTAACAATCAATATCGATATGCTTCGTTCGTTCGTTCATTCATGAAAGACCGAGTTTTTACTTAGCGATGCGAAATGGCAAAATTTAACGAAAATTGTTTTTTTAGACAATAGATTTTGATAGAATCTAAGAAAAAGTCTTGCATAGATTTTATAAATTGACAAATAGCTAGAGCAAATAGTCTCCTTAAATTGACCCCCAAAATGATACTTCAAATGGAATATACCTATTGTCCTTTTATAAGATCGTATACAAAAATGTACAAAAAAAATATAATTTTTTTTTTGTCTACAGACATTTTTCCTGCCCAATTAAGGAGTCAAAATCTCTTGCTTTTCTCGAAGGCCAGGATCTATATAATCCCTGGAGCCTTCTAGGCAGTTGTAAAGGCCACTTAAAACTGAAAAGGACTTTATTTATTACTACTATTAATCCCTAGTTAATGAATTAATTAATTACTCAATAATATATACACTCTGTAAATCTTATAATGCTTTGCCAATGTTTAGAGCACTCAATTATCGTGACCTAAAAATATATCGGTTTATCTAATTTATTTATATATAAAGAATATAGATTTGTAAATATTTGTCAAATTGTAATTATTTTAACCATTTAAATAAAAAGATTTTTCTACGATCTATCTATCTATAATTTTGTCGCTAATAAATTAATTATATACTTCAATATTGGACAATGGACATGCAAATCATATATATATATATATATATATATATATATATATATATATATATATTTTGTCAAGTATATAGTAGATTAAATATGTATTGATTTTTAATGTCGATACTATATATTTCATGGAAAATTAACCGTAAAAATATCAAATGAGAAAGATATACATTAAGACCAACTCCAGTGATTAAGTATAAAAAAAGAAAAAGTATAAACAATCAGTAGAAATGAACCATCCTTTATTTAAAAATGATTAAAATTGTTGCAGTGAAGTGTTTATATTTGAACAATTTATGTGTAAATATGCACATTTTGAACACTAAAAAATAATCATAGTTAGAATAATGTGTAACAAAATAATGAGTAGAAATGAACAAGTGGAGTTTTGAGTTGTATATGGTGCGGCATTGCAGTGAGATTAGCTGTATCATCCGTACTAGTTTACTTGGCAAGCACCAGCTGATGACGACGACGACATTTCAGTTGACCCTTTGACTAATCATCTTATTTTTATCTAATCTAGACCACTAGGTTGTGGCCACGTGCTCCACTTTCCACATTACTTAAATACTAGTAGTTTAATCACATTAAATCATTCTTTCAAAAATTTAATTTACCCCGTATTAATTAATCTTTTTTACAATATCTAAATGAGTTGTTATGAGCATTGTTATTAGAATCTCGATCCGCATCTTTAGAATCTTAAGATCCTACGATTCTACTTGAAAGTCCGATTTAGATCTATGCATAGAATCATTTTTTTTTGTAAGATCTACTATGAGATCTTTAGAATCTTAATGGATCGATAGGATCTTACGCTCCTACGCGATCCTAAATATCCTATTTTTACTAATAATATGTATTTTTTAAACATTTGTTTTGTTTCCTTGGTTGATTTTAGGGTGTTTAAATATACACATTCATGTATGAAACATGAAAAAGGGCTTAGAGACAATTGTTTTCGAGTCTTTTAACCAATACGATAATGTCTAAGGTCGTACATGTAGTTTTTTATGTCGTGAAACCAAAATATATTGTGTAACTAACATTTTTCCCATTCTAGATCTTTAAATTAAGTAACTTTATTATATATATTTTTATATACTTTTATTTTATTATTTAATCATATTTCGAGAATCTTACGATCCCCTAATGGGATCTTACGATCCGATCCACAGACTTTGTTGTGATTCGATCCTGAAATCCCGATCCTAATAACCTTGGTTATGAGATAAGTTGAGTACATCGCAAATATCCTCTCTCTCGTACAACCAAGTTCAATCCAACGTGTATTACGTTTAATTAAATGTAATAGAATTTCTAATTAATCATATTTTTAATCATTGCGGTGTATTTAGTTTTCATATATTTAAATTTTGTTTATAATTTAACCTTATAAGTTACGAAGTATAACATTTTCTTAAACAATTTTATATATTTTTATCATACTTATCATTTGTTAAATTTCATAACTTAATACTACAATTAAACATGAAAACTTCAAATTGATATATTATATTAAAATATTTAAAAACCGTGAAATAAAGTAGGTACAATTTATGTTTTTATTCTAATTATACATTCATAGTATTGATGATTTTTTTCGACAAAAAATTAGGTTTCAATTCCTCTCCTCCCCCCGCCAACCAGGCACGGACCCAGGGGTGGGCTGAGCTTTGCTGCAGCCCACCCCAAAAATCCAGAATATAATTAGTAAGAAGAAATAAAGGGACACAAAATGAATTTAGTGCCGTTGGTAATTTCTTTGGGCTTTGATAAAAGCAACCCAAGTTCGAATCCTTAGAAATCCCTTTTTCCCATTTCTCTATATAACATATATATTAGGGGTTTATTTGTCACATTTTTTTACGACAGTATATATTTCATATTAATCACTCTTTTAGAAAATAAAAAAATGTGTTATATGTGATATTAATACTTATGTAAATATAAAAATAGAAAATACATGTGTTATATTCATGATATTAATAACTCTTTTAAAAAAAAATTATATAAGGCGATTCTAGCCTACCTCAAATTTCATTTCTGGTTCCGTGCCTGCCGCCAACTACTCGCTTCAGATCCGCCATTGCCCCCCTCACCATTTAAATTAATTTATATTCGATACGTTTTTTAATATGTTAAAAGTTCAATAAATTATTAAATTTTGTAAATGTAAAGACCGGGAAAGTTAAAATATTATTTTCTTGCAATATTAAATTATGTTCGACTTTAAAAATTTAGATTCTAGAAGTTTTGGAATTTCCGTCCTCAAGCAACTGAATTTTACTTAAACGAACTTCTATATAGTTTTGAATTGGGTTTTAGAAATGGAATTTGATTTCGGAGATCGAGCATTATAAAATTAATTTGAGTTACGAGTATTGATTGAAATTTATTTAATTTTCGAATATCTTGAAATTGAATTAAAATTTTAATTAAATTTGATTTAGTCGGGATTCGATCGGGCGAGCGGGTTTTGAGTCTATGTCCGCTATTTTGAATTGTCCTTTGGGGGACCAATTTCATTTATTTTCTTTTTTCCTTTTTCTTTTCTTCTCTCTCTCCCTCCCTCCTGCGGTCCCCTGCCTCACATTGTAATTCACAGCTCATTGCTGCACCCTCTTCAGCCGCTTCTCCTCTTCCTCACCTGCCCACACCCACACAAACTCAGACAACCACACCACCACAACATCTCTCTTCCTCTTTGCCTTATCTTCACCCCAAAAATTGAAAACCCATGACTCCCCTTTCACAGGTTTTCTCGCAACCCCCTGAACACCACCATCACCTCCCCTTTCCGCCACCCAAATACTCTCCTTTCCCTCCTATGTGTTCATCACCACCACCCCTTCCTCTCAGTACGCCCCCTCTATTCGGACTCCGAGAGGCCGAGGGCACCGTAGTAGCAGCAACCGCGGCTCCTATCCTCTGCTCCGTCGAAGCAGCAGCCAGCTCCTTGCAGCCAGCTCCTTGCAGCCACCACCTTCCGTCGTCGTCGGAGAGCCCAACCACCACCTCAACCCCTCTGTTTTCTTTCGAAGAGAACCGAGCCGAGCTGGGCATCACAAGCCTCCATTACTCCTTCCGTTATGAGTAGCAGCAACCCTAAATCTCACACCCGACGTCGGAGACGAAGCCCAGCCCGATCGAGCAGCCGGAGCCACCTCGGAGCCTCTCGTCGTCGAAAGACCTACGCTCGGTAATTTCTCCCCCTCCTTCACCCTCGTTTCAGTTCTTGTGGGTCGGGTCTAGTCGGAATTTTATTCCGATCACCGGGGTAAAGGATCGAGCCGAACGGAGCTCCGGCGAGCCCCTTTTCTTCTCCTTCCTCTTTCGCCGCCGTCGCCCAAAGCAGAGCTCTGCCCGTTCAAAGGAAGGGGATGACTCTGTTCATTCCTTCTTTGGGCCTAACTTCTGGGCCTGACCCGAACTTGGGAACGGGTTATAATGTCTGACTCGGATCCCCCTTTTCTTTCTTTCCGGGTCGGGTCTCATCTTTCTTCCTTGGGTGGGCCGGCCTCTTCTTTTCTTTCTGTGGGCTGGGCTTGTGGGTAACGGTTGGGCTGGGTTATTTTCTTTTGTTATGTTTTATATATATAATGTGTTATGTATTATATATATATATATATATATATATATATATATATATATATATATATATATATATATACCCATATATGTTATATTTTGTTGTTATTGCTGATTTTAGGAAAATAAGTGTACATCTTTATTTGTTCTGAAAATTTATATATATATATATATATATATATATATATATATATATATATTTTAAAAGGTTTTAAAAGTGAGATTATGTAATAGGGAGTTATAATTATTTATATGTTTTGGGTGTATTAACTTATACATTTTAGAGGATTTTAAAAGTAATTTTAATTGAGATAAGTTATTATGTTATGTTTATAAGAGTGATTTTAAGATTTGGATTTTAAAGAAAGCTATGTCGGAATTATTTTAAATGATATAATTTTATAAGTTGGTTAAGGATTTAAATTGTTATATGTTGATTATATGATATGTTATAACCTGATTTGAATATTAATATTATTTTGGGATTTGGTTACAATTATAATATTCTGGAAATTATCGTTATATATTATTTATTGTTTTAAAATAATATTGATTGGATTATTTGATTGATGCATTTTATGAGAATTTCAATATGTAAGTTGAGAATTTTAAAGTGAATTGTTGGTTTTGACTTATAAATATGATTTGTGAGCATAGAGTTATTTTAATTATTTAATAATGGAATTTATTTATATATGGTTTTCGAGATAAGAAACATTCCGGAATTATTTTATAACATGATTTTGGGAAAATGGGCCTTAAGGTTTAAATGTTAAATGTCGGGATTTAGATAAGCGATTTTAAAAGAGTTGTTTGATTTTCTCAGTTGGGTTCCTTGAGAGGTTGTTTTGAAAATGAGATGGAATAATCTGAAATGAGATATGAAAAGAGATGTATGATAGTTAGGGGCGCCTTGTGTGAATTAGATAGACTTATGCATTTGTATGTTATTAGGTGATTGTGATATGTTGGACATTGCTTGCTATTGGTGACTCTTACTTGGATTCTGCTTCTGCCTTGTTCTCTGCTGTTCGGCTTATTCAGGTAAGTTCCTTTATGGGCTTACTCAGATTCGAAAGAGATTACCGGCTTGTGAATGTATGACATACTAGGTGTTGCATAAGCATTAAAGCATGCCATGTAGTATCATGCTAGGTTGCACTTGTGATTGAGCATTCTATTTCTTTACGCGTATGAAACAGAACGGCCGTATCTGTGATAGTCCTAGAGTCTTTGCTAGGGTCATAGGGTAGCCCAGCCCCATCGGGTGCCCTGAGTCTATCGAGTCGATATGAGCATGATGATAGCCCAGCACCATCGGGCATGATTTATTTATTTTAATTTATGTTATGATGATGAGATATGATGATGAGATATGATATGCTATAGCATCGAACCGGCCGGTCTCTGCACTAACGGAAAGGGGTGCAGAGGTAGGAGAGGGACATGCCACTTGACATTCTTTGGGCGCCTTTACAGTTATTTCTCGCATATTGTAAATTAGGATCATGCTAGTGTGATTTAATTTCCGCATCTGCATCATCTTTATTATTAGCGTATGTGTATGTTCGCTTGCTGGACAGAGCGTGTTGGGGCCTCGGTCTGACCCCACTCGCACCCATTGTTTTTAGGTATGATTGCTCTCTGTTTATATGGCGTGGGAAAGTCCCTCGGCGATTGCAAAGAAATATGTCTAACCCCGCTAATCTGGCCATCCGACTTTAGAATTATGTTTTGGTTTTGACCCGGCCTTGCCGTGGCTTTTGTATCTAAATCATATTTCCATTTCACTTTCATTTAAACTGAATTTATGAAACTTCGACTGGTTAGAGGTTTGAAACCTCGACCCGTACCTGAATTGCAACATCCGAACGAAGGTATCCAACCTTCGAAACGTATCCCGGATATTTATATCCGGGCCGTTACAGTAAATGTTTATAATTTTATATATATTACTAATAAGTACTCCGTATAAAATAATTTTAAAAAATTAACATTTTATATAAAAAATCATTAAAAACATATTAAAAATTAAAATAATCTAAATTATGAGAAGGAGTATAAAAAATGACAAAATATATTCAATCTATTTTTCCCTTGAGAAAATATAAACATTAATTAAGTAGAAATTTTTATCAAAATATTCAAAGAAAAATAAAAATTTACGGAAAAATTCGCACATTGAAAATATTTACAAAAATATTCAAAATTTGTAGGGAGGTGAGAGAAACACGGTATGAGACAGCGTTTCATTCATAAGAAGTAAAATCTTGGAGTGGAAAAAAAACACGAAAGAAACGCGGTTTCAAACCGCGTTTTATAATTAATTTTGAGTAAAACGTGGGTTGAAACTGCGTTTCTTCCACTTTCTATTTTTTAATTAAAAAAAACAGCCAATATATATATATTTACCTAAAACGCGGCCTTAGGCCGCGTTTTACTTAGAAAATTAAAAAAAAAAGAGGAAATAGGAGGGAGACGACGAGGTTCGCCAGGAGGATAACAGCCGGAGAGGACAATGGCTGGAGTTCCATGGTTGCCATGCCACCAGACCAAAACCGCCCTAAACCTACCAGATATGAACCCAACAACAGTAATCGAACCATGAAACACCCAAAATTGAGCCATGGCCTCATCTCCTTTCTCTCAAACACTTTGACTCGACATCTCAAAGGCCGACATCTCCGAGGCCGAAGGGACAAGGGGTTGGAACTCTCCGACATCTCTTGCTATCTAGACATGGCCACGGGTCCGACCCGCCGGGTCAAGAACCCGGGATACATGACCCAAACCATAACTCGGGAATTCAACGGGTCGACGGGTTCGTTGACCCGGCCAACCCGTGACCCGTGGCCACGTCTACTGCTATCCTCCTTGCAAAGACGGTGTCAGTGGGTTACGACCCAACATCTTCGAGGCCGAGATTCGTCTGGTTGTAGCCCTCTGGTCTTCAAGTGCGGCAGACAGAGGAGAAGAATATATGTTGGCTTGGGGTCCCCGACGCCGACACAAGATTGAGGGAGGAGAGCGAGGACAGGGCAGGGCTCTTCGAGGCCATGGGAGCTCGGTCTAGCAATTGAGAAATTCAGGGTTTCAACTTGCAAATGAAACGCGGCTTCGAGTCGCGTTTCATTCCTTGTTTTTAATTTAAAAATACATATTAAAATAAACGCGGTTTTAAACCGCGTTTTACCCTAATTTAATTATAAAACGCGGTGAAACCGTGTTTCTTTTGTGTATTTTTTCTCACCACCAGATTTTATTTTATTTTTTTAAAGAAAAACGACCCGACCAGGTTGACCTGGACTTGGACCCGGTTTACTCAGAAATTTACCAGGTAGTTCAGGTTCGGGTCAAAAAAAAATCTCGGGTTGAAATTTTCGGATCTTGACTCAAAATTTACCGGACGTACGAGTCGGGTTACAATTTGACAGGTCTAGACGATGATTACCCATCCTAGCTAGTTACATTATTAAATTACAATATTAACATTTTTTTCCTTTTTTACAAAAATTACGTGTACATAAATTATTTATTTAAAAAAATAAATGTACGTGCAATCCAGAGGAAATAATAATTATATCGGTTTTTCTATCCTATCCCCTAAGGGCATAGGATAAGACCCTAAATTGGAAAAGATTCTCTCTACCAAAAAGGCAAGCCACCCTAGGAATCTAAATTAAAATAAAAGCTAAATTAATTAAAATTTAAAAAACATTTCCCAATTTAGGGTTTTATCCTATGCCCAAAAAAATCGTAATTATATATATATATATATATATATATATATATATATATATATATATATATATATATATATATATATTAAAAAAGATCAAAGGGGGTCCTTTTTTTTTTTTTGATTGAGTAAGAATTCGGGAACCAAAGTTACCCGATAGCATCCTTTCAGATGAGGTCTGCTAGACCTGGATCAAATTGAAAGCTTGCGATGGGGGTAACAAGAGCAAGGTGTGCAACCTTATCTGCTACAGCATTACCACTACGAAGGACGTGGGAGAACGACACTTCGTAAAACCCAGAGATGAGATAGCTAATATCAGACATGATTAACTCAATTTCCCATGGACATTTGACTTTTGATTTTAAATGATCAATAATTATAAGTGAATCTCCTTCTATGATAATTCGAGGTATACTCATTTCTCGTGCTCTAATGATTCCTTCTCTTAATGCTAGTGCCTCGGTCATTAAAGGCGTGTGTATCCCAATTGGTCTTCCCCCTATGTCAGAGACTTCACCTTTCTCATCCCTAATAATATATCCTATAGAACTTTGTCTATGGTTGGCAGCCGAGCCATCGAAATTCAGTTTCCAAAATCCCGAAGGTGGCCTTTTCCATTTACTGTTGTGTTTTGGTTTTTGTTTTATATTTGGGGTCCTATTTGTTTTAGTAGTACTGTTTTCATTTTCTGTAAATCTGTCTGCCTTTTCCCATTCGTTATAAAAAGAATTAACCATTTGACGTAGTCCCTCCGTACTTGGAAGTTTCTGTTGTTGGAATATATGTTTATTTCGACATAGCCAGGTGGTCTACCAGTGGAATGCCAGCCGTGTCCGTTGCTTATTATCAAGTAGTCCTGCCGTGAAAGCCATTAATGATTCAATTTTTCTTGATTCCTGGATCTTTCCACGAATTTTTTCCCTTACTTCACTCGTCATTTCTATGCAGAGCGAGTATTTACATTCAAACAGGAAGTGGATAGTATCTTCTTCATGATGCTCGCAACTAGCACAATATGGTGGAATGGCCCCTTTTGTTATAGCTTAAGATTCGCTTTCCTTAATTATTTCGATCTAGTGAAGGTAAAAGGCCAAAGTTATTTAGAAAAGCAAAAATCTTATGCTTGATTAAAGCAAAAAGAAGAGGATAAAAACAAAAGAGGGTCGAATTGATTTTAGAAGGGATAACGGATAGTGGATATTAGCTACTTTTTTCCTTCGTTTTTTTCAATTAATTTTTTTTTAATCTTGTCCAGTTCGATCGACTCAGTCGTTCTACATCTGAATTGGGTACTGTGTGACTCATTTAAGGGATTGACCCTCTCACTCACAAGTGACTTAAGGATTGATCCTCTCACTCACAAGCGACTCTATGTTTTCAAGGGGATTCGAACTTCAAATCTCTTGGCATGGGATGTAGCCCCACAACCAGTACACCAACTTATGATTAATTTTTTTTCAATTAATTTTAATTACTATTTGAAGGAAAGTTTTTCGATTCACTAGCTAGATTACTACTACCTATACCTATAGCTACTTGCCTTGTTTGGACGAGATTGCACGCAGCCATGCATGGACCATATTGGATCATGGCGATAGTGTCTTTGATTCATTTATTTGTCAATGCTATGGCTCTTATATTCGATTAAGATCCAAAGGTTTATGGAGTGACATGTATGTACGCGTGGAATTCAAGGGCCTATTTGGATAGCCAATTATTATGATTTATAATGTATAATATATTAATATTGTATTATAATATAAATCATAATAATTGCATATTCAAAGAACAACTCTTTTAAAAGTTTCAATTAATTGATTAATTTTTGGTACACTTAAGATCCGACCAAAATGCATGCAAATTGTTTTTTTTTTAATTAGCCATAAATCCATGATTAATTTAATCGATGAAGTATGTTCATTAGACTATTAGAGGGAGTATACATTATGTAAAAATATTTAAAATTAATGATATGTACATTCCTAGTCAACTAATTATTTATGAGAATAATATTTTCAACTAATTATTTATGAGGATAATATTTTCAACTTATCAACTTGCAGTTGCAACGTAATTAAATAGTACAGAGTAATTAAAATTAAATCAAGAAAATTTTTATGAGAAATTCATAAAATAGTAGTATTAAATCCAACGCAATAAGAGCCACAAAAAAAACATATAAAGGATAATGAAAGGGTCAACTTGTATAAGTTGAATTAAAATAAATATAAAATGGAGATTGCGTTAATGTAAAATCCAAATATATCTCCCATCCCGCAAAAAAGAAACAAGACGTACGGCCCTCCCTGGCCTCCCATATCCAAGGAGAGCCAAAAAAAGAACTACAAATAAAGATGTGTTTTTTCTAACCAATTCATCAGTATGCATACATATCTATATATATATATATATACATATCTATATATATTTTATCTTTTATCTGGTATGTTTGACGGTTCGTCGTTACTGACTTTGTCGGTCTCTCGAGGTGTTATGTATATATGTCTAATCCTCGAATCGTTTCCTAATAAAAAAAATCTATATCTATATATATATATTCTTAAAACATAACACTTTCTTTCTACGTGTGAGCATCTCCTTCATTCTCTTCTTTCCGTCAATATAATCATGTTTTTTTTCTTTATTTGTTTTTTTATCTCTTTAAATCAATCATTTTTTTAACACGTTTACTAACTATATATATATATATATATTCTTAATATCAAATTATAATGATATTATTATTTTAACTAACCAATAAGAGTGACTTAATGAGATATTTTTAACTAACAAAAGTAATACTATGGATTATTAAGATACAAGCATAAGCAATAGATCCTAAAAATAAAACACCAACTGAACAAAAAAGATAACCCCAAAAAGACAAAGGGCTCGTTTGGTTGAATGCGGGAAGTACAATTCCCGGGAACTTACTTCTCATGAATTGAATTCCCGTGAAATGTACTTTCTATGAATTGAAAAAAGTCGTTTGATTGAATTTTGTTTTTTAGAAATATAAATAGGAAAATAAAGAAAATTACATTAAAAAGGGTGAATGTTGAACTTACATAGCCCCCTAGGTAAGTGAACTTACTACGATTTGGAGGAATTGAAATTCCTGGGAAGTTAATTCCTATGTCTTTCTGTCAACCAAATATAAAAATATATTCTACTTCCTGGGTTTTTAAACTTTCTGGGTTTTTAACCGAGTAACCAAACGAGGCCAAAGAATAAGCAAAAATCGTAGAACAAAAATAGTGGGAGATCGAAATAAAACACCAACTAAATTAAGGTGAGTTGATGGATTACTTCAAAACAGTTCAAAGATTAAAAGCTACAAAAAGTAAAAGATTGAGGACCCAAAATAGAATTTGTCCTCAATTTTTTTCTTTTACTTTCTTAATTTAAAAATAGAACCATTCGTGAGATATAAGGTGAAGCGTACAATAATAAAATCGTTTTTTTAATAAAATAAAATAAAATACATATGATCCGGTTCAATTTTTAGTGTTCAACTTCAACCCTTCAATCTCTTTAAGGTTCACCACAGTCCGATTAAATCCTAATTTAATACTATATGTATCTATAAAATATGTGGATAAAAAAAAAATTACAATATGCACTATAAATAAAGTCGCAGGAAAAAAACCCTTTTTTTTAGGGAAGAAAAGGGACAAGAAAAAGACTCCGGAAAGCATGATGGGCCATCCATCACAATTTTGCCCCCTTCCCAAATTTATGATCTTGTATAGTTGAAAAATGGGAAAGGAAATATATGAATCTCACTCATAAAAAAAATGATGAATTTTAAGGTTAGTATATTAAGATTTGTGGATTGTTCGTTATATTTTTTACGGTTTTTCTATCATATGCCGATAATGGAAAAAAAAAATCTATGTTTCGATGCATATACCTTAGGAAAACACTATTAAAAAGTCGTATTATCTATTTGTTTTAAGATAAAACTCTGCTGAATTCATAGATGATATATGAACCTCACATTACATATAGATGGATTGAAATTGTCATATAATTAGACTTACACTTTAAGAATTTATAAAATATTTTACATTTTTTTTATATATATTCCACGCAAGATAAGCAATTAAAATTAAGTGTTATGGTAGAGTAAACATCACAAAGTAAATTTATTATCCAAAAGCACACAACCCCACCTCCATTATCAACATTTACATCTTTAAAAATAACAAAAGAGCAAGCACATAAAAGGAAAAAGACCCCATTTATATTGGAAATTCTACACCAACATAATAATAATAATAATGGTAATAACAATAATAGTTCCAAGTACTCCTTATATATTAAATACATTAAATAAAATAATTTCCAAGCATCTCATCTACCTCCCTCTATATAAGGTTGCCAAATATATTGTAAATTGTAAGTACTCTTGTACCTTATCTTACTCCCTCTACCTCCCAACTTCCTCTTTTATTCCACCAACTAATTGAGTCAAGAAAACATGTTGGATGAGAAGAAGACGAAGGTGAAGAAGGGATCTTTGGCGATCCACGTAGGATTGGACGACGACGATTTGCATAGGTTCGTGATCCCGATATCCTACTTGCATCATTCCTCGTTCAAGGGCTTGTTGGAGAAGACACATGAGATGTACGGATACCACACGGTGGGGCCTCTAAGGCTACCTTGTTCCGTCGATGATTTCCTTCACCTAAGATGGACAATCGAGAGGGAAGGAAGTAGTGGTAGTGGTCGACACCACCAGAGCAGCCACCACCACCACGAGCACCACCAATTTCATCATTCGTTGTCGTTTAAGTCATGTAGTTGATCATAAAGTTAAAGGCGACACTTCAGAAAGGTTACGAGTTCAAATCCTAAATTTACCCCTTCCTTTTTTTGTTTTTCCCTCCCAAAGCAAATATGTAACTAAATTGGGTGTGCTTGAGCGGATCGGATGGCAGAAATGGTTACCCACAATGAATTATATATACTAATTACTTTATCTTGATTGTTAATTAAGTTTTATGTTTACCCACCATGAATTACATTGATGTGTTTGACAAAATTACTTACAACTTATAAATTAACATTACTAGGTCTAATAAACTAAATCATATCTTATAAATTATAAAAGAAACTCTTCTTATTTCCATCTAGTATGTATATCAAGGAACCCGTTAGATCAGTTAATCTGATATTATTTAGAAAATTAATTTCATTTCAGGAAAGTTAATTACTCATTTCAATTTGACATCATTAAAGTGTGAATCACGAAGGAGGAGGAATTCCGTAGTGCTTTAATTAATCAAAACACTAGTGCCGCGCACTCGATCGCGCACTACCAAAAAAAAAGGCTTTTTTTTAGAACTTTATAAATAAACACTACACATGTTTGGCTAAAAAAAAACACATATATTTATATTTTTTTATTACAACAATTTAGTTAGTTTATATAAATTCAAATTTTAACTTTAATTGGTTTATGAACTCGTTGCCAATTAATAAGTGAAGTGTGTGTTTGTCATTTAAACTTAAAAAGTAGCAATTTCGTCTTTGTCGTCTGATGAAAGGAAATTTTGACAAGATCGAATTCTGACATTGCTTAAGAGAATCAAATGCACCAGCTGATTATATTGCTAGATTTAGGGGTGCGTGTAACATATCGTCTCTTAGCTTCCCTTGTATTGTATGAGGATTTATATAACATCATCCGTAAGGATGATCAAGAATGAACCTTGCTTTGACAAGACATTCTACGGTTTTGTTTGCCTACTGTCGAAAAGAAAAAGTAGCAATTTCGTGTAAAAATATAAATGAACAGAAAACTAATTTGCAACAGAATTGCTTTCATTACAAGTAACAAATTCATTTAAAGAAAACAAATGGATAGATTTCATATTTGCTAAACGTCATTTATAAAGCGTGAACGCCTTCTTGGAGTTTCAAAATTATTGTTTTCGAGTAAAATGTACAATTATTTTTTCATACATGGGGCAAAAACTGAATTGAACTACAAAGCCAACTATAATAACTGCCCACAGCTAATAACAACTTGCCTAATCTCTTTCCCCTTCCTTTCTCCAAGAACAATGCACTACAAAGGGGACGGAATAGTCGAAAAAGGAATGAAGGCGAAGATAGGGAGGGAAACCGAACCTTATGGGAGCAAACAAAGCCTATGAGCTATGACATACGAAGGGCGATTTGTTGGAGGAGCTCTTGCTTTTGGGAGGCCTTGATGATGCCTTTATTCTCGGCTTGCAGGAGCACCTCTGTCATGATCTCGAGTGCTCGCCCTCCTGGCTCCCCTGTCGGTCTTCTTAGCATGCACACCTAACCATCACCAAATAGGGTCATTGCGGTTATGCAAGGATTCAACAGAGGGTAAAGCAAACACCAATAAATCAACCATCCAAAATCCAGAATGGCAAAACTGTTTTCATTTAGATGCTGTCTATATGGTTAATTTCGACAATTTCACCTTGGCAATAATAAAATTTCTGTCTACAATCTACATTGCCCTTTATCTATCTTGAAGTCAGAAAGCATATGCTATATAGATACATATATTTATACCATAAAATGTCGTGCAGAAACGAGTTCCTTCCTTCAATACCTGTTCATAATGTGTGATTTCTAGAAAGCCGGGCTTGTGGATGAATGGTTCTCCGTCTATTTGAACAGGGAATCGATTAGAACTATTTATTCGTACAACATTCCCCTGAGCTAATCGTTTTGCTTGAGAAAGCCCAACCTGTTGATGAAACCATAGTGATTTGTAAGCCCTTAGGCACACTAACTCGGTCAGTTTAGCCTAGTGCTGCATCATGGACAGCTTGTTTAAGAACACTGTGGTGTGAAATAGGTCAATACCTGTAACTTGCCGAGGTGCCATGATCCAGAGATGCATACAATCTCAAGCATTTTATCATGCATTGACTGAAGGCGGAAATCATCATCATGTTCGTAGTCATTATGCCACAGATTCACACCGCCCATGTAACTCCCGATGTTCAGCACAATTAGACCTTCTGCATCCTGGAAAGATGAATGTTTAGCTGTCTTAGCAAAAAGTGCACAAGAGACTGGCAGATCTCTTAATCTGATACAGTACCTGTGGAATCTGTACATCTTTCCCATCAACTTCAAGGTAAACTTGCCAAGGTAAGTCAGCACAAGCTCTGTCCATAATGTCCCTAGCACCTTCTTTAGCATAACGCAATTTATTCACAAACTGTAAAGGAGTTTTCGTCTTAGTTGGTCAGAAAATCCATTCTAACTTCACAGTTCACACTCATCACACTTTCTGCGTGTTCTAATTTACATTAAGAACACTCCTTGACCAGCCATTTTAACGTTTTTAACACTAACTGATCAAATGGTTTGCTGATGATTGCATAATCCAAGAAGATGCAAGAACACTTGCATAACAAAAACAACTTACCTGGCTATAGAACTTCTCAGGATTCTCCTCTCTGAAAAGGTGAAATTCATATGCAACTTTTGCATCACATCCGATACCTGTACATTTTCAACGAATATTTCAATAATACAACACAATCCCAATGGTGATTTAGTAGTATGGGCACTAAGTCATGGACTCATGGCCAGTCTGTAATAGTAAGAACAACGAAATACCTAGATAGTTCATCATGAATTTTGAGCGACTTTTGTTTGGAACTCCATCTGAGCTATCTTCTTTGATTTCAACTCTCCAGCGATCTAGCATTGCTAGTGCGGCATGACGCACATCGTCCAAAGTATTGATCAAACTCTGCCCCTTTATTTTTGAGAAACCTCCTCCCCATTCCAAAACCCTTGACAAATCATTTCCTGTGCCCAAAGGAAGAACTGCAACAGGTGGAGGCGACTCAAACTCAAACTTGTCAATTGTATCAAGGACCCATGCAACAGTACCATCTCCACCACAGACCAGAACTCTGAAGTTTTGTATATCGCTAAAGAATTTCAAACCATCTTCGGGGCCCTGAGTTGAACTCAACTCAAATACCTATCAAGGAAATGGGCAGATTCATTTTAAGCCCTCAAATAAGTGCAAAGGACAGATAAAAGCATCATCACTATAATTTCAACTTGCAAACAAAATGCAATAGCGGAATTGATACATAAGAGTCATCATTTGCAGTTCCCTCTGAAGAATCCATAAGCTTCTGAATCATCCTAAGCATGTAGTAGCATGTGCTAGAACAATACACGATCAAGAAAACACTTGGTAGTGTTCTAATAATAGATACACCTGATGCAAAGAGGTATGCAGATTTTCATGCACGCGGAAAATGATAGGATTACAGATAAATCCAGTCATTGAACAGCTCCTGGTTAGAAGATCAAATAATTACCTGTGCAGGATTTAAAAGCATGTTCAGTCTCCTCCTAAGAGATGAGCCACTCTGGGCGCCACTCTTGGTATTGATGAAAACTAGAAGAGGCAAGGCATCTTTTGGCAGGTCCACTAGTTTGTACCTCTTCACTTGACCATATGTAAGCATTCCGCCCTTCTTCTGGACGAGCCCTTGATGGGATTTGCCATTTCTTGCCGAGGAATCCATTTTTTTCTCACTGTTAGATCTCTTGAATCTAGAAAAACCATGAACCATACGTCCTTCTGAAACGTCACTAACTGGCATATCACGAAGCTTGCTGTTAAAAGCGCGACCAGATCCACTTTTTGTAAGGATGTGCCTTCTTCTCACCTGTCCGTGGACTGGTGTTGCTATACCGTCCTCATTAATTACAGGTAAAGTGGCAACTTGTCCAGGTTGCTCTTCCTCCATTTCCTTTACACAAAGAGGAGATAAAATAATCTTTTTGAGAGGGCCCAAATCACAGGAGTTACCAGTTTCTTTTGACAGCATGGGATGGCATTTCACATGTATCAGACGCTGACACCACAAACAGTGCCATGCCGGAGAAGCGTCAAGGAGAGGAACACCGCAAGGCTCGTCACAATAAAAGCAAAAGGAAGAAGTCTCAGGGCTAATATCCATGTTAACCCATCTTTCTGTCCAGTGGTGTTGCACTTCGCTGTGACCGGCCTGTGCAACACATTTGCAATCCTTTGTAGCTAAGTGGGAGCAATAAAAGTGTGCTGCTATACCACAAACAGCACATCTATGTGCAGGTGTGTGTAACACAACTTTATTACCCACGTCCTCGGAGAATGCAAGAGATGTCAAGCAAACACAACATGTAGTAGGCAGTTCAATCTCACCATACTCTTTTATCCAAACATGCTGTGAAAAAGTAATATTCAGGTTCTTCCATGCTTTTTTCTTTGCTCTTGCAGCATCTTTAACCCAATTCATAGATGTTTCCTTTTTCCATTTGACTAAGATAAATATAGCAGCCAAAATGAAGAATGATCCCGGAAGCAGCCATTTCAAAAGAATTCCACTATAACCATCCAACAAAGGAAGTATCCTTGAGTTGTAAAAACCAAAGTGATCCATTTTATCTTTTGCTTATTTGCATGACACACAACCTACAATGTTTAACATTAACTAATAAAGATTAATTCCATGTCAGGAGAAAATTCCATTCCAAGAGAGGAAGCTGAAGTGCAAAAAAGGTAAAATCAGACCATAAATAAGAGAGAATGATAACACTTTGGTGTCAATCCTATATCTTTAAACATTCACTACATACACTAATACACAGCTAGGCCATGACTCATGAGAAAAAATCAGCAACCAGGAGCACCACTAGAGGTGCAAAAGCATAATTTTTCAGGTCAATCAATACAATGTACATGGGGCTTGGTCACATATACTACCACTTAGGCTACTCAGGAAATATACAGTTTACACTTCAAAGCTCCATCCACTCAGTGGATAGTAGCACAAAAAACACTTTAATTTGGGTGCGTCAATTGTCCTTCTAGATGTCAAATTTTCCAAGATTTAAAGCACAGATTGCTCCCATGAGAGACGTTGATCGTTATAAGGCTAGGAACGGAAATGTCATCATCAAAGAACAGCCTAGCATTAAGGTAAGAAAACTTTTTATTCAAGCAAAATTCACTCTTCCATGGAATTTCGAAAAAAAAAGAAGCATATAGCAGGGCAGGTACATTGTGGTTGATTCGACAAAGTATATTAAGTGCATTTCCGTGATGGAGGAAAAAAAAAGAAGAACAAACGAAATAGATGCATTCCTAAAAAAGCCTAATCCAAGAACAAGAGGATTCATGCGCTCAGGCGTTATCTTTCTGGCGCTAAATCAAAGTCTGCCAAAAATAATCACTAGTCTCACAACCTAATCAGTCATTCAAATCCCTAAATTATTTCCTCTTCATCTCGCTCGAAATCACGTACATGATCAAATCAACCAAGAAATTGATCTCAACAATTCGCAATTCACAACGATTTTTTTTTTTTAAAAAGAGGAAATCGATAACTCACGGCAAATAAACACGTAAAGGAGGTAAATGGCTCAATCTCGACAAATTTAGAAAAAGGCGATTTGTTCTATTCAAGCAGATCTGAAGAGGAAAACAGAAATGCAAACCAAAGACAGAACAAAATCGAAACGAAGCTCGACGATTGGAGGGGAAACTAACCGGTGTAATTTACAGGGGACGGCCGAATCCGAATCGAAAGAGAAAGTGAGAATTTCGATGTTTCGCGGAGGTTCCGCGGGGATTTCTTGAACGAGGAGAGATAAAAGTGCTACGTAGTTTTTTCAAATTCAGGAATTGACGGTGCGGGTTCCCGCCTTTTATGTATGAGCGACCCACGCAACGAACCCGGCAATTTTGTAGGCCAATCGAAAACACTAGAAAGAGCCATAAATATGATCATTTAACATTTTCTCAACATTTTTTTATACATAAGGATAAAAAAAAAACATTTTTATACATAAAAAATTGTGGGGGATTCTGTGAAAGAAAGTTATGTTTCATAATTTATGAGTGATTTAAAAAAAATGACATTTTTTTCCTGTAATTTACCCGGAGAATTTATTTTTTATCTTAGTCGCCGCTCTACATCAAAGTTGCCAAAACAAATTTTTTTTTTTTAAAAAGATGCAATTTCCTTTTTCAAGAAATTTGGGAGCAAACTCTCAAAGAGAAGCTTCTTATGAGCAATGAGCAGTTGAGCACTCATCCTAGCCTTTGTTGTCGACTGAGCCACCATAATTTAACTCCTTTCACAACCTTATCGGGTCGAAGGTGAGGAGCACCCAGAGTGAGTGATTTCACCTTCTGGAGCAAGAAATTTACATCCGAGACGAAGACCACCGGTACAACTTCTAATGTAAACATTTTAAAATACCAGGAAGGCGGGAACTTGTGATAAATCCGCTCAGGTGTCGGGTTCTTGTTCGATTTCTCCGGATAGAAGGGATCTTGTTCGATTTTCATATATCGGGAGCTTGTAAGTGGAAGCTCGCTTGAGAAAACATAAAATCTTAATGTTGCTCAGATGTATGAATCGGGCGAGCTTTTCTTCAATAGAAGGGTTCGTCTGCAAAACCGATAAGCATTGACATTTTAGGGTATAGATCCTCATTTGTCCTTGATAGACACATTTGAATAGAAGGCGAACAGTAAAACAAAACAAAAAATGGTATTACCATCACCGTCATCATTGTCATTGAAATCATCATCGTCGTCATCAAAATCCTCATTCTGCAAGCATAAACAAGGTGACAAGTGGAATCTCTTCCTTCTTGGAGAAAACAAGCATGAGAGGAAGGAAATGGATGACAAGCACCTGTCCATAATCACCATCATCACTGTACTCTTCGTCGTCTTCTTCACCATCGTTCTCTTCTTCGTCATCTTCATCCTTTTCACCCCCATCCTTTTCCTTGAGAACAAACAATATCCCGTTGGATAAATGGTATTTGACGATTTGACGAATGGCATTCGATTTCAGCAACTATTGTGAAGTGAACACAAAAACAGCTCAAAAAATATCTTACTTTAGCCTTTCTCTCGAGCGCCTCAAACATATTCAATCTCTTGTCATCTGTCAGGAAACAAGAACAAGCATCTTAAAAACTGAACAAAGAATTTTTAAACCGGGGGAGTGATACTCATAACAGCGAGAATCGAATTGTGTCACAGTATACCTGCATCAGGATTCCAATTCGCCCTCCTTCGTTTAGCAGGTGGTTTCACTCCTGAAATATTGCTCATGTGTAAATAAAAAGGTTGAAATACACAACAATAAGACTCCTCGAGCAAAACGAAAACTTTGAATCTCTGAGATTTCTCTTTTTTTTTTTCTCTAATAAAAAGGAAGAATACAAACCTTGTATCAGTTCTTGTGGAAAATAACCACGCTGAAGCTTCATATAATCAGAGAGAGATTCTCGTTTCCTCTTATTTCTGGGCTTCAACGAGTCCGTATATCTCTCAATATCATGACTTTGGCAGTCTGAGGTACAAAAGAAAATGGAGAAAAACAAAAAATAGTTATGAAACATATCACAAAAGAGATTTACCTCGGTAGCAGATTTTCAACGATTAATCGCCAGCACCAAAACTGAACAAGATCTTAAAAGATTGAGGGATATACCAAGAAGTACATTAGAAATACCAGAATTTAAGTAAACTTAAGAGCATAAAAGATTATAGGTGTACAGGATTTTCAAATTACAATTTCCCGTTTATTACAAGGAAAAGTCTGGAGCAACTCGACATGATGTTTTCAAAGATCCAGTGCCAGTAGAAAATGAATCAGTTTAATTCTATGAGCTAAAACTGACTGGAAAAATTAAAATTCAATCTAGGTAGAGTACGGTAAAGTGTCTGAATAAAGCATCAGTCGAAGCTAAACTCACAAAAGGGAAACAGCGCAAAAATGCAACACAACTTACCTTGTGAGGTTGAATCCTCAACAAAGTAGGCTGAGTTTTCAAAATAAGCTTGCAGCTTGTTGCTCCACCTAAAAAAATCCTCATCCTGAATCACACTTGTTCTGTCAGGCAATGCAACATCCACCTACCACAAACAAAGAAAACCAATGTGATCCAGAATACAACATGTACAAATAAATCGCCACACTTCGTGGTGCTCAAATTTGAATGGTTTATCCCGACACTGCCTTACAAAACAAGTACAAGCAATATATGACCATGGATGTGGTGCTCTTATTGAATGCTGGATTTTGCAGATGTGAAAAATCGAAAATAGAACAGTCACTCACAGGAAATAACAGGAAAGGCTCTTCCTTACTATGGAAGCCCCGAGCAAACCCTCCTCTTCCTCTTCCCCGCCCCCTAAAGGCCATCTTCATAAATCATAACAAAACACACAAATATGATACGATCAAACAAGCCGTAACTTCCACCAGCAAACAAAATTATAAAGTTATAAACCAACAAGCTCAAGCCCATTATGCACAGAAAGTAGCTTCTTTTTTGAAGTAATTAGTTGATCAAGAAGAACCCCATAATGAAAAAATATTAGAGACTAAATAATAAAGAAATTGGAATAGAGTAACAAGAACACTAAGAAATGGACATTCTTTCGAATCGAACACTAAAAAATTGCAGAAGAATATTTGGTATAGCTCATGGGTCAACGACTCCAAGTATCAAATTCAGCGACACTATCAAAATCTAGAATGAGGAATCATATATCAATCATTCCAAAATACCATTTTTCAGATTCCTGAGCATTTTTTTGGCAGTAAGTCCCAGAAATTCAACTGATCGAGCTCCAGTTGAACTTATTCCATATATTAATAGCTTACATATTTCATTATCGGCTACTTTTTAGCTTAGATGTTTCATTAGGGACTGAATACCTATTATTTTATTTTCTCCAATTTCCCCCTGATTAATCTAGGGTTACATTTGCAATAAACAGCCTGTTTTCATTGAATCAATATATCTAACACCATAAAAAGTTCGACAAGTCCTGTGAATGAGATTCTTACTTTCGATCACACAATTCCTGCTATCCAACGAACTTCTAGAAAAAATCACAGTCGGTCGATACCTCGCCGAATCCCTCGATTCTCAAAATAGTTGTGCGGGTTGCTTGTCGGGCTACAATCAGAAGATTGAGCATAACCATGTGCACATTAAATTTTGCTTATTTAGAAAAAAACTGGTATCTAATTTGCTCAAAAACCTCCATGCCGGGACCAACTAAGCTTATTTAAACAATCCAAAAACCTAAAGTGAGAGAGAGGTCAGAGATGACACACCGGCACACGGCGAGGACGAACGGCGCTGAGGCACCACTGAGGTGGGGTGGGCGGCGGGTGGGGATGAGAGCGCGCGGACTGAGAGAGAAGGGGAGAGAGCGGCGCCTACTGAGAAGGAGACGGAAAGCGGCGGGTTGCGGTTGCAAATAGGGCTGTCCTTTCATATGAACGGAACAGATCGACGTTCACCTGCTTAAAAAAGCCGAACCCCGCCGAACCCGATCGATTGGAAGTTCGACTCCTTCGATTTAAACTCGAATAATTCAATTTTTATAAAATTTCTAAGATTTATTTTAAGTTAATATGTTATTATCAATTAAAACTACTTGAAGCTCAAAATAAACTTAGTTCGACCTCGTTCATTTACTAAATAAGTTAAGTTTGATGAAAAAATGAAACTCGTTTAAAAATTTGGCTTCGTTCGACTCGAGCTCGTTTAACAAATGAACCAAACTTGAACATGTCAAGCTTGGCTCGTTCGGCTGAAATAACACCCCTGTTTGCAAACTACAATAGAGGCTGATTATTTTAGAGGGTTAATAAGAAACTTTAATTTAAATCATACTCCCTCAGTTGACGTTTTACTATTCACGCTCATTTTTTATGTTAAAAACTATAAGTATAAAATATTAATTTTTTAATAATTTTATATTTATTACTATTATGTATGACTTTGTAAAAACAAATGTAAAAAAATTAATATTTTATATAGTTTTTATTATTCTAAAAAATGTGCATGAACAGTAAACATGTTCTAAAAAACGTGCATGAATAGTAAATAGAAGAAGAGGAGGGGGAGGGAGAATGAGAGAGAGAGAGGACTCCGATGGGATCGAGGAGATCGACATGGCGAGACGAAGCTGATGATAGGAGGCCATAGAGGGTGGGGCAGACCGTGACGACACCAACTAGTGGAGGTAAGCCTTCTTTTCCCTTTAACACTAGTTTTACGATTTAGGGTTTAGAGATTTGGGGCTCTTTTAGAATTAGGGGGTTTTGGCTGGATTGCAGTTGGAAAATCTCCAAATTGGGATTTGGGGATTAGAGTTGAGGATCATGTGAATCTGTTTTCAACTGGGGATTGTTCCATCCTGAATTATTTTCACAAAATTAAGTGCATGATGGTTTCTCCGTCAAAATTCATAAAAGATATTTATTTTTCTCCATTAGTGTTTAGATTATGTGAAATTGTTTTGTATCGCTATGTATTTGACATATATTTGGAAAAATATTGAAACAGTGGCTTAATTGCCTTCATATGGTGAAATAATCATTGCTGAAATGCAAAGTGGAAAAGCAACTTGCATATTTTACAAAGTGGAGAAACAGTGGCTTCTTTTGTGTTTGTTTGAAGTGGAAAGTGTAGTGCAAATTTTGCTAAAATGCAAAGTGTAGTGCAAATATTGATGTTGTCATAAACTCTACTCACGTAACTCATCCAATTGGAAGATTAAATCAGCTGACACAGAAGTGGACATGGAAAAAGAAGTGCAAGTGTTTATTTTTCCAATCAACCAATTTTTATACTAGCCTATTAGCTCAAATGGTAGAGCAAGGTGTTGATATGCACATTGATGTGAGTTCAAATCCCACATAGGCTACAAATCATTGGTTTTGTTTATAAATACAAAATATGTTCAAATTTATGGATTTAACTTTCTAAATCCAATTTTGGTTTTTGTAGCATTTGTAAAAGTTGATCAGTTACTTGACTCTCATGCCATTTGGATATTTCTGTCATACTTGAAAAATTTGTACTGAGATTTACTATGAGTTGAGTTAGCTTTATTCAGGCGACTTTTTAAATTTAGGTGCAGTGACTTATCCATCTGAAATACGAATCATATGTCATATGTACTGTGATTTAATCATTTAAGCGACTTTGAATTTGCAAAATGTGAAGGAGATGGTCAAAAGGCAAGAATATATGTATTTGACTGTATAGGCAGATAAATGTGTATTTTATTATGTAGGCAAAAATATGTGTAAAGGTCAAAATGCACCAGTTAGGAAAAGTGAAGATTAGGATATATTAATTGTCAAATAAACAAACAATATATATAGGGCAACATATCCTTTCTGAATCATTTTCATGGATAGGTGGATGATGCTACTTGGGCAACAGAAAAGGCAATATCGAAAGCTGAATCAGATTGGAAGAAATATAATGTTCTCATGGGACAACTGAAGCTCAAGCCTCAACATGTCAATTTTAAAGCTTGGCTCCGGGCCTCTGCCATGGTGAGTCTGGAAATATTAAACTTTAGTAATCATTGTGTGCAGATAAAACGACTTATTACTTATTAGTGGTCCAACTTGAATTCAATTGGAATAGCTATATCTTTGTGATTGGACAGGTACCATTCTTTATGTATCTACTGGAACTTTATAAATTATGAATTCAGCATGAACAATACTATTTCTGAGGTTGTTTTCCCAGGATCTTGAAATTACGACTCACCTTAATTGCTTACTTTACTAAAACTTTTTTTTATTAGGTAACTAGGTATTTGCATTACTAGTGATCTGTCAGTACATATGTTATGATGTGCATGATACTTGTGATCTGTTAGTACATGTGTTATGTTATATATAGGACTCAGACAGTCCAACTCATTGAATTTTGAAAGCCCTTGATTGAATTCAAGATACAAAAGCCGAATTATTTCATATTTGGACGATGAATTCATTTTAATTAGACAGTTGTTTTATTGCCAACATGCAAGTACGCAACTAACAATTTGCAAAGTTCAATAATGTAAATGCTTTGTAGCCCATGTGGGAATTGAACCCACATCTATGTGTATTGAACACATCGCTCTCCCATTTGAGCTAACAGGCTAAAAAGTGAAATATCATATTTTAGAAAATTCCAAATATCGTATTTTAGAAAATTCCATGACAGTAGTTCGCTGATGAATTGAGGTTGTTCAAACAAAAATGAAAATAAAAGAATCTGTCAGTAAATTGAGGTTGTTCAGAGATTTTAGTTGAAGTGCTTGAAACTGAATTTTTTTCGTTTTTAATTTATTGAGTAAATTGAGGTTGTTCAAACAGAAAAAACTTGGTCTTTGAAACCAATGGGACAGGACAGTGTTTGGGATTACATGCTAGTTTAAGTGAACTATAAAATCGGTCATAGTTGAAATCTAAAATTTGTCATAACACTTGGTTGAAATTTGATAACTGTTAGTAAATTGAGGTTGTTCAAACCAAAAAAAATTTGAAATCCGTCATAACACTTACTTAGTTACAGCCCCAGAATCACACTTCCAGCATCACAACAAGAACATAAACAACTCCAAATCTCAAATCAAATGCAAATTCAAATTATGTAAACTAAAAAACCCTAGAAACCGAGCGGAATTGAAAGAGGGGAAGAGCACACACAAACACGTACAAAAAAACCTAGAAATTGAGTGGAAAGCTACGTCGGAGGGGAAGTGAAGTCAATAGGGAAATCGAGAAAGACCGGTCTGTTGCATCCCAATTTTGAAATCGAAGAAATGTCAAAATTAAGCGAGATTGGGGGGCCAAAACCATCAGCAACGAAGATGGGGACAACAAGAAATCGATCCCCAAAGCAAAGATTTCCAATGAACGAGAGGAGAGAGAGAGGGACAGAGATCATACCTCATTCACGAAGATGCTAAGTTGACAGAAATGGAGGCTTCTCTTTGCTCCAGTCGGGGCTCTTGATGGTTCAGTTGACGAAGACTCAATCCATGGAGATAGCCTAAGCCTGGTAGGTCTTTTCCTTTTATTTGTTTTCATTTTTTTAACGGAAATGTTAAGAGAGTAACGGAGGGGCACAGGGCGAAAAAAATTAAAAGTTCAGGGGTAATTGGCGAAATATGCCAAACTTCTGGATACCCCGTGAAAAAGCCTGGTAGGTTTTACCTGAGGGGCACCACGCGAAATTTTCGAAAAAAAAAGTTGTGGCAATTTGACTCGGGTAGTCAGATTGGGTTAGTATTTGACTATCAGTCGGATTCTGATTACTTTGAATTTCTCTTATTTTAAGTAAGATTGTAAATTAAGGCTTTATTAGGCTTGAATAAGAGCGATTTTAACTCTGATTACTTTATATTTCTAGTATTATGAGTTTAGGTACTTGACTCATATAATAACTATTAAAGTAATATATAAGTCGAATGAGTTTAGCTGTGGTATGCTCATGTTGAACTTGTAATCAAGCTTCTTAACTAATATTTCCCTTTTAACATATGTAGTGTATCTCATATTTCCATCAATGAAAAAAAAACTTGAATCACAATTTTTCATAAAATAAACATCATGTTAAATGGATGGAAAATTATACTCCCTCCATTCACTTTTATTTGATAAAAAATATAAATTTTTTAATTAAAATTTTAAAATAATCTCATCTGAGTAATAAATATAATATTATTAAAAAAAATAAATATTTATATAGCTTTTATAACCTAAAAAAACGTATTTAAATAGTAAAAAAACAATTAAAACGTAGATATACAAAGCTGACAATGTGGTAGAAAAATGAAAGTATAGAGCAAGTTTCTTGCAATTTTCCCAAAATATGGATATAATGATCTCCAACTAGTGACGTGTCAATCAGCATCTGGCTGTTGGATTTAAGACTAAAAAAAAATCTGAACCAAAACACCCCCAAGATTTTCAAGCCACAAGTTTCCCTGGAGTCTGAACAATGAAGACAGAACGCTGCATAAAACGACAGCGTTGCAATCAATCGGCCTTCTAACCGTTTCCAGTCCGCCAAACATCCTCCCGGAATCCAGTCCACTGCAACTGTGGAGTGTTCGCTCCACCTCTCTCAGATGATTTCTTGCGAGCCTTCGAGTTCGATCTTCAAATCTCTCTCTCCACACTTCAATTCTCGCAGTAATCCTAACCCCAATGTCGTAATTTCGAGCAAATTCACTGTTTCTCAGCGCAACACCGGAGATTCGGCAGCATCTATCGGCAGAATCTGGAAACGGAAACCTAGATTTTGTTCCTTGAGCGAAGAGGAGAAATGCAGGAGAACGAGGAGCGTACCAATTGTGTGCTGCAATGGCGGTGGAGAGCACTACAGGAGTTCGTATTCCTCCTCCGAGGAGGGTGAGGTATGGCGGAGGAAGGTTGACTGCGAGGTGGAGGTGATCTCTTGGCGAGAGCGTAGAATTAGAGGCGAAATCAATGTCTTTGCTGATGTCGAGTCGGTGTGGAATGCGCTTACGGATTACGAGCGTCTCGCTGATTTCATCCCCAATCTTGTTTGCAGGTGATCCAGTTAGATTATTATAAATATTTTTTTTCCACTAAAAATCTTCCACAAACGTAGTCTGGTAATTTGGTTTTGTTGTAAGAGAATTAATTATCCTTGGTTTATGGTTTGTTGTCTGGATTTGTAGCGGGAGAATCCCTTGTCCTCATCCTGGAAGGATTTGGTTAGAGCAAAGAGGTCTGCAAAGGGCGTTGTATTGGCACATTGAGGCTCGTGTTGTCTTGGATCTCAAGGAATTTCCTAAATCAGTAAGCATCAATTACTCAATTTCTAGGAGAAATTCAAGTAGCTAGGCAACTCTATACCACTTGAAGTATCAGTAGATCTTGTAATGATAAGTTATATAACAAACTTGTTTGAAGATTGACAGGTAAATGTCAAAGCAAACCTCATTGGCTAGATCTATTCATGTTTTCTCTGAGCTTAATAATGCTCCCTGATGTATTTGTGTAGCTATCTACGTTTCTGAGTTATCATTGAGGAATTTACAGGAGTCTTACAGTATGGTTATTATGTATGCTGTAGCCAGTTGCTTTTTAAAAAGTTGAATGTGAATTCGTGTTTTCTTAAAGGAAGCGATATTTGTTTGTAGATTAGTTGCAATTGTTATTTTCGTAGCTTTAGATTAGTCACATGCTAATCGTTTGAGAATAGGTATGTAGTGTGTGTACTTCTTCCGGCTTGTACTTCAACGTTACTCCATGCTAAGTAATTACATAACATTAGGGGTTTATCAAGTATATAATTTTGAGATGTTCCAATAATCATCTGATAAAAATTCCACTTGTCTGTGGTTCAGTCCAATGATCGTGAACTCCATTTTTCCATGGTTGATGGAGATTTCAAGAAGTTTGAAGGGAAATGGTCGATAAAATCAAGCAAAAGGTTTGCATACCAGTAATATCACATTGGTTATGATATTCATTTGTATATATTATTTATTGAACGATTCCCTTCATCATTATCAAGCGCTTAGATATTCTCTTCTGTTGTTCAGGCCTTCATCAGCTATATTATCATACGAGGTCAATGTAATACCAAGGTTCAATTTTCCTGCAATTTTCTTGGAAAGAATAATTCAGTCAGACCTTCCTGTCAATCTTCGGGCCCTGGCTTGTAGAGCAGAGTGTACTTTTGAAGAGATACCGAAGGTGACTGTCAATGAAAGTCTACCAGATGCAGCTTCCATACAGTCTGGTAATGAAGACTTAGACGACAGACTAAAGAACACGGATAAATTGTCTCAAATAGAGATTAAAAAAAGTTTCTCCAGCTCCAGTGTTGGCTCGTTATCACAAACATCGGATATAAGCAGTAAATGGGGTGTATTTGGGAAAGTATGCAGGCTGGATAAGCCGTGCACGGTTGATGAGATTCATCTACGCAGATTTGATGGCTTATTGGTAATTGATTGCCTGTGAAATATCATTGACTGGTTTTCCTGTTCAGAAAAGTTCTCCCCTTCTGTGGATGTCTCTGACTTTCAAATCTGTGTTGAAGGAAGATGGTGGTGTTCATCGCTTTGTTGTTGCCAGCATAACGATAAAGGCTCCTGTACGTGAAGTGTGGAGTGTTTTGACTGCATATGAGAGTCTCCCTGAGTAAGTAATGCCATAGTTAAGTTACCTGCTATTTCCTTTAAGTGATATTGCTCCATTCTCTTGCCTATCATTACCAGTTGAATATTAGATCAATGAAAGTGGAAATGTTTGGAGATTAGAGTATTTTTGTCAATTTTGTCAATAATTGTTTGGCATTCTGCTTCCTGATAAAAGCTGGAATTTCCAGAATAGTTCCAAACTTGGCAATCAGTAAGGTTCTGTTGCGGGACAACAATAAAGTTCGTATTCTTCAGGTAGAAACTATGGCTTTCATTGTATATGTAAAGTAATAAACAATTAGATGCATTATAACGTGTGCCATCTGATTCATTAATGTGTTCAGGAAGGATGCAAGGGTCTATTATATATGGTACTTCATGCACGGGTTGTTATGGATTTGTGTGAACAGTTGGAACAAGAGGTTAGTTTTGAGCAGGTTGAGGGTGACTTTGATTCATTTCGGGGTAAGTGGCAGCTTGAGCAGCTGGGAAATTATCATACAACGCTTAAATACTCTGTTGAATCTAAGATGCGTCAAGATACTTTCCTGTCAGAGGCAATCATGGAAGAGGTGAGCCAATCTCTCCCTGCTTTTCTTGATACTGAGTTTCCTCTGTTTTCATTTGTTATGCCTTTGAAGCTTGAAGCTCACATCCAGGACTGAGCGTGATAAATTTGATTACTCATTTTACTTTCTAGGATATATGCAGATCTGAGTACCCTGAATAATTTGTCATGTTTAATCTTCTAGGTTATATATGAGGATCTTCCATCAAACATGTGTGCTATTCGCGATTACATTGAGAATAGGATGAAATCATGTTCAACTGAGATGCATAATCAAACCAATATTTATATCTTACTCTTTTTATATTTTTCTAACTAATCAAATTCGATTAAAATATAATCTTTTAATTAAATCCATTGATTACTTTGTGTTTGTTATTTTTGGTCTCTTACTCTTTTTATATTTTTCTAACTAATCAAATTCGATCAAACACATATCTATCTATATCAATATTTATATCTATGTCTATTTATACTCTTAATTTAGAATACTTAATATTTATGTGTCATCTTCTCTTTAATCATCTTCTTTCAACAAATCAAGTTTTTTTGCCATTTTTTATTATCTATTTTCTTTAATTTTTTTATTATTCTCTTTATCTCTTTAAATCAATCCCATTTTTTCTTTTATTCTTAACGTATTTACTAACTATTGGACTTCATTCAAAACATTAATTAAATTCAATCTAATATAACTAATGGACTTAACTCAAATTTATTTACTAACTATTGAACTTAATTCAAAACATTGAATATAATTATTGGTTATGACACTGCACATCACATTTAAACAAAGTTACAATAATATTGATATTATTATTACTGAGTGGTTTAAAATATATCTATATTTATGTATCATTATCCTTTACATGAGATTTTAAAAAAAAAAAAATTATGTGAGAATTATAAGACATATTTATGGTAAATTTTGTTTTTATGATTTCTATCTTAATTTTTATTAATATTTTATGATAAATTATATATATTATTAATATTTTATTTTTAAATACTATTGTTATTATTAATATCTTAACTTTTTTATGATTTCTATCTTAACTTTGGCAAAAGAAAGAGGCTTTAATCGCATTCATGTGGAATCCAACTATTAGTCGCTTGTGGCCAGGGTCCAGAACGGGGAGTAGGGGAAAGGGGTCTTAAACGAATGTAAGTCTAGTAAATTGAGAGGGAGCAAAGAGACTCAAGCGAAAAAATCGTTAAGATACCACTGACAAATACAACAATCCATAATATATGAACTAATTGACCAAGGCAAAACGAGGAAAGCAACCCTAAACGATCTACGTATCATGTTGAAGTCCGGTTAGGCGAGGATGGAAAACTCGATGAGAGGAAGTGGATAGTAAGCGCATGAGAAAGTTGACATTGACACGATGTCTCACCGCAGAGAGACGGAAAACAGAAATCCTCAATGGGCAATGAACGACTCATGAGGAAGTGTGAATTAGACGATATTCCTCCCATCAAGATGAGATATATTCGAAGATCAAGACACTACCACAATCATTCAATCAACTCGATCAAACAGGGCCACAAAACTGCTCCTCATCCGAAACCAACCACGAACTACCAAGAAGAAGCCCCTTAACAACCAAAAACCTATTGGCCCAAAAGCCAAACGGAGATCATCAAAAAGCTTTTAGTTCACATAATGAAGTACGAGACATGTCACGTCCCCGTTATTAAATTAACCAATACAAAATATCCCATTGTAAACTTAATTCATATCATCATGTCATATTATCCGTTCCATTTATCCACAACCTCCACTATCCTACTAACCATTTCATTAGTATCATAGTCAATTTATCATTGTAATCGTCACACCCTAACTAACCACCCCACTACTCAAGTAGAAAATCATATAAAGATGTTATATTTTTTAGATCATATTTATTTTTGTTTATTATTCATCTTTTTACTTTATTTTTTTCATTTTTTCAAAACATTTTTATACTGAGCATTTCATAATTTATATCCAATTATAACTAATAAATACTCCGTAAATATTATCAAATTTAAAATACGGAGTATAAATTTTAAGCAAGCTAAATGAAGAGCCTCGTAGTGACTAGTCAGCCTAAAAGCGCCAAAGGGCAAACGCGTAGTAGTGGTTGTGGTCTGACAAGCTTGAAGTTCTGGCAGAAACGGAAAGAACAAACAACGGTATTCTCTCTCTCCTCTCCCCAAACCCTGCGACGGAACCCTAGAGCCGGAGCCGAGGTGGCGACGGCGGAACTCATGGCTTCGCCAGGTCCCCGTCCTGCCAACCATAAGACGATTCGCAAGAAGAAAACCAGAGAACTGCCTAATTTGTCCGATTGCCATGCCTGTAAGAGCCACACCAACAGCACAAACCCTAGAAACAGGCTCCGGATCCTAAACAGCCATTGGCGCATCGTTCTCCTCTGCAAAGTTTGCTACGATCTCGTCGAATCTGCCAAATCGTGCTCCTACTGCTTGACTGATTTGCCGGTGGCGGAGGATTCCGGAGCCGATAATGTCGGATCCGTCCACCAGTGCGGAAATTGCCATCGCCAGATGCACACAAGTTGTGTTTCCAGGTACTCTGGTTTCGCCCCCTTTTCCTTTTTGCCGCCCGCCTCTGATTTAGGTAATCGTGACGTTTCTGTTTGTATCGACTGTTGGATGCCGAAATTGCTCCATAACAAGTTAAGAGGTGCTGATTCTAAGAGGAAGGCTAAGGCTGGGTCGGATTCGTGTTCTCCGGGGATTTCTAGGGTTTCAGATTGTCAAGAGAAGCCAAGGTCAGCGGAGGAGGTGGTAAACGATGCTGATTGTGTGGCACAGAAGAAGGCGCTGAATGCGGAGTCTGCAAAGGACGACGCTGTAATGGTGGCTGAAGTGGCGAGGGGAGAGCTAGATGAAAAGTGTTCTGATGCATGTGATATGGTGGATTGCTATGACAAGAGATTGGCACTCCAGTTACATAGAGCTATGAATAGCTCTCCAAGAATAGCAAGAAGCTTGCTTCTGTCCAGTACAAATTGTACAAAATCTAGCAAGCCATTGGATCTCAATGGTGATTCTACAGCTGGGAAGCTGTCTAGGTTAGACGGTAACTTGAACGCAGAATCAGAGGGACTGCTGGAAACAAGTTCAAGCAAGTCAATGCGAGATGATTCTTCAGCTGAGAAGCAGTCTAGGTTAAACCACAACTTGAATGCATTAGAATCGCAGGCACTGATGGAAACAAGTTCAAACAAGTCAATAAATGATGGTTGTGAGGCTAACAGTGGTAATGCAGAGTCTCAATATTGTAACAAGGAGTATGTGGTGGTATGTGGCTTAACGGAAAATGGAAGGCGTCATACAGAATGTGATCGTTTCTTCAAGAAATATAGCAGGAGAGCACGTTTGAATTCCTAACACAAAGTTGCTTATGACGGTTGAGTCCTAGGGTGCGCCTGTATCAGACTCTGGCCAGTCTTTTGAGTTGTCCAGATAGATCAAAAGCATTTGCTGCTGATGCTTCTCTGGCTTGAAACTGCCAATGCATGAAATATTCTGCTCATCTGCTATCTTTGCTGCAATACTGTTTTTGATGGGTTAAGGCTTCAATGACCATATAGATGTGCCCTAACGAAATCATGCTTTCATATCAAAATTGGTGAGAATTTATGACTTCTCTACCGTTTATCTTTGGACCGTGCTTGTTTTCTGTGTAGTTTTCCTGTAACCTACCGTTGTTTAGAATTTTTGTTCACTCTTTTCAGTTTTTCTATAAAACTGACGAGTTTTGGTGATTTCTTTTGCTTTTAAGTTTTAACATCAAGTCTCCCTATCCCTAAATACGGTAATGCATTGTCAAAGGGAAGGCTTCTTTAAAACTTTCACATGTAAAGCTCCTAATATAGTGTCTGAATGAATGGAAGTTGAATATTAACTAGTGGAATTTGAATATTTAGTTTAATTGGGGTAAGAAGGTTTATGAAAATTCATTTGGATCTTATGTTGTTTTCTGTTGTGATTGGGTGGCGACCTTTCCTTGTGATTTTCCAATCTATATCTTCATCCATGAAACTTGCATTTTATTACATTCTTAATGTACGTTCCCATTCATACTACTTCAGGATCATTTTGTTTTGCTGAATGAAATAAACTTAATAGTGCTTATTAAGCTACTTGTTTATTCCACATATCTATATAGTCTCAAATTGCTAGTTCTTTGAAAACTTCTGGAACACTGGAAAAATAGATAATAAAAAGTGGCATGACTAATTGTTCATTTACTGCAGCACTAAAGATCCTCAAAATGCTGGAAGTATGTAAGCTTTGGGAAAACTTTGTGTTTGATATTTTGATTTGACAGTTGTTCATTTACTACAGCACTAGAAAACCTCACAATGCTGGAGTTATGTAGGCTTTGGGGAAGCTTTGTGCTTGAGATTTTGATTTCAGCATGGTTCTTAAAGATTATTAGATTAATGAAAAGAACCATGAGGTTGTTTGGAGTAGGAAGAAATTTTTTTATAGTTGGATGATCACATGATGTACAAATGCAACTTGGCTTTCTATCAAAGCGAGTAGAAGACCCTGAGTGGTAAAACGCCATATTGCAAATTGAACAGTTTTTATTGCTTATTATTCAGAACTTTTGACATAAAACATAGATTATTAATTCAAAGTCACATGGATAAGCTGTGTCCTGGTTGCATTGAATACAAGGTTAACTAGCAATATGCCCTCATCAAAAAAATTGGAGTGATGTGTGAAAGGGCTCCCAAATGTATGTCATACTGCTTTGTCTGGAGAGTTCCCTGTGATGAGAATCAGTAAGTGGGGATGGTAAACTTGCTCTATCTTCACGAATGTATAGAGTCTTTTAAGAGCATAACTGAGCATATTTAAGGCCAAAAAGATTCAATTTAGGAGAGTTGAAAACAATCTCTCTTGTTAAACCAAATCTTGCATTTGAATTGGCTGGCAGACAGGGTTGCTTAGTGGGGGATATGTTTGACAGTTGTGAACATGCTTTTTGGAAGCTGAAGGAAACAGTATCTACCTGGAGTCTCTTCATAGTTAACTTTGACATACAATGATAACCTTCTGTAGAGGATGAGTTTTGATTAATCTTGTGACACCAGTCTTTGCAGAAATCCATTTTATTTTTGCCGGCATGCTCTTTGTGAGTCTTATATTTAATAAGCAAATTATGGTGTTATGGAGGTTTCCATGCGCTTTATGAGTAATTTCTGCCACTGGGTAAGTTGTTTCATTTGATTCTGATGTATAAACTTGTGGGAAAAGTACTAGAAAGTTTGAGTTGTAACTGGTTCTGATTTTACACTCATGCGCAATAGGATGAAATTTCTCTGAGTTTCTTTTGTCTAGTGGAAAGGCCAAGTATTTAAGTTTGTGTACTCAAAGATTTCTTGGCATTCTTGCCCTGTTCAATCTAATTGTATGCATTAGGCCACTCAGAAGGGAAAGAAAGAAGGCCCTTTTGTTTGACATCTACTTGCAGCAGATCTTATGTGCAAAGTGCAGTTGAAATACTTGGTAGTATCAGCTGCAAATTCCTGCAATTATAAAAAAAGGTAGTATTTGCTGTTACATTTGTCAAGAATTGGGATAGAAGAGCTTCTAAGAAACTTCTTTGTTCATGGAACCTGTGTTTTGCTCTTTTATATGTCTAATGTAATTGATGGACAAGGTTTGGATGGTAGATCACTAGGTCTTAGTGCTGGCTCTTACTTTCTCTATGTACACAAATAGTCTGAGCATTCTCAAATGCCACTAGGTTATGTTCTTAGTTAGCTGCTGGATTCCATTTTAGCCACCTTTCATCCCAAATTCCCTATATAAGGTAGAAAGATCACATCCTCATGCTAAAATTCAATTATTTTTATGATTTGTCCCATGTTTCACATGAGTGCATGCTACTTGGTTGCAGTTCTGGTAATATGTATCCTTTCTAGACACTAGGGTGCATGCTATTTGTATTCCTTGATTTTTCTCCTTTTTTTTATCCTGCTTGTTCCTATCAAGAAACGCTGCATACATGTATTGTATGAATATGGCATCGTGATAGTTTTGTTGATTTCCAAATTTTCATTTTGTGTCAGAACTAATATATATTGAACTATGTAATGTCCACTGAGAAAGGTGTCTATGTGCGGTATTCCATGAATTACACTTTCCTTTTACTGCATGAAACAGGATTTATTAGATTCAACGAAGTTTATTGAGAAGTCAAGTGTTCATTTCACTTGGAAAATTTTCCTTGAGTGAATGGCTGTTCATGTCAAGGTGAAAATACAGTCTAAGTGATTAACTGTTTATGGGTCTCATCATTTAGAAAAAGTTTTATATTGAAAAGCTACTATGTACCATTCTGATAGAGATAATACATAGTTTGGATATGCAGAAGAGCAAACAGGGGATAAGTGTTCAGTTACATTAATTGTGTTTATATGTATCTTCTTGGGCAAGCATATACTTTTGATATAGATTTTTTGTTTATCACTCATGAACGTACATGACATTTTCATCTACATGTTCTAAGCAAGACGCTTGTAATGCATAGTTAAAGCTTCCAATTTTTCTTTGGATTATACTTATAGTGACGACCTGTCCAACTTTTTTTGTGCCGGGCTTCTATGCTGCGTATTGACACATTAAGTAGAACACAGAATTTTGTATTCGTGATTCGTCAAAAGTTACCTGGCATATGTGTTTTTGGATTCTTTGATTAGCAAAAGCGTCCATTTATGATGCTTTTGTAACTCATAAATTGTATTTTGTTTGTAATAACTATACATGATTAATTAATTGATAATTGATGTAATTCATAAATTTACCTTCCAGTTTGTCTGATTCTTTGTATTTTTGGTCGAAACACAAAGTGTATGATTATTTCACTCTTCAAATTTGATTAGACGCAGTTTGACTTTATGAAATGATGTTAAATTATTGTTAACATCTCATGTAACTTTTGATGATGCTGATAGATTGCAGGTATAGTTGTTGCCATATTTGTGCAGTTGATGGGTATCTAACACATTAGTTCTCCACAGAATTTGCTGCACAATATCCAGTTTTTGGTGTCTGGAAGGATTTAGCAGGTAGTAGCTGAGACAAAGAGGCTTTCTTGAGCATCTGCGAAGAATGTGCATCAGGTTGGTAACACTGTCAACTGATCAAGTAAATTTGTAGAAGAGTTCCGTTTCACATTCTTTTTCACAACATTCACTGGAAGCTTTATTGTTTGTTATGGTCCTATGGAACTTGCAGGGATCGGCAATGAGGTGGAATGTAGCCCTTTGCAACGGTAGCTGGGCCACTGAATACAACCAACAGGGCTTGAAAGTTAACAAACCTTCAAGACCCTCGTTGGCTTGAAGAAACTACAAGGCTAAAATGAAACCCAAGGAGTCAAAATGGTGTGGATTAGCGAGTGTTGCTTGGCACAAGCTTAATTTGTAGAGGCTCATGTAATATCGAGTGAAGATGTACAATGGAGGTTAGTCACCATCGTTTTTTCAACAAATCCTTTCCGGAACCCCTTTTGAGTGAATTTATATACATTAGCATAAATAGTGGTGAAATTCAAGACATAGAATGCTCAATTTTTCCAACACTGAAGACATTGGAACATCTAATTAGAGTCATGCTCATTCATTATAACTAACACTTTCTAGATCACCCAGTACAAGTACTCACAGGATGCCCAAGATGGTCGTTATCCTAAACCAACTCTTACGATTTTAGGAATTTCCACTAAACATGCTCCCCTGCAGTTTTAGGAATCGATTTCTAGTGACATATAGGGCAAAACAATCGGAATTAAGCTAGGATTTCCAACCAAAATCCAAATTCCTCCGCACTTTGATTTCAAGTGACATATAGTGGAAAAACAATTGAAGAATTAAGCTATCTCCATCCATACTCCCTATCACTTCCAAACATATGTAAGAACTAGGCAACAAATAGAAAACGACCAAAAATATGGTTCTAGATTGAAATATTTGTATATAATGGCAAATAAGCACTACATATAATATAGTTCAACAGCTTCAAAAGCCGCTAGTCATAAGCTTTGTTAGCTTAGGGATCTTGCAGAACTTCCAAGTAAGCATCTACATATCTCCACCAAAAAACAAAAGATATTTTTATAATACCAGGATTGACAGTACTACCTAGTCAGCAAACTTGCGGTTCTTTGGGTCTTGAAACGACCTTTTCATTTGTCAGTCACAAGGGGAGGAGTAACTAGAACGGTCAGGGGAGTAACCTCCTCTACCACTCGGAAAATGATGACATCAAACATCATAGTTTCAGCATTGGCCTGGCTGACAAGCTTGAACAGACACACATCGGATTCTTCCAAGTTATTATCCAAGGCAAACTGCCTCCATCCAGAGCCAAGTTTATCTGTGCTGAAACAATACCTGGCCAGCCATTTCTTCTCTCCGACACGCAAAATCACATCCTCGTTTCTGCAGCGAAAATGCTCGGCAGCAAACTTGGCTGGGATGGACTAGTGGAAGCACATACAAATTGCAACGTTCATCAAAAAGAGTCAGGAAACAAAGAGAACAACAAAAGCTGCAAGGAAAAAGAAAACCTTAATTACCATGAAAAAGTCCTTTACCATGTAATAGCCTTTGTAGCAGGAGGAAATCGGCAATGCTGCAAAAAAACTCCTCTCAACAAGCTCTGATGCGGCTCTGCGCATGGCTGCTGTTTTCTCCTCCTCCGTTACATGCCTTCTATGCGAAACATACTCAACTACAGAAGAAAAGGCATTAGCAGGTATGCAGTTTATGTTTTAGCAGCTATTGAATTCCCTTGAAGGCCATATATGGAGGGCTTACTCATTGCAAACGACTTTTTCTTAGAGCTACGGGGCCCTTTAGGTCTACCGCCTTTTCTTATAACCTTCTGAAATGCAGCAGCATCAGGAGTGCAGATTTCATTAACCTCAAGCTGGATTTGATCTCCAGAAGGTGCATCTTTGTTTGAAGAGCCATTTTGATCAGTATCTTTGGTAAGTTCAGGTTCAGCTGAAATTGATAGTAGAGAAACCAGTGGATAGTTGCTGCATAAATTGCTTTATAAACTAACTATATCTTAAAACATACCAGAAGAGTCTCCTCCTTGCAGCTCCTTTGATGATCTTGACACCGCTTTCTTTCTTAGAAATTGTAAAGCCAAATGAATAGGTTTACGGCGAGAAAGAATCTTCTTTGAGGCCCTAACATTACGCTGTAGGCCATCTCCTTGTTGCTCCTCGTTAAGAGGTGGAGTCCTAACTTCGTTGCATATTTTCTTAGTGGTGTTACAAACCTCATCACCATTGCCATTGTCGTCGTCGTCCACAATCTCACTTGAGACCTTTCTCTTCTTCTCCTTGACAGCAGGGTTCACATGGCCGCATTTCTTCACAAAGTATGCAGCTTCCTTCTCGCATTGTCCATTGAAGATCTTGACATCAAAAGACGAGTTCCGATCATACTTGAAGAACAAGATTTCATTCTCTTGGAGACAGTGAGCATTGACAAATTCCTCCCATCCATCCCGGAGAAAGACACCGTCCACACTACTCAGCAGAGTCACTTCCCAGGTAGCACCACTTGGGCCTCTCAGAGTTACCTTTGGATGTAAGACGTTGGGTTTCATATTCTCTGCAAATTTCTTAGGTATAGGCTGAATGAAACAAATCAAAAATCAAAATCTTTACAATGAATGCTTCAATGGGATAAATAAAAGCTGGCATTAACCAAAAACCCTAATAATGGTTGATTTACAGGGAAAGAAAAAACAAAAACAAGTCATTTCACTTTACCCAAAAACCCTCAAATGACTAAGTTAGCAGTTTATAGTATAGTAGGCAAAAAATGCTCAGAAAGATCACCATCATCTAAATTATCCCCTAAAGGGCAAGTAAAAGTTGCATAGTAAGAACAACTGAAGAAAATCCTAATCATGGTTGATTTCATGATTTGCGGGTAAAAACAGATTGTGGGTGTGTATATGAAAAGACACAGAATCCAGATGCAAGTTAACAGTTTTCATTTTCAAGTAATTGGGAAATTTTTTTGTTAAACCCTCTTTTAAAAAAAACACACAATCTCAACCAGAAGAAGAGGTTCATTGTTGAGGGTTTCAAAGCATGTTCAAGGTCAGGACTTGAACAAAGCCAAAAACCCATTTTGCTAAAGCAACACAGACACAAGTTAAACCCTCATTGCATGTGGGTCTTGGGACTGTGGGGGGTTTTCACTGCAGCAGACACAAGAATACAAAAGAAAAAACTCACAACCAGTTCACACTACACTCTTTCTGGAAAAAGCAAATGAAACCCAGAAACGCAGATGAAGAAAAACCCATAAAGGTGGTGCCTTTTTAAAAGATTACTTAGCAATGAAATATCTAAGGAGGGAAAGGAGAGATTTTTACAAGCTTATGTTGAAAATCAAGGCGGTGGACAACACAGAAACGGAGACGCTTGATGTGCTTCCAGTAAATGACCTCCTCCAGGGACTTGTTGCAGCCACCACAGTCCAGATTATCCTCCATTTCCTTGGCCATTTTTATTTTTCCAGTGAAGATCAAAAACACAGATGGGGAAAGAGAGTTTCAGCTCTCTCAGTGTGTGTCTTTTTAACTGTTTATGCCTTTATGGGGAGAAACGAGAGCGATGGGAGTTGGGGAGAAAGAGGGGTTCTTTGTTGGGGGTTTTAAAGGGGCAGAGCAACGGCCCAATGGGATACCCTAATCCTGTTAACTTGAAAAGACCAGTGAAACGTCCCACTTAGTTTGATCCATTTGCATTTTACTCCCTTTTTTTTTTTTTATAATACGGAGTTCAAGTTTATTTATGCTAAAATGAAGATTAGCTTGTACTGCTATTGTTGTTGCTATTAATGAATAATGATACATTTTGAAGTTTTGAATTCATTTGATTCCACCCATTACCCAATCACGTTGAGCAATGTTGAAATTGACACCAGCTTTTAAATTCTTCCATTTGTGGAAATAAAAAGCTCTACACACCTATGCTAGTGTATTTTCATTGTATCTATGGAGTATATATTTTACACTATAATAAAGGATAAGTGGTTTATAACCCGTGACGCATTTTCCTTATCGTACTAGCATCAATTAATTAGATTTTTTTCAAAAGTATCAACCAATCATATTTTTTCAAAAAAAAAATATATTCAAATTTTTCCCTTTTTTTTATACTACCTCCGATCCAATATACATGTCGTTTGACTTTTCAACATGTATTTTAAGGAGATAAAAATATAATATATTAAATTTTTTATTATTATTTTTTACAATTTAATATCTATTACCAACAAATATTAAGTTACAAAAAAATAATTTTAAAAAAGTTGATATTTTATATAGTTTTTAGTTTCTTAAAATACGTGTAAAAGAGTCAAACGACATGTATTTTGGATCGGAGGGAGTATATGGATATATTTTTGGAAGATTTTATATAATTTTTATATAATATCTTTTCTAAATTTTTGTTATACTCCGTATTATGTAATTTTTTTAGTGATATATTTATGGAAGATCTATGTCTTTGGTTGGTGATAATCAATATCCAAAATCTAGGGCTCGTTTGGTTGACAATTGAATAACCCAAGAAGTAAAAAAACCCAGGAAGTAAATAAAATACATGTGTTTGGTTGGATTTTTTATCACATAAAATCACAGGAAGTTAAATTCCCATGAATTTAAATTCCTCCATTTTAAAGGAATTTAACTTATCTACTTTTCCCTAGGTAAGTTGCAATTCCACCTTTTATAATTAGAAAATTCTAATTCCTTTGTTTTAATTCCTCCCATCTAAAATTCAATCAAACATATTTTTTCAATTCCCGGGAAGTGCAATTCGTGGAAATTCAATTCCCGGAAAGTTACTTCCCGGGAATTGTTCTTCCCGTGTTAAACCAAACGAGCCCTTAATCAATGCAATATAACAATATATACCCATTTTTTGCACTTAAGATCCCATAAAGGTGATTCTCCGATAAATATGTATGTTGTTGTTTTTGGTCGAAAGGGGTGACAATTCCCCCGGGATTCAATCAACATAAAGGAAACAAGGATAGTTTAGGCAAAGATTTAAACAATGCAGTACAAAAAACTTGCCATATGATACATACTTCAACTAATCCACATGAAGCTAAGACAAAGATTTACCAGTCTACTCGATACGAAGTGGGACACTCAATCATAGTGTGCATACACCATACACTAGAAACCAAGTTAAAGTACATTGTCTTTAGATCTCGTTGTGCCAAGAAAAAAAATTGCATTAAAGACCTAAAGAAAACGGATAAAAGAAATGTGAATGATTCCCTTAGATGGCTAGTTACTTCATTTACCAATTTGATGCAATTTCTTTTTAGCTCCTTTGTACAAAATTAGAACCGATAGAGATTAGATAGAATAAAATCAGTGCTCCTTGCCCTCTACGGTAAGATCACCTTTACATTTTATACCTTCACCCCTCTACGGTAAGATCACCTTTACATTTTATACCTTCACCAGTTACTTTGGAACAACAATTATAGCTTCGATGTGACGGATGAAACGAAACCCTAGATCCGTGCAAGGAAATCCTAGATCCGTGCAAGGAAATTCAAACTCCAAGTTCTTACGTCTTATTCGTGCATTTTGTAATCTTACGCAACTGGAAATCACTTGTGAAGATCGTAAGTAAACTCGTCATATAACAAAAATCATGAATACATATCCAGATTCGTCTAAAAAAAATTGTACTAACAAGCCTACAAACCTTTTTTTTTATGTTACATACATTGTTGCCTAGAGCACAAGAAGATATTTATCCAATAAAAGAATCCCCTTTGACCCCTTTCACCTGGTCAAATTTGACATCTCTAAGCACGGGCCGGGCCGGGCCGGGCCGATAGTGAGAGCTGTGATTGATCAATCACCTAGCTGTAAAACATGAACATGTCCTGTAAGGGCGAGAGCTGGTCCTGCTGGAACCCGACGGGTTCGCAAAACCGGTCACCCGGAAATGGGTCCATGAAATCGAACCCGAAATCAAGGGTTTGGTTCAGGTTCGAATTCGGGTTCATCTCATTCCACTTGGGGTCACTCTGGACCTCCTTATCCCACGTGACCTCCGGGGAGGGCACGTGATCCGACCCGCTCGAGTCACACAGGGGGACCGAGTCCGTCATGTCGTAATGCAAGAGGTCATCCTCCAGCTTCGGTTGGGCCAGCCCGGATAGCCCGTTTGTCAGGCCCACGGGCTTCATGTCTTCGAAATCGGCCCGCTTCAGGGCCCGTTGGTCAATCGTGTATTGCCTGTCTAAGCTCCCCTTCTTGTTGTATATCCGGCACAGTACCCAATCATCAAGCTGTGAAATTGAACAGAAAAATTCCAGATTTAGGGCACAAAGGGATTCATGAGATGCTGAATTTTGTAAGGGATTGATCAATTAGGCGAATTACCTTGAGATTGGTGCCTTTGCCGGCGGATCGGTCGACGTTGGCGAGGCGGTACTCGTGCATAATCCAGTTGGTCTTGACGCCCTTGGGGGCCTTGCCGGCGTAGAAAACCAGAGCCTTCTTGATTCCGAGCGCCTTGGGTTTTCCGATGGGCTTATCCGCGCCGGTCGCCTTCCAATACCCGGCGCCGGCGGCCCTGTTAGGCCTCGAGCCGTTGGGGTATTTCCGGTCCCTCGGCGAGAAAAAGTACCACTCTTTCTCCCCGTACAGCGCCATCTCTGGACAAAAAAACCAAACTTCACATGTTAAAACCTCGAATCCCTAAAATTAAGATCGCCAATCTCATCAATTACAGATTTAGGTCGGGAAATCGAACTGACCTGGTAGCTGCCAGGGATCGAACTTGTAGAGGTCGACCTCAGCGATGATCGGAACAGCAATCGGCTGGGCGGCGCATTTCCTGCAGAGATAGTGGAGGACCAGCTCGTCGTCGGTGGGGTGGAAGCGGAACCCCGGAGGCAACTGCAATTCGCCGCTCATCATTCGCAGATTCAAAACAAATTCCAGCAAATCTGTAGCTTTCAACTCCTGTCTGATGATGAACTACCCGGTATCTCCTTGTGCCTGTGGTCGATTTACTGCTGCGGATCCTTGTTCTGCTTGATCTTCAATTCAGCAAGAGAAAGAGAGAGAGAGCGAAGGAAACACCTGATGGCTGATGATGAACTGCGGTGAAGAAGATTGAGGTGCCACAGCACCTCTTTTATATAGGAGGCCATGCGTGGAGGGCGCGTGGCGAAGGTGTTGGCAGAACTTGCGCGGTAATTAACTATAGAACTGGTGTGTTAGGGCCGGGCCCCACAGTGTGAACACTGCAGATCAACGAATATACCTCACCAAGTTACTTAACTGTTTCAAGATGCCATTTTTCAAGTTTTAAATATCATGATTATGATTTATGGAGGCTGATTATACATATTATATTATTATTATTATTTACTATATTTTTTTTATCTTTGTCGCACTCGTAAAAAGTTTTAGAGGTTGGAGTCAAGTCACAGCATCTCTAACATTAACAGTCACTTATAATGTTACAGATCCACTGTCATAAAACTCTCTGTGTCTCTCTATCCATTGTCACAAAATCCCACCCTTTACTATTTTTTTAAAATTTTAATCATTTTATTTTTATTTTATTTTGAAGGTGAAGGGAGGCCAATACAGGAGTTGTCCCCTTTGAAACAGCTGATCTCATTCGTTTTTACAAAGGTTAGAAGTAGTCATTGACTCCAAAGTAATGAAATCCGTTGGGACCGTTGAAACTCGTGATCGGAGGGTGATGTGCACGAGTGTATATATTTTTTTTTCTTTTAAATAATTTTTCAATTTATCAATCTCATTTTTAAGGTTTTTATATTTTTACACCACAACTATGTGTTTACATCATCCTTCTCTCTTTCTCTTTGTCTATATCTATCATATAATTTACAACAATCATAATATTATAAGTTAAATATAAAAATAGGTAAATCATCAACTTTTGCATATGGTTCAAGGTAGCACTCTTTACATCAAGATAACTCTTTCACTCCCTTCCTTTAAGGTTTTGCCTACACCCATGAAGTTATCTTATAGTTATCTTAAGGTAATAAAAACCCTTGGTTGTGGATATTCATATTTGTTCATATTTTCAATGTAAGACTCTTTAGTCTCTTTACATCTCTAAACACAGAAATAAAATTTCGTATAATTAAATGTTCCTCTCGTTAATGATTTGACATATTATAAGCTCAAATCCGACATCCAATTTAAAAAAACTATGCATGTTTGAAGATTAAGTAATTACAAATCACTTCAATTGTAATTTATCAAATCAAAATGCTTATATTTTTTGCTAAAATTTATACTCCTCTTGTATAATTTAAACCAAGAATTTCAAATCAATAGTTTATATTAAAATCTTTTAAAATAGTGTAATAATCTATACACAATTTTTTTACATCCTCTTAAAAAAAACAAGGTTCAAAATCCGTTATTACAAATATGTGTGTCTATATATATGTGTGTGTGGTCGGCTTCAAGGGTACTAATAGAGTTTTAATAATGATTATGACTCTGTTTGGTAAAAGAGTAGTTGATGGTGTAGTTGAATTGATTGATTATTTGTATTAAATATATGTTAATAAACTACTATGATATTTGGTAAACCTAGCTGTTAAGGTAGCTGATAGAAATTAACTTGTGAATAGAAAATCAAAAGTCCTGAAAAGCTTGGATGAGTAGCGGTTGAAAATCTCTTATTTCAAAAGTTAATTTAACTAAAATCTTATATTGATTTTATTTAAAACTATATAATATCAAATCCATAAGATAAACTCCGAAAAGCTAACTAGTGTGCCAAACAAAGCCATATATATTTACTACCAAAAAAAAAACAAAGCCATATATATTATAGCATCGAGTCTTGTTAGATACACCGTGCATCCCCTTCTTTAAGTGCACGTCCATTCCAACGTACACACTCTTTTTAATTAATTAACACATTTTTTCAATTAATTGACTCACTGTAACTCTACACGTCCATTCATACTTGCAAATCTGCAGTGTATTTAGTTAATTTCTCCGTATAGCATCACTAGGTTGACAGAGGTTGAATTTAAAATGAACATATATATTTAAAAGAAAAGATATTCAGACAAAATCCTAGGTAAACAAATTAGAGATAGGGAGCTTAAAACTAGATATTGAGAGGGAGGTAAAAAAATAGATACATCTCATCACTTTCTTAGGTGTAACACTAAATTAATTATATATATATATATATTTATGATTAAAAAGTTAAAATATTATATATATGTGTGTTACACTAAATTAATTATATATATATATATATATATATATTTATGATTAAAAAGTTAAAATATTATATATATGTGTGTTATAAATAACTATGTATATATATTTGTATAAATTATCCTTAAAATATATATTTTATAAATATTAAAATTGAAAAGAAAATTATTTAATTATAGCAATTTTAATGTTTTTAAAAATGTGTTTTTTCAAATTAAAATTATAAATCATATATAATTGGTTATTTATAACATGAATATAATATAATATTTAAAATTTTCTTTAATCATAATATATTTACTACTAACTTCGTTTCAAAATAATCGTTGTTTTAGTTTTGACATGTTTTTTAAGAACGTTAAAAATTATATAAAATATCAATGAGTTTATAAATTATCTATGAAATTGTTAAAAAAAATTAATATTTCATAGAGTTTTTAATTTGTTAAAATATGTGTCAAAAGGTCAAACAACAAGTTTTGTGAGATACGAATTAAGTACTCCGTAATACTCCCTCCGTTCAGCAAAATATGTCATTTTAGGGTGTTATTTTTGTTCAAAAAATCTTGTCATTGTAGGTATTTTGCACTTCACTTTACAAAAATACCCTTGACAAGATTGATGGTTTGGTAGTTGTAGTTTTCGATAAAGTAAAAAAGGAGAGTAATAATTGAGGATAGATTAGTATATTTGTTAACTGAGTTAAAACTTATGAAAGAAGCTAAAATGACATGTTTTGCCGATCGGAGTGAGTAATTAATTTAGTGTTATAGTACTTAAATCATTATCCGAGTAAAAAGGGAAACGAGGCATGCCGGTGAGATTGAGGGGTCCTACCGTTGGAGGCTGACTGTAGCACACATGTGTTGTTGATGCGAGTGAAGGACACGTATCAACAGTTCTGGGTAATGCCATGCCTGGTGAAAAAAGTTACAACGGGATGGTTTCATTATGTCAGCGCTTGCGTCACCGGTTTTGTCGGTATTTTGAAAAGTAGGCTATCTATCTGCAGTTACGGAACGGGGTCTTCTGTGGCGCCAACGTTGACCATTCATTTATCCCCAACCACACCACACCGCCTTTCTTCACCCGGACTCCAAACGTCTCGCTCCGACTACCCGTTACGGATGTATATATGTACTAAGTTTTCTAAACAGTTTTGCTTTATACACGGTCATTATCTCGCTAGACACACGGTGATGATCACGAATTTGAAAGTTGTAAAAAAAAAAATGATCGCCACAGTTTCTCAAACCGTGAGAACGAAGGAGCTCTGATTGTCACTGATTCCGAAACCATGAGAACCTTTATGGCCACAGTTTTGAAAATCATGGCCGCCGAGATTTGGGCTTCATGGCTTTTGGCCCAAAACACTTCATTTAGCTTCTTTTATTTTCATGATTTTTGAAACTGGAACCGTGATCTTTCTTACGATTTCAGAAGCTCTGACCATGAAGTTTTTCACGGTTTTGAAAACTAAAATTGTCTAAAATTTCTACTGTTTGAGAATCCGTAACAGTGACCGTGCATTATGCGATATTTTAACCGTGTCATTTGGCCCCCTTTTCTAAATTGCGTTTCTATCTTACGGCGAAATAAATCCTACTGAGTATCTTATTTTTTAAATTTATTTATACTGTACTCCGTATGTTTTTTTCTGAAAAAATACACTCCATAGTTATTTTTTATAATTTTAATGCAAAAGTCGTTTTTTTAGTTCAATTTTATTTAGTATGTATATTTTGTATTCAATTAAGATATTGTACCACTTATTCAATAGATTGATCCTGACACTGATTTTTTTTTTTTAAACTCTATGTGGGTTTATTATGTGGGTTTATTGGTGAAAATCCGCTTAGACCTCGTCTAGTTTTGCCTAAGCTCGTAAGGTAAGACGATTATTTAGTATTATTATCTTGGTAGATAATTAGTCGACTTATACCTATAGTTTTGAATTTTAGAAGGTTTAAAATCGTCAGTCGAATACATACTTTTACATTCATTTATTTTAGTGTTAGTTTAGCACTGAACAATTGAGTTATGTGTGATTGTTTTTTTCTAAATCCACTTAGGTCGTCTAGCGTCTTTCATAACATTATTTCACTCATAATAAATTTTTTTTTAAAAAAATGCACCTAACTTATAAGTCTCATTTTTACCTTGCATTCAACTATTTTTATTTTTAAAGAAAAAAATTACCGCGTTATAGGAGTAAAAAAAAATTGGAGGACTATGCTAGTCTCTTTCATGCTCCTCGTCAAATATTTATTGGTTGAATACTCTCCGTATATAGGTTGTTTTCCAGCCTTTTGTGTTAGTCTTTTTAATGCACCCCTCTTTGGCTCTCTTTTTTTTGTATATAAGGAAAAAAAAATATTGATAGAATGAAGTACGTATATATGAATAGAAAACGAGGAGAGAGATGCGGCGAATAGGATGGATAAATTGCAAAGCACGTTATCCATTCAACGGCAGGTTTGACCATTTATAGAGTACATTAATTAGGAGCGTAAAATTGTGATTATCCACGCCCTGTTATTACGTAATCCGTTACGCTTAACATTTCCATTTAACTACTACCTGTATTAATTATATTATTTAATTATTAATGTATGTAGAGCTTATCCGGTGAAGATCGAGACTATCCCCTCCCGTGGACCAGATCAGATTCCGTCAACTTTTACTTCCAATTAAATAATGCAATTAGCTTCTCTTTTTTTGCATTGGTACATGGGGAAAAAAAAGGGTTAGTCATTACTCATTAGTGCTTGTGTGATTTGAAAAAAAAAAGTTAGAGAAGGATAAAATTTATCATAAGAAAATATTTTTTAATTGGTGATAATTGTATTATTAAATCCAATTTACAGAGTAACGATAAATTAATGCGTATTTTTTTATTATATGAATATTAACAAAAAAAAAAGATATAGACAGGCTAAATCTAATAGTCATGACTCATGAGGTAATTACGAGGTTAGCTTCTTTCGCATGTTACCTAACCATTTCAAAATTTTCACTAGGTAATTACGAGGTTTGCCTCTTTAATTAAACATTAAAGGATATATGGTTGATGACTTTTTAAAAATAAATAATCAAAATTTGGTGATTATGTGAATAAACTATAATATATAGGATTAACCTTACAAAAAATATATATAAGATCATTTTTGTTATTTTACATAAATTCTATGTGATTTTAAATAAGTGTACCTCGTATCACCTATTTTTTTCAGTAGATAGGCGCTAGACGACACCCATTATAATACGAGAGAGGGGGATTCAAACTCATTTAAAACCTAAGCTAGTAAGATTTGAAATGAGTTAATTTGGAGTATTATTTATATTATCATTTAGGGTTATCATTCATCCCACTTCTCATTAACTTATAAAAAAAATCAATAAATTTAATTTAAAATATATGTGAAATTACGGTGGGTCATACGACGTGGGGTCACACGCCCAAACGAGCATGCACTAACCAAGCCGAGAGGGTTTAATTCCATCATAAAACATATTGGCATTAAGTTAAGGAGAAGTAGCTCATATTCTCAACAGCTGTACTTATGAATCAATGTCTTAAGGCCTGGCAGCCAACTAGATCAGGAACCCAAGTATACGACGTGGGGGCCTGGAGGTCACACGCCCAAACACACATACGCTAACGAAGCCGAACACACAAGCCGAGGTTCTATTATAAAACCAATTGACAACAGGAGGAGGAGCCCACCCACTTACTGACAAATATCGTCAACAATGTATTAAAGCCTAAATCAATCTCACTTAAATCACTATAATTACGCTAACTGCTCTCAACATGAACTGCCCAACATGCATGCGTGATCAAGAAATTGACAAAAGGTGGTTGAGATCGTGCAAAGCGGGTATTCATCTATTTGAAAAACCAGCCCTTTGTTTACCCATACAAATTCATTTGTTAATTGGAGTCACTAGATTCAGATCGATGTATATAAAATATTAATTATATAATTGAATAAATAATCGGTCATTAACTATATGGAGCAATATAATACTACTAAGTAGTAGTTTTCACTATCTTAATTAGTTGTACTGCACTCTTAGTGTGAACACACAAGTTATTGTACTGCACTAAGATGATTCCTCCACTTTTTTATACATATACTAGTATTAAAATAGGGAAAATGAGAGGTATTTATAAATTAAACTAATTAACTTGTAAAGTGGTATATAATGCCATTTGCACAAACACTTTGTGTGGAATATAATTAAGTTGATTTCCACAACATTATGATTATGTTTATGTGAAATAATTAATTTGATGGATCATGTTAATAACATTATGATTAACTATTAATTTTTTAAGTAATGTTTCCTTAGCATATATTGTTTGCGCATAAATATAAATTAATTAAAATTAATACTTTTTTTCTAAAATAAAATAAATTTTACAATTAAGTTTTTGAATTTTGAACTAGTCTTATTGAGACCATAGAATCAACAAATTCAATTAAATAAATTTCCCAAGAAGAGAAGCACTTTGATGAAATAGTTAATTAAGTTGCAGTCCCGGAAGCTATTATTTTTTGAAATAAAGATGTTATTGTGGAAATGGTAATCGATTAAGGAGTAGTGCAAGTGCAATTATAAATAATTAGATATAATTACTTTAATGTGTCATGCATGATGCATGATGGTCGTGACATTAGGCCAAGACACAAAACGATGAAATATTAATAATATATTACTCCGGGGTATATATAAAAATAAAATCAACTGACCCACTAAAAACGATTGTCCGGAATTTGCGTGTGGAGGGCACACGTCCATTAAAAAAATCCATTAATTGAATAAATAACACCAAAGTTAATTAATACATATTCACTCCGATCAATAATGTTTGACATTATAACTATAAGTCTATACTGTACCAAGTTAGAGTTCAATATATTAATTCTACATTATTTAAAAAAAATTATTTAATGTTTTAAAATATGATAAGAGGTTTAGAAAAAAAAATCATCATGCTATTAATATTTCTTTTTATAAAATTTACTCCCTCCATACACAATCATTTTATATTTTTTGGTGAGTAATTTTTAAAACTGCCCATGTTAGTTGTGGTTTTTAAAAAATGTAAAACTAAAAGTAAATGGGTGTAAAATATGATATCTATATTTATTACTACTTTATTTAAAAAGCATGTAAGAGCATCTCTAACAACCTTTTTTTAGGGATTTTAGAGTTTTTAAAAATATATATTTTATTTTTCCATTTTATAAAAAATTTGAAGAAGATGGTCTAAACTTCTAAAATGGCTTGTTTTAATTAACACAGAGTAAAAAAACTTTCATCAATATCCGTATCACTTTCAATAACAAATTCATAGATATGAGAGCAAAAAGTTAAAAACACATGATCTAATCTAACTTATTGCTCCGGAGTACACTATACAAATTAAGAAGAAGAAAAAAAATATATCAAATAAAAATTACTCCGTATTAGTTAATGTTTTCACCTAAAACACCAACTAAAAATTATTTTTTTATTGGATAATAAGGAACTTATTTTGACCACTTCCTACGGCAATATTAAGACTATCAAATAATATAATATTTCCTCTGCTTGTATTTAAAGAAATTTTACTCTTCATGTACATTTTTTTTAAATGATAGAAAATACAAAGTATGTAAAATATCGATTTTTTTTCAAAATATTCACAAAAAAATAAAATTTTACGGAAAAATTCGCACTTTGAAAATATTTACAAAAATATTCAAAATTTGCAGAGAGATCAGAGAAACGCGGTCTCAGACCGCGTTTCATTCAGAAGATGTGAAATCTGGGTGGAGAAAAAAACAACACGAAAGAAACACGGTTTCAAACCGCGTTTTATAATTAATTTTAAGTAAAACGCGGTTTGAAACCGCGTTTGTGTATTTTTAAACTAAAAAATATATTAAAAAAATAATCAGTGAAACGCAGAATCAATCCGCGTTTCATTAAGCGTGCCCTCCTGCTGCTTGGAGCTCCCTCGTCCATGGCGGCGACGGCGCCCCACCTCCTCTCCTTCGATCTTCTCCGCTCCCTCATCCATGGTGCCCCCGACTTTCGTCGCCGATTGGAGACCGAGTATGAGACGAGAGAGAGAGGCGGACGTGGAAAGGGAGTCCGGGTGGCGGCACTCGAGGTCCGGGTAGCACCAGTGTGGCTGTCGGCGTAGGCTCTGTAATACTCCCGTCCCACATCGGATATCATAAGGATGTTGGGAGTGATTTATAAGTGATTCAAGCCCTACCCATGTTACAAGAGCTCTTCCTTTTCAGGCTCCAAGTGAGGACAACGGACCTGAGAGGGCTAGGTGGCATGGGCTGGCGCCTCTTAAGACCCCGGGTCTTACAGATGGTATCAGAGCCGACTCTGGGCCCGGAGGTACTCCGACAGTATGCTCGGGTACGCTCCTCCCGGAGGGCAGTCCCTTGGGGGAGGGGCAGTCCCTTGGGCCTGACGGGGTCGTCAGTGCTTTAAGTGGGGGAGATTGTAATACCCACGTCCCACATCGGATATCACAAGGATGTTGGGAGTGATTTATAAGTGATTCAAGCCCTACCCATGTTACAAGAGCTCTTCCTTTTCAGGCTCCAAGTGAGGACAACGGACCTGAGAGGGCTAGGTGGCATGGGCTGGCGCCTCTTAAGACCCCGGGTCTTACAGGCTCCTGCTCCGCTGCTCTGCAATTCTCCTCTCCGTCCATGGCGCCTGGGCCTTCCAGCACTCACCCCCTTCGGCCTGTTGCTCTCCGGCCCTTCTCCCTGACCTCATTCGGGCTCGAAATCGGACATCCGGCCAAGCCATCGACTACCCGAAATCAGGACTCCGGCCTCCTCTCTCCTCCTTCCTACCCGGAACCTCTAGCCTCCGACCTCCTACCGGCTTGAAATCGGACCTCCGACCTTCTTCCTAAGCCATCGACTGCCCGAAATCGAGACTTCGGCCTCCTCTCTCCTCCTTCCCACCAGGGACATCCGGCCTCCGACCTTCTCCCTACTCGAAATCGGGCCTCCGCCCTTCTTCAAAAGCCTTCAACTGCTCGGAATCGGACCTCGATGAGGGAGCGGAGAAGATCGAAGGAGAGGGGGTGGGGCGCCGTCGCCGCCATGGACGAGGGAGCTCCAAGCAGCAGGAGGGCACGCTTCATGAAACGCGGATTGATTCCGCGTTTCACTGATTTTTTTTAATATATTTTTTAGTTTAAAAATACACAAACGCGGTTTCAAACCGCGTTTTACTTAAAATTAATTATAAAACGCGATTTGAAACCGTGTTTCTTTCGTGTTGTTTTTTTCTCCACCCATATTTCACATCTTCTGAATGAAACGCGGTGTGAGACCGCGTTTCTCTGATCTCTCTGCAAATTTTGAATATTTTTGTAAATATTTTCAAAGTGCGAATTTTTCCGTAAAATTTTATTTTTTTGTGAATATTTTGAAAAAAAATTCTAAAATATCAACCTTTTATATTTATTTGTAATTAGTAAGCAATTATAGGAAAAAATAAATTGAAACTTATTCTTTTGTAAAATTTGATCATTTAAAAAAATACACTTCCTCCTCTAAAAAATATAAATCCTTTGATTTTTTTCATTCGTTTTTTTAACTAAAAATTATACAAAATATTAATTTTTTATAATTTTATACTTATCACCAAAAAATATAAAATTATTTTTAAAAAATATTATATATATTATAGCTCTAAAAATGTACTGAAAATTTAATTTTTATATGTTTTTTTATCAGAGAAATTAATAATATATTACTTCGGAGTATATATATTATATATAAAAAAATCCACCGACCCACTAACTATTATCCGGAATTTGCGTGTGGAGGACACACGTCCATTAAAAAAATCCATTATTTGATTAAATAACGCCAAAGTTAATGCATGTTTACACTCCCATCAATAATGTTTGAGAACCTTGGGATGATTAAAGTCTAGACCATGTTAGAGAATTTTTTTGTTTATCATAAATATTCACTAAAAAAATAATTATTTAACAAAATATTCACTAAAAAAATAATTATTTAACAAAATATTCACACTTAAAAATATTTATAAAAATATTTATTTTTACAGATTTGACAAAAAAAACGCGGTCTCATATCGCGTTTTTCTGCTAACAAAAAATAAATATTTTTGCTAATATTTTTAAAGTGTAAATATTTTGTTAAATAATTAAATTTTAGTGAATATTTAGAAGGAAAAAAACAGTTAGGGGTCAATCTATTAACTTCTATTATTAACATTCACACTAATAGGAGATAAGTCGATAACATATTATAACATATATAATCTACATTATTTAAAAAAAAATATTTAATGTTTTAGAAAATGATAAGAGTTTTAGAGGAAAAAAATATCAACATAATATTAATATTTCTTTTTATAAATTTTACTCCCTCCATTAATTAAAATTTATATTTTATAAATTTCGTTAAAGTAAACAATCATTTTAAATTTTTTGGTGTGTATTTTTTAAAATTGTCCAGTTAGTTGTGGTTTTAAAAAATGTAAAAGTAAAAGTAAATGGGTGTAAAATACGATATCTATATTTATCATTTTATTTAAAAAACGTGTAATTCTTCATTTTAGGGATTTTAGAGTTTTTGAAAAAATTTAAACCTTTTGTTGATTCAACACAATCTCCATTTTATTCTTTAAAATAAGGACGTAGTAGAAAAAAATATAAAAATTTCTCTAAATCTAAAACGTTCTCAAAAACTAAATGACTCTGCAAATATTTAGAATGGAAGAGTTATTGAACTTTGAACAAAAATAATTTTAAAAATATGTATTTTGTTTCTACATTTTATAGAAAGTTTGAATAAGTTGTTGACGATGGTCTAAACTTCTAAACGACTTGTTTTAATTAATACAAAGTAATATTTTTTCAACAATATCAGTATCACTTTCAATAACAAATTGACAGATCTTAGAGGAAAAAGTAAAAAACACATGATCCAACGTAACTTATTGCGCCGGAGTTCAATTAGGCGTGGCCACGGGTCACGGGTCAACCCGTGATCCGACGGGTCGTACGGGTCATTGACCCGGCGGGTCAATGACCCGGCGTGTCCGGGTTGACGGGTAGGCGGGTGGGGACGGGTAGCGGGTTAGGGTTAGGGTCGGGGTTTAGTAACCCGGTGACCCGGCGGGTCGACCCGCCGGGTCGACATATTTTAAAAAAGTAGCCGTTGACGGGTGGGGCCCACCGGAGGCTGATTTTTTTTTTAAAATGTAGCCGTTGTAACGGCTAGTTGGTGGGAGATTAGGCTCGGGGCTATAAATAGACGACTCATTCATGTCACAAATCACACATATTCCCATCCAATCCATCAATCACCTATCCATTTTATTTCATAAGCTCGTAATCATGTCCGACGCAACTAGATCCGGTGATAACCTTCGGGCGGAGTTGTAAAATTGTTACGAATTGTAGTCTTGTATACTTATAGTTGAAGTTGTAGTCTTGAGAATTATAAGTTGTAATATTGTAATTTGTACCTAAATGGCAAACACGAAAGGATATTTTTCAAACATATATGCGTCCAATACCTGTTCTCGACAATTCCGTAAACTCCGAACAAGTGCAAACCCGTCCAACCCGGGCCATATTCGTCGGGTCAATCCGCCGGGTACCCGTTGGGTCCGACCCGCCGGGTACCCGTTGGGTCCGACCCGCCGGGTCGACCCTTCGACCCGCTGACCCGAACCCGCCAACCCGTGAAATTCCCGGGTTAGGGTTCAGATCACCCCTCCCCGACCCTTGACCCGGCGGGTCGAACCCGTCGACCCGCCGGGTCAGACCCGTGGCCACGCCTAAGTTCAATATCCTACCTATGATTCTAAGAAGAATAAAAAAAACATCAAATAAAAATTATTAGTTAATGTTTTCACCTAAAACACCAACTAAAAATGATTTTGTTATTATTGGATAACAAGTAGTGGCGGCCGCAAGAATCGCTAGAAGGGGGCGAAATTATTTGTTGAGAAATTTTTTTTCCTCGGTATATATAATAAAGAATTTTTTAAAAAATATATTCAAAGAAAACCATAAATTGTGATATAAATATGATATTTTAGTACAAAAATTCATACAATAATTTAATAATTTATATATGTGTGTAGCATGATTAAGATTTTTTTTTAAATATTGAAAGAAAATTATAATTTTTTTAAAGAATTTGTCGTTGGTAAATGAAAAAAAATGATAGGATTGAAAACTATGACAAAAAAACTCATAAACTGTGGTTTAACTGTGACATTGATAGTAAGAAAATTTCGTATGAATAAAAATTAGAAGAATTTTTTAAAATATATGTGTAACATAATGAATAATCTTATGAAAATATTAAAAGGAAAATATAAAATTTGGTTTAAATATGACATTTATAATAGGGAGAATTTGGTTGGAAAAAAAATAGATGAAAATATTAAAAGGAAAATATAAAATTTGGTTTAAATATGACATTTATAATAGGGGGAATTTGGTTGGAAAAAAAAATAGTGGAAAAAGGTAAGGAATGAGGTTTGAACCCATGACCTCTTGCAACCCTTTTCCTTATTTCACTTCTTTTCATCAACTAAGCTAGACAACTCTAGTGTTCTTTTTCACATTTTTTTTATTATTTTACCTTAATTTTTTTTATTTTTTTAAATATACTATGAAGTTCCGACGCTGGAGGGGGCGGCTGCTCTCCACGCCCCCGGGCCGCCCCTGATAACAAGGATCGTATTTTGACCTCTTCCTCCGACAATATAAAGCATGTCAAATAATATAATATAACTCTTAAAAAGGTACTAAAAATTTAAATTGATTTATATTTTTTTTATCAAAATAATTAGTTTGTCAAAAAAATCAATTAAATAAAGAGGGAGGTGGTATACTAAAATGAGAAGATGGGTATCTAACCAATGACTCATTACCTCAACGCTAGTGGTAAGTGAGATGTATCCCTTGCTAGTGGTAAGACAAGCTCGAGGAAGGTTGTGTGTGGGCTCATGTCTAGAAAAAAAGAACAACACATATATCCAACAGGGTGTCATCTAAGAACCAATTAGTAATGAGAAGAGTAGTTAGTCTGCCAAGCTTATTTGTTGTTCAAAACATCTTAATATTTTTAATATATGTCGGATTATAACTACTATTCCAACACGCCTCTCAAGTGCAACGAGTTAACCAACAAATTACACTTGCCACATGCACTCAAATGTGAACCAAAGTTTGCGACATGTCACAAGACCAACAACTCCATTAATTCAAAGCCCAGATCGAAATTGCCAAACTCGGCTCCGATACCATGTTAAAGTCGACTGAGTCCGATGGAGTAAAGACAAGCTGAGGAGAGGTCATTTATGGACCCATATAAGGCAGTGCCGACCACGGGGGCAACCCCCCCCCCCATGATGGAAATAGGTAAAAAATTAAAAAAATGTAAAAAAAAAATACAAAAGTTGTCTAGTTTAGTTTGTAAAGGGATGAAAGGAAACATAAGAGCAAGTCCAAGAGATTTTCCATCTTGATTTTTTGGAGAATATTGGGATGATTTTTGGTCCAAAAGCTTCCCTATTACATTCTTCAAAATAGAGAATGAAGATAAAATATAGAGATCATTTCCTAAATTTGGAGAAAACCCTAAATATTTTGGGTAAACTCTATAATGGGAAGCTGTTGGAATGGACCAAAAAAATATTCAAAATATTTGACTTATAATTCTCTATTTTAGAGATTGTTTTAGGTAAGCTGTTGGACATGCTCTAAATAATGCAAGAGGCCATGTGTTCAAACCTCATTGCATAATTTTTTGCACTACTTTTTATTCCTACCAATTTTTTCCTATTATAAATGCCATATATAAATCAAATCAAATTTATATTTTTCTTTTGATATTTTCATAAGATTATTCATCATGATATGCATATATTTTAAAAAATTCTTATAATTTTTATTCCTGTGAAAATTTGCTGCTATCAATATCATATTTAAACCACAATTTATAAGTTTTTTTTATCACACTTTTCAATCCTATCAATTTTTTTCCATTTAAAAATGACATATATTCTTTAAAATTTTATAATTTTCTTTCAATATTTTTAAAAAATATTAATCATGCTACACACACACATATATATATAAAATATTAAATTTTAATATATGAATTTTTGTAATAAAATATAATATTTATACCACAATTTATGGTTTTATTTTAATATATTTTTTTAAAGAATTATTTATTATTTACACCGAGAAAAATAATTTCCGAAGCAAAAATTCTGCTCCCTCTAGGAATTCATACGGGCGCCACTGCATACATGAGATACAAACAACCAGGGCCGATCCTACGGTTGTCGGGATCATGTTTTTCTTTAATAAATATTAGGCTCTTTTAATAACAAAAAATATAACACAAAAATATAAAAGTTGTTTTTATAATTATAATAATTTTAATTTTTACATGTAATATATAAAAAAAATTGATTAAAACAACAAACAATTTTCATCCTTATAAGTTATAACAAAAACAAAGTCTTCCATATGGGTGCCACTCTCTCTCTTTTTATAGAAGAATACCGTCTTTTTTTTATCAGGAAATAGTTCGAGTGTTGTAAAACTACCCAATAACCGTAATTTTTTTAAATTGTGATAGAAAATTAGGTTAAAAAAATTAAAATATATATATATATACACATCAGACTAGACCCATATATTATGAGATCCTAAAAATTTAAGGACCCTGTATAATTGGACCACATGAACCACCCTAAAACTGATTATACAAACAATACATAAAATCTATAAGATTCTATTTTAAAATCAATTGGTAATAAGTAAAGTAACCCGATAAACTTATACGTTATTCATCTCAATATTTTCAATTTAATACAACCCGTATTTCAACATTTACAGCCTAATATTTGAACCGCGTAAGATTAGTGGATAAGTTCAAAACTTAAGGAAAAAAAAAAGAAAAAAAATAGCTGTCCGTACGAAGGGTGTACTTATGTTTTGGAGAACGACACTTGCTGAGATTCCAGAATATACTGTGTTCACTCACCGGTCAATATATATTAAAATATTACAATCGTAATGGATCTGAACCGTACACGTGTCAGTCATCCAGCGGTGTTGATAAGGATTGGGAAGCTTCTTCGTTGTTTCCACCTACAAGCTGCTAGGCCAATCACTTTCAGATTGTTTGGCTGCCACGTAAATTTGCTTGGTGGAGGGGGTAACTTAACCCAGCTGTATTAGCTCTTAGTCAAGTGTTGGCACCTTTTACAATTCCAACACGTGGGCCCCTTATTATCACTCACGTGCATATAATATTACAGTAGCTTGGTTGCCCCAACATCTGGACTTATCAAACTCGTGATCTTTAGAAAAATCCTCCCCCGAAGCAGTGTCACGTCCCCACAGTGTCGTCCTAAAACAAGTTTATTGTATGAAGAATAGTTCACTAGTTTATATAATTACTTCTTATATATCTCAATTGAATCAAAATTGATCGAGCTCACTCAAGAACAAGTTAGCAAAAAAATCCACGAGGAGCTAACAGGATATAGAGATCTAACATGTCACGACAATGTTTGAATATATGCAAGTGGTTCATTTGATTTTATCAGCTAAAGCAAATTTGGGGATAGTCGATTATAAATTCCTTTATGAATTTGTTAGAAGCCAAGCACCAACGACAATGATAGGCGAAGAAAAACTGTTGATTCATACTCGAACGCTACCATTTCGTACATCAAATAACATTTGATTAAAGAGATTAGTCTATAGAACTATAACTATCCCGGAATCCAAAATCGACATCACAAGAGTTGGGAGCTAGATCTTTTTTGTTGGGGGGCAAATTTTGACCTAACTTTGGTTATGTCACCTTCATACAATAGCTTGCAGCCAACATTCCTACCTTTCCTGACCTTAATATTCAAGTTGCATGACCTCTACCAATCCCAAATTACTTGGGCCCATTTATCATCAATAAAAGCTTCACTTTTCCTATTTTTTGTATGTTGACACTTGAAACCATTGACAATGACATGTTAGAAAAGTGGAAGCCATTGGTTTTTTCAAGAAGGGACGATTTCTGCAACTTTCGACGAAACCTCCCTTACCTGCCCCCACAAAATATTTACTTCAATGGGCCTCCCTTCTTCAAATTGGGCCAGTTTTATATTGACATGGCGGCCCAGCCCAGGAGCTGGTCCATTAATCAACTCTCAAAGTCCATAGCTTTGTAGGGAGTCTCGTGACTATTTTTTCTCGGTCAAATAAACCATCCTTTAAATAACTTTCATCATCAATCAATTATCTCTAAAAGTATTCCATCTAAATTTTAATAAACTCGTTAAATTACAATCTATAATGTGTAATTGATATGATCCAATGTGTTGGTACCGATATGAAACAACTTTTTAAGAATCACACTTATGATCCAATTTGTTTATCAACATGTGACACAAGACTTGTAAGGAAGAACTATATTTTTATTTTTTGTTGAGAGAATGGACGGGGGCATGTTGAGAGAATTGACAATGTGAAGAGACCAAAAGAGTCCCACATTGATAATATGAACAAACAAGCCTTAGTATACAACATAGTGGCTACCCCACCTAATGCCAATTGATTTTAGGATGGAACCCCGCTCGACTTATTTGCTAGGCTATTAGCGCATGGGGTATTTTTTCATATACAATTTTAGGGTGTTGTATGTCACCCTAATATACTTCAACTCAAAGGTAAAACAAGCTTTTAACGTTTTTTTAACATTTACAAAAGAGTTGCCGTACAATTTACCCATTAAAAAGAACTAGGGTAATTTATACAAGGCCCGAAAGCGAAGTGACCTCTTAAAACACTCCTCTCTCTTTAATCAATGGTGTCAAAAATGACGCTTAAGAGATTTAAACTACTCCGTATAATTTTATCGGTCCAATGATTTGTTAATTCCAAAATTATATTTCATGTTGGTTTTCCTTAGATTTACAATTTGTTTACATTTTAAAGGATTAGGTAAAAAGGTGGTGTTTGAATTTCAATTATGTGGTTAGATTATACGATGTATTACTTATAGTGCAATTATTTTATTTTGATTTATGTTATTATTTTATTAAATTAATATTTTACCTTGATTTTTATGATATTTTTGATAGTGTAATGAAACACTCACATAAACTAATGTAAAATAATTACATTATAATTAAAAGGGAATTAAATTCAAACACTCCCTATGTATTTTGAAAAATAATTCCAAATAATATTTTTCCCGAAACGCTTACCGTTGTCCGTTGCACAGGATAATCCGGGAAGCTTGTGCAGTGAGCACACTCGTCATTCACTCACTCTGCCGCCGAGGAAGGAGCCAAAGAAAGAAAATATCTCCTCGTCAAATCCAAGCCGGAGGAGGAGGAGGAGAAGGAAATCCACACCAATCTCCCGCGAATTCCCCAAACCCTAATCCCTAATTTCTCCCATGGCTTCCTCAACTGTCCCAATATCCCACAGCTGCCTCCCTAAGCCCTCCAAAACCCTATCCTCTTTCCTTTTCCCCGTTTCCAATTTCAGCCCCTTCTCCGTCGCCGCTGCGAGATTCCGATCCGTCTCCTGCTCCACGGCCAAGCAGCGGCAGGGCGGCTCGGTGAATTCGAATCAGAAGAGGAAGAAGAAGAAGGGAGGAGGAGGAGGAGGTGGTGGAGGAGCCGGTGCTCCTAAGGGGCCGGGATTGGGGTTCGGGAATTTGGATGTCTTGGAGGAGAGAGATAACGGCGGGTATGAGGAGGAGGAGGAGGGAGAAGGCGGTGGTGGGAGGGAGGTGAGTTCGCAGGGATACGTGCCTCCTCCATTGCCGAAGCCTCCGGCTGGTTTCGTCGTGGATGACCAGGGACGAGTTCTTATGGCTTCATCCAAACGGATTATCACTGTTGTATGTCTCTTTTACTGCCATTGCTTTGCGAATTTCAGTACTTTCATTGCGGTCTATTTGTGTGTTAAGGAATTTGAGCTGTTAGAAATAGAATCATGGAATGTGGGGTGCTTGGGTTTCAGCATTTGAACATAGCATCACCTAGTTTGAAGTGTTGGAGTATTGGAAATCTGGTCCGTTTAGCTGCATTGCAAATGGTTTGATGTTGGGAATTATGAATCATTTTTTCAAGAAATACGAGTCCTCTAGTCATACAACTAAAGTGGTTGCTCTGGCATCAAATTGTATCTTGAATGATAATAAATTATGCTTAATGATAGTTATGATGAAGATGGTGAAGAAAAAAGCTGAGGGATACTAGAATTGGTGGGATTCATTGATTCACACAATGAGATGTTATTATGGGTATAAATTGCAGATTACTGTTAATAACGACGATTTGGTGATATACTCCATCCTAACACATCAAAGATAATATCCTAATGGTATTATGATTTGTTTGCTATTTCATGAAAAGAAAGGGAAGGTATTTTCATGTTTGTTACTGGAAGAATCTAATTTTGATGATGGTTGAAAGGATAATCAAGCTTGCTATTGTTGGCTTATTATTCCTCTGAATTTGTTTGGTATTGTGGATTTCAATCCAAGAGCTCATGTTAGTACGGAGCAGAACCTGCAGAACTGCTCTCATTATCGAAATCATGAGGTTTTTTTTTTAAAATATTTTTTTTTGGTAAATTTCTATTTAGAATGATTGAGCTGGGCTTGTCTACTAGGAAGTAGGAACCATACTGAAGCAATATCCTGAAAATATATAGCATGGGGAAGATGCCATACCAATTTACTTCTGTTCGTTTCATAATGCTTAAATCCTTCCATGTAATAGTTGGTTATGATAGTTATTATCTGTTGTCATATTACATGGGGAAGATGTCTTTCTATCTTGAGTTTCTTTATAATGTAAGTGATTGTGCTATCCAATTGTTGGCTTTATTCAGGTTGATCCTACCAATAAACTTCCCCTGGAATGCACAATAAGGAGAATATTTACAAGCTCTAAAGGCGCCGAATGTATGCTACTTTGTCCAGTTGATATGTAAGTTAGAATGAAACTATTTAGCGTAATGACATCCCTTGTTCTATCATAATGAACTCATGTCTCTTAAAAGCATATCTTCTACTTGTTTTCAGGCCTGTTGAAATTGTGAAAAACACGAGTGATGGATGGGCAGCTGTATGCATCTTTAATTCCGTTTTTTTCTGTCTTTTATCCTATGTGATGTGCAGGAGAACGCTTCCTGACTTCCATATGCTGCATTTATTTTACAGGTCACTGATGAAGAAATAGAAGCTATTCTTCCCACTGCGGATTATGCTCTTGCACGGATAAACATGCACTTGGTGCATAGTGGGTAGGTTACATCAGTTGGTTAGCTTTTTAGAATCTTCAGATGGAGGGCATATATAGAAGTATAATTACGTTTCATGTCTCCCCAAACAGATTTTGTTTTACAGCACGTGGAGGATTTTGCTACTCCGAAGATAGCATAATGGAGTTTGTATCAGGTAATTTTACTTATCATATCCCGTTCAACCGTGAAAATAGTTAATTTATCACATGAGTTCTCCAAAATATTTCTTTAATGCATTTCTGCATTTTGCAGAAGGGGAACCATTACAGGGAATGTCAACCGAGGGTGTGGAAATCACTTGCTTTCATCTGGTAAGCTGCAGTTTTCTATTATTTTAGTTGTGCGTAACTAAGCAAACACTGAAACGGTCCTCACTACTTTGAGTTTGAATCTAATCAATCAACAATTCAACATAGTAGTTTATAATCAGAGAAGAAATCGTAAATTCAAATTTGTGCTATAAATTTTCTGCAACCTCTTTAAAGCTCCTCTTTATTTATGTCTCCGCTCATTTCATGATTTCCTCCCCTTTTATCCCTCAGGATGGAAGCCACTACATGATGTATACACCATCTGATCCACTGCTATTTGTTGCCGTGAAGGTACTTCAGCAATTTCCATTAATAAATTGAGAGTGAACTTTCTTTAGCACTTCCAGTTATCATTAGTTACACATTTATTTGGTGCTTCATCTCCTTTAGACGGTGCTGGGAAAGTTCTGTTCTGAAAATTTGACACTTTCACATTTTTGTTGCAGGATGAGAGTGGTCATCTTCAAATTATTGATGATGTAAGCAGTATTAGAATTGAATTTCCTGTATTTAAGAGATCGCTTATAAGTCGTCATCTTATTGTCATTCCAATTCTAATTAATCTTATCCGCCATATGATACCAAATGTTTAGTGCTTGGATCTATCTATGTTCAAATAGGGATAGCTGAAGCAGCTTGATTTGTCATAGGCTGTATGCTTGTATGACCCCTGTTTTTCTCCTTTGCTTGTTAGGAACTGTTGGATGACCCTGCCATCATAAGCGCCATAGATGAAGAGACCGAGTTCAATGCCTTTGTGGTATGCAAAGCTTCTCCTCTTGCAAACAACCCAACTCAGGGAAATGCTGATTATCTGGTTTCCGTTGTTCATTAATGGTTGTATTTTTTCAGGAAGAGGAGATTGCTCTCCTGGAATCACTGCTGGGAGAAAGATGACGACTTTCGGGTGGCGTTTTGATTCCTCTGTATCATGTAGATTGTCGAGGAGCTCAGTCTGTTTTCTGTGTCTATACTTTCTACAGCTTCTTAGGATCTTACATTTCGCCTTTGAATGTTGTAAATATACGATTTTGTCTCGTCACACTCGAGGAACTTCGACAATCGTAAGCATTGTTGTTTAGAGGACAGCATCTGGAAGTGGAAGCTGCATTTGAATCATCGAACCATATGGAAAGATTTTCTGTTGGATTTTCTTGTAGAAATTGAAATAAAAGTAACTTGGATAAATGTATGCACTTGGTTATGTTATTTTAAAAAACTCATAAAAGTTTACATGATAAATTGCTTATTTTTTTACCTAACGGGGTGTGTTTGGATTCCATTGCATTTTAATTATAATGCAATTATTTTACCTCGTTTTATGTGAGTGTTTGGTTGTATAAATGAAAATCTCGTAAAAATCTAGGTAAAACAGTAATTTAACCAACTAATCAGATAAATTGAGTTAAAATAATTGTAGTATATTTAATACATTGTGGAACCAAACGTACCCTAAAATTAAAAAACCTTAAAAATTATGTTAATCAAACACCATCTTATGTATCTGCAATCTGTATTATAAACATAGTAATATAATTGGAATCCAAGCACACTGACTTATAATTCTGACTTATAATGCACATTATAATATTATAATGTAGTATTGTGCATTATAAGTCATAATTTACATCCAAACAGTGGAGACTAGAGAGTTTTTTTTTTTCGGATTGAACCGGATTAATGGAAAAAGAAAAGAAAAAAGAAAAGAAAAATACGCGTATTATACGGATGAAGCTGGGTTTTTGTCACGGCAGAAAAGCCCTAGAAAAGCATTCAGAAAACCTCTACCCCCTTCCTGCAGACTTCGGAGGGCCTCGACGATGTCTACCCTCGAAATCGAAGCTAGAGAGTAAGGACATCGCGAGATTTATCCTTGGTCAATCTAGATGGCCGTTTGTTTTCCTCTCCAGTTCAGTGTCAATCTTAATTTTCTCAACTGTTTGCAGTGTGATAAAGATCGTTCTCCAGTTCTGCAAAGAGAATTCGTTGCAGCAAACGTTCCAGACGCTACAGAATGAATGCCAGGTCTCCCTCAACACTGTCGACAGCCACGAGACGTTCGTCGCCGATATCAACAGCGGGAGGTGGGATGCGATCTTGCCCCAGGTTGCTCAGCTCAAGCTTCCCAGGAAGAAGCTCGAAGATTTATACGAGCAGGTTTTGCTTTTCGGTTGCATTTTATTGTCAGTTTTCCTTTTAACTGTTCGAAATTGCTGTAACACTGTTGGTTTCGGGAAACCCTAGGTTATCGAGTTGTAAATTTGCAATGTCGGAATTTGGATTTTTCTTGTGTTTGTGCTTCAATTGATATCCAATTTGTGATGTTAGATATGCTTTGTTGTAGATTGTTCTAGAGATGATTGAACTACGTGAGTTGGACACCGCACGTGCAATTTTGAGGCAAACTCAAGTGATGGGCGTAATGAAGCAAGAGCAGCCGGAAAGATACCTCCGTCTAGAGCATCTTCTTGTTCGGACTTATTTTGATCCACATGAGGTTCTGATTGACTCATTCTGACAACCCACTTTTATTTCTTGGTCAAATTCCAGGTTTTTGGATTATCTAGATAAACACAAGGAAAGCATATAAATTCTATGTCTCGAGAATGAAGACGCTAACAGGAATACAGGATACCATAGAACATGTTAGAAGGGGCAAGAGAGATGCTTTTATATTATTTCATTTTCCTGTCAGTGAAACTTTTGATCAGTTGAAGGTCTCATGTTGTTGACCTTTTTAGACATGTAGACAGATTAGAGGTTCTGAATTTGTTGGAATTTGAATTGTCACCACATTGAAGCGTATATGTCAATCTAGACAGGTAGACTCAGGACATCCAAATTAAATGAAGTAAAATGAACTTGAAAACTAGCAGTCTAGTACTGTCGGTTGATTGGCTATTAAGCCAAAATAGCACATTCTTAATGTTTATATATGCTGTTGCTGGGGTTATCTTCTGTAACATTTGACAGTCACGAAGTTAGGCATTGTGTTAAATTTAGTTGGGACTTGCAATTTTTAGAGGGCTTTTAGTCACTTGCATCTGTTTTCTGTTGAGCAGGCTTATCAAGATTCTACTAAAGAAAAACGTCGAGCACAGATTGCCCAAGGTTAGTGCTGTTTGGTTTCCACTTGACTCTTTCTTCCACGTTCAATTGTTATTGGACATTGTATTACATGTGGTTGTATCTGCTCTTATTCTTGTAATGCATGGTCTTTCTTGGTGTGGACAGCTATAGCTGCAGAAGTCTCAGTGGTGCCACCATCACGGTTAATGGCACTAATTGGGCAGGCCTTGAAGTGGCAGCAGCACCAAGGTAAACATTAAACTCCATTATTTAGTTTTATCTCTATTTACTATGATCCATAAAGCCCCCCTGCTATCATTATCCTATTTTCACATTAATTATTCATCTTCTGTATTCCCTCATTAAGTTCATTCATAGGTTAGATGGAGTAAAATATATACCTTCACTTTTGATAGTGTATTCCTATATCATGGATTGTATGGAATGCCTATCTTCATTTTCCTTGGCAAAATTACCAAATTTGATTCTTGAACACCTTCTCTTCCTTATTTTTGGGTGTGAGCCGAACTTTTACAGGCATTTTTAAAACCAGTTCAGTTGCATTATCCCGTCCAACTTCCGTTCCTTTCTGCCGTGTATGTGCTCGGGCTGGCATGAATTTTAGTCAGAGCATGTGGTGGATGATATTTATAGTATCACGATGTATGTGAAGGTTGTTCTTTTCTTTGCAATGGATTATTCCTGTTTTATTGTTTCAGGATTACTCCCACCTGGAACACAGTTTGACCTATTCCGAGGAACTGCTGCAATGAAGCAAGATGTGGAGGACATGTATCCTACCACTCTTACTCATACTATCAAGGTAAGGTGTTAATAAAGTAATTTTTTTAATTGTAAATGCCGGATTATGGTCTTGTTTGTTGTATTGATGAGCTTGTTTGACAATAAAGCATCATAGGATTTCAGTACATGCTCTAACTATAGGACGTTAACTCTGTAACAATATTATACTACACGCTCCAGCATGGTCAAATAGAATCTTGGAAACTATTGTCTAGATATAAGATGTCAATGCTGAATAATCCTCATTCGAATTTTTGTTAATGCTGACTGTAGTTTGGGAAGAAGAGTCACCCAGAATGTGCCAGGTTTTCACCAGATGGGCAATTTCTTGTTTCATCCTCTGTTGATGGACTCATTGAGGTGAACCCAAGGAAGCCTTTTCTTTTATTTCCAAGCTTTTAGTCTTTTGCTCCAGTTACTTATTTTGTGAACATCTCAACAGGTCTGGGATCATGTTAGTGGGAAGCTGAAGAAAGATCTTCAATATCAGGCAGATGTAAGTCTTTGTTTTTTTTTTAAAAAAAAAAATCATTTTGATCTTTTATGGCAGTAGCACTGAAATGGTGAAGTATTTCATATTTCATATGTTTACTTTCCTCACATGTTTTTGGTCCCTTTCCCTGCCTTGCTTGGTTCCTGTCCTTCTAAAAAGAAATACAAGTACATTCAAAGTTCCATCTGTCGAGTCGTGGCTACTGGCTAGGCCCAAGTCCTGTGCGGATATAGAGATGTTTGGATGATGTAAACTTACATACTTGATATAAAAATAGCACACCCTCTTCCTTTAAAAAGAAAATGTTTGCCTGATTGAAGAAAGGAAGGGATGTTGTGATTGTAATACTTTTTTGCCAATATGAGTTTGTTGCAGGGGACCATTTCTTCCTTTCTCCTCCCCATGATTTTGTCCTCTTTCTCCCTGATGCTATTATTAACACTTACTGTTTACTATATCCGTATTCCAACAACTTGAAAATCACCTTACTCACGCCTCTGTTGACTTGTTATGCGTTTGCAGGAGACTTTTATGATGCATGATGATGCTGTGCTTTGTGTTGAGTTTAGCAGAGATTCTGAAATGCTTGCTTCTGGTTCCCAAGATGGAAAGATCAAAGTAAGATTATTAGGAGACTTTCTCATGTTTTATGTGCTAAGATGAATTCCATTTACATGTCTGTCCTTGTTGTGCTTGTTCTCAATTTCTCAGCAAAACTAGTACTATCAAAATATGGTTCAAAATTATGAAATTTATGTATAATGCGAAATTGCAAATGATATTTTAACTTATGAGAAATTGTTTCAGGTATGGCGTGTAAGGACTGGTCAATGCCTTCGACGCTTTGAAAGAGCACATTCTCAGGGTGTCACAAGTCTTGTATTTTCTCGTGATGGAAGTCAGATATTGAGTACATCTTTTGACAGTACTGCAAGGTTTGAAATCCATTTGTTCGTTTGGATTTCTTGTTTTGCTTAATTGGCGGACTTTTTTTGTGTGTGATTAATGCACAGTATTTTTTTAGTCCCTTGCAACATTTTTGTTGCAGCCATATTTGTTTCTTGGATTCGGTCTTGGTCAGTAGTCATGGCATATAATGGTGCAGCTTCTTGTGATAATGCAGAATTCATGGACTGAAATCCGGAAAGTTGATCAAAGAATTCCGAGGCCACACATCTTATGTGAATAATGCAATATTCAGTCATGACGGTAGTCGTGTGATTACTGCTTCTAGTGATTGCACCGTCAAGGTAAGTATCCTTAGATTTGCTATTTTGACATCTGAACTTTCCCTCATATTTTATTGGTCTGTTAATACAGCAATGGATTTGACAGGTCTGGGATGCCAAAACCACGGACTGTCTACAGACATTCAAACCACCTCCTCCTCTGAGGGTATTTTTCTTTCGTTTATGGGGAGGGTCTTATTGATGGGAAAATGCTAACCAGCCCAGATATTGCTAAAACTCAATAATTCTAAGTTGCTTACCATTGACTCTGTGGTGATGTTTGCTAATAATGCCATAATGGTATAACTAAACTGTTGATGGTTCTCAGTACTCATTTCTCCACCTCTGAAATATTTGCAGGGTGGCGATGCATCTGTCAATTCGGTTCATCTTTATTCGAAAAATATGGACCATATTATTGTTTGCAATAGGACATCATCAATATACGTCATGACCCTTCAAGGCCAGGTATGGTACTTTCTGCATTGCTAGACAATAGGAATCATCCTTACTAGCTAGCATTAAGCATTCATTTGTGTGCATTCACAGGTTGTGAAGAGTTTCTCCTCTGGTAAGAGAGAAGGTGGAGATTTTGTTGCAGCCAGCTTGTCGCCTAAAGGGGAATGGATTTACTGTGTCGGGGAAGACAGGTATGCCTTACATGATTTGTTTATATACTTAACTTGATTGCCCAATTTAAACAAAACAAAACACAACGATATCTGTGCAGGAATATGTACTGCTTCAGTCACCAATCTGGAAAACTGGAGCATCTGATGAAGGTATACCTCGATTTAGAATAACCCGACTTGAAATCACTACTAGGGCTCATTGGCTGTGCTAACTATGAAAAAATCCGTTTTCGATCTCGTTTTTTTTTCCTGGACAGGTACATGACAAGGATGTGATAGGAGTAACCCACCATCCCCACATAAATCTGGTTGCTACTTATGCTGAAGATTGCACTCTGAAATTATGGAAGCCATGAGGGTTCATTGCAGACTTTTCCGTTGTAATTTTCTTTCTTGTTAGTGTATATCTTGTGCTGAGATTTGTAACTTGATTGAAGTGCATAAGAAACTCTGCGGCGTTTCTTGTTTAATTTATCTCTTACTCAGGAAGATACATTACTATTGAATCATTAACAAGACACCCTAGAGTTCCTTCAGCTCATATTTCCACTAGCACAAGAAAAAGGACCTGCCCGGATTTCATGAATCCAATCCAATTGCTGTGTTCGGGGGCAACTCGTATGAAACTTTCAGGCTTATTATTGACAATTGAATGCGATAATTTGTGCATTATTAGTCCATCCATTGCCAATGACAGTAAAAACTCAATGAGTCCCATCTTTTGAAGGCACTTTCAAATGTCTGTTTGGATGATCAATGATTATGACTTATAATGCACAATATTGTATTATCAATGAGTCCCATCTTTTAAGGGCACATGAGTCATCCAAATGAACCCTTTCAATGGTGAAAAATCTCATAGAAAGTACAGTTTGAGTACTTGCAACTCTTATTCTATTTTTTTGACAATCACTTCCAAAATTGAGATATTTTTTTTGATACAGGAAACCATTCGAGAGATCAATCAATTCAGATCGGCATATGGATAAACCGTCACTAAAAGTGTAAAACTGAGGTTATTTAGTGCAATTTGGCCAAAGTGAAATTTACAAAAATGGTGTTTTTTTTTACCCTTTTTCAAAGCTCACCCATCTTCCTCTATTTCTAGTCCAACAACATCTAACTGGTGAGTGGTGACCCCTTTCGGTGTGTGTGATCTGTGAGTGTGTGTGACCAATCAATCCGCCATAGCCGACCTTTCCTCGTTCCTTGGGGGATCTTCCTCTATGAAGTGCACTTCTCTCTGATCTCATCTCGCCACACTCCCCCAAACACAATGAGACTCCCCACACTCAGGTTCTCCATCCTCTTCCTCTTGCTATCCCTCTGCATCATCCCCGCGCTCTCATGGAAGAAAGAGGAGTTCCGTAGCTGCGACCAGACCCCCTTCTGCAAGCGGGCTCGATCTCGCAAACCTGATTCCTGCTCTCTCCACGCCGTCGATGTCTCCCTCTCTTCCGGCGACCTCACCGCCAAATTGGTCTCCAGGACCCTACCTGCTCAAACCCTAGACCAACGATCTTCCGATTCCAAGCCCGATCTCGAAGGATCCGAGCAACAGGAAGAACAAGCTTCTCATCCTGAGGAGCCCCCGAAACCCTTGATTTTGACCCTCTCGGCCTACCAAGGCGGGATCTTACGCCTCAAGATCGACGAGGACCCCGCCCTTGACCCGCCGAAGAAGCGGTTCGAGGTTCCCGATGTGGTTGAATCGGAATTCCTGAGCAACAAGCTCTGGTTGCAGAGGCTCTCGGAGGAAGTCATCGATGGCGACTCCGAGCCTTCTTCGGTCGTCTATCTCGCGGATGGATACGAAGCTGTTCTCCGTCACAATCCGTTCGAGGTTTTCGTGAGGGAGAAGAAGGGAGGTAAGCGCTTGGTTTCTTTGAATTCCAATGGATTGTTTGATTTTGAGCAATTGAGGAAGAAGAAGGATGGAGATGATTGGGAGGAGAGTTGGAAAGGCCATAGGGATTCGAGACCCTACGGCCCCCAATCCATTAGCTTTGATGTCTCATTCCATGACGCTGATTTTGTCTATGGCATACCTGAACACGCCACAAGCTTGGCTTTGAAGCCAACTAAGGGCCCTGGAGTTGAATTCTCTGAGCCATATAGATTGTTTAACTTGGATGTGTTCGAGTACCTTCACGAATCGCCTTTTGGGCTATACGGTTCGATCCCGTTCATGATTTCCCATGGAAAGGCACAGGTAACGTCCGGATTCTTTTGGATGAATGCTGCTGAGATGCAAATTGATGTTCTTGGGGATGGGTGGAATACAGGGGAGTCGAAGATTTCACTCCCTTCGGATCAAAAGAGGATAGATACATTCTGGATGAGCGAAGCGGGGATAGTTGATGCATTTTTCTTTGTTGGTCCTCAACCTAAGGATGTGGTTAAGCAGTATGTGAGCGTGACGGGCATGCCTGCAATGCCGCAGCTGTTTGCTACAGCCTATCACCAATGTAGGTGGAATTACCGTGATGAGGAGGATGTTTATCATGTTGATGCCAAGTTTGATGAGCATGATATACCATATGATGTACTTTGGCTTGATATTGAACACACAGATGGGAAAAAGTATTTTACTTGGGACGATTCGCTTTTCCCTCATCCGGAAGAGATGCAGAAGAAGTTAGCAGGTAAAGGGAGACACATGGTCACTATTGTGGATCCTCATATCAAAAGAGAGGACTCCTATTATATACACAAGGAAGCCACGGATAAGGGGCTTTATGTGAAGGACGCTTCTGGGAAGGATTATGATGGTTGGTGTTGGCCTGGATCGTCTTCATACCTGGATGTGTTGAGTCCTAGAGTGAGGGAATGGTGGGCTGACAAGTTCTCTTACAAAAATTATGTTGGATCAACACCTTCTTTATACATATGGAATGATATGAATGAGCCATCTGTCTTCAATGGACCTGAGGTAGGTTGTTGTTATGCCACCTTCTGATTCATGTTCTTGTCAATTAAATTGGTTACTGATCTTTGTACATTAACTTAGCAATGCTTATGGAAAGATTAAGCAGTTTAACTAGGTTTTAACTTCACATAGATGGTACCTTTGAGTATTTCAACCTTGCAGCTTGAGAATAATTTTAGTTTTGATGCATTATTTGGGTGACATTGGTAATTCTACTTAATTGTTAACTAATGCATTTGCCTTCGACGTTGTACAAGATCTCAATGCCTAGAGATGCTTTGCATGTTGGAGGTGTGGAGCATCGGGAATTACATAATGCGTATGGGTACTATTTCCACATGGGCACATCTAATGGACTTGTCAAGCGAGGTGAGGGAAAGGATAGACCCTTTGTTCTATCTAGAGCATTCTTTGCTGGCACCCAAAGGTATGGTGCTGTTTGGACTGGAGACAACACTGCTGAGTGGGAACAACTTAGGGTTTCAGTTCCTATGGTTCTGACCATGGGACTCACCGGGATGCCTTTTGTAGGTGGGTGCAGGTTTCTCAAAAGGTCCATATCTGCCCTGTTTCTTTTGTTTACATCTGCTAATTACGGATTTGTCTTAATCCTGAACAGGTGCGGATATTGGTGGATTCTTTGGGAATCCTGAAATTGAGCTTTTGGTGCGCTGGTATCAATTGGGTGCCTATTATCCTTTCTTTAGGGCGCATGCTCATCACGATACTAAAAGACGGGAACCGTGGTTATTTGGGTAATTTTTCTGCTGATTTCTTGAACCATTGTTGACTAGCTTATATCCCAAAGTGCTATTGAGTCATGGTAAATATTTAGATGGTATTTTTTTGGAACAACAAGAGTTTTAGGAGCAATAGTCGTCTTTCTCTCATTTTACAACTGTTTTTCTATGAAGAATGATCACCAACTTTGTGAATATTAATGGCTTTGTTTCTTTGCTTGTGCCCTTTAAATCTGGGAAATGCTATCAAACTAACATTATCTTCAGATCCTCCTGATTGTGATGTAATCTTTTGATCTTCAATCAAGTCACTTTGCTTAACATATCATGCACCTTGGACAAATTGACAAGTCAATCTTCATCAAAGTTGCTTTATTTGATATATATTTAAGCAGTCTTTGAAAAACTGCCGACTTTGTGCAGGGAGCGAAACACAGAGTTAATAAGAGATGCCATTCGTACCCGATACATGTACCTGCCATATTTCTATACGTTGTTTCGAGAGGCAAATACTACTGGTATTCCAGTAATGCGTCCACTTTGGATGGAATTTCCTGCTGATGAAGCAACTTTCAGCGGTGACGAGGCATTTATGGTTGGAAGCAGTCTGTTGGTCCAAGGGATATACACTGAGGTATGCTATTTTGCGCTGATGTCTATCCTCATTTACAGCTTGCCTTTGAAATCTAGTGTTTGTCGAAAACCCAAAATATAATGTGTGAATCACTTTCCTCCAGCGAGCTAAGCATGTATCAGTTTACTTACCTGGAAAAGAATCCTGGTATGATCTGAGAAGTGGCACTGCATACAAGGGAGGGGCAACCCACAAGCTCGAAGCATTAGAGGAAAGCATCCCTGCTTTCCAGAGAGCCGGGACAATCATCCCTAGGAAAGATCGCTCTCGTCGAAGTTCCACACAGATGACAAATGATCCTTACACTTTGGTAGGCACTCAATCTCTGCTCGGCCAATATCTGTGAAGATCATATTTTCTTTTCTGACAGGTTCTTCCCCATGTTTCAGGTGATAGCTCTCAATAGCTCTAAAGCAGCTGAAGGTGAGCTCTACATCGATGATGGCAAGAGCTTCGAGTTTCAGCATGGTGGTTACATCCATCGCCGATTCACCTTTGCCAATGGCAAGCTCACATCCATAAACCTTGCATCCAAAGCCAATCAAGGAACACGGTTTTCAACAGATTGTGTGATAGAAAGGATCATACTTCTCGGCCACTCATCTGGATCCAAAACAGCCCTCGTCGAACCTGCAAATCACCAGACAACAATTGAATCAGCACCCCTACGGCTGCAAGGTCAGCAGCAAGGCCGCTCTTTTCCAACAATTCGCAGGCCAAATGTTCGCGTTTCAGACGACTGGACCATAAAATTACTGTAAGCATTCTTCAGAACCCATTGCCTTGGCCATTATTCCAAATAGGTGCAGCCTTATGATCTGCATTATAGAAATTAGTACCCGAGATTCCCCAAGCATCAAAGCTGCTTTGCTCCTTTCGTTTTCTGGCAAATCAAGCTTTTGAGAACAGTAAAATTAGACATAGCCTAGTCTTCAACATTCTCCCAGGTGTTTTGCATTGTTATCAAGCAGTTATAGGCTACAGATTCAATCATGTTGCACTTTATGATTGAATTGCAACTGTCTTCCTTCAACACTTCATCTGGAACTTTTTTTTTTATTATCCTTGAACTGTATCTGAACTTTCAACAGCGGATAACTGATGGATACGGTGTAGCGGTTAAGTGTCGTCTTTGATGCCCTGTAGCGATTAAGTGTCGTCTTTGGTGTAGCTGTTAAGTAAGTACCCACATAAATGCAACAGACAATGATATCTTATTTCTCTTGGTACCCAAAAATACTACGAAGGGCACTGATAAAGGTAATTTTACACGTTCTGACCTATGAAGTTTGACAAGAACTAACAAATGGAAGCGTTCTCAAGCCCAACACAAGGACCCCCCAATCCCCCATGTCCTGGTGTTCCTTCCATTGGTTATTTACTGCATTAAGGGCTCTACTTTGATACACAAGATGCCAACTCGAAGAGGCTTCGGCTTCTGCGGAGCGAAAAGTTTCAGTTTCTTCCACAATCAGCACCCCAAACTCAACCTGTCCGGATCCGCTTGACTTCGCTCTCTGGCTCTGGGACGCTTGCATCTCCACTATCGACATCCAATGGGACCGTCCCCTGGTCCTGCATAAGTGCGTATACATCATATACATCGTCATTTGGCTATTGCGAAAACAGTTCAGAAGCATATACTTCCAATAAGCAGAAGCAAACTAATGGTATAGCTTTGATCAAACTTCAAACAAAATTGACTAAAAGAGGAGAACCCTACAGCTTCACCGGGAACAATCGCGTATCTGTCGAATGGTGGAACCCGGCTTTTCCCTAGTCATTTGAAGCATAAAAAACACAATGAGAAACTAGCCATGGACTACTTTTGTGTTATAAATTGAAAGGTGAGGTTGGGAGGAAGGTCAGAGAAAGTTAGGCACCTGATGACAGATCAATGCTTGAGGATTCTAGTTGTTGTCCACTCGATCCATCCATGCTCAACGCCTCTATTATTGTCGGTTGAGTCCTGCGAATTTTGCAATGTAACAAAGAACTCTGTATCGTATCTAGTGTGCACTGCAACATGCTATAGTTGATGAAAATGGGAACTCATGGTTTGAAAACAAAGGCTCATTACCGGTCACTAGAGTCTCCATGGCCAAGCTGCCCATTTGTACCTCTTCCCCAAGAAAACAGATTGCTTTTATCAGTAATTGCAAGTGTATGCCTCCATCCACAACACATCTGGGTTACTTTCTGCAATCACAACCGAAATATGAAACTGTTACCATGGAAAATGTATACTGTGAAAATCTACAGTTCAAAGCAGGATGAGGAATTGCCTGATTTGGAGGCAACAGAACTTGCACTGGAGAGCAGCGATCAACAAAATCGCCTACTCCTAACTGTCCGAACTGCAGCAGAGAAGATATGATTGAGTCATTGTTGCTCAGTTGCTCACACATGCTGAGAAATAAGAAATCAGTATTTCAAGAATAAAGTGAGATTGGACCTTATTCCATCCCCATCCATAGAGAGTTCCATCAGAGGTCACGGCCATTGTGTGTCTCCATCCACCTGATATCTGGAAAACTCGACAGCCAAGGTTGGTCAAAACATGTAATCCGAGATACGAAATGTATTGGAGAATGGAGTTTATTTGGAAGTATATTGATACCTGAGAAACACACTGATTACTCATTGCCTCCAATCTGTGGGGAATGAGGTGATCTTCATAGTCTCCATGACCAAGTTGGCCATATTTGCTCCATCCGTATGTATACAAGACACCGGCTGTATTAACTGAAATCGTATGCCGCCATCCACACGCAACAAGAGTCATCTTCTCTTCCTGTGATTTCAAATTACAGGCTCAAATAGTTAACATCTAACTGCTGTAGAAACGAAATTAAACAGGTATTAGGAGTTCACATACGTCAATAGACAAAACTTTCTCAGGGAAAATGCGATCCTTTCTGTCGCCTAACCCCAAGTTTCCATATCGACCCCATCCCCAGCCGTACAAATGGCCATCTTCTGTAACAGCAGCACTATGCTCAGCACCAGCAGCAACCATTTTAACTGGTATTCCCTGGCATAGAAATGCAAAACAGAAAATGCAGAATATTAACATCAAAAAATAAAGATTGGTAGAGTTGATACAATGAGTTGGATGGTGGAAATACCTCGAAAGCATGAAGTTTCTGAGGCACAAGAGAATCTTCGGTCGTTCCAATGCCAAGCTGACCATTTTGGTTTCGTCCCCAACTACATGAGAAACCCACAGCAAGAACAAAGTTGCAAGAAATAATCAAGTCACTCTGTGTTTACAACAAGAACAACACCCTATACAATATGCCTGGATTGGCTGCAACTATCTATCTTGCCTCATGGAATTCTAGAAGCTTCAGGCTAAGGAATCAAGGTAACAATGATCAAGAACATATAAGTAAACCACTTACCTCGCGACCTGTCCTTCCATTGTTACCGCCAAGCAGTGACTGTCACCCGATGCAATTTGCCTGATTTTTACTCCACTCAATGCTTTGATGGGATGAGGAATAAACAAGTCAGTGGAGTTTCCATGACCTAACCTCCCAAAATCACCCCTGCAAAAATTTTTTTGTTTAACAGACAACTAATCAATGTAACCATGACAGCAATTGTAGTACCATTCTTAGGATTTAACAATGTGGATATACAATGACGAAACTATATCTCTTGCTATATGATCAGTGAAATCAAGTATAAGAAGAGCATACCATCCCCAACTATACACTTGCAACTGCGAATCGGAGTAAGCCATGGTATGATCAGCACCACAAATGAGAGAGTTAACTTGATGCCCATCAAGTGCACTCACTTGGATTGGCGAAAACCGATCCTCAGCATCTCCAAGCCCTAATTGGCCATCTTCACCTCGTCCCCAGGAGCAAACAACATCCCCAGCTGAAAATTTTTAAAATCAAATTCAGATAAACCCTAAGTAGTAAGTACAGTAAATTGCACAAAGCCCTTGCCTTTCAGGTAGGTACAAGCCTGAATTACCAAGTAAAACCCTAGTGCTAATAATCCAAATACTAAAAACCCAGCTTCAATTTGCAATCAGACGGAAAGGAGAAACTTACAAAGAAGAGCGACGGAGTGGCTGGCACCAGCAGATATAAGAAGGACCCGTCGAAATTGGGGCTTTTGAGCACGACCCATATCATCCTCGTTCACCATCTCCTTCTCTTCAGGCTCCATTGAAGAGGAAGAAAGGAAATGATGGAGGATCTATGTGGGTAACTTGGGTATGGGGAAGAGATTAAAGACGGGAAATTGGTTATTTGTAGTGAAAGAGACAGCACATGCCCAAACCCTCACTCACTCTCGCAATCTTCTTTTCAATCTTTGTTTGCTGCAATTACAATTACTGCGTCCAGACTGATTGCAAAAGGGGACCCCTTTGGCCTTTAGCTTCCCAAATTTCTCCACCACTCGTTTAATCGTTCGAATTTTGAGTTTTTTTTAAAAAAAAAAAGAAAAAGGAAAAAGAAATCAGATTGTCCTAATTTACTGATCTGCAAACAAGAGAGGGAGTAGGCAGGGGATAACGGGGGTAGGTTGACTGGTTGAGGGAGATGGAAAGGGAAAGGCGAGAGAGGGGAGGGGTTTGGGATTTGGGATGCCATTGAAATTTGGCGGGTACGTTTGTGTTATGTTTTCCACTCCCAATTCGGACCTACTATATTCCTGCCACGTTTCGCATCCTGATTAGCCCTCGCCTTACTCTTTTTTTTTTTTAATAATTTAAAATATTTTCTCTCCTACCTCACGGTCCCACAATGGTTGTCTTTGGATTATTTATGCACGTTTTTTAAGAACTAAAAACTATATAAAATATCCATTTTTAATTAATTTTTAAAAATAATTATATACTTATAAGTAATATGTATGATATTATTTAAAAAATATTTAATAAAATATTGATATTTTATACTGTATAGTTTTTAACTTTTTAAGAAAACGTGCATGAATAGTTAAAGACAAAAGACAACCATTGTGAGACGGAGGGGGTATTTACTTATTCATCCACCTCACAACCCTTCCCAATTCATTTCTCTCTCCTAGACCTGTCAAAACACAACCCGACCCGATCGATCCGAACCCGGAAATTTTGACCCGAAAATTTTTTCCGACCTGAACCCGAAAACCCGGAAAATTTTCGGGTAATCTGGGTTTCGACCCGGTGACCCGATTGACCCGGTAATTTTGACCCGATTTAGCCGACTGATTTATAATTATATATGATTAATTTTTTTATGGAGATTCCAGTTTATTACATTTTATAATTAGAATCACTCGATCTTTCATTTTCAAATCAACTTTTATATTTATTTGTATTGTGTAATACTCCGTCCAACCCGAATGACCCATTTGACAGGTTTACTCTCTTCACAATGGTCGGTTTCTCATTATATTTTTCCTATAATTTCAAATATTAAAAAATTGAATTGATTTATCAATATAAAAAAATCAATTTAATTTTTTACTATATTTGATAATTAGTTTTAATAATTTAAAATATTTTTAAATAAATTGTTAATAAATTTGAAAATAAAAAAATTAATATTATAATTATATTTTTAATTACTTTTAATAATTTAAAATATTTAAAATAAATTGTTAATAAATTTGACAATTCAAAAATTTATTAATGTAATTATATAATTATATTTCATGGGATTGACTCCGGTGAAAACCTCAAATTGTGGTAAAAACCCGTGAGGACTACTTTATATCTTGGTTTTTTTGAAACTCGTGCTAAAAACCTCAATCACACGGTGACTTTACAACTCGGTTCAACCTAAAAACCGTGCTAAAAACTCCAGTTTTAAAATAACACATGACTTTATAGTTCGGTCAAACCGAAAAATCGTGCTAAAAAGCTAATGTTTTAAAATTACATAGTGACTTTATAGCTCGGTTTTATTCAAAACCGGGCTAAAATTTATGACTTTATAGATCGGTTCTATTCATAACCGGGCTATAAAGCAAGTGAACCGGGCTAAAAAGCCGGTCCTCACGGGTTTCTACCGCAATTTTGGTTTTCACCGGAGTGCATCCCTATATTTCATAATTAATTTTAATATTTTAAAATATTTTAATTAAATTGTTAATATTTTTGACTCTTTTAAGTAAAATCTATTAAGGAAAATAAAAAAAATGAAATGATTTAGTAAGTTGTACACGTGTCATTGTTTTATTGGTTTCAAATTTGGAAAGATGTCCAATATATCGGGGCACCTCAAATTTAGTGAGATTGTCTACAAGTCGGGTTCCCCAAATCGGATAAAAAAAGTAAAATAAAAAAGGGGACTCTCGACCATTGTGATGCTTTAATATATTCCCTTCATCTCAAAATAATTGTTGTTTTAATTTTGTCACGTATTTTTAAGAACAATAAAAACTATATAAAATAACAATGATTTTATTAATTTATAAAAATAATTTCATACTTAATGCAATTATCTATGAAATTTAAAAAATAAATCATTTGAAAAATTTATATTTTACAGAGTTTTTAATTTTAAAAAAACGTGTTAAAAAATCAAACGACAAGTTTTGTGAAATAGATGGAGCATGATTGATGATAACACGTGAAACAAGGACAAGTGTAATAATGTAAATTGTACAGTAGATGATTGAAAGAAGTCGGGTGAATAAACCGGAAATGTGATTTATATTAGATTCCGTATAAGAATAAGAAATTGACATGACAAGGGAATTGGATACCTATATGAATATGGACACATTACATCAATGGAGGAACACTGCTTTTTGTAGATGCATGAAATCAAACCTAGAGAGCACATGGCAAAACACAGTAGGTAGCTACTCTAATTAATTTGGTTCAAATTAAGGACGTTCACATTTACTGTACAACAGAGTATTTTGCAGTATTCAGACCAGACATATGGGCCAATTGCCAAGCACGCTCAAAGTTATTCACTGTTTGCTTAACTTGTACTACTGTATTTACTAGTATGGTAAAGTTAATATTTGGTGGTAATTTTTTGTAGGGGAAGAAAAACGAAATATACTGGTGGATGAGTCCAAAAGGAAATAGTATTGTTGATCTCTCCCGTGTTATTGCCCGTTCACAGCCTTTCAAAGACCCTCCTCGATTTTCATGCGGGCCGAAGATTTTATTGTGATTTGTTGAGTTATGAGTCATTTTTTCTTATTTGATTAGTGTTGTGTTTGTTTTATACCATGATAGTTAATCCGTCAACCTCTTGAATTAACAAATAGTATGATGTCTTGTATTTCGAATCTTTTCTACATTTTGATTAGATATTGTATGATCTATTTAAGAGGTTTACCCTCCCACTTACTAGTGTCTCCATATTTCCAAAAAAATTCGAACTTTAACCTCTTACCATGAGATATAGCTCCACAACCACTACACCAACATGTGATTGGTGTAGAAAGCAATAAGATACTCACACTTACAGTGTAATCTAAGTGATCCATGATTGTCAAGTTTAATACAGTAATTGAAATGGAAAATTCACCGTGTATTTGTCCTTTCTGTAGTGGACAGCTATCAATACTAAAAGCAATTGACATTTTGGTAGAGTTCTGATCAATTGATTATTAGTAACAATTGATCAATTGACAATCAAGTTTCCAATCAGGAAATGGAAGGTGTCGAATTATATGTTAACCATATTTGAAGTATGTATCAATGTTAGGTAAAACATACAATCAAAATAATTTCATTGTTTTCTTGCATCCTACCTACCATTTTGATCTCACTGTTCAAATTGCTGATTTCCTGTTGGTTCTTCTGTGTTACATACTTACATCAATGAACACTCTTTAAGCTTCATTGTTGTGATCCATATCTTGCAAGTGTTAACTGATATCAACTCTACCAAATGCATCAAGGACCATCATCAATGAAATAATTTATAATTGGGTATCAAAATTTCCACAAAGATACAACAAATACATGATAACAATTATACAAAACTATGTGCAGAAGTTTCAGCTGTCAACCCCCTCTGCATTACATTGTTGTTATGAGCAAAAAATGATCACCAAAACTTGGAAGCAGGCAACTTTCACACCTCACAAATCAATTTTACATTACCATGAATTTCACAAGTCCACATGTAAACTTGCATCGTCTCTGACAGAGCTCTTTGCATCCGACGAGCTTCCAAATGGATGACGGGAAAGCCTTGACAGGATGAGCCGTGCTATGTTTTCTGCGGAGACTGCACCGGTCTCCATTGTACTAGCAGCGTTCTCGAAGGCATTCACATAGTACAAGTGCAAGCCATCCAACACAAAGGGTGCAAACGACTCCGGTGCATTGTATTGAGGGTATGCTGCCCAGTCTATCTTGATAGTGTCCTTCCTCACACTGTAAAACAAACAGCAATTAGAGCTCTAGAGTTTGATTAAGTGCCCACTTCTTTCCCTACCGGTAACTTACCTGAATATCTGATCCAGCAATACATCATCAAGCGGGTTGCGAGAGAACACCTTGTACGAAAAATCATCCTTGCTGTGTTTCTTCAGAACAGAAATACTCGAAAAGGGAATGTCTGGGTCCTCAAGAGTGCCTACTAGTATAGGAATCTCCGAAACAGCTCCCAGGCCAAAATACGCCTATACCATTCGAATTCCACAGTCAGTACTAGCCATGATCGAACACATGTGATTTCTTATAGAACGCGGGCTAAAATACTCACAGGATTCAGCAGCCCTCTTACGAAAGTAGTGAAAGTGTGCTGCATCTTCCTCTCCGGGATCGAAATAGGAGGATTGAACTCAATGTTCAGCTCATCCAATGGGGTTGCGACTACTACGACATGACAGGCGTAGCTGTTTCCTCCGACAGAATCAAGCTCATAAAAGCTTCCAATATGGGAGATGGTGGATATCTCTTCATTCAGGTGCAAAGCAACGTCTGATTCATCAATAAGTCCGGCTGCCATCTGCCAATTGCCGCCTTCAACTGCCCATAACCCATCTACAGAGCCGGCCATCGAGACTCCTCCGGCTAAGCCACTGATTCTAACACTTTGGCCATAGTTTATGCGAGTAATCACCTGAAAATTAAACAATGAGTGAATCATCAAGTTCTCATTATCTGATCATCTGATACGAAATGGAAAAATAGCAGAGAACAGAAATCTGACAGTGACAAGCTCTTGTATGAGTAATGGCGATAATCCGGCATCGATTAATTCCTCCTCTAAAGCACGGGCAGTGAGATTGTACAGCCCCGACCACTTGAGCATCTCCTCCACCGTCTCAAAGACTGGCCTGGATTCATGGCTGTCGTAGTACTTCAGGAACTTGTTTACTGTAGTCTGCACCATTGCATTAATCAAACATTCAACAAAATTGGATAATTTTTCGCCGATCATTGCCAACACACATGAATTTCAAGCACTCAATTTGAAGAAACAATGAGAAATTCGGGAGAATTAGGGATTGACCTCGATGAAGGTGTCCATTCGAAGGAGGGAGACGCCGTATCGCCAGAACAATCTCAACGAGTTGATCTGATCGACAATCTTCTGCAAAATCGGGTACTTATAATCACCAACAGTTAGGGTTTTGAAAGCGAACCTGCTCCCATCCCAAATCCCTAGAGACAAGCGATCGTCGTTCGCCTCCTTGGCCGCGGGCCTCAAGCTGAGCAATCGGGTGAAATTGGATGCGTGGTAGTTCTTAGGGTGGAGGATGGAGGCGCCGGCCTCGAAGATCTCTCCGGCGAGGTTGACGGTGGCCATACGGCCTCCGACGGCGCTGTTTCGCTCGAAGATGTGGATTCCGCCGATCGGGGAAGGGGGCTGGTTGAGCGGGGAGTAGGTGCGGAGGAAGTGGGCGACGGAGGAGCCGCTGATGCCGCTTCCGATGATGCATACGGTGGCTGGAGGTGGCGGGGAGGAGAGAGAGAGGGGAAAGGGGGACAGGAGGAGGAGGAAGAGAGAGAGGAAGCGGAGAGTGGGTGGCGCCATGGCGGCGGAACTGGTGGTTGCTAAAATGAGCGGGTGGTGGCCTACAAGTCTACAACTGACAAACGGCACCGTATATATAGGGTATGTATGTTGCAAAAATAAACACTTAAAAAAATACTGCCTCTATTCGACAAAACATGTCGTTTACTATTTACGTACGTTTTTTTAAAATGATAAAAACTATATAAAATATTTATTTTTTTATTTAACAAGTTTGTACTTATTAATAATAACTACGAAATTGTTAAAACTTAAAAGTGGATAAAATTTTGAGTTAAAAAAAAGCTAATGGAAATAGCTTTTCTTTTTTTTTTAAATTTTTAACTATAAAATCAACAGACTATTTTTGTATTGTTTATTTATTTATCACAATTAAAACACTTTTGTGTCTCATACAGAGATTATCTTGTTGTTTAAATTTTTAACTAGTTTTACTAACCGTTTATAAATTTTACCTTATTTATAATTTTAGTCAGTTTATTAACCCCGCCTCATACGAACCCATAGTCTTTTTTTTCAGAATTCATTTTGGGTTACAATGCAAAAAATAATTTAATTGAGTAGTATGTAGAATTTTAATCCTGTAATAAGGCTTTTTATTTCATTGTAATAAGGCTTTTTATTTCATTTTAATCCTTTTATGCAAAGATAATAAAACAGACCCAAAAGTTTTCACTGAACAGGGTAACCAGACTTATCGAGTTTAGGAGAAGTATTTTCTTTGACCTTAAACTACTTTTAAGTATTTTCTTTGACCTTAAACTACTTTTTCGCTATCTCGATAAATTTCTTATGAACACGTTCAAAGGCTACTAGATTCGATCAGAAAAAATCTAATAATAGAAACTACTTTGGTATTGGGATTAAGTTGATTTTGATCCTCTTTGCCGGACTAGCCATTGTCACTAGTTGCCTGGCAAGGAGTTGCCTTTGAACCTTGTATTTGACATTTTGACTAACGTTGCAGGAGAAGGAAAAACAAAAAGGGATCCTAGACACAGAACCAATATTATAATCTTTAGGTAAGCTGAATTTGGCTCGCCTTCCACTAGTATCTACGATGGTTATGCAGACTTCTGGCTCCACATGGGTTCATCGATGACTTCCTCTTGTAGCCATTTTCAATCGGCTTCAGTTCTTTGGTTTGGTTATTTGTTGTCACTACGGTGTGTCTGTCTGTTGGGTTTTCGACCTCTCAAAGTATCGGATTTGTCTGGTACATTGCATTTTTTCCATATTAAAAAAAGAATATAATAATATAAATTACATGTTATTTTATTGGTAGGGATACTCTTATCTCCATTTCACAATTCATTCATTGTTTTAAATATAATATAATAATCTAATATTGTTGAGAAAGTGAATATAAAAAAAAACTCCAATTCACACATTTAAAGCAAACAAGTCATAAAGTAAACTATTGTTGTGGACTTAGTTAACATGCATACAACTGTTAAATGTTCATTATACAATAAAAAAAAGTATTGAAATTTGAAATTAAAATAATTTAGCAGGAACCACAAAAAGGCGTTGTTTGATTTTGTAATCAAAAATAGTTTTTTTTTCTTCACAAATGGGGTTTAATTATTCGATCACTAATGAAATTATTGTTATATTAATGGAGTCTAATTTTTGTATTGGGCGTGAATTGTCCACTATAGATTAACAAAAGAATCTGGATTATCATACAAGATTATGTTAGGTTTAATTGCTGAAAATACACATATATTTATCAGGTAGTACAACTCATCTTAAAATTAAAAATCATTTGGTCTGGAATTGTTCCAGGATGAAGCAATCCATCGTGCCAACGAGTACATTTACGTGCAAATTAATATACACGGACTGGGCGTGTGGTGATTCATATCAGTAATGGTAAGCCCTCCATTTTGCACTCCCACGCTACTTTCTATACACATATATTTTAGTCCATGATTAGACCTGTCAAAACATAACCCGATCCGAAAACCCGATCCGAACGCCCGGTAAAATTTGGGTCAGGACCCGAAAATTTTGATCCGAAAATTTTTTCTGACCTGAATCCGAAAACCCGGTAATTTTTCGGGTCATATGAGTTTCGACCCGGTGACCCGATTGACCCGGTAATTTTGATTCGATTGACCCGATGACCCGGTGATCCGATTGATTTATAATTATATATGATTAAATTTTTTATGGAGATTCCAATTTATTTATATTTTATAATTACAACCACTTGATGTTTCATTTTCAAATCAACTTTTATATTTATTTGTATTGTGTAATACTCCCTCCAATCCATAGTATTTGATTTTTTATTTTTCATCACATTTTTTAAGAAGATAAAAACTATATAAAATATTGAAATAATTCCATGGTTATTACTAATTGCATGAAATTATGCTTTAAAAATTATTTAAAATTTTGATATTTTATATATTTTTAAATTTTATTAAAAATTACAAGAAATAATAAAAATTAAATATTTTTTAACAGATATAGTATATAATTACAATCACTAAAACTTATGAACCACGTCTTTAATTTTAGCATTTTAAAATTATCGCAAAATTACCAAATCATGATTTTTTTTAATTTAAAAAAGAAAATTTTGACAAACCCGAAACCGACCCGATTTGACCCGAAATCGGGTCAAACCCGAGTTTCAATCAACCCGGATCTACCCGGGACCCGTTTTACCCGAAACCCGTTTTACCCGAAATCCGAAATGACCCGACCCGAATGACCCGATTGACAGGTCTATCCATGATCGATATACACGTAAACAGAGAGTAAATTACACGGAGTAGTATATCAGTATATGTGAACGACCTTTAAAATATGAACGTGTAAGTAACAGATAAATTAGGATTGATCATTTATTTTTATTTGGAAAACATCACATGCTGAGTTTTTTTAACTTGGTTCGAGTAAGATACGGAACCAAATATTAGAAATGATCATTTATTTGTTTAGAAAATATCACATACTGAGCTTTTGATCGAACTTGGCTCGAGCCAGACACGGAATTAGAAATTAAAATTCGGGTGGGTTAGGTAGGCTAAATTTTTCCCATACACATAATTTTTTATTAACAATACCCTTAATTTAATAAATAAATGAATAGTTTTATTAATTGTTCTTAATTTTTTAATTATTAATTTATTTTTGTAAAAACGGGACGAGCTGGCCGGAGCGGATCCCAACCCTCCCCCATCGGTCCGTCCCCGGCTCGAGCTCGTCTCGAGCTTATAAAAATGTTCAGGTTCGACTTGCTTTATATAATCGAATGATCCCGAGTTGAGGTTTTTGAGCCAAGCTTCACATCCTAAACGTGTACACAACTTAAAAAGAAGTTGTGATAGCCCCAACTGAGGTGACCTAGTGATGTGAAGAAAGAGGGTGATATGGAAGTCTCAGGTTCGATCCCTACCTCTGCCCCTTTCTTTAGATGAAAATCCAAGGTTTGTCTTACTCCATACTACTAGGTCGAGCCGATCGGGCGCAAGTCGGTTTATATGGTATGTGATTATTATCAACTGGGTCACGTGCTCGAGGTTTACCATCGAAGGTGGTTCCTAGTAAAAAAAAAAGTTGTGATAATTTGATATCTATTCCCTGAAAGCATTCCTATATATGTTTGATAGGGACAAAAATAGGAATTAAATTGATTAAAACAAATAATTTATTCCCCTTTTTTTTACCCATTTTCATTTTAAGAAAATAAAAGTTGGGAATATTCAGATTGCACTAATCCAATAAAAATTATTATATATATTTATTGTTTATCAATTTTTATAAATTATTATTATTATTATCAATATTGCTTTTAACATATTGTTGTTATTATTATAAATTATTTTATTTCATGGTTCCTTCTAATAGCATACCCATTTAGAAATAACTTATTTCAATTTTTAATTTCATTATGATTTTATTGTGATCGATCTGTTGAGTGTTATATATGTTATTTTTTCGTTGTTTTATTTGCGTTATCTCTAATTTTTTTATGTTGTATCATGATGGTTAGTCCGTCGATCCGTCGGCTTCTTGTGTTGTTAGAAGAAAGTATGTTTATTTTTTTTATTTTTTTTATTAGGTAAGAATTCGGTTGTGTCATGAGACACTAACCGATAGCATCATTTCGGATGAGGTCGAGTAGACCTTGATCATTTAGCATATTAGGGTTACTGGTAAAACGACCAAGGTATGCAACCTTGTCGGCCACTCGATTACCATCACGAAGTATATGAGAGAAAACAACTTCTTTGAACCCTCGAAGTAATATACAGATTTCCGACATAATGATTTCAATTTCCCATGGACATGGTATACCAGCTCTTAGGTAATTTATGATGATTAGAGAATATCCTTCAATGATAATTTTCTCCAAATGTATTTCCTTAGCTGCGAGAACACCCAAACGAAGAGCAAGAGCTTCCGCAACCAAGGGTGTTTGAGAGCCAACTCTAGCCGAACCAAGTGTCAGTGGTGATCCGTCGCAGTCCCGAATAATGAATCCAATGCTGCTATCATTGTTTGACGGTGATGAGCCATCAAATTTTAATTTACAGAAACCTCAGGGAGGTTTTCGCCATCTCTTATTTTTGGATTCACAGTTATTATTATCTCTCCTGGAGCCTAAGTTTGCTTTTGTATCCTTATCCCGGTCAAACAATTTGGTCGCTTTTGTCCAGTTGTTCATATGGAATTCAGTAATATACTTATATTTATCCAAGGACGGAAGCTTCTCTTGTCTAAAAACAAATTGATTACGTGTTAGCCATATTGTCCACCAATTGAAGGCCATTTCCTGTTTTTGTGTAACAGATAACTTGTTTGAAAGTATTGCCAAAATCGGTTTCATGTCCCTTGACTTTTGGATTGATTCCTTAATTTGTGTTTGAGTTTGTCTATCTAGTTTTGCATAGAATACATTGTATTGGCATTCACAAAAGAGATGAACTGCATCTTCCTCATGGTGGTTACATATTGGACAGTAAGAGAAGAAAGTATGTTTATATTGTATCTCAAATCTTTTCCTGTTAAAAAAATTTATGATTTTAATAGTCCTGCCAAATGGGGTAATATATTTATCGAAAAAATGTTAGTAGTGCTTAGGGCATGCTTAGCCATGTTGATAAACTGGTTCTCGAATTCGATAATTTTGCCTCTTTATATCATCACATACAGAGTAAATTTATCATTAAATTTATAGCTAGTATATTATAGTATTTTTTTCCCGAATAAGATAAGAATTCGATGATCAGACAGGATTGACTCCTTGAGTGGTCGACAAAGTCGACAAGAGCCATCAAATAAACAACATAAAAAAGAAAGGTGCAATACAAACAGTGACAAACTAACAAATCCAGAAGAACAAACAAAACCTAACCCAAATCGCTGGAGACAATATAGACTACGACCCGAAGTCTATCGCCACCAAGCGATGACACTGCTGGTCAACGGTACATCAAGAGTCCTTGTGAACAGTAAAGACGAACCTCTTATGAAGTTTTCGATCACGGAGACGTCTCGATACACACCGCATCGACCCCAATTAGACCCAACACCGGCCGCCAGAGCCCCAACAAGAAAAGGAATGCCAAGAACACCGAGAGACGCAACCGAGAACCACCCTTGTAAAACGCACCTAAAAGCCCTTTTAAAATTTCATTGAGACCCTTACGGGATTTTAACCAAGTCCATACGGGATTTTTATTCCAACTCTTTTCGGTATTTTGATTTTGATACCGGACTGTCTTGGACCGAAGGCAAAACCTTAGGTCCGAAACACAAACTTATCGGAGCAACTTTTTAACATATTCGGGCCTTCTTGAACACAAGGAAGCAAGTTCACCAACCAAGGAGAGGCCAATGCAGCTCGGAGCCACCAAGGCCACAAGCGGCATAGCGAGGGGGAAAGAGCCACGATGAGGAATGGCGAGGGGCGAACACGAAACCACCAAGATGAGGAGTGACAAGGGGGGATGAGACACAACGGATAACAATAAGAGGAAGACGAATTAGGGATATGAGATGTATAACAGGGAAAGAAAGAGGCTACGAACGGCAAGCAGCACCACCGAGACACCCAGATCGATGAGGAGACTAACAGACATGAGGGAAGGGAGTAGAAGCCACAAAACCGTGGAAGATCCAAACCAATTAAGCAAGAGGAGGAAGAAACGACCACGACCCCTGAATCGAAAAAAAAAGATTGAGGAGGAACTGAGGAAGACTAGGAGCCCCACCGAAACAAGTGTGAAATTCAACATAGCCGGAGGAGAAGGAGCACAAGAGGGAGGTGGGCTAAGAGCGGCGGCGAGGACTGACAGAGGAAAGCCCCAAATGAAAATCGGAACTCGAGGACGACCAGAAGAATCCCAGAATTCGGCCACAATTCTTGAATAGAGAGCGATTTGATGGAGAATGGAACAATAATTAGTGATTTAAGGGGAAGATTTGGTCAAAACTGGATCAATGTTCTTTACGCTTGTCCTCCAAATTGATCCAATTTTGACCAAATCAGCAAATATAACATTAGTACATGATTTGCTCAAAAAAAAAAAACATTAGTACATGATGATAGTATAGTAACACCTACTTTAGGAGTGTCCGGTCAATTAATCGAAGTGGAAGTGGGAAAACACCAATTAAATGAAGCTTTTATTCAAGCCGTCTAGATTTCCTAATCTATTAATTCCAAACAACTTCATGCATTCGTACAATGAGAGCGTAAAGGTCCCCTGTATATCTCTTAAGAATTAAGATTCGTTGCACCTCCGTAATTTCAATACGGAGTATTTCACAATACGACGTAGTTCCGAATTAAATCAAATCTTTTGTGAAGTTCTAAAATATAAATATCTACTCTGCTGAATTAAAGCGCCAAAATAAATGAAAAAGATCAAACTTATAACTAAAGGGGGATGCAAATCACGCAGTAGCGGGAATATTGAAGCATCGGGGGTAAAGGAAACATAAAGGGTGTTGGAATCACTTTGCCTAAAAGCAATGGATTCCTTGCACTTGCAGTTGCAGCCCCCATTCGTATTCCCACTCAATCCCCGTGCGAATGCATTAATCAACTCCGATTTCTGTACTGATCCTCTCCAATAAACTCTAGGGAGGGATTAATTCCGAGTCGGACACCGATTGATTGATTTCGGAGATGAAATTCAAGTCCCGAAGCGGCAAGGTTTTCGAATCTGAGAGAATCGCTGGCGGTGCCGGTGATCGGAAGGTTGTGGTGGTCGGAGTGAAGATGGAGCGGCGAAGTAGGGAGCTGCTCACCTGGTCTCTGATGAAGGTCGCTCAGCCCGGAGATCTCGTTATCGCTCTTCATGTCGTCCTCCACGCCTCCTCTGGTATTCCCTCTCTCTCTCCATCTTTCTCTGTGATTTTGAGTAATTTGTCGTTGTTTTCATTTTCTTGAGTCTGACATTGTGCAGGCGAGCAATCATCGCTTCTCTCTCTACTGAACACGTTCGATTCCGTGCTTTCTGTTTACGAGGGTTTCTGCCACTTGAAACAGGTTTGATAATCTCACTTCATTTCAACTTCAGTTTATCGCTAATGTGTATGTGGACTGGCCATAGCTACGGGGCGCTGAAACCTGTAATCATATATATCTATTCAGTTACAAGAACGAGGAGATTGAATTGGTTACTAATTTCCTAGATGTTGAAATGATGGCTATATTTCATTGTGTGTCTGGTAAAGAGGTGTCTGCATTGGATCTGTTGGTACAGGTAGATTTAAAGCTAAAGGTGTCTAGAGGATCATCTGTGCGTAAAACTTTGATTGAAGAAGCAAAACTGCATCATGGTGCTACTGTAATCGTCGGGACCTCTAAGAACCATCCCACTATTATTTCATCAACTTCTGTTGCCAAACATTGTGCAAGAAAACTGTCACATGATTTTGCAGTGATATCCGTCGATAATGGGAAAATTGTCTTCCAAAGTAAAGCAACTGTTTCAGATCCTGGTAATTCTTCGAGTTATTATCATTTGCTGCTGTTTTTTACTCGATCACAGGCTACCATTGTAAGTGGATTTTGCAACAGGCATTTACAGGACGAGTTCCTGCAGAAATCCTACATTTAGAGAAAATCATTTGGCACTTAGTGATATGAATGCGATCAGAAAGGCTGTGCAATCTTGGAGAGAAAATAAAAATAGTTTGGACAAACATGTCTCCAATACTAGAAGTGCAATGATAAAGAGATACTTTGGCTGTGGGCCGACCTCCAAATGGTCAAACTATTCTTGTGACCTACCGAAAGTAGAGTCATGCATCTATGTTAGTTCAGATAGTCTGTTACGATCAGTACCATGTCAAATGCCAGAGCCTGACTTGAAGCCAAAACTTGGTACTGATCAAGAATTGCATGGGAAGAAACAAGGTCGGGCATTGAGTCGTGATGTGTTTTTACCTAAGCAGCAGCAATCAGACAAGGCTTCAAAGGGGAAGATATCTTTGGCTGGACGCTTTTCAAGATTGCGACTCCTGCATTCTGCTAAGAGATTTGATCCCAATGAGAAACATGTGCAGTCCACTCGAACAGAGAATAGTGGAGAAAATGGTAGAATGTTACCTGTTGGGATTCATGCATTTTCGGTACCGAAATCCCCCATCCATGGAATGAAGCCCCTTGCGAAACAATTAGATAGTTTCCATGCGAAGTACTCGCGTATGTGTAAACTGTTCAAATACAAGGAACTCTTAGCTGCGACATTTGGCTTTCTACCCGGTTTGTTATCTCCACCCTGTGTTAAAATCTTTGTTGTGAACTTCATTCTGCAGCTTACACCATATAGTTTCTTACTGTCCTATTTTGTTTATGGTTATTCAGAAAGAATGATCGGAAGAGGTGGCAGCAGCTATGTTTACAGGGGACGACTTTCTGATGGGAAAGAAGTAGCAGTAAAAGTCTTGAAGTCATCAGACCAAGTGCTGAAAGAGTTTATTGCAGAAATTGAAATCGTTACATCAATTAGTCATAAAAACATAATTTCCCTATTTGGGTATTGCATCGACTATGAGAATCCGATTCTTGTTTATGACCTCCTACCAAGAGGAAGTCTAGAAGAAAATCTCCATGGTATGCCCCGTCGTGTGTTTTGAAATTCTGTTCATATTACTTGCTTGAAAATATCAACTCTAATCATCCCTGCATGTTAGGTCATAGAAAGGATGTGTCTGCATTTGGCTGGGGGGAAAGATTCAAGGTTGCCTTTGGCGTAGCTGAGGCACTAAATCATTTACACAGCGGAACTTCCGAACCTGTGATTCATAGAGATATAAAATCATCAAATATCCTTCTGGCTGAAGACTTTGATCCTCAGGTGATAACAACAAGACAATGCAATATTTTTCTTTTACCTAAGAAAAGTTACTGAATGCTGAGTTATTGTTCTATAGCTTGCAGACTTTGGACTCGCGACATGGGCCTCAACTGCTTCTTCCTTCACTAGTTGCAGTGATGTCGCAGGAACATTTGGGTATTTTTGTTTCTCCTCCCAAGTTCCCAGGCTTCAAATCTGTTTGGAAGTGAATCTTTGACAGTTTGGTTAATGAATCGGCAGGTATCTGGCTCCTGAGTATTTCATGCATGGTAAGGTGACTGAGAAAATAGATGTTTACGGGTTTGGTGTTGTACTCCTAGAGCTTCTCACTGGAAGAAAGCCTATTGATAATAGGAACACAGTAGGACAAAAGAACCTCGTCATGTGGGTAAGTTCCATCTCACAATACATCCATGATGCACTGGTGTATCAGAAGATTTTTGTGTTGCTATTCACCTTGTTAAATATATACTTTGGTGTATTCAGGCAAGTCCAATTCTGAAAGCAGGAAAAATATCTCACTTGCTAGATGGTAGCTTGGGAAGTGACCATTACACAATAGAAAGAATGGTGTTGGCTGCCACTCTGTGCGTACGAAGAGCACCTCTATTTCGTCCTAGATTCAGCATTGTGAGTACCGAGTATTCGTCTTCCTGCGCATTTTTGTTTCTCCTGCAAGAAATCTTTGCTTAATCTAACTGCTCCTGTTGATGTGCAAATTTTCTCCTCACTTATCAGGTTCTAAAGATCCTCCAAGGTGACCCTCAATTAACAAAGTGGGCAAGGCAGCAAATAAACACAGGTCCGGAGTATGACATTTTGGACGGCGAAACTTCTCCAAAAGATATACAGTCCCATCTTAACACCGTGTTTCTCGATTTGGAAGACAACACAACCTCTATTAGTAGTACTGATCTGAGTGTCTCAGTAAACTGAATCTGTGACTGAGCTGATGCCTTCTTGTATAGAAACTGTTAATAGTTTTGCAAACTTTGCAATTTTCACATATGTATATATGATAAGTGTTGAAAGTTTCATATTGTGGAATAGCTGATAGCCTGAGATGAACAATAGTACTATTTGAAATGATGAGTTAGTTCAGTGGAGTAACGAATCCACTTCCTCTGATTGAAGTTAGTTTGTTGCAGTGCCAATCAGCAATGATCAACGATCTTGTCTACCAAGTGTTTGTCAATCTTTGCAATCCACTGTCGAAATCAGATCGGTTCCTCCTCAATGGTGCTAAGCGATCCACCGGCGGCGGCGGCTCCCATCGCCGTCGTATCCGTTCCAGTGGCGGCGTTGTAGGTCGAGGTGCTGGGGAGGGAGTCGACGGAGGCGCCCCAGCAGGCGATGCGGAAGCCGAATCGGCGGGAGAGGAGGCGGTAGAGGACGATTAGGAACCAGAAGAACCAGGGGAAGGAGACGAGGGAAATGCCGGCGATCGCGTACCACGGAGAGGCGTCGGGCTGGTTGATGTAGATAGCCAGCATAGCTCCGCCGGCGGCGATGCAGACGAAGAGAAAAGCGGTGATTATCCATACGTAGCGGGAGGCTAACTTCTGATCCACCACCGCCATTTGTCTACACTGAGATTGGAATCGAATCTGAGTTTTCTGAATGTGATTCTCAATGGAAATGAACCTCTAATGCAGTAAGTGTGATTGGCTGATTGCTAATTGGATGCTGGTGTTGGAGATATTGCAATGATTTTTACAGATTCTTGGTATTTGATTGAGAGATTGAGGGAGGACGACATGGATGCAGATCATCAGTAAGCACCAAGATCTTGGTATGCTCCAATTTTTATTTTTATTATTATTTTTAATCTTAAATCTACTCCTATATCATTGCATATTTACATTATAACAAATGTGTGATAATTTTTTTTAAAAAATTTCATTAGGATGCAATTCCTATGGATTACTTTGAACATTTACCATCTTGGTAAGGTTTATGGGAAATTAGGTAGTGAAGAATATTGTGATGCCGTCCATGGTGACATTGCCTTTGTTTTTCATTTGCCCTTATTGGATTTGATCAAATCTCTTATGTTTATCGGTCGAAATGCACCAACTTTGCCAAGAGCATATCCACACTTGTTTACTAACGCATCAAATTTTCAAGATAAGTCTCTGGTTTCATGATTGACATCTGATTCCCAAAGGACCAAAATTGGTATGAAGAGTTGTTATATGAGTCGAGTACCTCGGACTCGACTCGATAAAAGTTTGGCTCGAGTTCGTTCATTTTCTAACACAAGTTGAGTATGAGCACATTTTTAACCTCGGTTCAAAGCTTGGCTCGCTAGATTTAACCTTGAATAGCTCGAGTTTTGTGAAATTTCTAAAATTTTCTTTAAGTTACTATGTTTTGAGCAAATAGGGTTGCTTAATGCTCGAAAAAAATTCGGCTAGAGCTCGTCCATTTCTTAACTGAGCCGAGTATGAGCCTATTTTTAAGTTCGAGTCCAAATTTAGACTCGGGTCGAGCTCGATTTGTTTCTAAACGAGCTGAATATGAACAACTAATACTCGGCTCGTTTGCGCGACTCGAATACCAGTCCGTATCACCTTCTAACTTTAGAAAGGTTTATGGGTCCCTGTAAGTCAAAATTAGCCTCTTTTTCATTGTAGCTTCCATCACAGTCAAAAAAGCCTAAGCATACATTATGGTGGCCCGACGAGTTCATGACATGTTATGGACTAGGGATATGAACTTATGGTCGTTATGGATATCGGATATTGTCGTTTTGTTATAATTGTGAATCCCTCTCCTTTTTTCTATTTGGATGATTGGGACAATCTTTATTATGCATCAATTAAAGCCAGTGTCAAAGTCAGTAGTCACTATTATCTTCTCAAATATAGACTTTAGAATGCTAAAAACTAACACTGCTTTGAATTATTGTCTTCAATTTGTCCACCTTTTTATCTCTTTTCAAGTCTTTTCTTCCACCACAACTATTTTACTTCTCTTGCTGCCCAATGCTTCAGCCTTCAGCTACTGAAAACACATCTTATCTTTGCTCACAGACGCGGTTTTAACCCATTGATGTTGAGAAACAGCTAATGAAAGGCGTAAACTTCACATGTCTTCGACTCTAAGTGTCAATAGTTATAAAACAATGTCTTCTGTTAGGCTAACATGGTGGTTTAAGCCCTCAATGTATATATATAATTCAGTACTGTATTACTAAGGATTCTTATCAAATACTAAATCTAACATGTCCTCTTTTGCTTCCTTTTCTTTCGATTCGCCACACCAGGTTCTTGATGTTGAGGCCAGGAAACACATGCCCATCTGCCAATATTAGCCATTCGTGGGGTTCATGACTGGTGGGTTATGACATGTCTTTCCATTAGTACTGTCACCTCCACTTTGATGCATTGATAGTTCTACAAGAAAATTTAAAGTGACCATTGAAAGTTGAAACAAAATTTAGAATCAATCAAGCAAAGATAAAAGCCATATCTTTATTCATCCTAAAAAGTAAAGCTATATCCTTATCTTTGTTCTCCAATTATAATTGGATGTGTGTCCTGAAGTAATCATGGGCATCTTTTCCTTCATTTAATTTCTTTTTCAATGTAATAAGGATTTTAGATTAGTTTGTTCAAAGATAAGCCTTTGTTGGTTGCCCAGCAAGAGAAAATATTGAAAAGGGTGATCTTTTATGTGATCAGTATATTTTTTTTTCATTCACCTGTGTTTCTGAAGAAATAAGTATCCATATTTTAGGAATCAACTTTCAGATATTGTACATGTTTTGGTGAGGTGAGGCAGCAAAAAAATGACCCACCTATCAACCCATCAAGAAGTTGTAGTCTTTATCCATACAGTGGAATCTAATCACACCACTAAAGAGAAGGTTCTTTGCCCTTGATTACTCACTTAGAATATGTGCTCAGCAACTTGAAAAAAAGGCATTCATACAGAGGGATATATAGGACTGAAATGTAAAATAAGTATGAACATCATATAATAAATTAATTAATAATGCAACATTTGCTGTCTTGCTGAAAGCATTTTTCTTTTCTTTTTTTTCTTTTTTCCTCTCAAGTGCGATTCATTTTCATCTTTACACCTCCACAAGGACACATTATTCGTATTCTTGTTCTGTCACAAGGAGCCAGTAGCCCTCTGTACTTACCACTGGCCACATCGGATCAAGCAAAGAGCCCCCACAGAACACAAATCACAAAACACAAGCCCAAATCTTGGGTTCTCTCTTTTCTTTTTTTTTCCTTCCCTTTGCTTTACTTTTTCATTGAGATGGGTTTTTGGACTCATTGTGGAGGGTCCCATACACTACTAAATTACTAATCCATTATCATTCATCACCACCACCAAGGATCGATATTACTCACAACCTCTCCCTTATTCTTTGATCATCATCATCTGTCTGTTGATCTTCTTAGTGTTGTTATGACAGTTTAATTTCCTCCGAAGTAGCTGCAAGGGCCATGGCTCCGGTACCGAGTAAGTGAAACAGTGCCTCTTGTTCTTCCATATCATGTCTGAGTTCGTTGGATTTGGTTGGTTATGTATCTGGGTTCTTGTTTTTCCCTCTTGCTTGGGTTGGTTTGGGTGGATTCAGTATCATTTATTTCCACTGGATGAGTTCATAGCAGAAAGATTTTTGAAAAGTGATAATTCAGGCAATTTCTGTTTCTCTGAACAAATTTCTTCATCAGTCTTAATACAGTATCTGAATTCTGAATATATTGACAGATTATGTAACCTATTTCTGATTAATTATCATTGCTATGCAATTCTGTACAAAAACCTGGAAATGTTTTGATGAAGAAATTATGCAAGCACGAGACGAGTATGATCGATGGATATGTAGAAGTGACGGAATCAGCCATAATTATTAATAGGAATTATTATTCCTATTTCCTAACAGCTTTCTTGAGGTTGTCAGCTCAGCTGCTTCAAAAATGTGTTTTTTTTTATTGTGTAGAATTCCATGTCAAATTGATCATGTATCAGTGTTTTCAGTGCTCATCGATTTTGGTTCACTCTATGTTCTTTGACTATTTTATGTCTGAAGCCATAACTATATATACTCATGGTGTTTTTTTTTACACTGTGTGTAGCTTGAACCTCTCTTTTACTTGGTTGAGCAAGATAGCTGATATGATGATATCTTCTTCATACTTTTTCAGATGTCAACTGCAACTATCCATTTGGATCTCCTTCAGACTGTAAGATTGGGATGAAGATGGCAATTCAATGTCTCATTCTGATTTTGATGCTAACAGTTAGCTATTCAGCCGAAACACCTGATGAACGTAAATATTTATTGATATCTTTTTGCCAGTTTTGTATTGCAGTTCATTTCAAATATCATTCCCAAATCTGGCAATAGATATTAGAATGGATTGATTAGGGTCAGTCAGTTACAGGTTTAGCTCTGATGGATTCTATGTCCAATTTACAGGTTTAGCTCTGATGGATCTCCGGATGGCTCTTAATGACTCCAGACACAGCTTATCAGATTGGAATATTTTCCTAGTGAGCCCTTGCTTCAGCTGGTCTAAGGTCACCTGTCGAAATGGACGCGTTGTAGCCTTGTAAGTCATCTATACTCTATATGCTAACTAACTTGTCATCTCAATCCATTGGTCTAACTAACTCATCTGTTTCATCCCATCCTCTTGAATCCGCAGAAGCCTCTCCTCAAATGGGTTTACAGGAACTCTTTCACCTTCAATTACTAACCTGAAGTTTCTGGAGAATCTGTAAGTCCTCAGTATGATTCGCCGACCTCATTAATCATACACGCATTCGAAGCCAATGAGCTCACTCAGTTCCTTTTCTAGGGAGTTGCAGGATAATAATCTCCATGGTCCACTACCTGATTATCTTGGCAGCATGGAGAACTTGAAAAATCTGGATGTTGCACGAAACGCTTTCACTGGTTCCATACCCAACACTTGGGATCAGCTTGGTACCCATCTGAACAATCTGTAAGCTCCTCACTCTAACATCTCTGAAAAAAATCTCTTACCACAAGAGCAAGTGTAATTCAGAAAATCTCTTCATTGTTATCAACTCGTGTCGATCATGTGACTATAATATTGTGTGTTTCTTATCCTGATTTGTCTCCTACCATCTTCTGTCTGCAGGGATCTCTCATCCAATAACTTGAATGGAAGAATACCATCGCAGCTGTTTAAAGTCGCAACATTCAAGTAATCACCTATCAGATTCCTCATCTTTATGTAAATATTGATGTATGCAAAGGTTATAAGCAATGGCTATGTTGAAGCTATTCCTTATGCATCAATCTTTTCAGCTTCACAGGGAATCGCCTTATATGTAGTCATAGTGTAAACCAACCTTGTGCTTCAAGTTCCATTTCCGCAGGTGTGTTCTTCATTGTTTGATTGTCTCTATTATCTGTGACTAGTGCCAGGCTAATTTTCAGGTGTCTATCTACAGATTCATCCAATAAATCAAGAGTAGCAGTTTTAATGATCGGTGCAAGTACTAGTGCTTTCTTCCTCCTCCTAGTAGGGGCCATCTTTACCTACCGTCAGCACCGGCTTCTCAAGATCAGAAATGATCATTTTTTCGACGTTGCAGGTATCTCTTTAGAAAAACCCATGTTCGAACTGGTACTGGCCTATTAGGGCCTGTTTCGCACAAGCATATTGGAGCTTTTCAAAGCGGCGCAGCAAAACTTTTTGCGATTTTCGAAAAAATAGTTTTACAAAACTCAATGTAATTTGTCATGCTAAACAACTGTGTAGGTGAAGATGAGCGGAATTTCTGTTTCGGACAAGTGAAGAGATTTTCGTGGCGTGAGATTCAACTTGCTACTAGGAACTTCAGCGAGACCAACATCATCGGACAAGGCGGTTTTGGGAAGGTCTACAGGGGCATTCTAACGGATGGCACCAAAGTCGCGGTGAAAAGGCTCATGGACTATCATAACCCGGGAGGGGAGGCAGCCTTCCTTAGGGAAGTTCAGCTGATCAGCGTCGCGGTCCACAAGAATCTCCTCAGACTCATAGGCTTTTGCACAACCACAAGGGAGAGAATCCTTGTCTACCCATTCATGCAAAACCTGAGTGTCGCGTATCGATTGAGAGGTAACTCTAAGCCAGAGAGAGAGCTCTTTACATCAATCTGTCCAAGAAAACTCGTAACAATTTGCTTGTGTGATAGACCTGAAGCCAGGTGAGAAGGGTCTTGATTGGCCAACGAGGAGGCGGATAGCTCTTGGCACAGCAAGCGGGCTGGAGTACCTACACGAGCACTGTAATCCCAAGATCATACACCGGGATCTCAAGGCTGCAAACATTCTTCTCGACGAAAACTTTGATGCCGTCCTTGGGGATTTTGGGCTGGCAAAGGTGGTAGATACAAAGCTAACCCACATCACAACTCAAGTGCGCGGCACCATGGGCCACATTGCCCCTGAGTATCTGTCCACTGGCAAGTCCTCTGAGAAAACCGATGTGTTTGGCTACGGAATCACCCTGTTGGAGCTCGTAACAGGTCAGCGAGCCATTGATTTCTCGCGGCTGGAGGAGGAAGAGGACGTTTTGCTGCTTGATCATGTAAGTTCTCCTCCCCCTTTAACCTCAACAACAACCATGTTCTTCACTTCACTGATTGGATTGTGGGCAGATCAAGAAGCTGCTAAGGGAAAACAGGATCCACAACATAGTGGACAGCAACCTCAAGGCATATGACCCAAAGGAAGCCGAGACAATCCTGCAGGTGGCGCTGCTGTGCACGCAGAACGCGCCCAAGAGGCGCCCTGGGATGGCGGAGGTGGTCAAGATGCTAGGGGGAGTGGGGCTGGCGGAGAGGTGGGCCGAGTGGGAGACACTCGAGGAGGAGAGGCGGGACCAGGAGCTGACGCAGATGGCGCACCGCTTCCCCTGGGTCGACGAGTCCATGGATGACCAAGAGGCCATGCAGCTGTCAGCAGCCAGGTGAGTGAGGTGAGCCAAACTATAACCAACCAACCAACCTGCATTGTGCTAAAAAGGTCCCCTTGGCTATGACAAGAAAATTATCCTTGTTTCAAGGGTTGTGATTAATTTTGTGAGGTTGGTGAATCCAGTTTTGTGTTACATTTCAAGTCTGTTTGATTTTTAACAATCTTCATCATATATGTAGGCATCAGGCATGTAATTAAGCAGGATCTGTAATTGCTGATAAGCAAAGCATATGTGTAATATGATAAATCTATTTATTAATAATGGGTTATGTATGGGCCATCGTGTAAGATTTTGGAACCATTAACCCACTAACGGTAGGTAGGGTTGGTACTTGAGTGAAATTTGAGTTCATTTGATGCACTCATAGTTCAATACAATACTAACCTGTCAAAATGTAATCTGACTTAACTCGTTCGGTAAAACATTGGTTTTGGCGTAAATATTTCAATCTGAAATCCAAAATAACCTGAATTCGTTCAACCCGTAAATTTATGGGTCAGATTAAATCAACCTGTAGGTCACCAGTTGAATCATGCCTTGTGGTAATGAAAAACGTATATAAATTAAACTTTTAGCTAGTATAATCAAAACAAGGTTTCTACCAAAAAAAATCAAAACTAGGAAAATTTCCTTCTCAATGTCTACCCCTTGACATTCCCTTATCTAGAAACATCTTCAATGCATGTCATTCACTTAATTTGGTGAGTTTATCCAGAAACTAGGAGTATTATGTAATTGATTTTCATGATATGCATGACGCAGTGAAATAGAGTTTGCATAGTAAAATTTATAATAATAATAATAATAATAATAAACTTTGTAATTTAAGATTGCTACTTATAACATATATAAAAATATATATTACTATTGTAAAAACATTAATTACTTTTTTCAATAAATCTTAACTAACAATAGGGTAATATAATACTTTTAGAATTATGTATCCACCATTAAAAATAGCAAATATGACCCGTTGGGAGGACTCAAGCCCGTAAAATACAGGTATGGTTTAGCATTTTATGACCCGTAATCCAAAAGGATCCGACCCATACTTGACCCGAACCCAAGACAACCTGACTCTAACCTAACCCGTTCGACCTGTTTGACAGGTCTACTATCTATACTACAAAGTTTAACTATTTGACACGTTTTTTTTTTAAATACTCCCTCCATTCTTTTATATTTGACATTTCACTATTCAAGCACGTTTTTTAAGGTACTAAAAACACTATAAAATATTTATTTATTTTAATAATTTTTTTAATAATTTCATACTTATTAGTAATAAGTATAATATTATTAAAAAAAATGAATAAAAAATGAATATTTTATATAATTTTTATCTTTCTAGAAAAACGTGCAACTTTAAAAATGACAAACATTAAGGAATGAAGGGAGTAATATAAAAGTGATTATAATTTTTTGGATGAATAGGGTGGACTAGATAGGAATTATTTTTCGAAAAATAACACGTAGTGTTTGGATGATAAAAAGATTATTCTTCGAGGGTATTTGATAGAAAGACCATTTTATCCTCACTTTTTAGGGAAAGAGGGAGGAGTGAAGTGAGCCCCTGACCTGAGGTGTCCTCGACGCAGTGATCGCCGCCGGCCACCACCCCAGCCGGCGTCCCCTCCGACGAGCCCTCGCGGCCGACTTCAGGCGCCCACCTCCGCCACCTTGAACTGTTGCACTTTGCACCACAGTGGACTAGCTATGTGAGTTTGGGGCTCCCGCACCCATTTTTGTATCTGCAAATCCCATTACTTGCTATAATGTTGTTGCTTCTTGTGTATTCGTTTGCAATTTTTGTTTTACCACGTTTGTTACTTAATTGCTAGCAGGTATTAGCTCTGAATTTGGGCGAAATTTCCATGAATAATCGGTGATAGAATTTTAGGGTTTTATTTGTGCTTTGCAATCATTTTTGGTTGAAATGTTAGTTTCCTTCCTCACTTTTTATGGTATGCATCTGTCAATACAAAATGAAAATTAAGGATCAAATCTTCATTAAGATAACTATCGGTCTAGGTCGTATGGAAAGATGTTACGATAACGCATTCATGAATATAATGTCATACATGGTGTCATCTAGTTGTATTCGTGAGTTCGATATGGCGTCGAGTAGTAAGGGAAAGGCTAAGGGATCCCCGAAAGAAGAGTCATTCTATTGGAACCATGCATTGTCGAAGACGTTGGTGGAGCTTCTAGTTGACTATCAGCGAAAGGTTGGTAGAGATCAACCTTTTAGCTGGAAAACGATAAGAGCCCAGTTTGAGGAAGCTACTGGGAAGAAATGCAACACGTACACGTTGGAAAACCGCAATCTTGACATGAAAACGCATTGGGGCAAGTGGAAAGCCCTCAAGCACGGGGAAACGGGATTGGGCTGGGATGCGGAAAAGGGAACTATCAATGCCACGAACGACTGGTGGGAGAAAAAAATAAAGGTATATGTATATGTACTCTAACAAGTTCCTCTTAACCTTTCAATGTCGGACATGGCCATGGTTGTGAGGTGCTCTCTTATTTTCCATTATTCTGCAGGAGAATGCAGATTTCGGGATTTTCAGGAAGAAGGGTGTCCCTCCTGACTTGGAAGATTTGTGGAGCCAACTGTATGAGGGGACGGTCGTCACAGGGGAATATTGCATTGTCCCATCCTCGGAGAAATCGCAACGATCATCATATGATGATGGTGACGACAATGACGGAGATAGCGACGAGGATGGTGACGAAGATGGTGATGACGGTGGGTTGGGGTCTGAGTGCGATCCCCTTGGATCTTCATATGCACCCGTAGAGTCTGAGTTCGATGAGCTCTTCGAAACCCGAAATGGAAACGAAACGTCGACATTTTTCCAAGATGGTCTTAGGGGGATTAGTGAGACTGCCCCTGGCCATGGGAGTGGACCGAGGCCTGCCTCCGCTTCTGCTCCCACACAATCGCAAATCCAAAGGGGTAAGAGGGCTGATGGGTCCAGTTCCACTCAAGGGAGAGCGAAGCGCAGGTTAAGAAAATCGACGGGATCAAAGCTATATCAACATGTGGAGATGGTTCAGGAGACCAACAACAAGTTGGCTATGCTGGAGAAGGAGGAGGTGTCCTCCAACAAGCCGAAGAGTAGAATTGCTGAGGCCTTGGATGTTGTGGGTGAGATGGTCACAGAGGGCTTGCTTGTTGAGGGTGAACCGATATGGTGCTTCACCGTGACCCTTATGGGAGACCCTGAGCGACGAGAACTTTTCGTCTGCATCAAGCGCAACAACTCGAGGATGAAGTGGCTTCAATGGCTATATGAAATGAATGGGGGACGGATCCTATAGGTTTTAGGGCTGGAAAACATCTCTTCTGACTTTTGCATCGTGTTATTTACCTTTCGCATCATGTTAATTTCCTTTCTCCAAATTTCGCATCATGTTTGTGGATTGATTTTCATTTCAATGTCGTTTTTCATGTGAAGGGTTGTTTCTGTATGACACATGTGTACGGTTATGCATAATGACTACATGTTTTTTCATATGGGTGCACTTGTTGCATTGGTCTGTGTATGTGGTTAGTTGGCCTAAACCGACCATGGTTGACGGTGCAGGGAGCAAGACATAGATGAACAGACTCGTCAACGGAAACGTAGACGAGTTATCATTATGCTGCATCTTTTGCAACAACAATCATTGCCCACGTTACATATCAGAATACACCGGCGCTCGATGGGTTGATGAAATACTCACCCGCACTACGGAGACAGGGAATGGACGACCCGAACGCACATGAGGAGGATGACCCGCGGTTCCAAGAGAGAGCGGTCATCACAATGGTCGTTGGTCACTTGATGATGACGATGATGATGCCTACGACAACATCAACGACTCGTTGTATGTGCCCGATGATGATGATGATGCCCCAACTGGTGGGATGAAGGACCTCTGGGACACCATTGCTCGACAAATTTGGAATGATAGACACCCAAGGCGTTAGGACGAGCGACGAACAATCATATAGAAGCATGTGGGAGTGGGGCACTTATGGTTGACCGACGTTTGGGTGACAGGTTCCTTGTGACAAATGTATAACCGACACACTTGGTTGTGCGTAATGGTCTCCTATCACGACTAACTGCATGCGACATTTTGTACGTACATGTGCGTAATGGTATTCTAGTTGCATAATCTATCAAGTGATATGATGAAAGAACATTAAGGGATCTATCCAGGGCCGTCCCGATGTTTTCGGAGACCCGGTGCGATAATTAAAATTAGGCCTTTTTATTTTATTTTTATTTTTTTCATGCTTGTTACAAACAGATCATCCGTTTGGTACAAGTTCATTGGAGATTTTCAAAGTGGTGTGATAAAGCTTTATCACAATTTCCGAAAAAACAGTTTTACAAAATTCTATATAATTTATCACGTCAAACAATGATTTTCTCTTTTAATCTATCCACAAAGGCTAAGTGGGACTTGTAGCTTCCTAAACAAGCCAAACTCGGGATTTTAAGCTCGGTTGAAAGCTCGACTCATTGGAATTAAGCTCAAATAGCTCGAATTTTATGAAATTTATAAAATTTCCTTTAAGTTAATATGCTATGACCAAGTATAACTTTTTACCCCTAAAAAAAGTAGAACTTTTTGAAGCTCGAAAAAAGCTCGGTTCCAGCTCGTTCATTTTCTAAACAAGCCAAGTTTGATAAAAAAAAAAACTCGTTTAAAAATTGGGCTCGACTTGGCTTGGCTTGAGCTCTTTTAATAAACGAACAAAGCTTGAACATGTCAAACTCAGCTCGTTCGAATCGAATAACATCCCTACTACCACTACATCTATGGTTAGATTGGGGTGACCAAATTGGAGCAATACCCTCTCCATTCCCTCAACTCTGCAGGGAAAACAAAACAAAATAAACAAGCTAAACGGATATTTTGAAATCTGGGCTCTCTTTATGGGCTAGCCCGAAAGTGCTAAGAACGAGGGCCCATTAGGCCCAAACAACGCGTTAATACCTCCAAGAGCGCGGGAACGCCTTTCATCCTCCACCGGCGCGGCTCAGTCTCCCACAATTCTCCCGCCAATCCCCTCCTCTCTCTCTCTCTCTCTCTAGTCTACAGTGTTCAACGATGAACCGCAGCGGCAGCAAAAAGCGATCGGCGGCGAGCCAGCAACCTTCTCCGGCACCGGCTGCTAAGCATCAAGCTGGAATGGAGGAAGAGGAGTTCGACGAGGACGTTTTCTTGGACGAAACCCTAATCGACGATCAGCACTCCGAGGAGTTCCTGGTGATGCGAGACATCGAGAGACACGATGCTCTTACCTCTCGTCTCTCCAGATGGGCCCGCCCTCCCCTTGGCCAATCTTATACTTCGCAGTCGCAGAGTGTTGGTAAGATCGGCGCGAATTATGTGGTTGGATTTCAAATTTGGTTAATGGATTCCGCTGTTCTGTCAAATTAGTGAACTCTAGGGTTTTGCTTTCGCACAATTTTGGTTTTATATACGATATTTTTCGTTGTTGGAGGGGTTAGGGTTTCATCGGGGTTTATATTTTAAGGTCGGATTTTTGTGATTTAGGTTTGTTCCTAGTGTTGGAATTTGAAATCCACTTCATAGGATTTCGCTGTTATGTCAAATGAGTGAACTCTAGGGTTTTGATTTCGCGTAATTTTGTTTTTATATACGGAGTTTTTTCATTGTTGGAGGGTTTAGGGTTTCATCTGAGTTTATTTTTGAGGTAGGATTTTTCTGATTCAGGTTTGTTCCTAGGGTTGGAATTTGAAATCCACTTAGATGTCAGTTTTTGAGGGTAGTTTGGCCAAGTATGTGCTTGAATTGTCTCACCTGTGTTTTCCCCCCTTCCCTAGTTTTTCAGCAGTTGGAGATTGACTACGTGATTGGAGAGTGTCAGAAGGAGCTGTTGCCTGCTAGAACTGGACCTGCTGCTATGATTAGAATATTTGGGGTGACCCGTGAAGGTGTTATCTTATCACTTCTTGCTTACATACAGCCACGTATATGTCAATTCCGTGTGCCTGGTTCATATTCTCTTTATCTGACTATTCAGTTTGATGGGTATTAACCAGGTCACAGTGTCTGCTGCAATGTCCATGGATTTGAGCCATATTTTTATATAAACTGCCCCCCAGGGATGGGACCTGATGATATTTCTCGATTCCATCAAGGTCTTGAGGTAACTGTTTCACTGTGTAAATTTTCTCCATCCTCCATATGTAGTAGTTAAAATTTCAAGGAGCATCCGAAGGAGAACTTGAAACATAATGGGTAGTTCCTTTAGCCTAATCTGCCTTTCCATTTTACTTTGCTATATTTTAGGGGAAGATGAAAGAGGCAAGCAGAAATAGTAAGGTTTCTCAATGTGTCAGGCACATTGAATTGGTACAAAGAAGGAGCATAATGTACTATCAACAGCAGAGTTGTCATCCTTTCCTAAAAATTGTGGTTGCATTACCTACAATGGTTGCAACTTGCAGAGGTAATTGTTTTCATCGAAATCCTTAAATTGTAGCGTTGAACTCCTAATTACAGGAGTAAAAATGTCATAATGGTAACAAATAACAACTGCCTAATAGGCTGATTGGGAAACCTATTTTTTCATCATTTCTTTTACTCCCTCCGTCTCAAAATACATGTCTTTTTAGGACTATGCACGGGAATTAAGAAGTAGGTTAAGTGTAATAATTAGATGTAAAAAAGTAGGTTAAGTGTAATGATTAGACTTTGGTATTAGAGTATTTGTTTCTTTTTTTTTTCAATTTGTAAGGAGGAGAGTAGGGGTGATGTAAAAATTAGAGTAATGATTAGACCTAAAAAGTAGGTTAAGTGTAATGATTAAATCTAAAAAGACATGTATTTTTGACAAAATTCGATAGGCTAAAAAGACATGTATTGTGAGACGGAGGGAGTATTAATTTAGTTTGTTTCGTTTTTAAACAAAATGCCATTTGGTTTCATTATGCTCTTATTTTGATTTATTTGCAAATTTATGAAACTTATTATAGGTATCCTTGAAAGAGGCATCCAGATAGATGGAATTGGTATGAAGAGCTTCTTGACATATGAAAGCAATGTGCTCTTCGCCCTGCGTTTCATGGTTGATTGCAGCATTGTTGGTGGAAATTGGATTGAAGTTCCTGCTGGAAAATATAAATTGGTTGCTAAAAACTTATCTTATTGCCAGTTGGAATTTGATTGCTTGTATCCATATCACGTTAAGCTTTTCTTTTGTGTTTTTAGTTGGCCCATTAGGATAATTGTTGGACGTTTATTTCTTCAACAAATCTGATAGATATTCCTTCGTATCTTCAATAACTCGATTTTAAAATAATTTTGTTTGCTTGCTTAACTCGGTTTTAGATATACCAACTTAATTAGCCATCCCCCAGATGGCGAGTTCTCTAAAATGGCTCCATTTCGTATTTTGAGCTTTGATATTGAGTGTGCTGGTCGCAAAGGTCATTTTCCTGAGCCGAAGCATGATCCAGTGATCCAGGTTTTGCACTTCCCTTTTGATCAATGTTAAAAAGTAAAATTAGAGACAATCTTTCTTTGCCCTCCCCCTATAACATTGGTGGAAGAGTTTCTAATAGAATTTCCTTTTATGTTGTTAGGTGGCCAACCTAGTGACTTTGCAAGGTGAAGATCAGCCATTTGTGAGAAATGTCATGACACTTAAGTCATGCTCTTCAATAGCGGGTGTTGATGTGATGTCATTTGACAATGAAAGAGAAGTGTTGCTGGCATGGAGGGTCAAATTTGCTCCCCTCTTCTTCTTTTTTTAATCATATTTGTGAAGTCTGTTTATTTTCATTGACTTTTATTTGCATCAAATGGTAGTTCCAAGTTAATGTTATATTTTCTCTTAATTCGAACAGGGGAAAGTATATGTTCTTTTCTTTTTGGTCCCGTAGGATAGCTCCATAAGTCTTTAGTGTATATATTTGTCTGTGATAGCTGCTTCAAATCATGGCATATCTCCCTTGAATTTGGTAAATAAAGAGTGGCCATCCGGGGTTCGAACCGGGGACCTTTGGGTACTATTCACAAGTCCTTTCCCTTCGTCTTCATATATGTAGGAATTGGAGGTTTATCTGTTCTGGGCAGTTTTGTGTATATGTTTAATTTCTAAGAAGAGTTTTTCTATAGGATAAGTTTGCATCTTGTTGCTTTTAAAATTTTATTATCTACTGGTTAATTAGGCATGCATAAATCTAATTTAGACAACAAAATACAGTGAAGCCTTTGCAGTGTTGCTTTTAACATCTGACAAGGCTCTGATTGACTGATCTTGGTGGGACCACTTGCCAGTCTTGCATGCTTATCTTGCTCAGTGCAGAGTGATTTCATCAATTTTACAATTATGTGAGACACTGTATGTCATATGCTCTAGAACTACTTTGTTAGCATTTTCTGATTTGAGCCTTACTTGCAGGACCTTTTACGCGCAGTAGATCCTGACATCATTATTGGATATAACATATGCAACTTTGATTTACCCTATCTTATTCAGGTAGTTTTCCTTTTCCTTCGAGCACAAAGCCGCACCTTTTGTTCTAAATTGAGAGTTTTATCTTATTTTCTGGCATTATTTCTTGTGGATATCACATAAAGAAAGAGTTGCTGAATTTTGTTTGTATTCAGGACTTCCCTCCTCATAAATAATATACTGTTTCTTTCTAAAGTGTTTGATTTATGCTTCTCTTGCCACAGAGAGCAGAGGCATTGGGTATATCAGAATTTCCTTTCCTGGGGCGCTTAAAGTCTTGCAGGGTTCGCATGAAAGATGCAACATTTTCGTCAAGGTAGTAAATAGTAATAGAAGTAATTAAAGTTGTGTACTAGTCACCAAGTTTCGGTTTTTCTGTTTAAGTTGATTGCAGATTTTTTTCACCTCAATCAATTTCATTAGATATGATAAAATAATCCAAAATCACTAGGTTGGCCACCTTGTGTAAATGTGCACATTTTTGCACACCTTGTGTAAATGTGCACCTTTTTTTTTTGTCAGAGCAAACACATTACCTAGAGGAAATATAGATCAATAGTGCTCACAAAGGAAAACGTCTCTACAAGAATATCTCGTGAAACACTAAACAAATGTCTTGTGCAAGTGCCATTTACAATATACATGCTAAATTGACTGTTATAGTGGGGCTGTGGTAGAATAAGTATAATTATATACAAAGAAATATCTTTGCTTTCTGATGCTGTTGCATGCTCATACTGAGGAAATTTCCATGGTGGTGTTTTTTTTTTAATTTTTATTTTTATCCAGTATAGAATTTGCTTGATAGTGGATTGTGGTTTTGCAGGCAGTATGGAACCAGAGAAAGCAAGGAAGTCACAATCGAGGGAAGAGTTCAATTTGATTTGCTCCAGGTTCTTGCATTTCCTTATTCAAATGCTTTGGACTTTACTTGTAGGGAAGCTTTTAACTAGTCTTGCATTTATTTTCCATACAGGTTATGCAAAGAGACTATAAATTGAGTTCATATTCACTTAATTCAGTCTCAGCACATTTCCTTGGTGAGCAGGCAAGTCATTTTTTTTTGCGTAATTTTTAATATACAGAGTAGTAGCTGTGCATATGGATTTAGCTTTTGACTAACTCTAATGGTCGAAGTGTGCAAATGTGCACATTTACACAAGGTGTGCAAAATGCGCATCACTTTTTGGTATTTTAATCCATTGGTTAAATGTGCATTTTATACCCTCTTCTCTATCTAAATAGGTTTAAATTAAAAAGGAAAAAGAAAAAGTTAAAAATAACCAATAGGAAGGACTCTAAAGTGATACCCCCTCCGTCTCAAAATACATGTCTTTTTAGCCCATCTAATTTTGTCAAAAATACATGTCTTTTTAGATTTAATCATTACACTTAACCTACTTTTTACATCTAATCATTACTCTAATTTTTACATCACCTCTACTCTCCTCCTTACAAATTGAAAAAAAGAAACAAATATCAAAGTCTAATCATTACACTTAACCTACTTTTTTACATCTAATTATTACAATTAACCTACTTCTTAATTCCCGTGCATAGTCCTAAAAAGACATATATTTTGAGACGGAGGGAGTACAAGTTTTTGCACATAAGGGAGGTGTTCTGCTTATATTTGAGCACTTTGTGTGCAAATGTGCACATTTTGAACACTACAAAAATAATCATTGGAGCACATTTTGTATCGAAATGTTCATACTTAAGCATTTGCACCATGCCATTGGAGTTAGTCTTAATCGGGGAAACCACGACCATTATCATCACACCGTAGGGCAAATACCTTCTTTAATACCTCTTTGAGAGTTCCTCTCTTTCCAAAATAAAAACGTGTTGTGCTCCAGCCTCCAAGTTAAAGTCCGTATAACAAGGTGTTTGCCTGGTTGGTAATCAGATGAAAAAGTTTGGATGAAGCGTATCCTGTGAGTTAATGAATACTGTCTGTAGAGAAAATCTTCTTATTTTGTTTACTTTGCTCGCACGATTCAGAAAGAAGACGTTCACCATTCAATAATATCTGACTTACAAAATGGGAATGCTGAAACTAGGAGGCGGCTTGCTGTATACTGCTTAAAGGTATTCATTCTTCATTCTATCATTGGTAGTTGAGAGGTGGAAATAATTTAATGGTTTGTGATATATGCCTTAGCAATCTTGCTGTTGCAATTTACTTGTTTGTGATCTTTGCTGAAATTTTGGAAACAAAGTATATTAAGTTTTTTTTAAAGGTTTCTGAAAGGCCTTGTGGGCAGTGACTTCTAGGGATTGCGAGTGAGTTGATTCCGATGTTGTGATTTTAGACATATAATGCAACGTTAATGCTACTATGAATATATCTGGGATTTTATTTTAGGAGGGTAATGAGAAAATCAACAAGCAGTTATAATGGCTATAGTTCTTCCAGAAGTTAAGAATGCAAAGGAAGAAATTTTGAGCATTTGTTTGGTACTTGCCAAATATTCTTAAAGTAAACGATCAGAACAGGGCTGCATGCCCAATACCTTTGTCTTTGTAGATATACAGATAAAAAATGACTTGTTATAATATCAAGTCACCTAGGTTGTTGAGTAATTTTAATAGAAGTATTTTGGAATACCATTTAATGTTTGCTTAAGAAATATATCTACTTTCAACCTCACATTCCAGGTACACATTTCTCTTATTTTATTATCATTTTTTTATATCTTTTCCTCGGAAGGTATTTGAAAATAGAGACCAAACTTGGGTTGTGACTTGTGAGCCATGTATTCTTGTTCTTGATGCTTGAATAATATGATTTCATTTTCAATTGGGCGTTAGGATGCTGCTCTGGCCTAATTGAATAATCAAGTCAATTTTGTTGTAACTTTGTACTTGAATTCTTTTATATATATATTTTTATTCTTCTGGAATACTCCTCCCTGGGTATAAGCTCCATGCCTTATCTGTCTTCTGGACATTGAATTTTACAGAAAAAAAAACTTGCTGTTATTAAGTAATGAGTTGAGTTTACTACCTCATATGATTTTCAGGACGCTTACCTTCCTCAGCGCCTGCTTGATAAACTGATGTTTATCTATAACTATGTGGAGATGGCTCGTGTAACAGGTGTTCCAGTATCCTTTCTCCTATCAAGAGGGCAAAGCATTAAGGTCAATTTGAAATTTTGAATGATGTGGCCTCAAAACTTGTTTTTTCTGTGTTTTTTTAAGTGATTACTAAGGCACTATTTGATCTTTTTGCAGGTGCTTTCTCAACTTCTTAGGAAGGCAAAACAGAAGGGTCTTGTCATTCCTAATGCCAAAAAGGGTGGATCTGACCAAACATACGAAGGTGCAACTGTAAGTGATCTTTGATACTTCATCTTGTTTTCATTTTGAAGTGGTGCATGCATTTAATCAGTGTGATACAGGAGCTTGAATAATGTTATTGGCATGTGTTAACCTTCAATCTTAGTGTATTCTTTTGAACTGCTCACACAATTGTATTCTTGTAAAAGAGATGATTGGATACCGGTGAATGCATCCAATCTTTTTACTCTTTAGAAAGAAATCATGTTGTGATGGGACATTATTCTATGTGGCTGGTTGGTAGGCTTTATTTTCATTTTAATTCTAACTTGAATGTTCGTTTTGCCCAGTCATGGTCTAATAGTAAACGATGTTATGTTTTATTTCCCCCCTGGTGGTCCTTTATTGATTCTTAGGTACCTTTCTGAAGTTTGTTCAGTTGATATTGCTTAATTTTTAAGCGTACTTGTACTCCTATATATATGTGTCATCAGTTGATAACTATTGCTAAAAGTCAGCATGTGAACTAGGATATGTTGACACGCTGATTTTCCTGTTTTCTGTTCACCCGTGTTTAAGCTTATTTGGTTAAGTAATTGATGTTTGTCTAGTTTGTTTCATTTTCATATTTTTGTTGGTGGATGTATATTTACTAGTTCTTTGGTTTTCTGTTCACCTTTGTTGAAGCTTATCTGGTTAAGTAATTGATGTTCGTCTAGTTTGTTTCATTTTCATATTTTTTTTGTTGGCAGTTGTTTGATGTGTTTGTTCTTTTGGATTGATTTGGATATTTACTATTTTTCCTTCCGCGCAATGCAGGTTTTGGAGGCTAGGGCAGGGTTCTATGAAAAGCCAATTGCCACCTTGGATTTTGCATCTTTGTATCCATCAATTATGATGGCATATAATTTGTGTTACTGCACTTTGGTAAATGTGCCTTCCCAGAACCATTAGCACAATCTTTCGAAAGCATGATCCGTGCTAGACAATTACTTTTTCATGATTGAAATTTTTTTTTTACCTTGTTTTCATCTGGTTTCCATTTTTCCAAATCTATTGCTAGCATTTGAATGCCCTTTCAAAATAATATTTTTCTGATAGGGTTCATCTAAAGTGTCTTATTATTACTATATGAAGGTAACTCCTGAAGAAGCTCGCAAGCTGAATCTTCCCCCAGAATGTGTTAACAGAACTCCATCTGGTGAAACCTTTGTCAAACCAGAACTTCAGAAGGTATATAATACTAATAGTGTGTTAAGTTGCTTTTGTGCAAGTTAGCTTAGACAATTGCTACCTTCATCTATAGAACAATTAATTATTTGTTGAAATCCAATACCAATATTTTTCCAGGGAATACTTCCAGAAATTCTTGAGGAGCTCATTGCTGCTCGGAAAAGAGCCAAAGCTGATCTGAAGGTTCAGTGAACATTTTGTTTTTGTTTTCACCTAGCTAAATTTTAGAATTTATCTGTACATATTAATTTTTGCCTCTTATTATATCATCTAAATTTAGGAAGCAAAAGATCCTCTTGAAAAGGCTGTTCTAGATGGACGTCAACTAGCCTTAAAGGTATACTTGCCTATGCGGTTTCTTTTGTTTCTCTGTAATTATTTGTATTAGATGGAGTAACTTTTTGAGCTAGATTATTAAGCTTTATTAGTTCCTGACTGCTCTGCATCTATCATTAGGCTTCAGATTCACATTTTCTGCTGTTTCTATTGTGCATTTGTGCTTTCAGGTCAGTGCAAACTCTGTTTATGGATTTACAGGAGCCACGGTTGCCCAGTTGCCTTGTCTAGAAATATCATCAAGTGTTACGAGCTATGGTAATTATTCTTTGGCTTCTTTACTATTTTCATATTTCTCTTGATTTCCACTCTTGAGTCCTCAAAACTGTTTTTATTGCATGATATTTCAGATGTAGGTACAATGTTGTTTACCTTTTTAAAGTGCATTATTTTGAATGAGACTTGGGAAGGCAGACGTTTCATTATGTTTTTAAGGTGTTTAATACAGAGTATTAGATATCTCTTTGACTTGTCTTATCCTCTGGCCTTTTCTGTGAAGGTCGACAAATGATTGAACACACAAAGAAACTTGTAGAAGATAGGTTTACTGTGGTTGGAGGCTATGAACATAATGCTGAGGTAAAATATTTGCACTTTACCATAAAGTATGCCCCTCTCTTTTGTATTTTCCAGTCCTAATTGCTATGAACACATTTCAATATGTTTACTTCACTCCTCAAAAGTGTCAATTTGTTACAGTTTCAGTCCTATTTGCTTTGAATTCACAACTGGAATTGTTTCTGCATGAATAGTTTAATATACGGATGGCTCCTTTTAGTGTCCTTTGTCACTGTTGCATTTGCAATTCTGAATTATTTTGTATTTTGTTTGTTAGGTTATGTAAGCCTACTTTTCTGGGTTACTTTGTCTTTTGAGTTCCCTCTCTTCCTGTATTTATACAGGGGCTCTACCCTTGTAATTGATGGCTCAGAACTTCTCTTCTGCAGCTCTAACTAAGTAGTTTTCCTACAAGGATTTTTCTTCTCTCCCACTCTCAGTTTTACTAACAATCATCACTTCTTTACCTTATTGTTTAGCACTAACTACAAACAGTGATTTTGTCAATCAGGTTATATATGGTGATACAGATTCAGTTATGGTGCAGTTTGGGGTATCTACTGTAGAAGAAGCAATGAAATTGGGAAGGGAAGCTGCAGACTTCATAAGTGGCACATTTACAAAAGTAAATTTCCTATTCTACATACTTTCAAACTTAAAAGTTTCATGTCTTGTGCTTTTTCATGCTATTAATTCTTTTCTCGCTATTATATGACATTATGTCTGTTTCATGTTAAGAAGTATGCATGATATTGGACTAGCGACTATTGTGGATAGAGACTCTATTAGTCTCCTACAATTTTCTATCTCCTTGAGTGGAGCTGATGTTTGCTTGGATAGTTGGATTACTTTGTGAGAATTTTCAAATCACAGGAATACAATTGACCACTGAAAATCTTGATGTGCCTTCTTTGGCATAGGAATACGCTATTGACCATTTCCAGTATAAGGTGGCTGGAGAAAGCCTTATTAGTTATTATAAAAGCAAAGATCAGGACCGCATTTTAGCAGTTGGAAGTTTTTGATTTGTAGAAATGAAATCATCTTTCCCTACAAGTTCATTTAAATTCTTGAACTGATTGTTGTGAGTTGTCTATATGCAACTGCACATTGAGTATTATCCTTATTTCACTCGAGTTATATAATTGTCTGATCTTGTCTCTGATAAGTTTAACCGACTAATCCATGTGATATTTTATTTTATTTATGTATCTTGGAAGCCCATCAAACTCGAGTTTGAGAAGGTTTATTTTCCTTATCTGCTTATAAGCAAGAAGAGATATGCTGGACTCTACTGGACGAACCCTGTTAAACATGACAAAATGGATACTAAAGGTGGGACAAATTGAATATGTTTCCTCTATGGGATCCTTTGCTCTTTTTTCCTTATATTCTGATAATTTGTTAATTCACAGGCATTGAAACAGTTCGAAGGGACAACTGTCTTTTGGTGAAGAACTTGGTCACTGAATGCCTTCACAAGATTCTTATTGATAGAGATGTCCCTGGTGCCATTCAGTACGTCAAGGATACCATTTCAGATCTACTACTGAACCGCTTGGATTTGTCTCTTCTAGTCATCACAAAGGTTGGGATATGCACTTGAAAAATCTTCCATGTTTGCCTTTTAATGCTATATCTCTATAGCATGGTTCTTGGTGATACTTGAAGGTCTCTTGTGAAAATATGTTCTTTTGCCAACAAATCTATTTCTCAGGGTTTGACTAAAACCGGAGACAATTATGAAGTGAAGGCAGCACATGTTGAATTGGCTGAACGTATGCGAAAGGTTTGTAACTCTATTACTGCCTCTGGCTCTGCAGCCTGTATGGAAACATTGTGCTCATGAGCAAGGAGGTTGTAGATACATCTAAAACTCATGACCTGTAAAAAGTGCTGTGGATATGTGTAAATTTGATTAGTGTTGCGAGTATCTTGGGTTAAAGCATCCATGTCCTGCTGATATGTTGCTTTTTACTCATAATAAAGTCTCTTGTAAATCTCTCTTTAGGTAAAAAAAAACATGTTGATAATGCCTTATAAAGTAGCCAAAAGTCAACTAAAGATTCATCTTTCTGGACATAGACATGATGTCAGGTGGACATGATCAGCATGAAAAATTAAGCACTGAAAGACCATATAGTGGTGCGACTGATGACTTGATTGAACTATATGTCTACATCATTTTGTTTTATGTATATATTAAAAAGAAATTAGATGTGATCGTTTAAGGTATTTCATGAATATCATTCGCACATAATGTAATAGCAGAAGTAAACAATTATATTTCTCGGTAGTGGTCTAGTGTTTGCTCATTTAAATTGCTTTTAGAAATAAAGCACAACTACATGTCAAAATCTGATTATTTCAATGTTTCAATCTACAGCGAGATGCTGCTACTGCCCCTGGTGTTGGTGACAGAGTGCCCTACGTCATAATTAAAGCTGCCAAAGGTGCTAAGGTTAGTCTTCTGAAGTTCTGAATTCCTTGCATTACTATTTTAGCCTTTTTGTTGATATATAAATGGACAACAGGCATATGAGAAGTCCGAGGATCCCATCTATGTTCTGGAAAATAACATCCCAATTGATGCACAGTATTACCTTGAAAATCAAATCAGTAAAGTAAGTTTCTTATCCACATTGATTCTGATTGCACTTTTTTCTATGCTATTGATAAAAAAAAATTATTCATGCTGTAGCCACTTCTGAGGATTTTTGAGCCAATTCTGAAAAATGCAAGCAAGGAACTGCTTAGTGGAAGTCACACACGAGCCATTTCGATTTCTACTCCTTCAGCTGGTGGCATCATGAAATTTGCAAAGAAACAGCTTAGTTGCATTGGTTGCAGAACATTAATTAGGTATGGATGAAGCATGTGTTTTTCCTCTGGATTGCTTATCATCCAGATTCGGGATAATATGATCCGCTGCTTCATCTTTTAGTGGGTTCATTCTGTTTAGGAAACTGTCTTACACTGATTTATTCAGATCTCTGGCCATTATATTGATGGTAGCTTTCATCGTGTGTGCTCCAAAGTGCTTCCTTGTTTAGCTGTAGCATCCCTTCCATAATCCGTTAATTGCTTCTCATACCATTCTATTTAATTTGTTTATATTGAGTTTAGATGTTCTATTGATCTAAATGATTGATATCCTATTAATTTTTTCAAGCCTGATATCCTGTTACTATTGAACAGGGGTGATAATCTGCTTCTTTGTGAACACTGTAAAGGACGAGAACCTGAACTTTACTGCAAGTCGGTTGCTAAGGGTATGGTTTTTGCAATCTTATTTTGAATAGAAAGAAGTTGCCAGATGCACTAAATAAAATAAGGTTGGTTTCAGTGGCTGACTTGGAGATGCTTTTTGGGAGGCTATGGACGCAGTGTCAGGAGTGTCAAGGATCACTTCATCAAGATGTTCTCTGTACTAGGTTTGAGTTCTGTCTTTGCTCTTTGTATAATTTTATTATTATTGAAGAGGTTCCTTCTATTTTATTATTATTGAAGAGGTTCCAAGTCTGAGATTGGGGCAGATTTAAAGCAATTTCTAAATGTAGTTCAAAATCCTATTTTATTTGTAAGGAAATAGAGTGATACTGTGATACAGTATAAAGCTAGTGTGATCGTGTTACTTTTCAAGTTGGCTAAAATCCCATAACTGAAAATAAATTGCCATTTTGCCTGATGCTAGAGGCTGAATTATTTGTTGAAGACTAGTTGTGTAGTTTTATTGAACTGAAATGTAAAAAGTAGTAGGCAATCTTGCTAGAAAGTGCACAAAAATGAGCTTGTAAAGTGAGAAGAATGCCCTCCTCGGGAGGGGGATGGCTATACCCTTGGATGAACACCTTAGACCTTCGTTTTGTGTTTTTTTTTTAAACGTTTATCTTTTACTTCTTTGTCCTGCTTGTGCTGATTTGTTCTACTTTTACTTCCAGCCGAGATTGTCCCATATTTTATAGGAGGAAGAAAGCACAGAAGGATATGGCCGAAGCCAGGGTTCAGTTGGACAGATGGAACTTTTAAGTCCTTGGTATATCCAAGTGTGATTTCTTCTGAAGATGGTTGTAAATTCAGAAGGTGTCAAATTAAAACTAAAAGTTGATGGTTGCAATTCCTACCTAACTGGTTGCCATTTGGTGCCGCTCTTGATTGCTTCACAATCTGCAAGAAGCTTCAAGCAGACGAGAATACCAATGACAAATCCATCCTTTCCTATATATAGCATGATGGGTACGACTTCTGCCACAGCAGAAGTTTTCTGTATAGAATTGCTAATCGTAGAGAGGTGGTTCAGAGTAGGAGTCCTTAGACTAACACTGCTGCAGTGCTGTGTAATTTTGTAGTCTTGTAGATTTGCTTATCCGTGTCACCATGAAAAATATGAATCATACGGTGGAGAGTTTACTGAGTGATTGTGCATAAAAAACACATCTTGGAATCAAGATCCCAACATTCGGGTCTAGTTCAAAAAAAAACTGCAACCCATACATTTGAAAAAATCTCATGATCAAAACCAAATGTCGAAATGCCTACAAAGTTTCAATTGTCCCCATTTAAACTGCGGTAACTGCATTTGGATTGTAGGTTTTCAAATATCTTCGGAACTGTTTACGATAAGTTTCCAAATATTCTCAACTACCGCTATTTGTTAACAAGTACTACAAAGTACAAAACTTACTAAATTGCGCACGTTGTGGAAAGTTTGAACCATTGATCTCTTACAAAGGAAAGAAATGGTACTTTCAAAAATTTGATTGCACACAATCACATACAAAATAAGTAAATTATATAAATCCGAATGTGACAATGAGATATGTATCCATCCTCGATATTCACTATCTTTCAATTACTTTCGATGTGCATGGGATAACTCACAGCCTTGAACTATCAGCCTTGAACTATTGAGCTTATATTTGTCTTTGAGAGGTTGATGACTTTAATCTTTTTCAATTTTGTAAAGCAAACTTGAGGCAAAGAACTAAGACCACTGCGGGACAAATCAAGGACAACTACATCGACAAGGGTATCGATGCTCCGATCCAGAGACATCAAGAACTTGAAGTTTCAACAACTTTACCACAATATCAAATACATATATATGATATATCTTCGAGCAGTTCCTCAATCGGGATCAGATGATTGATTGTGGTAGAACTAGGGCTTGCAAAATTGAAAAAACATGGCACTCTGGTAACTTGAGTATGAGAAAGGTCAATCATTTTATTTGGGTGCCTTCTAAAATTTGTGGTTGATAGTTTCTTAAGAGATGTTGCATCATAAAAGGTCAATCACCTCTAGTTTAGCCATATTTCTGGTACTTGGAAGCTTTCTTAACATAATCAACATGGGCAAGATAGCCTTCCATCATCCAGTAAGCTATCAACTCACTGCAATCCATTTTGTCCTCATTGTCAATCACCCGTTTGAGCCTAGCTACTGCAGTTTAACCTCTCCACATCTGTACTAAGTTGCAAGTCACCAGTTTAACCAGCCCTGTATGCTTGACAAATCCGAAGAACATGGCATTTCAATGTGGTCACACAGTAAGCATTTCAATCTAACTACGATTTTTGAAATTCTCACACGCACTTTGGATTTCTGAAACAATTTTGTTGGCGTGGTAGACGTGCAAGGAGTGTGGCACAATGCTTGCAGTATGCCCCTTATGCCGGAAACAGATCAAGACAAGGATAAGATTGTACACTTGAAAGTTGAACACTAAAGTGGGCGCGCCTCTATCTACCGAATCCCTCCTGATATGAGTTCAAAATATAGTGATATCAACAGTGATAGTGGGAATGTAAATATGTAGAGTTGCTTCTTTATCTGTCTGGCTTGTAGCATATAGATAAACCATGCAATACAACCTGTTTGTTGTGCAAGGAAACGAATAAATCATACAACAAACTCTCCATCGCTGGATTCATATTTTTCATGGTGTCACGGATAATCCAAACCTACAAAATTTCATCACGACTCATGATTTTATTTTAGGAAGGGAATCTTTGTTAAAGGAAGGGGTCCAATAGGAGTCTGACAATTGTTCAGTAGAGCTAGATCCATTCTTGCAGCAGAAGAAATAATACAATAGTTAGATAACTTTTTCTACGCAGTCAAGTCGGCGAGGCCTTCTATAGAGAAACCTTCGCCGTCTCCCATTCCGATCATAGCTTCTCCGTCTGAAAATCCCTCTCTCAATTGAGAAACCTTCTCCGTCTTGTTCCCCAAACTTTTGGGCGTTTGCTTCAATTCCGCTTTCCACTTTCAGTGTTACTCTTCCGAATCGCCGATTCACAGTCGTCCTCCTCGTTTCTGCCTGGCTTAGTCAGTGTTCAGAAATTCTCTCCATTTGGATCTACGGGATCGAATTACTCAGTGAACAAATCAAGGTATCTGTCATCCCGGCCGTCTAGGGTTTTCTTTTGAATCGATCTACTTCTCTTTATAAAGTTTCTAGCGTGTTATAATCCTAATCCGAGTCTAATGGACTTCAAATTAGCGTCTAATTTTAATCCTTTACGTTTGGATCTACTCATTTCTACCTAGCTTGATTAGTGTTCAAAAATCCTCTTCGCTTCGTTTGGATCTACGAGATCGAATTACTCGGTAAAGAAACCAAGGTAGTGGGGCTCTCACCCCTAAAAGCTAGGCATTAGAGGTAGTGGGACTCCCACTTATATACCCACATCGGGATTCATGCCTTCCAGATGTGGGATATAAGGTATCCCCTACCATTATATATCCTGTTACAGAGCATCGTCCTTGAAAGTAGACATCTCGGTAGCTCCGAACAAGAGGATTGTGCTTCTTTTTTTTTTTACCTCTTACATCCCGATGTTCGTCACCCGACACCCTGCAAGAACTGGGTTTCTCTTTTACCTCTTACGTTAGGAACGAGTATGTCATTACCGAGAAGTTGATTCCAGCTCTGATACCAATGTAACGGGTATACAAGCGGGATCTCGTTCCCACTCCTAAAAGCTAGCCATTAGAGATAGTGGGGCTCCCACTTATATACCCACGTCGGGATTCATGACTCTTCCCGATGTTGAATATAAGGTGTCCCATACCACTATATATTCCTGTTACATTAGTGTTCGGAAATCCTCTCTGTTTGGATCTACGGGATCGAATTACTCGGTAAAGAAATCAAGGTATTTGTGATCCCCTGCCGTCTAGGTTTTTTTTTAAAAAAATTGTTCTATTTCTCTTTAAAAAGTTTCTAGCGTGTATATAATTTGTAGTTTGATGAATGATAGACTCGGCAAGTATCCTTTTCAACTGACTAGGTGACCAATTGGGATGAGGTTGATGGTAATAGATTCCAATGAAATGCTCATTTGATATTGTTGATTAGAATGTCTTTCTTCTTGAACTATGACAACAAATCTGTTATAATTGTTCTTGCTGTTTTTACTATTGACAATTTTAGGTGGGAGGAAAAGGAGTTGATATTCTCGTGAAGGAATTTGTAGGATGTTCTTCATCTATTGTCTTAATATGTTACCTTGAAGGAAAAATGTCGGATTGGGGTTGATCTACTAATTCACCATATTCACAATGGGGAAAACACTCAAGTTCTCTAACCTCCCAGTCGGACGCTTCACTGATCTATCTTCTTGCGAAGAGTTTCTCTCTTACAACTCCAATTTTGAATGATTTATATTTTACGTAGTGTTCCATGTTATGAATGCAGGAGGAAAAGTCTCGGTCCTAAGAGGGAATGTTCCATGTCCCAAAACTGGAAATTTTATGTCCCTAAATCACAAGGAAGGTCTATAAAGGGGGAAATCCCAATCCCGAGAATGAAAATTGTCCTTGTCCCGAGAATGAAAATGGAAAAGTTCTGATCCTAAAAAGGAATGTCCCCTGTTTGTGAAATGGAAGATTGATGTCCCTAAATCTCAAGAAAGGTCCTGAAAAAATGGGAAATCCTATTCCCGAGAACGAAAAGTCCATGTTTTGTCTACAAAAAAAATGGAAAAGTCCCGAAAGGGAATGTTCCATGTCCCTAAACCGGAAAGTTTATGTCCCTAAATTACAAGGAAGGTTTATAAAGGGGAAATGCCAATCCCGAGAATGAAAATCGTCCTCCCTAGAATGAAAATGGAAAAGTTCTAGTCTTCAAAAGGAATTTCCCATGTCCGTGAAATGGAAGGTTGTTGTCTCTGAATCTTAAAGAAAGTTTGAAAAAAATGGGAAATCTCATTCCCAAGAATGAAAAGTCTCTGTTTTGTCTCAAAAAATAAAAAAGTCTCGAAAGGAAATGTTCCATGTCCCTAAATCAGAAAGTTTATGTCCCTAAATCACAAGGAAGGTCTAAAATATGGGAAATCCCAATCTTGAATGAAAATTGTTCCTGTCTCGAAAATGAAAATGGAAAAGTTCTGGTCCTGAAAAGGAATGTCCCATGTCTGTGAAATGGAAGGTTGTTGTCCCTGAATCTCAAGGAAAGGTCTTGAAACAAGGGAAATCCCATTCCCGAGAACGAAAAGTTCCTGTTTTGTCTCATAAAAGGAAAAGTCCCGAAAGGGAATGTTCCATGTCCCTAAACCAGAAATTTTATGTCCCTAAATCATAAGGAAGGTCTATGAAGGGGGAAATCCCAATTCGGATAATGAAAATTGTCCCTGTCCCGAGAATGAGAATGAAAAAGTTCTGGTCATGAAAATGAATATTTTCCCATGTCCGTAAAATGGAAAGTTGTCATCCCTGAATCTCAAGGAAGGTCCGGAAAAAAGGGGTAATCCCATTCCTAAGAACAAAAAGTCCCTTTTGTCTCAAAAAATGGAAAAGTCCCGAATGGGAATGTTTCATGTCCCTAAACCGGAAAGTTTATATCCCTAAAAATCACAAGGAAGGTCTAAAAATGGGAAATCCCAATCTTGAGAATGAAAGTCCGAGTCCCGAGAATGAAAATGAAAAAGTTCTGGTTGTGAAAAGGAATGTCCTATGTTCATAAAATGAAAGGTTGTTGGCCCTGAATCTCAAGGAAGGTCTTGAAAAAATGGGAAATCCCATTCTCGAGAATGAAAAAGTTCCTGTTTTGTCTCAAAAAATGGAAAAGTCCCGAAAGGGAATGTTTTATGTTCCTAAACCAGAAAGTTTATATCCCTGAATCACAAGGAAGGTGTATAAAGGGGGAAATCCCAATCCCGAGAATGAAAATTGTCCCTGTCCCGAGAATGAAAATGGAAAAGTTATGGTCCTGAAAAGGAATGTCCGATGTTCGTGAAATGGAAGGTTGATGTCTCTAAATCTCAAGGAAGGTCCTAAAAAAAGGGAAATCCTATTCCCGAGAACGAAAAGTCCCTGTTTTTTCTAAAAAAATGGAAAAGTCCCAAAAGGGAATGTTCTATGTCTCTAAATTGGAAAGTTTATGTCCCTAAATTACAAGGAAGGTTTATAAAAGGGAAATCCCAATCCCGACAATGAAAATCGTCCCTGTCCTGAGAATGAAAATGGAAAAGTTCTGGTCCTGAAAAAGGAATTTCCCATGTCTGTGAAATGGAAGGTTGTTGTCTTTAAATCTTAAGGAAGGTTTGAAAAAAACGGGAAATCCCATCCCCAAGAATGAAAATTGTTTGTTTTGTCTCAAAAAGTGGAAAAGTCCCAAAAGGGAATGTTCATGTCCCTAAATAAGAAAGTTTATGTCCCTAAATCACAAGGAAGGTCTAAAATATGGGAAATCTTAATCTTGAATGAAAATTGTCCCTGTCCCGAGAATGAAAATGGAAAAGTTCTGGTCCTGAAAAAGAATGTCCCATGTCCGTGAAATGGAAGGTTGTTGTCCCTGAATCTCAAGGAAATGTCTTGAAAAAATGGGAAATCCCATTCCCGAGAACGAAAAGTCTTTGTTTTGTCTTAGAAAATGAAAAAGTCCTGAAAGGGAATGTTACATGTCCCTAAACCGGAAAGTTTATTCCCTAAATTACAAGGAAGGTCTATGTAGGGGGAAATCTCAATCCCAATAATGAAAATTGTCCCTATCCCGAAAATGAGAATGAAAAACTTCTGGTCATGAAAAGGAATTTCCCATGTCCTTAAAATGGAGGTTGCTGTTCCCGAATCTCAAGGAAGGTCCGGAAAAAAGGGGAAATTTCATTCCCAAGAGCATGTCCCTGAAACAGAAAATTATTGTCCTTAAATCAAAAGGAAGGACCGGAAAAATGGAAAATCTGAATCCTGATAGCTACATGTCCCTGTCCGGTTTTTGGTAAGTCGCTATTTCGAAACGGAATGTCACAAGTCCGTGAAATGAAAAGTTGTTGGCCCTAAATCACAAGGAAGGTCTGGAAAAAGGGAAATCCCAATCTCGAGAATGAAAAGTCCATGTCCCGTCTCGATAATGGAAAAGTCGTGGTCCAGAAAATGAATGTTCCATGTCCCTAAACCAAAAAGTTGTCCCTGTCTCTAAATTGAAAAGGAATGTTCAATGTCCTTAAATCAAAGGGAAGGTCTAAAAAGGGGGAAATTTTAATCCTGAGAATAAAAATTGTCCCTGTCCCTTCTAAAATGTGGAGAAATTCTAGTCCCAAAAAGAAATGTCCCACGTCTGTGAAATGGAAACTTGTTGTCTCTGAATCACAAGGAAGGTTCGAAAAAAAGAGGAAATCCCATTCCCGAGAACGAAAATGGCATGTTTTGTCTAAAAAATGTAAAAGTCCCTGTCCTCGTCCAAGTCTCTGAACCACAAGGAAGTTTAGTTGCATCTTGTAAAAGTTATATATTTTTTCGCTTCATATTCTCATGGTAGCAACACAAACTAGTGGGTTTTAATTGGTGCCAACAAGGATTTGACATTACTCAGTTCCACGACAGCTTTATTTGTCTTTCTTGCATTGTTTATGGTTAGTTTTGCTTGTAATTTCACTATTCTTTATAATTAGTTTTGCTTGTAGCCCTTATAATCGGAAGTCAAAATCCCCAAACGGGAAGTGCATGTCCCTGAAATGGAAAATTATTGTCCTTAAATCACAAGAAAGGACTGGAAAACAGGAAATCCCAATCCTGAGAGCTAAATGTCCCTGTCCCGTTTTCGGTAAGTCCCAATTCCGAAAGGGAATGTTCCTGGTTCGTGTAATGAAAGTTGTTGTCCCTAAATAAAAAGGAAGTTCTGGAAAAAGGGAAATCTCAATCCCGAGAATGAAAAGTCCATGTCCTGACTCGACAATGGCAAGTCGCAGTCCTGAAAAGGAATGTTGCATGTCATTAAACCGGAAAGTTTATGTCCCTAAATCAGAATGAAGGTCTAAAAAGGGGGAAATATCCCAATGATGAGAATGAAAATTGTCCATGTCCCATCTTGAAAATGGAAAAGTTCTGGTCCCAAAAAGGAATGTCCCATGTCCGTTAAATAGAAAGTTGTTGTCCCTGAATCACAAGGAAGGTTCAGATAAAACGGAAAATCTCATTTCCAAGAATGAATGGTCCTGTTTCTTCTCAAAAATGAAAGAGTCCTAGTCCCGAAAAGGAATGTTCCATGTCCATAAAGGGAAGGTACTAATTATTTTCCCTAAATCACAAGGAAGGCCAGAATATGGGAAATCCCAATCTGGATGATGAAAAGTCTAAGAAACATTGAAGTATCTGTTCTGAAATGGAACTTTACTCGTCAAGGATGTTTGTTTCTTGGAAAGTCAATGCTCTTGATATGGAAAGCTCATGTCTATAATACTTCATCTACATTTCTGGAAGAAAGCAGTGACGGTGCTACTGAAGGCAGGCAAGAATGCAGCTTACCTAGTTGTATCATGAGGCACGCCTTGGTTTGGTTTGGTTGGGGAGATAATGCAGAATTTTGATGCTCAAGCACTGCTCTTCTTGTGTTCTAGTAACAATATTTCTGATAGCTCATAGTACATGTCGAATGATCGGAGTGATGGGTGGGGCATCAAAATTAGGATGGAAAGTCCCTCTCCTATCCCCGAAATGGAGAAGTCTTAGTCCCGAAAAGGAATGTCCCATGTCCTTGAACCCGAGTTTCTGTCCCTATCCCTATATCACAAAGTCGGTCTGAGAAACAAAAAGTTGTTGTCCCTTAATCACAAGGAATGTTTGGAAAATGGGCAATCTTGAGAATGAAAAGTCCCTCTCCTGTCTCCAAAATTGAAAAGTCTCGGTCCCGAAAAGGAATGTCTCATTAATGTTATTTTAAGTGAATTTTCATTCAGACGCAACTTTTCATTGTTTGTGCTTAATACTAATTTCTTCTTGTACAATGTACATATTGTCAATAATGAGCATATTGGCTGGCTCACAAGTGAAAAATCTCTTCAAGCTCCTATAACTACATTTCATTTCAGGTTGAGATTATGGACTGCTATTAATCTGAGAACAGCTTGAGATTATGGACTGCTATTAATCTGAAATTTGTCATTATGATTTCTTTCATTGGTCATTTTTGTGCAAGTGTTATTCTTCTTTATATCCGCCCTTTATCATAACATTGTAGTTGGTACTTGTTGAACATGTTTCAATCACCAATCAACAATTCCAATTAGCCATTTCACGCGGTGTTCGCCCTGACACTCTTATTTTGCGGTTCCTCATTTGGCAAGGTTTGTTCAATCATATAATATCGGAGTTTTTACAGATTACTTTTTGTTGAACAGGTCTTGCTTACTCGAAGCATCTTGCTCCACTATGTTGAGACCATCCGCATCAATGCGGGTTTCTAGAATTTCTTAAAAACCCCAACTTACTTTTTCATCCACATCCATATGAGTTTCTAGAGTTTCTTAATTTACTTTTCACCAACTATTATCTATTATATATATTTAAATATACATAATAATAATAATAATAATAATAATAATAATATGTTATATATTATCTACATATGGGGGGCACTTAATTCTATTGGGAGGGCCACTTAATTCTTCTCCAATGGATGACTACCATCTTTTATATAATACAATATGCATAAAAATATTATGTTGTACATTGTTTATGTATGTATTATATTTTGTTCAATATATACAATATTGGTGTCTATTAACAACTTAAAATAAATTATGAATTTTAATAAAAGATTATTTTTTATTTATTATATTTAATGACTAAAAAATAGCTAAAATGAATATAAAAGAATACAAAAATTAAATTTTTTAACCATTTTCGGTACTATCTAAAAACTATTTTAGATATAAACTAGTTAGTGGGGCCCGTGCAAAAAAATTAAAAAAATGCAAAAGCAGGCCAAATAGGTAGATGAGACCCATTTAATGAGTTTTAGGAGAGTTTGGAAGTTACAAACTCTCCCTTGAGTTTTTTATTTCACCGCTCCCCTACTTTTTCTGACTTTTGTTTCTTAAAAACCCTCTAAGTACAGCCGATGTAGATGCTCTGAGAATTGTAACTCTAGTTTACCTCTAGACTTTTATGTTTATTCATGTTATATCATGGTATGAGTTTATTAGGGGCTGGATTGTTTGAATAAGTTTCTGAAGTGGGCTGGTAGGCCCAAGCCCGTGCCTTGTCCAACGTCTACATTTCCGACCGTTGGAGTCTTTTATAAGCCTTCACCTGAAAACCCTAACCCTTGAGCTCGGCACTGTAGACGACGCTCCAAAAGGAGCCTGGGAGCTCCTCTCCCATGGCTTAAATCAGGAGATTGGCTAGGGTCTTGGGCTTCATTGAAGGAGCTAAGGCTGAGAGAAGAAGATAGAGAGGGGCTTGAGTTCGGGTTCATCAGTGAGAGAGGCTCGTTGAGCAATCTCCATGTGAACCGAACGAGCCTGAGCAGCGATACAGAGAAGACCCTACGGGCTGATGGGAGGACTGAAATGGAGAAGGAGATCCAGCAAGGGCGTTCAAGAAGGATTGGATATTCGAGGACCACCGGTGCTCACCGACGGCGCTGCTGCTACCGAATCGACGAGCTTCTCCGGGCTGAAGTTGCCTCATATCAGGGGGTTCCCATTCCTTGTCTTTCCAATTGCTTAGTGTGCTGATTTTCTTGTTCCTTCTGTTTTATTTTCAGTCTAGTATTTGCCCTCATAGGATCTTTGTATCGTTTGTTCTCGTTTTGCCTATTAGAGCATAATGGATGACATCTAGAGCCGGGGACGTAGGGATTAGCCCGAACCTCGTAAACATGTCGTGTGTCTTGTTATCTTTCCTTTCGGTTTCATTGTTTAGGATTGATCTAGATCCTTCATGTTTAAACCGGACTAATCGACCACTTCGACCCTAACCGGACCTTGAACGAGTGCAACCTTATCATAACAATTGGTATCAGAGCCTATGCTCGATTCGCATCTTTCGCTGCTTACTTTGTTCTCTGAACTGCTGTCCATTGTTTTGTTTTTGCTTGGATTCGAATTTATGCATTTTCTCATGTATTATTGCTGAAATCTGGGCTATATGGACTGATAGGAGGCTGTTTTTCAGGGGCTATATATTCTGAATTGTTGTGCTGCTGTTAAGGGTCTTATTTGTGAATTCTTGCTGAATTTTTCATGTCTAAAATGTTCTTGATGATCCTCTATATGTTATATACGAGTTTCTTGATTTTTAGACTTAGTTATGTGGTCTATTAGAAGGATATATGGACTGTTTTGTTGCTGTCCAGAAACTTTTCTGAGATTTTGAACACTTGCTGAATTTTGCTTTCATGTTTTGATGCTTTAAATTCAGCCCCATATAAGTGTTTCATGGTTTGTCATGTTTTTTCCCTCTTCTATAAGAAATATGAGATGAAGTTCCTTGTGTACTTAGGAATCTTCTTGACTCTTGTTTGCTGAAACATTTGAGTATATCTCTTATTTTTTCAGCCTTTGTGAGTATTATCAAGATGTCTCTCAGTTTCTGTTTGAGTGGAAAAATATGAATTCTCTTAAAAGTTTTTTGTGTTGATGTCTAAATATGCTTCTATATGCTCTATTCTCTCATATCTATGCTAAATTGAAACTTTGAGAGTGTGTATGGCTGCCTACTGAATCTGTGCTCAATTTCAGAAGCTGAAATTCAGTTTTGCTGTTCTATGCCATGATTTTCATGTTATTCCATTCATATGAAATCTATATTGAAGTTCTTGACTATGTTAAGAGTCTTCCTAGCATGTGATACTTGATTGCTGATTTATTTATGTGTTTATCATGGAATTTTCAGCTTCTTAAAGTATCTATATACTTGCTTGTCGATTTCCTCTTGATATGGAGTATATATGAAGTTTTCCTTGAAGTTTCTATGTGCTATTTTTGATGTGCCCTCTCTTCTCTCAATTATCCTATGCCTTCTCCATTATTATCCATTGTGACTTTTACATTATCATGACTTGAGACTCTTGCCTATTCATTTGATTAAGTTTGGTTCTTAAAGTTTTTTGCCATTTGAATTCTTGCTAGAATTCATAAGCTGTTTATTACTCTTGATCACGGTAATATTGATGCTTTCTTTCTTGCTAATTCTATGGTTAAAGTAACCAAACTTGTAAGCCCATCCTTTAGGCTTGTGTGCAACTACTTGTAGCTCTCTTTTCTTGTCTCATGACATGGTTTAGATAGCTTCTCTTGCTTGCCTTGGTCTCTTGTTGATAATGTGTTTTTCCTGACCCTTTATCTTGAGATATTAGGTTCAGTTTCTGTCACATATATGGATATATGTTATGAAATTCCTATCTGCCTTAAAACTGGTTCATTCATTGCATAACTACCTATCATTTTGAGCTATTCTGCACTGCTGCACTCTTATGCTCATTCATGATGTATTTCTGCAAAAGTTTTCATGCTCTTTATCGGTAGTTACATGTGTTTTATAGGCATTTGTTCAGATATGTTTTTCCCTCTCATTTTTTGCATAATTTGAGATGAAATGAAGTGCTGAATGTGTGGAATTTCTATGGTTGCTTGTCTGGTCCAGTTTACAGGAAAATCTTATGATCTTATGATTTTTTGCCAACAGTGATATTTGACGTTGTTCAGTTCCACCTCAGATTTATCTTGTGTTTCTTGCATTTGTTATGGTTAGTTTTGCACTTTTGCTTGTAGATTAACTGTTCTTTACTGCTTCATGCTCTTGGTAGTTTTAAATATTGGCAATGTTCACAAACAATTTTAGGAGCGGAATTTTTCCCTGTCATTTGTAATTGAAAATTTTCATCCAACATGCTCATTAATCAGTGTTATGTTATAATAGGTCAGAATATGTATGCATCTGTTGGTCTCATGTTCACAAACATGTAGAAACATTGGTCTCATGTTCACATACAGTATTCTAACATGGAGCACATTCCTTGATGTTTAAGATGAGTTTTCACTCCAATTCCAGGACATGGATAATGTTAAACATTAAGCTACCACTCCTTTTCTTGGTCCTTGAAGTAACAACTTTGCTGCCAATCTTGGATAACTTTAGCACTTTTATTGACTAAGAGCTTGCCAGGTTTGTGTTTCTAAACTGCCTTTTGTAAACACAACAGATTGAGATAAGGCTGAACAGATTTTCTCAAGATTCACCATACTGTGCTTTGGTGATAAGCACTCCGCATTTTTTTGCTTGGCATTCTTTTGCTTGCTGCCAATACTGCATCTGTCGATTTATGGAGATGCTCAGGTTGGAGTGGCATCATGCTTGCTGAACTGAAATATTTTCATGGTGGCCAGCACTTTGTTTCATGGTAAGCTTTGGTTTCCTACCCACTAAAAGTTGCCTGATTTAACAGAGGTGAGTAATTATTATTTCTATTACGGGTAATTTCAAGTGCATATCCAAATCAAGATATTTGAACTTATTTTGTTAACCAACGTTATAGCTATGAGGCTATGTTTACGAAGGATTACTAGAAATACTAATATTTTATTCTTCTCTTCCCGCCACATCATCCTTCGTAACATTTTCACTTTTATCACTCTATCAATAGCATTTCTAGTATTTCAAAACCTATCTTTTCCTAACAATCCAATTTACAAATATACCGCTCTCCAACAATTATTTTCATTCTCGATTATATTATTATATTTATTTTTTATTATTAAAATATTATTATTAAAATAATATTATTTATAAACTAAATATTACGAACTATATGTAACAAAAAAAAGTGCCATTAATTGGATAAACAAAAGGATGTTACACAAAAACAATGCATAAACTCCATCGCATTTTTTTAAATATTTATGTCATCTTCTTTTAACATTTTATATTTTTAACATTGAAAAAAAATTACAATTAAACTTTTCGATATTATTTTGCGTAATTGTATTCAAATAAAAATATGTTTTTTTTTAAATGGTCAAACATATTCAAAATTAATGTCTATATGTAGAGAAAAATGATTCTAGTATTGTGGTATTTTTTTAAAAAAAAATTACACCTAAAATTACATATATAATATGTAATTTCATTCCACACATTTTGCCCATCTATCGTCTATGTGTTGACATCTGAAGAGAAGCGGCCACTACCACTTTGACACGTGTCCCCCTTTCCTCTGCTTTTCTCCCATCTCCAGTGTTGTGCTACTCTACGTTTTGTGCATTTTCGGCATCAAAACGTTGTTTTGACTGTGGCGTTCCGTAAAAAATAAAAGCGGACTGACACAACCCTTAAACGAGGCCCTGTGGAAGAAACTCCAGTTTTTAGATTGAATTGGAAACAAAAACGCTACTAGGTATGTTTGGAAGACGTGACATGCATAATAAGAGTTGTTTGTGCAGTTTGGTGGACTAACATACACGCTCCATTGGAGGTTGATTGTTCAAGTGGGCAAATTATCAAAGTAGAAGGGACACAAAATTATCAATATACTTTTTTTTTTTGCCACTAGAACTAATTCGACACATGGCGGCTCCTCCTTAAATGAGGTTTATGTGGCGGATTCTCATTCAGTGTAGTCCCATTTTATTTTTAATGATAAAAAATATGAAATCTCCTAAATAATTAATTTAAATTAATCAATTATCAATTATTATTTTTTAAAAATCTAATCCATATCTATTTCCCTATTTCTAGGTCTTATGTGGCAAATTTTCATTTAACCAATCCTAAATGTAATTTTTGTATTAAATATAGGCCAATCTTAATTAATTCTTTTTATTTATACATTATTTTTTAAAGCTATTTTATGCAAATATTTTTTTTTTCTGTTTAAAAGATGAATTTTAGTATGCTAGAGATGTTATTGATAAAATGGAAAAAGTAATAATGGGATGCTAAAGAGAAGAATAAAATATTAGTATTGCTAGTATCTCTAGTCCTTGATAAATCTCTTGATAAACATGGTCTTAGACTAACACTGCCGCATTGCTGTGTAATTTTGTAGATTTGCTTATCCGTGTCACCATGAAAAATATGAATCCTGAGATGGAGAGTTTGTTGTATGATTTATTTGTTTCCTTGCACAACAAACAGGTTGTATTACATGGTCTATCTATATGCTACAAGCACAGATATTTGTGTTCCCACTCCTAAAAGCTAGCCATTAGAGATAGTGGGGCTCCCACTTATATACCCACGTCGGGATTCATGACTCTTCCCGATATTGGATATAAGGTGTCCCATACCACTATATATTCATGTTACATTAGTGTTTGGAAATCCTCTCTGTTTGGATCTACAGGATCGAATTACTCGGTAAAGAAACCAAGGTATTTGTGATCCCCTGTCGTCTAGGTTTTTTTTTTTTAAAAAAAAATTGTTCTATTTCTCTTTAAAAAGTTTCTAGCGCGTATATAATTTGTAGTTTGATGAATGATAGACTCGGCAAGTATCCTTTTCAACTGACTAGGTGACCAATTGGGATGAGGTTGATGCTCCTTTGATATTGTTGATAAGAATGTCTTTCTTCTTGAACTATGACAACAAATCTGTTATACTTGTTCTTACTGTTTTTACTATTGACAATTTTAGGTGGGAGGAAAAGGAGTTGATATTCTCGTGAAGGAATTTGTAGGATGTTTTTCATCTATTGTCTTAATATGTTACCTTGAAGGAAAAATGTCGGATTGGGGTTGATCTACTAATTCACCATATTCACAATGGGGAAAACACTCAAGTTCTCTAACCTCCCGGTCGGATGCTTCACTGATCTATCTTCTTGCAAAGAGTTTCTCTCTTACAACTCCAATTTTGAATGATTTATATTTTACGTAGTGTTCCATGTTATGAATGCAGGAGGAAAAGTCTCGATCCTAAGATGGAATGTTCCATGTCCCAAAATCGGAAATTTTATGTCCCTAAATCACAAGGAAGATCTATAAAGGGGGAAATCCCAATCCCGAGAATGAAAATTGTCATTGTCCCGAGGATGAAAATGGAAAAGTTCTGATCCTAAAAAGGAATGTCCCCTGTTTGTGAAATGGAAGATTGATGTCCCTAAATCTCAAGAAAGGTCCTGAAAAAATGGGAAATCTTATTTCCGAGAACGAAAAGTCTCTGTTTTGTCTAAAAAAAATGGAAAAGTCCTGAAAGAGAATGTTCCATGTCCCTAAAGCGGAAAGTTTATGTCCCTAAATTACAAGGAATGTCTATAAAGGGGAAATGCCAATCCCGATAATGAAAATCGTCCTTGTCCCTATAATGAAAATGGAAAAGTTCTAGTCTTGAAAAGGAATTTCCCATGTCCGTGAAATGGAAGATTGTTGTCTCTGAATCTTAAAGAAAGTTTGAAAAAAATGGGAAATCTCATTCCCAAGAATAAAAAGTCTCTGTTTTGTCTCAAAAAATAGAAAAGTCTCGAAAGGAAATGTTCCATGTCCCTAAATCGGAAAGTTTATGTCCCTAAATCACAAGGAAGGTCTAAAATATGGGAAATCCCAATCTTGAATGAAAATTGTTCCTGTCTCGAAAATGAAAATGGAAAAATTCTGGTCCTGAAAAGGAATGTCCCAAGTCCGTGAAATGGAAGGTTGTTGTCCTTGAATCTCAAGGAAAGGTCCTGAAACAAGGGAAATCCCATTCCTGACAACGAAAAGTTCCTGTTTTGTCTCAGAAAAGGAAAAGTCTCGAAAGGTAATGTTCCATCTCCCTAAACCGGAAAGTTTATGTCCCTAAATCATAAGGAAAGTCTATGAAGGGGAAATCCCAATCCGGATAATGAAAATTGTCCCTGTCCCGATAATGAGAATGGAAAAGTTATGGTCATGAAAATGAATATTTTTCCATGTCCGTAAAATGGAAGGTTGTCGTCCCTGAATCTCAAGGAAGGTCCGGAAAAAAGGGGTAATCTCATTCCTAAGAACAAAAAGTCCCTTTTGTCTCAAAAAATGGAAAAGTCCCGAATGGGAATGTTTCATGTCCCTAAATCGGAAAGTTTATATCCCTAAAAATGGAAAAGTCCCAAAAGAGAATGTTCATATCCCTAAATCGGAAAGTTTATGTCCCTAAATCACAAGGAAGGTCTAAAATATGGGAAATCTCAATCTTGAATGAAAATTGTCCCTTTCCCGAGAATGAAAATGGAAAAGTTCTGGTCCTGAAAAAGAATGTCCCATGTCCGTGAAATGGAAGGTTGTTTTCCCTGAATCTCAAGGAAAGGTCTTGAAAAAAATGGGAAATCCCATTCCCGAGAACGAAAAGTCCTTGTTTTGTCTCAGAAAATGGAAAAGTCCCGAAAAGGAATGTTTCATGTCCCTAAACCGAAAAGTTTATTCCCTAAATTACAAGTAAGGTCTATATGTAGGGGGAAATCTCAATCCCAATAATGAAAATTGTCCCTATCCCGAAAATGAGAATGAAAAACTTCTGGTCATGAAAAAAAATTTCCCATGTCCTTAAAATGGAGGTTGTTGTTCCCGAATCTCAAGGAAGGTCCGGAAAAAAGGGGAAATCCCATTCCCAAGAGCATGTCCCTGAAAGAAAAAATTATTGTCCTTAAATCAAAAGGAAGGACCGGAAAAATGGAAAATCTGAATCCTGATAGCTACATGTCCCTGTCCAATTTTTGGTAAGTCGCTGTTTCGAAACGGAATGTCAAAAGTCCGTGAAATGAAAAGTTGTTGGCCCTAAATCACAAGGAAGGTCTGGAAAATGGGAAATCCCAATCTCGAGAATGAAAAGTCCATGTCCCGTCTCGATAATGGAAAAGTCGTGGTCCAGAAAAGGAATGTTCTATGTCCTTAAACCAAAAAGTTGTCCCTGTCTCTAAATTGAAAAGGAATGTTCCATGTCCTTAAATCAAAGGGAAGGTCTAAAAAGAGGGAAATTTTAATCCTGAGAATAAAAATTGTCCCTGTCCCTTCTAAAATGTGGAGAAATTCTAGTCCCAAAAAGAAATGCCCCACGTCTGTGAAATGGAAACTTGTTGTCTCTGAATCACAAAGAAGGTCCGAAAAAAAGGGGAAATCCCATTCCCGAGAACGAAAATGGCATGTTTTGTCTAAAAAATGTAAAAGTCCCTGTCCTCGTCCAAGTCTCTGAACCACAAGGAAGTTCAGTTGCATCTTGTAAAAGTTATATATTTTTTCGCTTCAAATTCTCATGGTAGCAACACAAACTAGTGGGTTTTAATTGGTGCCAACTTCTCCACCCAAAAAAAAAAATTGGTGCCAACAAGGATTTGACATTGCTCATTTCCACGACAGCTTTATTTAACCAATCCTAAATATAATTTTCATTTAACCAATCCTAAATATAATTTTTGGCAAATTTTCATTTAACAAACTAGTGGGTTTTAATTGGTGCCAACAAGGATTTGGCAAATTTTCATTTAACCAATCCTAAATATAATTTTTTGTATTAAATATAGGCCAATCTTAATTAATTCTTTTTATAGAAAAAAAGAAAAAGAAATCATGACTAAATAAAACCAATTAGGCATTAACTTATATTGGAAGACTTTTAATTTTATGATTAATTTAATTTTCTCATATTTAAAATTATATATAAGGATGTCAAACTTGAGATTTATCACTAATTCCATAATATATATATATAATCTTTTTATTTACATTATTTTTTAAAGCTATTTTATGCAAATATTTTTTTTCTGTTTACAAGATGGATTTTGGTATGCTAGAGATGTTATTGATAAAATGGAAAAAGTAATAATGGGATGCTAAAGAGAAGAATAAAATATTAGTATTCCTAGAATCCCTCAACATTCCTTGATAAATATGGCCTTAGACTAAGATTGTTGCAGTGCTGTGGAATTTTGTAGATTTGCTTATCCGTGTCACCGTGAAAAATATGAATCCTGCAATAGAGAGTTTGTTGTATGATTTATTCGTTTCCTTGCACAACAAATAGGTTGTATTACATGGTCTATCTATATGCTACAAGCACAGATAAAGAAGCAACTCTACATATTTACATTCTTGTATACTATCACTGTTGATCTCACTATATTTCGAACTCATATCAGGAGGGATTCGGTAGATATAGAGGCGTGCCCACTTCAGTGTTCAACTTTCAAGTGTACAATCTTATCCTTGTCTTGATCTGTTTCCGACATAAGGGGCATACTGTAAGCATTCTGCCACACTCCTTGCACGTCTACCACGCCAACAAAATTGTTTGAGAAATCCAAAGTGCGTGTGATAAGTTCAAAAATCATAGTTAGATTGAAATGCTTACCGTGTGACCACATTGAAATGCCATGTTCTTCGGATTTGTCAAGCATACGGGGCAGGCCTTTGAAACACAATAACCAAAGCAAGATCATATCAATAATCATAAAGGGACTGTTTACTGTTCTGATGTAAAATTGAAATGGAGCTGATTCTGCTTCATGTTCTAACCTCGTCTGTAGAGGTGGTTGTTTTGGTGTTTGGCTCAAAGCTCGCAACCAGTGGTACCTGTTCATGAACCCCACAAGGAGGTGGAAGTGGCCTAGTTCTTCGTCCTTGCTTAACTTTCCTGCAAGTCTACATATTCAGCATTTGCAAGAGAAAATTACAAGACATAAACCAAGCAGATTGTTCCAAGTCTGAGCATACCCGGTCAGCTGAATTTGCTGTGTGGCACGGTACTGAAACGGGATCTCCATTAAAGCAGCTAACGCAAATGCTGCTTCTTTTTTGGATCTGTCATTGTTGTCTGACATGATCTTTGTGAAATTGACAAACTGCATTCGACACCGACAACATCACAAAAACAGTATACTTTTGAACAGTCGATGCAAACATATGGTAGTGTTGCTTGATTACCTGGAAGTTATCGAATTCACGCTGATAAATGTTGTCATCAAATTGTTGCATAGCATCCCATGGTCCATCTCCGACTCCCACCAAAACAATCGACAGAGGATAATGGCTATTATAAACAAGTGATGTAAAAAGAGAACAATCAACCCAGGGTTCGAATCCATTCTTTGCTTATATCTTACAATGTATACAAATCGTTACCTGGCAGCAATGATTGAATCTATAGTTGCTTGCTCTTGTGGACTGAACCCTCTAGGCTGTATGTCAGGACTCCTTGTGACCTAGGTGATCGAAGAACAAACGATGCTAAAAGGGGACAAACATCCTTCATTACCAAAATGTGGAGTTGTAACTACAAATTTGTGCACCTGTCCATCGGCGATGATCACAAGGACATGATATTGCCCATTGTTCTCCTCCACAATGTCAATCGCTGCATCAATAATCGGAGCGAAGGAAGTTGGACCTGCAAATGAAGCTAACTGATAAGAACTTGAATGGCCTATTCAGAGCTATCCGAGTCAGTCATAGTCGATGATTTTCAAGCCGAAGATTCCTTCTTGTGATTGTCATTTCATAATTGAAGTGCTCATAGCTATCAATGACTAGACAAAATACCTGATAAATTGACATAAGGAAGCATTTCTTTGTACCGTGCAAGTGCTTCCTCGAAACCATTACAAGGACGGTGATCAGGGTAAAAGCTGAATACATGTTGATCGCTTGTTGTAGCTGCGTAATAGAAATGTAAATTCAGAATGGAAATGCAAAGACACCGTGATCGAATTGCTAGTCAAAATGACACCAAGAGCAACGTGAATCAACTAACCATCCCCAAATCCGAAGCAAGGAATCAAGTTGTCATCATCAAAGGGAGACAGTGTGCGTCCAATGATCGAAATGGCTTGTTCGTATGGATTGGGATCTCTGCCAATGGCATGTAAGCTTCTTCGGTGAAACGAATATTTCCCTACAAGCACAAGAACAAGCACCCAGTGGCGGATTCTGAAGCAGTTAGTTAAATGGGCGGAAAATTAATCCTTATTTTTTTTCGAAAAAATCATCAAGGAATGTGTAACTAGAATAAAAACATAAATCGTGCATACTTTATTTCACGGTTTTCAAATATTTTAATATAACATACTAATTTGAAGTTTTAGGGTTTAATTACATGATTAAGTTATGAAGTTTAACAAATTATAATTATGATAGAAGTATATCAATGATGTGGAAAATAATTTATATTGGTTTAGTTTTAAAATGTTTATAACTTTTTAATCAAGTGTCGGATTTGAAGTTATTGACGAGAGAAATATGTATATTAAATTTCATTTTTTATTGGAGGGCGACTGTCACCCTGGTGCCAAAGAGGATCTGCCCCTGCAAGCACCTACTTACAGTCTTACACATTTCCCAAATAATCAGCAAATTAACAAGCTAACCTACTAAAAATAGATAATGAGATTAGATTAATAATCAAGGTTTACCTGTCCACTCATTGCTTTTAGTGAAATCAACCCCAAGAATTAGGTTTGATGACTCAAGTCCAGCTTCTCTTAAAGAATCAATCACCTACAAATCATAACACCTTTATCGCAACAAATTCAAAATTCAAAATTCCAATTCCAATAATGTTATATGAGAGCATGGAAACCTGATCCAATGAGCTGAAATTATCGGGTATGCAAGCGGGTCGCTGCCCGGTTCTGCGGGTCGGATTCGGATCAATTGAGGTTGTTCTTGCATAATAGGAGGATTGGACAGAAACATTTTCTGCCGCCGTATGATCATAACTTGATTCTGAATTTCCCATTGAGAAAAACTATATCAAACTAATATTTACCAGAAAAATCAGATACAGATCCTGCATTCAAATATTTTGATCAAATTAGATATATCAAACACCAAGAATAAAAAAATACAGTATCCAGATTACAGAACCAGCTGGGTTCTTCCAAATTTCTGAAACCCACACTAAAACCCAAATCAAGTTTGCTTTTTTTTTTTTCCTTCCGCCGCTGATGAGTGAACAAGAAACCCACATGTAAAAAACAAATCCCAAAACAGTAATCGTACACATACCGGCTACAGAGAGGTGGGGTACCCAAAGAGGAACAAATTAAAGACAGAGAAAGGAGGGGTCTTGGTTCTTGAATCTTGATGAGGGGTAAAGGTTGAATCTTTTTATCTAATTTCCGATGGGAAACGTGTGAATTGAATTGGCAAGAGGAAGCACAGGAGGAAGAAAAGGAGGATCAAATCAAATGAATGATCGAAGTTGCCGGTCATCGTGGGTTACTTAATGCTAAAATGATGATGCGCTAAAGATGAGAGATGAGGTAAGGTGTATTAGGTAATCCAACAAGGCAAAGAGCCCCAATTGCAAGCGCCAAGTTGAGAGAGAGAGAGGTTGTGTGTTGTGTGTCTCTCGCCGTTTTGAATGCGTGAGCGTGTCGTTTTGTGTTCTCTTCTCATAAACGGCGGCGGTCCTCCGTTTTCCACGCGCAAACAGTGTCTTCATTTTTATTTACGAAAACATCCCATTTGTTGAGATATTTTGATTTTTTGTCCCTACTTTATTTCTTTTACATTTTGTACCCCTAGCTTACTTGTGTTTGTTTTTATTGGGGTGTTAAAAAATGTCATGCTATAAATAGGTCAACGGTAGTTGGTAACCCCTAAAGAAAAAAAACACACACATTGATGAGTAATTTTTATAAATTGTTTTTGGCCCATTTGATAAATTTTCCTATTCTATTCCATCTATTTGGCTATTTATTTGATTTTATTTTGGCTTACATACTCATGAAGTCAAATAAGTTGACAAAAAAACAAATCTTAATGAGCTGATAATTGGGCCATTTAGTTTGGGATCAGGTCAAATCAGTTAAAGATTAGGTTGAGTCATTGCCGACTCAAGTGTCTTTTAGTGAAAAACAATTTTGTTAATGTAATTTGTTTTTATATATTTTGAGTTTTAGTTTATTTCCAGTTGGTTTGAGTTTTGGTCATTTTGAATATTGATTCAATTTGATCAAGTCATATTAGTTTTTGAACGTGAATTTTTTATCCAAAATAACTAGATAAGATGTTTTTTTATTATCTACAAAAGATAAAAAAAATTATATATCTCTACAATAATTATTATCTTCTAAAAATAAATTCATATATAGTGAAAATAGATAATAGTCTTTAAAATTAGTTAACATCTACTAAAAATATATACATATCTAATCAAATCGGGTCAAATTTTATCTTATGCATATATAGATATATTGATTAAATAGAGTTAGAATAAAAATTTATCTTATGCATATATTTTAAAATTAGTTAATATATTCTAAAAATATAACCATATATAATCAAATTGGGTCAAATTTTATCTTATGCATATGTAGATATATTGGTTAAATAGAGTAAGAATAAAATTTTATCTTATGCATATATTGATTATTTTAAAAATTGGTGATTGGTTCATACGACTACGATTAAGGAGCAGCCGACATGTATCTCAGGTGACTTCCCCTTTATTATATACAACTACTTCAGTACCCGCACTGTGTGCGGTTTTTTTTAATTTAAATAAATTTAATAATTAAAAATTTTATCTTGTAAAAATATGTTCATATATAGTGAAAATAGGTAAAATCTTATCTTATATAATAGTCTTTAAAATTAGTTAATACGGATTATCTTCTAAAAATATATCTATATCTAATCAAATTCAGTCAAATTTTATCTTATAGTCTTATACATATATAGATATATTGATTTAATAGAGTTATAATAAAAAAATTATCTTATGCATATATTGATTAATTCAAAAAATTGTGATTGGTTTATACGACTACGACTACGAGTAAGGACCTTTAATTATGTATAATTGATGATGTTCTTAAGTTGGGTCAAAATAAGAACTTGACCAAAAGTAATAAAATGCAAGGGAACTTAAGTTTCCGTTGGGACGTGGTCCATCTCACCGGAAAACGACACCGTCTCTTTTTAAATTGCTAAGAGCATTCTCGATGGATGCTCTATTTCGGAGAATTTTACAATTTTAAAGAATCTATAAACTCTTAATTTAGACGAGTTTAGGATGATGTGTCAATCTTAGAGGCATTTTAGGAGTCTTGACCAATCATATTTTTTTTGTCATTTTTCTTTGATTTTCTTTAATTCTCATTTTTTCTTCTTTTTCCTTTAATTCTCTTTTTTATTTAATTTTACTAACTTCTATATCTATATAATATAGAAGAGTTTAGGATAATGTGTCAATCTTAGAGGCATTTTAGGAGTCTTGACCAATCATATTTTTTTTGCCATTTTTCTTTGATTTTCTTTAAATCTCATTTTTTTCTTCTTTTTCCTTGAATTCTCTTTTTTATTTACTAACTATTGGGCTTAATTCAAAACATTGAATTAAATCTAATATAACTATTGGGCTTAATTCAAATTTATTTACTAACTATTGCGCTTAATTCAAAATATTGAATATAACTATTGATTATGACACATCACATTTAAACAATGTTATAATTGGTATTATTTTTACTGAATAATTTAAAATATCTATATTTATGTATTATACTTTACATAAGATTTTTAAAAAATAATTTTCTGAGATAATTATAAGATACATTTATTGTAAAGTTTTTTATGATTTTATCTTAACATTTATTAATATTTTATATTATTTTTATATATAATATTTTAGTTTTAAAAAAAAACGCGCCATGGCGCGGGAATCGTACTAGTATTGGACTTATTTTTTATCCAGCAATTTTTAAAACTCATTCCCAAAATAGATATAGTCATATAGGGTGTATTTTCTATTTTTGCAGCATTTTTTTTTACAGTTGATGGAGTAGTTAAAGCAGCGTAATTTTTTGGGTTAAATATATGTTAATAAGCTAGTATGGTGTTTAGTAACCAGTGATGAAAACTTGTGAATAAAAAAACAAAACCTCTAAAAAGCTTGAGTGAATAGTTGTTGAAAATATACGATTTTAAAAACTAATTAACGAAAATCTTATATTTATTTCATATAAAACTATATAATATCAAAATAAAAAACTCCAAAAAAACTAATAAGTGCACTAAAAGAGCCTAAATCAACAAAAAAAATGTCAATTTGAAAATACATCAAAAAATGTCAATAATTTCAATTAACCATTCTTCAAATAATGAAATTGTTAGAGTTGCCACAAATATTTTTTTGGAGAAGATTAATTTTTATTCCCATTTGAAGAAAATTTAAGGAGTCTGTTTTTAATTCGTCTATACCTCTTCTAGAAGAAACGAGGTGAAATCTCGTCTGTGTTCAAACTCGTCGAACCCTGTTGCCGGAGAAACCTCAGCTCCGGGGGAATCTCCGGTGAATCCTTCTGGTATCAGTGATCAGAAGTCAAGTAATTATGGAAGTAATTAATTAGCTCGTTGCTTAATTCATCTTCATCGATCCATCAATATTCAGATCATCAGATGCATTCACTAATCGATCGATAAATATCTCACTAAATCTAAATAATCAAAAATTAAGGCTGAATCATACATCAACATTGATCCTATCTACAGCTGAGCTCGCAATTAACAGCAGATGACCAAAATCAATCGATCGATGCGTTTTATCCCAAACTCTAATCACCAAATGATAAACAGAAAAAGCGCATTATAAACCTAATCGGATGGAATCCAAAAAATCCCCCAATCGGATCAATCAATCTCTTTGATCTTCGTCTTTTCGCAAATATCGCAAATGCTTTCATCTTCTGATCATTAGAATGCACGCCCTGCGACTTCTGCAGACGGTATCCAAAAATACACGAATTGATCGAAACGAATAATTCAAATTAGCTAGCTAGTTCTTGGTTCTCACCGCTGCTGTATACTTGAAGAATATAGGCTTCATTCTAGGCCCTACGAACCGGATGAACGCGCCCTTGTTGCGCCCCTGCACAAGCAAAAAACGAGCAAAATTCGATGAGATCTCGTCGCAGTGAAGCCAAGTATGGCTCCAGCCAAATCAATACATTACCTTCCCACAGTAATTCGGAGCTGAAAACACAGTGATTACTTGACCTAACTGCTGAATTTCGTAGCCCTCGGCTTTAACTTCATGAGATCGTACTACTAGTTCTGCAATTGACATTAAGGTTATACATGTATATGTATAACAAGTGTTACATAAACAACAAGTCATATCCATATATACCTAAATTGTTGTCTTCTAGGAACTTCTTCGTCGCACATGTACTAAAAGTCCGACCATGACGACCACCACGAGGACCGCCCTTTCGGGACCAGCAAAGTGGATCATTCCACAGAAGTTCACACATCAATCCTATCAATGATTGAATGAATTAGCTTATGATCAATCATAACGACGACAATATATTACCATATATATATACCTTCTCCGGGAGGCTCACGAAATCGATCTATCTTCTTAATGTCAGCAAGTGTGACTCCAGCTTTATTAGGAACACCTCCATGTACAACAAGGATCTTGTTGTTGATTACATGAGCCAGTGGAAGGCAACGGAAAGCGTCAGCAAAGTATTCGACGAAGTCCTTGTCCAGCTTCGTCTTAACCTCTCTCGCGAACCCATACTTTTCGTTCATGGCCCTGGCTTCATGGTTTCCTCTAGTCAAATACACAGCTGGATTTGTTCACATAAGATGTATATATAGTTAAGTAAAACACTCGTTGGATCATATCAATCGCGACAATTCAACTAAAAATCGACTCACCGGATGGACACATGCACTTGAACAAAAACAATGTCAGGATGACCTCCACCGAATACGCGCCTCTATCAACAAAATCACCGTTAAATATGTAAGGATTGTGTGCGGAGGGCAGCCCATTCATCTCAAATAGCTTCAGAAGATCGAAAAACTGCAACAACAGCAACAACAACAACAACAGCAGCAACGAATTCACTTTTCCATGAGTTGCAACAAACAAGTTAAGATATATATATATATATATATATATATATATATATATATATATATATATATATATATATATATAGGGAATAACCTGGCCATGTAAATCACCACAAACTGTTATATGCTTTCCATCGGGCACAGTAATGTCGACTAGCGATGGCAATGGGCGTAGCAAGTCCCTAGTGTTCTTGATTATCTTGCGTACACATCTTAACAAAAATGGACACAAATTAATTAATCTCAACCTAGCTAGCTACATCAACCTGATTAAACCCTAAGTGTGGTGTGTGTATATATGATTGGATTAATGGAGTTGTGTTACAGATACTACCTTTTATCCAAGCTCTTTTGTTTCTTGAAGTCCTCTATCTTTTCCTTGACGAAATCTAAGGTGAAATTTCCTTCCTGTGATTCGAAATCTGTCACAGAAAGTGAAAAAAGGGGCAACTTTTGTGTTAAAGAAACCCTAATTTGATACGGAACCCCAATCGAACAAATTAAGCGAGGCGTGAATGTCTGATACGTACCAATTAGAGAGGGAAGCTCGGCGTCGGCGTCGGCGTCGGAGACCTTCAACTTCTTCGGGGGGTCAGGATCGATGACCTGCATTGTCGCAAAACATGAAAACCAACACGAATTGAAGATCGATTAATTAGTCCTGTCTAAGACAATTAATTGATTACCTCCTCGACATAGTCGGAATCGGCAAGTGACGAATCCTCATCCTCTCTCGGCCTGCGGCGATACCAACCAGGAGGAGGAGGAGGGATGTTCGGTGATGGATTTCCGGCACGATCTTGAAAGGCGCTGGGTTGAGATCCCATTGATCGACTACCTTTCTTTTCTTTTCTTTTTTAATTTTTTTCTTTTGAGGGTAAAGTAAGATCAAAATAGAACGAAGGAATAACAGTTTGAGATCAAAATAAAGGATATGCCTTATATATAGCTCCGCTACTAGATACCGATATAGAGTAGAAATTATCATAAAATAGATAAATCAATGACAAGTATTTCATTGATTTATCTATTCTATGATAATTTCTACTCCGTATCGGTATCTAGTAGCGCAGCTACATATAAGGCATATCCTTTATTTTGATCTCAAACTGTTATTCATTCGTTCTCTTTTGATCTTACTTTACCCTCAAATCGCGCCTAGGCGCCGCCTCGACACCGCCTAGGCGACAAGGCACCTAGGAATTTTTACGCCTTCCGCCTAAGTGTCGCCTAATCCCACCTAGATGTCGTATAGTCCCCGCCTAGCCCTACCTAGGTGGGTGATTATTTAGATTTAGTTTCTTGGAGAGATATTAGTCAACTTATAGTTTTTTTATCCCCTAAGTCGAGATGCATTTAGTTTTGATTCAAGCCTATGGTTTCGGATTTTAGGAGGTTAAAAGTTATCAGTCGGACGAGCGCTACATTTATTGACTTTAGTGTTAGTTAAGCACACCAAATTTGGATTTATGAGTGATATTATAGATATTACTACATTAAATAAATTACTGACATGTTCTATCCATTGAAATATGGGAAATAATCAAGTTTAGTCTAAGTTCGCCTAGACGCCCGCCTACCTGCCTAGGCGGCCGCCTAGCGCCTTTTAGAACACTGAATACTTGACATAATCCTCTTATCGGATGAAAGATGCTTAAATAATCGACAAACAGACTAAGCTAGATACAAGTAAATAAAAGCAAAATGAGGACACAATACAAATACAAAGGTTCGGACCATAATTGAGCATAACGATGAAAAAGAGTAACATATGAAAAAAGTCGAGGAAGACTATTGGGTGAAATACACTTCCACGGTGTCTCGCCGCCAATGAGACAGGAGCAGAAACGCAGGGAAGTAACATCTCCTAGGAAAGTGTGGATCAAAGACGTTTCCCCGCCTAGATGAGGAATCTTCAGAAGCCACAAACACAGCCACGACAATCTTGATTAACAATGTGTTTGAGACTGCAACTTCATCCGGAACTAAACTTAGTCCCATCATAGCCAACGACTCCACCAAGCTGGGCATATTGAGCAATAAGCAAAAAGAACGAAAACAATCAAACTGGATCTATCTGGTTAAAGTTTCAATATTCTTTTCGATTTTCTATTACATTTTCCATTTAATTTTTTCAATTTTGGATCATCGAAATTTGAGACTCCACCTAGATGAGGAATCTTCAGAAGCCACGAACACGGCCACGACCCTCTTGATTAACAAGGTGCACGAGACTGCAACTTCATCCGGAACTAAACTCGGTCACATCATAGCCAACGACTCCACCAAGTTGGGCATATCGAGCAATAAGCAAAAAGGACGAAAACAATCAAACTGGATCTATTTGGTTAAAGTTTCAATATTCTTTTTGATTTTTTATTACATTTTCCATTTAATTTTTTCAATTTTGGATCATCTAAATTTGAGAAGCACACAAAACAAGCGTGCAAGATAAACTTCATATCAAGTATGGTGTTAATTTTTTTTTAATATAAAGTAATAATTTGAGATCATACATGCTTAAAACTCGATAGGCTGACAAATTGACAGATAGAAAATTGTCGAAACATACAACAGAATACAAAAAGATGTGCAATAAAATAGACTGCAGACATCCTGCAAAAGACGAATCAAGTATGGTGTTTTCATATTTTTCTTTTCCCTTTTCTAAATCTTTGACACGGTGATTATGGATTCACATTTTTTTTCCTAATATTATCTTATTGTTTAAATTTTTAACTATTTTTACCAACCGTTTATAAATTTACACTGTTTATAATTTTAGTCCGTTCATTAACTCCGCCCCGTACGAACCCAATTGTGTTTTAATTTATGTAAATCAGAATTTAGGCAGAGATCTTAAAGCTTCTTTCTTTCCCTTTCTTTGTCTTTTTTTGGAAAAAAAAATTATGTTGTTTTATCACTTTTCAGTTTTCACATCCATGGCGATGATGGTCTTTCCCTTTCTTTGTCTTTTTTCAGTTTCCCTTTCCTGAGCAGAGCTCAACTCTGGCTTTCTCCCTTTGGGGAGTATGGTCCTTCAGAAACAAAATTATGTTTGACAACAACGATACCAGAAATTCAGATGATTGGATCAAATACATTGAACAACTAGGAAAAAGCTGGAAAAAAGCTCAAAGCGAGATTCTTGATGAATATGGCTACCGAAAAACCACCCACCCACCAGATAAACAGAAGAAAACAAAAGCTTGTGAAATGGAAAAAACCTAAAGATGGATTTGTGAAGCTTAATTTTGATGGAGCAAAAGTCGACTCTGGCCTTGCTGCCTCGGGTTTTGTCATCCGTGACTGCCTTGGTAGGGTTCTTACTTGTGGAGCTCAAGGTCATGGCAAGGCCTCAGTCTTACAGGCCGAGTGCTTCGGTCTCCATGCCGGTCTTCGTGAAGCCATTAGGATGGGCTGCTCGCACTTGGAAGTGGAGGGTGACTCTTTGTCGATTATCAACGCTTGCAAAGGAATCTGGAAGGTTCCATGGGAGATCGAGATATTGGTTTCGGACGCCCTTGGATTATGCAGGTCCTTCGCCGATGTCTCATTTTCTCACATTTACAGGGAAGGAAACAGTGTGGCTGATAGGATGGCTCACATCGGATTTACATCTACACTTTTCGTTTCGTCCCCTCCTGTTGAGATCTACTCTCTCGTCCGTCAGGACGCTCTTGGGCGTTGGTTCAACCGAGGTTGACCAAGCCCAAATATTTACCTTGTATAAAAAAAAAAGTTTTCACATCCATGGCACGTACGAATTGAAAAATGTCTCAATTTTCTACTCATTTAGGGAGTATTCAAACTCGGTATTAGCTTACCCAGTAAGCTTTATACTCCGTATTCAAAGTATTAGCTTACCCAGTAAGCTTAATACTCCGTATTTTCTGAATGGTGATATTTTAGGGGTGTTATTATTTACCCCACAATTTTTTACTATTAACACCACAAATTTAATTTTTTGCTTTGTGCTTCTCTTGAAGCATAGCCTTATGACTCATAAGTCACAGGTTTGCGCCTCAAGAGTCACATATGTTTACCTTTGGTGTGATGTTCTTTTTAGTGTTATATGTCTGATTCTCACGAGTCACAGCCCTGCACCTCAAGAGTCATAGGACTGCGCCTCTTGATGCGCATATATTTATAAAAAAAACAACAAAAAATAAATTTGTGGTGCCAATAGTAAAAAAAATGGGTGTATTCAACACCTGCTTATTTTAGTTGACTATTAACTTATTAAACAAAATATAAAAGTGGAAAAAAACCAATAAAGTGAGTATATGTATGATTAGTGACGGCCGCAGAACTCTTTGAAAAGTGGGGCGAAATTTCAAACTTGTAAATTTGATGTACTCAATACGAAAATAGCACTACTATAATTAAGGCCTAAGGTAGCGGCTATAAACCGCCACAATAGATAAGAAAACCGCTTCCAAAGCCCTGTTGTGGTGGTTTTTACCCGCCTCTGTTGCTCGGGTTGCATTAAGTCTATTGTGGCGGTTTTACCATCTATTGTGGCGGTTTTTTATGAAAACTCAAAACCGCCACAATAGGTAGATAAACCGTTACAATAGCCCTATCTAATGCGGCGGTTTTTTCAAACCTATTGTGGCGGTTTTCTGATCTTATGTGGCAATTTTCTGTTCTAATGTGCCGGTTTTCTTTTGTAACGTGACAGTTTTTTGATCTAATGTGGCGGTTTTATGAATTATACTGAAACGGTTTTAGAACTGTTGAAGCGGTTTTTATTTATTTATGAACCGATTATATTTGCTATTGTGGCAGTTTTTAAATTTTATTTTCATGCATTTTATATATTAATTGTAGCAGTTTTTGCTATTTATGGTTTATGAAATTGAGAATAATAATAATATACAAAACTTTCATTAATAGAAATGAACCACCATATATACACACATATATATAACCATATTATAATATATCCATTACATCAAAATATATATTCACTAATAACTTAATATATAAAATTCAAATGTATCAATATCTAAAATTTATTCTCAAAAGAATACATTTAAGTGTATCCTAATTAAAAATATAATACAGAAAATTCAAGAGTACATAGCATCACTTGTGTATTAGAATTCATCTTCTCGTAGCGTAGGTACACATCTTGTAAAGTGGAAGCAACTTGTTCAAACTGGATGAAAAAAGTGAAAACAACAAATAATCGTGATGTTAGTAGCTAAAAAATAGCAATATTCTACATCTTACTAGCTCAAAAATGTATGGTTAGCTGGTTAGATTGATCTAAATATGGACACATAATGTAGCGTCTAAAAATAGTTCAATATACATTTCAGTAAAGAATTTTACCAAAATATTCTCATTAGTGTAGAAAACACTGGACAATTCGGCTTTGAATATGGTTGAGACTTTTGTGGCCTCGGAATGCAACGTGAGCAAATTCTTCTAATTCTTTTATCGCAACCTGTAACCAAACAATAACCCAACAAATGATTTCAGCATATACAAGATTTTTTTCAGCATAGATATCAATATAAGGCATATATCTTATACAAGTCAGAAATCAGCCGTTCCCGTTTACCTAAAAGGTGATAGAAACTCAAGAATTTGTTTACCACCATTCAGTATTTTTAGACACACTGAAAAACGTCAAAGGTCCCAATCAAACATTTGAAAAGCAAAGATAATTCACAAGATAATATAATCACAAATCTGAAAACACATCAAGCGACAACCTTTTCTGTCTTACTGTTTTTCATCCTCGTAAGGGAATATTGTTTATTGAGATACAGGTGTAGCATATGTTGATTCAAGCATCACATGTTATCACTTAACAGGGGTAACGTAGCAACTCATCAAAGGTCACATAGCAACTTAACTCCTGTATGCCTCATCGCCTTGGAAGTCTAAGCTTTCATCCAAATGCATATAAGTTTGAAAGAGACAAAAGCAATGCATATTTTTTAACTTACCACAATTAACTCTTGTACAGTTTCAAAGGAACTATCCTCAACAAAATCCAGCAGATCACTGGCTATCTACAAAGAATAAGCAGTAATAACCCTCAAAAGAACTATCCCCAACAAAATCCAGCAGATCACTGGCTATCTACAAAGAATAAGCAGTAATAACTCTTGTACAGTTTCAAAGGAACTATCCCCAACAAAATCTAGCAGATCACTGGCTTATCTATGGGCCTGCAATATATTTTATCTCTTACTACAAAGTAAAAACCCAAGGATCTCTATCTTCGGTATGAATGGTTGAGAATTTGAGTTACATTTCATCCTTGACCATGGAACCGATAGTCAATGATCTCTCTACCTAATTGAGCCCAATCTGTCGACGAGACATGTGAAACAAAACTAGCAATAACAAAACTTGTAGTTCATGGAGTATAATATCAGCTCTTAAGATAGCTTCAACAATAAACTTTCAAAAATAACGAAAGGAGCTTCAACAATAAAAATATTAACCAATCTAGAGGAAAGATGCAAGCAATGTCATTTTTTTCAGCTGTTGCAGCTAACTCAATCAAAGAGGAGCATATTTTAATCTAAAAATAAGCCTAAAATCACGTAGAAGAAACATAAACATGTGAACAATGGATACCTGGAATGCACGTTTGTTTGTCCAATCATCCTTGATGTAAATGGGTAATTTATGGCTGCAACTTGCTAGCCTTGTACGGCTGTACATATGGAAACAAACACATATGTGATGAGTGCAAATCCAAAAAATATTTAATGGAAATAAATTAAGCATTGCTATGTATATACTGTATAACACAATGACAATACATGTATTGTAATAATTAATTAATAATTACTTGAAAACTCACTAAGTGACTCCAAAAGAAATTCAAGGGGCTTGCCCTGACCCATTTGATAGTGGGATAAATCTTCCTTGTGATAAACAGAGCTTAGGGTAGTTTTTGAGCCCTATCCCCACCTCATAAGCTAACTCACTCCATTTCTGCTACACTTTAAACATCTGCTAAAAAAATGCTCAACTATTTCCAGGATACAGGCGTGTGCACACCTACGAGGCTACGACTAGAAACTAGAGCAATGCAAAATTACTACCCACCAAGAAAGCTCATGTACTTGTGTCCTAATGGGTTGTGAATTGTGATTAGAGTGTGTTGACAAAAGAATATCGAGAAAAAAAAAATACTAGTATGAAGCAGTCACTTCTGAAGCACAAGCATCAAATCTTAGTATAAAAGAAGCTCCATATATCAGTACATAACCAAACAATGACAATTGATTACAGTTTGAAGGGGGAAACAGTAACGAGCAAATCAAAGAGGCTAAAGATGATGCGGGGAAAATTGGGGCTGGAACTGCTCCAAATCATTGAAATCAAATCAACCACAACTAACAACGTGACTTAACAAAGAGGGGGGAAATGCAATTATATAGCAAGCAGTAAACAACGACTACAAAGAGATCCAATTGTAACCTTGAGCGAATGAAATTGCGAATTGAGGACCGTTGAAATTGAGATGAGGATTGGGATCTGACTCCATCTTTCTCAAGCCAGGGTTAGTGTTGGCAAATCCAAATCCAAGAAGCTTAGAGAGTTAAGAGTTCTTGTACTGGAATCAAAGCTAATGCTGACTCCAAGGAAAAATACACCTCAAAAGGAAATTGTAGATTGAGAGAGGAATCAACCTGAAGCCAGTGCAACAAAATATAAGCTTGAGCCGAAAATTTCTGAGTTGAAATTTTTCTTGGCTTCGGTTTGAAGAAGCTTGAGCCGCGAGCAAATCTACCTTCGAGCGTTCTTTCCTACTTGCTTCAATTTTCTTCCTTGCCGATTGCTTTCCTTTTCCAAATGAAGACGACCTCCATCTCCCTCTGCAAATTGGTTCTCCATTTGCATCTAGGGTTCATCTGGCTTCCGTTTCGCTCTTTTTTCCCTTTCCCTTTCTCTCTTATCTCTATATAAAACCAGAGCAGCGCCAAATAAAATATAAAAAAATGTTATGTAAAACCGCTTCATTAGGGGTTAGTAAAGGTCATTTCCAAAACCGCTTCAATACCTTAAAAACCGCCACAATAAGGTTTTTAAAACCGCCACAATAGGTATTATAGTAATCCATGATTAAAACCGCCACAATAACCTCCACAATAGACTAAACCGCTGCAAAAACCGCTTCAATAGACCAACCGCTACAATAAAGTGCCACAATAGACCTTAATTGTAGTAGTGTAGTAACATCGTCAATTCATCCACAAAATAGTACTCCCTCTGTTAATTAAAACTTGTCGTTTACTATTCATGCACGCTTTTTTAGAATGATAAAAACTATATGAAATATTAACTTTTTTTAAAATTTGTTTTTATAAATACATACTTAATAGTAACAAGTATGAAATTATTAAAAAATATATTTAAAAAGTTAATATTTTATACTACCTCCGTTCGGCAAAACTTGTCGTTTACTATTCACGCACGCTTTTTTAGAATGATAAAAACTATATAAATTATTCATTTTTTAAAAAAAAAATTTAAAAAGTTTGTACTTATTAATAATAACTACGAAATTGTTAAAAAAATTATTAAAAAACTAGATATTTTATATAGTTTTTATCTCCTAAAAAAACATGCGTGAATAGTAAAATGTCAAGTTTTGCCGAACGGATGTAGTATAGTTTTTAACACCTCAAAAAGCGTGCATGAATAGTAAAACATCAAGTTTTAATTAACGGAGGGAGTATTAAATTACTCAAGTCTATAAAAAAAAAAAGAGGGAGATGAATTTTTTTTTTTTAAAGGATAAAGTAGGAATCAAACCCACACTTTTGCGTTTCATTTAATTTTTTTCCTTCCCATTTACCAAGTGAGCCACGCAGATTAGTTGTTCCAAAACTCATTCTAATTATACTTATTATAATAATACCATATATATAAATAAACTATATTTTCCCAAACTCCGAGAGGTGCGTGGGTTGAAGGTGGTGGCCGCCTACGCGCGCCACACCCTGGGGCCGCCTCTGTGTATGATACTCCTTTCATATAATTACAGACCATCTTTAATGGTGGTATTATACCATAACTATTTTTTTTAAATGTCAGATTTTTTTATTAAATCAATGTAATTATGTAAGGGAAGTATCATACATATGGTACTCACTTTATTGGTTTTACCCCACTTTATTTTTTATTTTTTTAATAGCTTATGATACTAGTTGAGTATCACCATTAAAGATGCGTAGGCCTGGACAAATGCGGGTCAGCCCGCCCGATAGTAACAGGTACGGGATTGGGAAGACAAATACACTCGTTACAGGTCGCTAGGCTCATAACAAGTACCCGCTATTTTTATTTATTAAAAAATATATATAATAGATAATATTAATTATTAATTTTTATAAGAAAAAAATTAAGGAATAAACCTATACCAATCGTTAATCAGATCGATAGTAAGAGCTCATTTGGTTGGAAACCCAAAAACTCAGGAAGTAGAACTTCCTAGTAGGAGAAATTCATGTGTTTAGTTGATATTTTTGAAATTAAAAAACGCAGGAATTCAACTTCTCGGGAAGTTGAATTCCCCCAAAATGGAGGAAGTTTACTTACCTAATCCCCCTAGGTAAGTTCAACTTCCTTCATTTTGTATTTGGAAATTTCCAATTCTCCCTTTAATCCTCTAAAATAAAAAAAATCAATCAAATACATTTTCACAATTCCCATCAATTGGACTTCCCAGGAATTCAATTTTCATGAAGTAACTTCCCGGGAATTTCAATTCCCACATTGAACCAAACGAACGCTAAGAAACAACAGATTTTTTTCTTTTGAAGTACATCAATTTTTTTTGGTTGAATATTAGTAATTCCTTAATTTTTTTGTTGAAATACAGCAATAAAGGGAAAAAAACATATACCCTATACAATACAGTAGATAATACTCCACTAATTATTAATTTTTGTTGAAGTATAACAACAATAGCTATAACTTTGTGGTTAGGTTCGTTGGTACCTGCAGGTAGCCTGCACCCGCAATACCGGATGAGTTTGGACACAACATCCAACCTATTAAACGGGTTTAATCTAGCCCACGCTCGTACTATCGGGATAATATCTTCGGTAAAACCCGTTCCAAATCTGACTTGTGCCTGCATTTGCCCAGGTTTAACATTCATTTAATAAAAAAAAATCTGACATTTAATTTTATTTTCTATTTCTTAAATTAATTACTCCGTATGATATTAATAGTAGCACCACTATTCTACCAACCCAAATCCTCTACAACACTTCCCTACTCCACTCCCTACAACACTAAATTATTTTTATATTTATTTAATCTTAAACAAAATTATAAAAATTATATTTATATTCCTAACATCTAATTTTATATATTTATAAAATTTTATTTTGAAAAATCATGTTTTCAAAATTTTAATAATTATATTTTATAAAATATTGCCTTTTTAATTTTAAAAAATTATAAAACAAGATTTTTTAAAATAAAATTTTATAAATATATAAAAATATATGTTAGTAATATAAATATAAATTTTTAAAATTTTTTAAAGATTAAATAAATGTAAAAATAATTTTGTGTTGTAAGGAGTGGAGTAGGGTATGATGTAGAGGATTTGGACTGCTATTCTACTCCAATTTTGTACTTCAAGGAAGAAAATCAGACAAAATTATTGGGAAAGTAAAATAGTGTGCTTGTTCACATCAATCAACTTTTCCAACCTCAATTAATTTTTCATTTATTTTGCCTTAATCAAGAACATGGAGAATGCTCAGAATGTTAATAAGAGCATCTGCAATGGTGAGAAAAATCTCTCTTCTCTCTAGATAACCTGGAGAGAGAGAGCGTTCCAACCACGGCTCAAGCCGTCCGACGTACACCGGCTCCGGCCGCATTACCCCGGCTTCGGCCGTCTCATTTTGGCTTCGGCCTCCTTCGGATCTATGTGGCGCCGCCAATTCGTCGCTCCGGTGAGTTACCGGTTGTTATTCGTGGTTGGATTACCCTAACCCCTTTCTTCTGGGTATGGTCTTCGTTCTTTCAAAAATTGTTTGGGGGCTATTGTCCATTTGTGTCTCCAGTTCCCAAATCTATAATCAATTCATTTGACTCGCTCATCTCAACCGGATTTCTTCCGTTGGGGTTCGTTTGTTCGGGATGTGGGGTGGGTTGAGTCTGCCTTCCTCCCTCCTCCGCTCTCTTTCTCATCCTGTGGATCCCGACTCTGAGTCTTGTCTCCCTGAGGGGTCGTTGTGTGCTCCTCTGTCGTCGCCGACCTAAGTTCATCTCCAGCGTCCACCACTGGTGTGTCGAAGTCTCTTTCGATGCGTTGTCCAATGTCTTTGGGCAAAGGGTTTTTGTCTGATCTTTGTCCCAATGGACTCTTGTTCCCACCGCTTGGGCTGCTCGGTGTGGCCGTCAGCCGTCTAGCTCCTCCGACTGTCCTCGGAATCGCATCCTGACCGGCTGCTTCTCCTGGTTAGTGTTCCTTCGCTGGCTGCAGGATTGGCCCGTTGAAGGTGCTTTGGGCCCAAGTTTGAAACACTTGGGCCCGAGGTAGTCTTTGATTAAAAAAAATAAAATAAAATTGCAAACTCCGTTTTGGCTTTATTGATTACCGTAAGGCCTTATCTTGGGTTTTGCGGGATTACTTCACTGGTGACTCATATTTGCAAGGCACAGTGGAGGTTAATATAATATATATATATATATATATATATATATATATATATTACTTAACTACCCAAAAGGGTTGACTAAAATCCCGAAAGGGTTTGACCAATTTCCCGAAAGGGATTATAAAATAATCTTAATTATATTATCTATAATATTCTCTCCTCGGATTTTTCAGTTTGGTTCCGGGTTAACTCACAAATTTTCGTGGAATGTTTGTTTTCCTCCATGGTTTGGCTCGTATTAGCCTCCTTGGTTGGCGTTAGTTCGTTGCTTTGGCGTGGTGGCGTTTAGTTCCGAGTTAGATTGCAGCATCGGGCGTCCTGTATGATCAAGAGGATCGTGGTTGTGTCTGTGGTCTTCGAAGATCCCTCATCTAGGTGGGGGCAACGTCGGTGATCCATACTTCCACAGGTTTCGCCCTTTCCGAAGGTGGGTTGCTGTTCTCCGCCTTCTCGGCGTCGAGGCGCCGTGTGAGTCGTCGCGCTCTCCCGTGTTCTCGGCATTCATGGCTCGCCTTGGTTCTTCCTCGACTCCTCCGCTCGCTGATGGGTTTTTATGGGTTGTTTGGGGGTTTCTTTCATTTCGATTGATTTGTGTTATTTTGTATATTGTTTGTTGACGGCTTATCCGTCTGCCGATTCGTCGACCTTTTGAGTTATCAGACAACCTGTTGTCTGGTTCTCAAATTCTTACATATTAAAAAAAAAAAGAGCATCTGCAATGGTAAAACTCATTGAGTGTCTCCATTAAAAAAAATTGAAAAAAATAGTTGTGTAAGGTAAAGGAGTGATTCAAAGAGAGAGTTTCTTACAGAAGAAACTCATCTCACATTTAAAACCATCTCTCCTGCATAAATATTACATTTTCTGATTTTAATTTTCTTTTCTTTTTTTTTTTCAAAATGGAGACACCCGGGTGGGTGTTACCATTGCAGGTGGGTGTGTTGAATGCGCCTTTTTTTTTATTTTCGGTTTCTATTGTATGTTTGACGGTTTATCCGTCCGTCGACTTGTCGGCCTCTCGAATTTCAGGTATGTCTGAACTCGAATTTTTACTTAATTAAAAAAAATTTGCAGGTGGGTGTTATTGTAGAGCTCTTGTCTGTATTTCGCACCAACTTTGTATTTTTTATTTGCTTAGACGATTATCCGTTTGCCGACCATCGAGATTCAGATATGTCTGACCTCGAATTTTTTCCTAATAAAAAAAAAATTACAAATGCTATAAGGGGAGCAAGTCAAGTCACTGTCAGAGTTCAATGGAGCTTGCCTGATCACCGAGGTTCTAGATCACTATCAGAAAGAATCGATCTAAAAAAACTGATTCAAACTACAATATATTTTTTCGAAACTGTGGTTCGAGTGACAATATTTTCTACTCCATCCGGTCATTTTTCCAAGTAGTTTTAGATTAATGCACAATAATAAAAAAACATAATCTACTTGTAACTGAGATCAATTAATCCTATACACTATAATTAATTGTTGTTGACAAACAAAATTGAACACATAGCACGGAGTATGAAAAGGTTGTGTAATTGTGTTGGTAATGGCAAAAGCAAGTCATAATTAGGAAGGGATTTGACAGATATGAATAGTGATATTCATTAATTGTTCAGGGAAAATCAGTTTGAAACTTTGAATGGAGTATTATATATTTTGAAATACTCCATATAATATTTCTAAAAGGATTTGTGGGTAGTATTTAAAAATTTTTGATTCGAACCTTTTTACCAAATTTATGAAGTAATACTCCATCCGTTCGGTAAAACTTGTCATTTTAAAGTGTTATATTTGTTCAAAAAAACTTGTCATTGTAGGTATTTTGCCATTCACTTTACAAAAATGTCTTTGATATGATTGATGGTTTGTTAGTTGTAGTTTTCGATAAAGTAGAAAAGGAAGGTAATAATTGAGGATAAATTAGTACATTTGTTAATTGCCTTAAAACTTGTAAAATAAGCTAAAATGATAAGTTTTGCCGAACGGATGGAGTATATTTTTAAAAAAAATTAGATCAATTATCAAACCCTTAGAAAAGTCTGACAAAAATGATGGGAGGGAGTACTTATTTATTTTTCCATTTTCGTTCTTCTGTTTTGATGCTTTTCTCATGTTTGTTCCTGCTATCTTCTTCTTTGTATTGCTTCTGTTCTTTGATCCATGTCATTTATTTGGGCAAGTAGGTTCATGTTTCTATCCTCCTGGTTGGAGATCCTCTTGTTGTGCTTCTTTTTTTCTTTTTTTCATGTCGGATCGGGCAACACAATAGCTAATCTCTTAAGAGGTTGACGGATCAACAGACAGACTAGTTATCATGATACAAAACTAACGAAAAAAAACGAAAAATAAAGATGTATGGGTGTGTAAGGGCTACTTGTACTACTAAAATCAAAGAGTTAAAAAAAATAAAGGCAAAATTGCACAAATATACCAAAAGTGATAGTCTTTAGCAAAAATAGCATGGGGGTGCACAAATTGCATGGGGGGAGGCAAATGTTATTTTTGTAAATAAAATGGGGAAAAGTTCAACCGGTTGTAGGTCAAAAAAAAATTAAACATTGCACCCACACGTGTCACCATGGGAGAGGTTAGGAAGGTACAAACAAAAAGTTCATCCGGTTTGAGATGTTGAAGAGAGAGGGGGTGAAGTTATGGTGCATTTAATGCACTCCCTCTTTGCATCTTGGTGCCAAAAAAAAGGAGGGAGTAGAAATCCATGAAGTCCACGAATTATACGATGGGGAATCTTAAGCTGTTGGCACGGTTTAGCGTTCGGTCGACACACAAGATTAAGTTGTTGACACATATTTCGTATTGGTTGGCATGCAACTGATTACTGGGTTATCCGTATTTCCGATCCTTCTTCAATGACACAACTTTCACTTTCTCTCTCTCCTCTACCTCTCTCCTCTGCGAAAAGCTGATCTCCCCCCTCTCTCCTATGCATTTAATGCTCATTTCTCTTCCTTTTTCATTTAATGTTTCCTCTTCCTCTCTCTCTCCCCTCTGCCAACAGTTACATATCCCCTATCTCTCTCCTCCCCCTCTCTCCTCTGTCATCATTATATTAATTAGAAAATCGGCTAACACAGACAACCCAGTGATTAGTTATATGTCAGTCAATACATTTTACATGTCACCAACAAGTAAACACATGCCATCAAAATAAATTTACAAGCCAATGATGTTTTAAAGTCTACGAATTGCTCAGAAATTCATGAAGTCCACGAATATATTATACGATGGAAAATGTTAAGTTGTTGGCATAGTTTAGTGTTCGGTCGGCACACAATATTAAGTTGTTGGCATGTATTTCGTATTGGTTGACATGCAACTGATCACTGGGTTTGTCTGTGTTTCCGACCCTTCTTCAATTACACCGCTTTTACTTTCTCTCTCTTCTCTACCTCTCTCATCTGCGAAAAGTTGATCTACTCTCTCCTCCCTCTCTCTCATCTACATTTATTGCTCTTCTCTCTCCTTTTTTCATTTAATGTTTTCCCCCTCTCTCTCTCCCCTTTGCCACCACTTACAAGTCTCTACCTCTTTTCACCACCTCTCTCCTCTGTCATCATTAAGTTTACATCCAATAAGCAATTAGGGGACCGACTAGTTTTGCAAATGTTTGGGCCCCATTGCTAGTTTTGCAAATTTTATAAGGGGAGTGTTATTTTTGCAAAGCCTACCCTCTTTTGGTATACTGAATACCATTATCTCAAAAATAAATTATGTATATGGCTTATTTTAAATGGGTTTTTTTTATTAAATTGGTGGTTTAAAAATAACTAACTTTTATAGTTTTCATGAGTGTTTTTATTTTATTTGCTTTGAAATTACCATAATACCTCTAATAATAACCAAATAAACTCAATTTTTTTACAAATAAACTCTATTACGTCATACAGAGTTTACATTATTTCATAATCTTTCAACCTTTATTTAACATAATTTTTCAATTTCAACTTGTTTATAATTTTAATTAATTTTTCTACCCTGCCCCATATGTAGCATAATAGAACCCCCTACAATTTTTTATATAATTTTTATTTCATAAACTATAAAATGAAAATGCAATATTTGGATAAAAAAAATATTTCCTAAAATATAACTTGTCTATCTATGACATTATCTGCATATCTTTTAATTTAGAATGAAAAAAAAAATCATAGATTTTCCTACATGGCTTTGTCAATGTACTCTATAAATATATCAATGACCTTAACCCTCTTGAGAGAGAGAAAATGAATATGAGATAGTTGAAACAAAGAGGGGGCCCTATTTCTTGTTACAGCATCAAGACGTTTCAAAGGGATAAACGAGTACGGCCTCCATTAGGGCTACCCGTGTCTCTACTTCCATGGAATGAATATAGCTATATTCATTCCAAGATTCAAAGGTTTCTTTACATTCTTTAAAATTTGCATCCAAGATTCAAAGGTTTTTGTATTCTTTTTTTTACTCCGCGATCATCATAAACTTTGTTAGTTCAATGGAATGGGCAGTTTAATTTTAGGGGTCGTCGAGGTTTGCGACAAGTTCGTTCCATGTATATGGAATCGCGGGTAGGCACCAATGGATGCAGTCTTTTATCCCTCGAGACGTCTTGGTGCTGCATCGAGATATATGGCCCTCATCTCGCAAAGGTCGAGAGCACCGCGGTATGTCTAATATAAGTAGCATTAGCCGCACCCAAATTGTGCCCTTGACGGCACCAGCAATGATCGACTTCCCTTTGAAGATCTAAGTGTCTTGGGGAGATTTGCAGCTTTATGGTCAAATTGAATTCGTCTAGGTTAACTCTTGCATCTCAAGGATAAATTTAGGTAGTAAATCTATGTTTTGTTTTACGTAATTTAACAAATACATTCTCTCCCACGTTTATGAAAAATGTATCGTTTTAGGGTATTGTTTTTGTTGATAAAAAAAAATATCATTATAGATATTTAATTTTAATCTTTACTTTAGGACAATATCATTGTGATTGTTAGCTATAATATCCAAAAGAGTAAAACAAAATATGACATAATATAATTAATAAATATGGGTACAATAGTATATTTAGTGGTCTTCTTAAAATTAATTGTACCATAAAATGATATATTTTGGTGAAAGAAGGGAGAATAAAACTAGGTTTCCACATTTATTGCCTCAAGTGTTACTTTCCTTATGGATTTTTGGTCTTGGGCTCCTAGAGACAAGATACATCTTGCTAGTTTTTACTATCAACTATTTTAATATACTCTTTTAATATGGAGAAAAAAGTATTAAATGGTAAACTCTTTATTTGGTAAAATAAATATATTGATATTTGAAAATGAAATTGAAAAGGGCAATTTGTATGTTATTTAATGCACTTTGGTTAATTTAAACTACTTTGAATGGAGATTATTATCATGGACTCTCATTTGGGCCGAGCTTAACTTTTGACATTTGGACTTCATCGAAAAAGTGCTCCCTAAGACCATTTACAATGGTTTTGGGTAAAATATATACATTTGCACATGATGTGTAAAAATACACATCACTTTTTAACAATTTGCTCCATTGGTAAAGTGTGTATTTTTTACACATCATTCAAATACAATTCATTTAAAATAAAAAAGAAAATAAAATCATTAAAAAATCAACCAATGAAATTGTCTTGTTTTTCGTAAAAGTTTTTGCACATAGGGGGAAGGTGATGTGCTCAAATGTGTACATTTGCACACACCCAAAACAACCAATGGAGTTAAAAAATGTCTAAAAAGTACACATTTGCACATTTGCACACAACAACCAATGGAGTTAAAAAATGTCTAAAAAGTACACATTTGCACACAACCATTGTGGATGGTCTAACTACTTTCCTGTGAAAAAAGTGAACGAAAATCATCTCTATCAAAACAAGTTCACTGGAAAGACCAATTCAACAAAAGAGAACAACAAAATAGAAAAATTACTATACAACATCGATCGATGTAGGTTAGAGAGCACATATATCAGCCTGTTTTACATGATCGGATTGATCGTGTCATGTAAAACAAAAACAAATTCAATATGATCCTGCTTAACAACAAATCAAGTATATCTATACGAAGGGTCAAGAAATTTATGCAGAAGTGGTTTAATAACAACAAATTCAGTTATCTATCCGAAGGGTCAAGAAATTTATGCATAAATTGAGTGAAAACAACTAATGAAAAATGGAGATGATGAATCGCTTACTACATTAATATTTGATCAAAATGTATAAGCACAGCCAAAATACTAGTCATATATACTAACGGGAGATCCCAACTCTACCAATATTACCACTGCTGTTCTGCTGCATTAGGCTACAAGACGCGATATTCACCGAGGAACCAAAGCCCAAGAAATCAAAATTTACGATTACCTAATCTCACTCATGCCGCGAGTTGAAGCTGAAGAAGGGCGAGTTGGGGCAACTCACAAGCTCAAATAGCATATGGCAAGGTCTCGGATTCACTAGGCCGCCACGTTGTCTTCTGTGCACACAATAATCCTTCTTTGTCCTTGGAATAGGTCATCCGGATCTCCCATTTCATGGATCTGAATGTGCTCTCCAACTCGGTGATTGTCTCAACGGTGTCGCGCACAATTATCTTCCCTTCTGGTCTTAGGATCCGATCAGCCTCAGCAACGAGGCCAAGGAAGCTGCACCTGTTGCACAAGAAAGTGCATTAGGAGGTAATTCAGCAATGTGGTAACAGATTAGTGATGCTGGTCATTGGTTAAAGGCATTACTTCTTTTTTATCTTGGAGAAGAGATGATCGGCATGGAGAAGATCGTAAGATCTTGGGTAGGTATTGAATGATTCACACCAGTCGTGGTATGTTCCAAAAAGACCACGCTCGTAGATGATTGGAAGAGTGTCAGGAGAGTCTATGGATACGACATTCATGACCCATAAGTTCAGTTCTCTCAAAGCTGCAGCAAATCTGCCGGATAATACATAAAAGTATAAAACAAAACCGAAAACAGAGATTAACCAACGAGAAGAGTTTAATTAAATGGTCAGAGAACTAGATTTGCTTACCCTCCATAGATAGCTCTCATGTCCATTACATTTCTCACTCTAGACCAGTCGATTCCCATTCCTGCCAGATATGACTGTCTCACAACATGCTGCCAGTGCTCGTTGTCAGATGTGAAATCTTCGGGTGCAGCCTTGCCATATACTCCTACTTGAGAGCTATTCAGCCAGTATGGTAGTTTCCCGACCCTAGCAGGCCATTGCTCTGGCCACTGAGTTCCACGTTCAGAATCACCCTCAGGCACTCTGTGCATGCAGGACTTCAGTGGAACATTCCTGTGGGGACAAAGAGCAAAATGTTACCGGTTAATCAAATGAAAAACTTAACTGATAACTCAGCATATTGAGCATTTGCTCATCTCTGTGTCCATGGCATTTCAGGTGGGAAACAAAATTGCAGAAAGCAAGACAACGTACTAACGAGGAGGTCAGACACGATTTGGATCTAAATCTAAATAATCAATAGATGAAGACGTACCAGGCTGCATTACGATCATCAGATTGAGGACACATTGGCGGGCCACTTTCCGACCTCTTCTCATAGCAATCGTTAGTCGATGGCTTCCTAAATACTGCCACACCTACTCTATTTATTGGATCCCTTTGCTTTGCAACAAGTTCCCAGCACATTGATTTTGTCAGCTCAGACATGGCTGTAGGTATAAAGAACGTAATTAGCATTTAAAGAAAGCATAGAAAGACAGTAGACAATGACAGATACCAGACATGCACATGCCTGTCCATATTTGTTTATCTTCCTCCTGCTTCAGATAAACAGGGGTAGCAGACCACAAGAAAAAACCACCAGGCCGGAGCACACGATTCAGCTCCAGAAGAAGCTTTCCACCTATCATATGCATTTTTTAAAGTCAAATCCTATTGGTTCCAACTTCCAATACATATTAACATGCACCAAACAAATGTAATTGAACTTGGCTCTACCATTTAAAGGGTAAGAAATAATGATAATGATTACCTTCTATATGCCAAGGAACCCTACAACGAGCACAATGGACAGCGTCAAAAACTATGCCAGGAAAGGGTAGTCTAACTGTGCCCATAACAGCTGATATAGCAGGAATGCCTCGTTCAAGAGCAAACTGCACTTGTGCTTCATGTTCATCTTTAGGGGCAAATGACATGGTTAGCACATCCTTGTCAAAGAGATAACCTCCAAAACTGGCGACTCCACATCCAACATCCAGTACAACACGAGGACTCTTTCCCCATGCAAACTCTATGCCTTGTGGGCGAACAATCTGTGATAATCATAAACAAACCAAGCAAATAAAAAAGGCATCCAACAGGGCAATCAACTACATGGTGACTATCAAGCAGAGAAGAAAATCTAGGATGTGATGATAAAAGATCATTAAATAGAATGTTTAAGATAAAAAGTAGAAGGATATCAAAGAGGTATGTAAGTAGAACGCTCACATTTTCTATGAACTCAATGTAATTATGAGCACCACGCTTAAACTGGGTTCCACCACCAGGGAAAATAAGATATTCACCATCAACTTTGACCCAATTCTGGTGTCCTTTTATTTGTACAAGCTTGGTGTGAGGAACATTGTTGTACCAAATCTGCAGACGCAAATGTCAATGAGCCTTGCTAGCAAAAACGTGGATAAGCAAATGAATCTATTATTGCATCGAGCCACATGATAATCATACCTTTTCTCTGCTTTTAGGCCACTCAATGGGACGTTTGTACCCATCAGGAAGAGGGACAAGACAGGTGGGTGGTTCTGCAGGACAATGCCTCTCCCGATGTTCATAGTGCTTTGTAGTCCTGAGGTGTCTAATTGCATCCAAGTTGTCAAGGCAAGGAATGAAGTCAGGCCCAGCAGTGGTATTGCAGAGTTTAAAACTGTGAATGTCCTGCTTCTGTTCAGAAGACGTTTGAGATTCCTTCTCATTTTTTGACTCAGTTGCCTGTGTTGAGAAAGACCCATTTTGTGTGGTTGTCTCCTTTAAGATCTCTGACTGAGCCCCTGAAGGGAATACCTCTTGTGTTGAATCCTGATCCTGTGATTTATCATTCTCTTCTGTTTTCTCTTTTATTTTCTCTTCCTCCTTTGTTTCACTCGAACTCTCCTCAGAAGTATTCAAGGATTCTGAATTGCTCCCATTAAAACCTGTCTTAGCATCGTCATCAGATTGATCCTCCTTTTTAGACTCTGAATCTTCTATTGTGTTTTTGGTGGTATCCTCCGACTTTCCCTCTTCAACTGGCTTTTCATCTACTTTGTCCTCCTGCTTTTGTTCTTGTGGTTTTTCAGTGCTGGTGTTTTCCTTGTCTACACTTGCATCCTTATTAACTTTGGTTGCGTCTTTAGGCAGATCACCAGGTATATCATCAAACTGTGTATTGCTGTTCCCACTGGACTCCTTCAAATCTTTTACATCACTCTTTTGCTTCTCAGCAAGTAAATCCACACTTGGCACTGGACTGACTGATGACGATGTCAACATCCATAGCCCTACAAGGCAAAGAGCCACAAAAACAACAATGGACATCGTCGAACATAAACTGGAAGACGACTTCCTTCCATCAACTCTTGCGTACTTCCCCAACGCCATTGCCTGTTTATACCTTTCACCTACAAAACTACTAATTCCTGTACATCACAAATAAAATCAGTCACATATCCAATACCAAACCCTCAGCTGGATTCCACTTACACATTACTTTGAGCACAACATAATCATGAGATCGTAAATCTTCATCAGTTACAGAAAAACATACAACTTCACGCCAATTGACAAAGAAGCACCACGCTATTATAGATCACCTAGAGAAAGCTTAAATTCATCTCACTACTCTAGCTAAGAGGACAACAATGTTAGCCAAAGCACTAAGCAGCAAAAGCACACAGCCAAGCGAAAATGACATAAGCGAGAATGACAAGGAAAAAAAATCGTCACACCTTCACACTGTAAACCAAGATAGGGTGAGGGGAAATCCAGAGTGGAAAAACACTCTCAATACATCAAACGAAACTCAATCAGATCTAACTGTACATTCAAGATCGATAAAACGAAACCGGACAAGCTCAGAATCGATCATCAACCAAACAGCAAACGTTTTAGCACATACAAATTGTATTTTATTTCCGCCTTGGAAAATCCAAAATCAGCGATCAAGGAAGAAGTAAATACCTCGATTTCAGAAACCAGATCTGGAAAACGTAGGGAGGCGCCAGGCGGAGCCACCGGTTTCGCAGCCGTCCAGTGGGCGGAGCGGGGAGAAGCGCGAAGCGGGAGCGAAAAACGAGGGGCGGCGAATGACAGCGGAGATGGAGAGACGGGAAGAGGGATGAAGGTCAGTGAAGGTTTCGTTGTTCAACTGAACATTTGTTGAGATTCGTGTGGAATTTTTGGGGGGGGAGTATGGAGATGGAAGAAGGAGGGGGAACACGAACGGGGGGAGTCGTGGCAGGAGGAAGGAGGAATCAACGGGGTGGGCGTCAAAGGAGAGGGAGGATAAACACCCGTAATTGCGGTAAGTCGGAATCCATTAAAAGCCGTAAGTGGGTCCGGGTTGTTGTAAGGGACCCGCCTTCCGCCCGAAATGACATATATACCCCTCTTCTTTATTTACTACACCACCACTCGTCGGTCAATAGCCCGGTTAATCTACAGCGGTAGCTGGTGGGTTAGCTGAAGCTGAATGAGACAATGAGTGGCTGAAATAGTTTTATTAGTTTGTTCCTCGTGCACTGCCCATTTGACCGTAAAGCTTAATTTAATTATCCGTTCCATCTAAATAGAAGACATTGTTAGGGGTAGTTTTATTAGTTAATTCATTTTAGAACGAAAAGAATAGTATTATGTAAGAGAATAAAGTTGAGCATTGCACGAGGAACAAACTAAGGCGAGGGCACTATTGTAAACCCAATGGAGATTACCTATTCCAAAACTAAAGATTGTCTAATCCATATATGTGGTCCATTTACTAGCCAATTTTTATTTTATTTTTTGGTAGAGAACTAGCCAAATTTATTTTACTGGTTAAAAAAACTACTGAAGAAAGTAAAAAACACTTACATTTATTAACATATATTAGGAGAAGGAAATAAAAATTCCATCATGCCAATCGTAAGAGAGTACACTAGTAAATGAACTATATATATGAATTAGATGATCTACACTACACCTAATTTGGAACCTCTTCCACTTTCTTTTAAATTTCAAGCTTAATTAGTCAATACACTAAAAAATAAAATCATACTATTTTTTAAATAAATAAGGAAGTAAAATTTTATGATAAGAACTTGAACAAATTATACGAGAGAGAATGGACGCGTAGCAAAGGGCAGCCCCGTCACCGACTTATGTGAAATTAACGTGCCCATGCAGTACGGTGGGTATGGGGCCGGCACAGTAGCGTTCATTAATTATGGACGGCCCATCCCGTATACCATTCATTTCTTTGCTAGTTCGCTCGTCAAAAAAAGTCCATATAGAGTATTGTTACTACTTAATATTCATCTACTACTATTACTATTATTTATTTATATATATAGTAAATGAGAAGTCGTTTGTGATAGATGTCACAATCTCCTTAATCGTAGTAATATTAATCAATTAAAAAAATTGTCTTCTCGCCTTAATCAATTTGAACATAATAGTTTTCCCAATTTTCTAAATATAAATATATTTTGAAAATATTTTATCAAATTTTGTAAGATTTTGATAATAATTATATTTCAAAATGTTCTCTTATCCACTCAATCAGTACATACTACATAGTATGTAGTATATCTTACTTTTTTTTTTTATAAATTGAAAACTAATTCTATCCATAATCCATAATTTTGCATGAGATATGAAAACTCAATAAAGTTAAAAAATAACTTTATGGAAAATCCATAAGTTAAAATAATAATTGAAAATAATAGATCTCTTTTATATATAAAAAAATATCTATTGCATGAAAGATCAAATCATTTATGCCTATAATTAAATAATCAATTATATTATCTAAAGTTTAACCTTTGGTTTATTTTATAATCATAGAATTAGTATAATGGATATTAATACTAAATTTATTTAAATTAGAAAAATCAAAGAATATATATGTATATATTATAATAATTTCTTTTATTTTTAACAATTTAAAAATATTAAAAGAAATTAATTAGCTGAATGAGTATTAATATTAAATTTATTTAAATAAAAAAATTGCACATAGTGCGGGTACTGAACTAATTTTACTGTATGAGTTTATTCAAGGGACTTTATATAATTTTTTTAAGGATTTATATATTTATGTACTATCTCAAATTAGAAGATTTTGTTGACATGTCATCTTCTTATTGATTTTAGTTAATTCAATTAATCCTCTATTTTCTACTATTTTTCCCTCTCCTACCTTCCTTTCCCAATTTTTGCCCATCTAGACTCGCCCGATAGGGTTTCCAACTTCCCGAGCAACCCTAAGGGACCAATCTAAACTCATTCGAAGATCAACAAAAATCGGATGCCAAGACCTTTATTTTTACATACAATTTCATCAATTTATATAACCAATTTTTTTTTCAGGAATCATATGGACTAAGTCTAACACAACGATTTCATCCATTCATATATTTGTTAATATAATTCACTATTTGTATTTTTTTTGTTCATCCTCATAACAAATATTTTATATTTTTTTCGGTGGTTTTGCAAAAATAGACCACTTTTCAAGTGGCCGAGTTTGCAAAAATGTCCACTTTTTGGGAGAATGGCAAAAGTGAGTTAGGGGTATAGTTTATTTATTTATATTTTAAATAGTTGTATTAATTAATTATTATTTAGCAGTACTAATAGTTAATGCTGGAAATTTAAACATATATACTTCATCCGATCCAAATAAACATTATCACATCCTAGTTGGATATTTTTATACTTAAAATTGGAGTTTAGCTCCCTACAACACTCTATGTAACACTATGTATTACACTAAATTATTTGAGTTATAAATCTATGTTAAAAAATTTTTAAAATAGTTTACATATTAACCAATTATAAGTATAGGTTAATAAAAAAAAAGGATGAGAATCATGTTTCAATTTAAAAAAAATTGTACAGTATTCAATCTTTAATTTATATAAAAATTTAAACCATGACTTTTAATCAATTTTTTCACAAACATATATTAATAGTGGTTTAAAACTTAAAATTAATTTTTGGAATTTTTTTAAGGGTGAGTCTACGGCAAGATGAGTTTCGTCTATTGACAAGATGAAGTTTCAATATTTACGCTCGAGTCCTTTTTATTTTTGACAAAATAATTATGGACTGGTTCGAGAGACGACAAAAAACCAAAATACAGAAAAATTCACCAGTCTCGTTGAATGTGATGAAAAATGGTATTTTGGATGAATGTGATGAAAAATGGTATTTTGGATTGGTTTTGAGTTTTGTACATTGAGTTTGGTGGGTTTTGACAATTTTTTTGGGGTTAGGTTAAAGCTACCTCGGTAAAGCTCTTTGAGTCTCGAGTGTAACCTCGAAAAAGTTTGACGAGCAAACACATGCACTCGGCAAATTTCTACGAGTTTAAGCCAATTTTCACAAGCCTTAATCACATTAGAACGCCCAATTAATCATCCTCTACTAGTCTACCACATGTCGGATTCAAGTTTTAATTATAGTCTTAATTCAAATTTTGCTATGCTTTTGTCGAATGATTTGGATCTTTAGTTAAAACCAGTCCCGCACACCCGCATAAAAAGCATGAAACTTATATATATGTATGTGTGATTTTACTATTTTATCCTTTTTTATTTGTAACTTTGTAATACATTATTATGATATATGATATATATTCGAATTCCAAGAACTCGTATTTCTAGTATTTATAAGTTACAATTTAAGCTTTTATTCATCTTTGGATTTTCTTAAAACAAATCATAATTATATGTTTTCACCCATTAGGCACCCGCTCCACCCGCATCACCCACGCTGGTCAGATGAGGGTGAAAAGGTTTGCGAGTGATAGGTGGCCGGAGCGGGTGATATTATTTACCCACGGGGTGGGTGATGGAATGACTTCATCCACTCATAACCCGCCCCATTTCCACCCATACTACCCATATGGGACTATGGGCTATATATATATATATACACAAGGTATTCAAAAGACTTGATACACCCGTGTCGGGTAAATCGAGAAATCGAAACACACAACAAATAGGTTAACCGTCATGATATAAACTAGCTAAAACATAAATATCTAAGTACAACTACAAAACGCTCAAAGTTACGAGAAGCCAGACACAAGAGAAAGTCGAAGAATACTCCAGGATAAAATTGTGAATAACGGGGACACAAAAAAACCTATAACCTTACATGGTGTCCCGCCACCAGAGAGACTAAAACATAAACAGGAGAAACTGGCGATTTGCCTCAATTGTTTGTCTCTTTCCTTCTGCTTTCCTCAAATTAGCTTAGGATGTTGCTATATACACCCGGGACATGTGCTATATGCACTCCTTATGACAGATTTATGATCCGTCCGTTACAAATTTTAATAAAAATATACGGAGGGATCCTAGATCCGTCCGTTATAAAAAAATCAAATAAAAAAGTTATTTGCAGCTTTAAAAAAAAGACAGAACATGATCCGCCCTTGTGTTTATTGAAATGAAAAAAAAGTAAGCTGATGCAGCTTTTTTTTAATTTATATAGGACGGATCTAAAATCCGTCCTATATAATTTTTTTATTATTTTTTTATAACGGACGGATTATGGATCCGTCCGTTATAACCACCGCTTAGCTTATGGGCCATATGGCCATATGTGATGGGTGCATACAGTATGGCCATATGTGATGTGAATGTGGATCGGTCAAACCCTCGAAAACGAACCCCGTTCCCCAAAACCCAAATTGGTCAAACCACTTCCCAAAAAGTGAATTTAAAAAAAAAAGATAAATAAAGAACGCCCACACGTCTCCGGTCTCCCCACGTTCGTAGCCTGGTGGGCCCAGCCCAAGTGTTTTCTCTGAGATACCCGAGTACGGAGTATTTGATTTTGACATTTTTGTAAATTTATTTTTTTACTTGACCCCTTTTTTGGTAACGCACTGAAACGACAGTGCTTTGCCTCCCATCCCAAAGGCCGACTAATCGCCATTCCCGTCTTCTCCCCCCAAACTCTCTCCTTCACTTTCCCCGGAGTTCTCCGCCGGCGCCGCTCATTGTCGTCTCCTCCACCGCTGCATGAGATTTCCGATTTTTCTGTTGTTGCTCTAGCAGATCCATCCCTCAGGTTCGCATTCAATTTCATTTTTTCTTTTCTCCAGTTCCTTAATTTCTTGATGTCAATCTTTGATAATTTCTTCAATAATCCTTCGCTCATCGGTTAGGTTTCTCTCTCTTCTTTTTCTGTTGTTGCGAATTGAAATCTAGGTAATGCATGCCGTTTTACCAGTTTGATTGATACATTTTGAAATTTCTTGCTTTTTGCTCGTTTCCTTCTCTTGTTCGCTGTAGATTTACGAAATACGGTGTTGATTTGGTGTTTTTGTTTCTGTGTAGTAGGTTCATACGTTTCCAGGAGTTGTTAGTTGCACTTTGATTCTTATGCAATTGATTTTGTTTTTTAGGTTTTAGTGTAATATATTCGCGAGGGTTTCCCCTTGCCTGGTTCTGGAATCACAACGATTGCTCTTTTTCCGCCACTTACCTGCAACTATATTCAACAGGTTTAGGTGTTTCATGTATATTATTGGTAGTAGAAAGCTTAAAACTTGATCTAGTTTGTGTTTAGAGAGAGGTTTTTCTGTGGTTTTTAGTCTAGTAGAAAGAATCTCTGCTTGAAATCTCCCGGAAGCTGCTATTACTTGATATTTTTGAGCTGAGAAGGCTTATATTTTATTTAATTATCACGTTTAAATGATTGATTGAATTGCAATTTATCACATTTGCATCTGCAGAAAAGGCATGTTATTTGTTTTGGAACATCAATTTTCTGTATTAATGGGTTTCCTGGTAGTATTATCCGTATTTTGTAGCGTTTTCAATAGCTATCTTTATCCCATATAGACATTGTGGTTCTTGAGGCCTTGAAAATGACCCTTATGGTGTACTACACTTGATATTACCAATACTAATCTCTACCTTTCTTTTATTGATTGGATGGCATCATGACAATTAGTATCTGTCTTTACAGGTTTGAGTACCGCTGTTGTAACTTGTTTCCTCTTCCTTCAGACGAAAGTATCAGGATTGTTGATTTCTTGGGAGATGTTAACTAACTTTGAGTAGTATGCAGTCTGGGTCCTGGGTGTCAAAGATGAAGGGAGGAAACACACATAGGATAAGGGGAAAACACTTTTCCTCTACTCTGATTTTTCTTGTACTTATGACCGTGTTTCTCTGGTCTTTTGAGAAGAAGCCACCTTCCACATCTCTGTTTTCATCCCCAGGCCATCTTGACTTGCCTGGTTCAGGTTTGTTCTTTTCTTCTTTTGGCAGTTTTTATCTTCTATTATCTATTAATTTTCTGCCTGGATATAACCAATTTGAATTTCCAAGTAAACCTAATTTTGGGAATTTGGCCACATGGTTGTGTGAGACTTGTGTATTTTTAGTGCTGCAGAGAAGCACCATTTAACAAGAGGAGTTCATACTCTTTAAGTATGCTTGAAAAAGAATGCTTAAAAACTTGCTTGTCATGAGGCTAGTTACTCTAGAGCACGAGACTTACCTTCCACTAGAAATTCGGCGGCGAGAGATTCGTGGACATATTATTATATAAGTAGCATGATATTCTTTTAATTTACTACTTGTGCCTGTTCAGATGCAACCTTTTCAGCTTCTCGAGTTTCCAAAGATTTTTCAGAACGAAAATATCATGCTATACGAGAAGACAAACGTGTATATGGCGAAATAGGAATGGAATCTGAAAGACTTGACTCGGATGATTTAGATGTTGATTCTACTCCTCTAACATCTTCGAGAACTCGTGAGAATGATAATGAATCAGCATCTGCCCTTCACAACAATGGAAACGAGGAGGCTTACCCAAAAAATGATGAGAACCTTGAGCTCTCTGATTTGGACAGAGGTAGATTATTTCTTACATTTTAAAGGTTCTTATGTGTAGTGTAATACATAATTTCCTATCCGTCTCCTATGGTTTCTCTATTCATTCCTAAGTATATGGTGAAACAGGAACTGATAACGAAAAACGCCTTTTTGATGGTTCTAATGCTGATTTTACTCAAAAAAATGAAAGTGACTCAACATCCTTCCTTGAAAATAATCACAAGGAGGAGGCTTACCCAAAAAATGGCAAGGGCTCTAATCTCTCTGACAAGGATACAGGTAATTACTATGTTATGTACAATGTAATTTCCAATCTGTGTACTATTGCATCTCTATTCACACATGGAATTTGTGAAATAGGAACTCAAATCCAAAATTTGTTCCATTGGGACATTAGATCATGGTCCCCCTGAGATGTTTCTATCTTCTTACTGTGCAAATAAGTTGGTAATTGGTCCTAAAAGTATTTCATTTTCATCTCCAGTGTGTAATTATGCCAAGGGTAGATGGGTTGTAGCCAACAGGAGGCCGTTATACTCTGGGTTAAAATGCAAGCAGTGGCTTTCAGAGATGTGGGCATGCCGGTTGTCTGAACGTCCAGATTTTACTTACGAATCCTATCGCTGGCAACCTGAAAACTGTGAAATGCCAGAGTTTGACCGGTCAGAGTTTATGAGAAGGTGATATTTCCTTACTTTGACACGTCGAGGATTTTTTTCTTTACTTTGCTGCCAAAATTTACAATACTTGTCACTTATGTGATGTTGCTCACCTTATTTATGTGGTGGTTTGATTAACTGTGTATTCCAGGATGCAGGATAAAACTATTGCCTTTGTAGGAGATTCTCTTGGCAGACAACAGTTCCAATCTTTTATGTGTATGGTCACGGGAGGTGAAGAGGATCTAGAAGTCCAAGACGTGGGAAGTAAATATGGGTTTGTCTTAGAGCCTGGAGCTGTTCGTCCAAATGGTTGGGCATTCTGGTTCCCGGAAACCAACACCACCATCCTCTTCTATTGGTCCGCTTGCCTTTGTGATTTGGAGCCCTTAAACTCCACTGACCCAGCCACAGAAGTTGCCATGCACTTGGACCGGCCTCCGTCTTTCTTGCAAAGGTTTCTCCCCCAGTTTGATGTTTTAATCCTCAACACTGGCCATCATTGGAACCGAGGAAAGGTCAATGCAAACAGGTGGGTAATGCACTCAGATGGAAAGCCTGTCAAGAACAAGAGACTAGCAATGGTCGGGAATGCCAAGAACTTCACCATCCATAGTGTTGCAAGATGGCTCGACAATCAGCTCCAGTACCACCCACACATCAAAGCCTTCTTCAGAACCATCTCCCCAAGACACTTCTTCAATGGGGATTGGAACACCGGAGGTAGCTGCGAGAACACCACTCCACTGGCCAAGGGGAGCGCAGTCTTACAAAACGAATCAAGTGATCCAGTCATTGCTGGTGCCGTCAAGGGCAGTAGGGTGCGGCTATTAGACATAACGGCGCTCTCAACCTTGCGAGATGAGGGTCATATATCTCGATACAGCACCAAGACGTCTCAAGGGATACAAGACTGCCTCCATTGGTGCCTACCCGGGATTCCAGATACATGGAACGAAATAGTTGCAGCGCAGCTATAGTTTCTTGCAACCTCGACGACCCCTAAAACTACTTATAGGATGTAAATACGCAAAGCTATGCGCTTTTTGTTTGCTAAGCAAGCATGTAGACAACACAAACACAACAACAGCAATGTAAAACTACTCTATGTTGCAACCAAGTGATACATTAGAAAACTGCCAAAGCCATTGAACTAACAAAAGTTTATCATGATCGCCGAGTAAAAAAGAATAAAAAACTTTGCATCTTGTATGCAAATTTTAAAGGATGCAAGGAAACTGTATATATGTGATTGAACTATTTCATTCCATGGAAGTAGAGACAAGAAATAGGGCCCTCTTCGTTTCAACTCTCTCTCATATTCTCATGAGGTGTGTCTCTCAAGAGGGTTAAGGTCATTGATATCTATAGAGTACATTGACAAAGCCATCTAGGAAAATCTATGGTTTTTTTTTCTTTCTAAATTAAAAAATATTCAGATAATGTCCTAGATATTCATGTTATCTTTTAGGAAATATTTTTTTTTATCCAAATATTGCATTTTCCTTTTGATAGTTTATGAAATAAAAATTCTATCAAATATTGCATTTTACTTCTTTTATTTTTCTATCCTATGCCCTCTATATAGGCTAAGCATCTAAAAATAATATTATCATTTTATTTTATTTTAAAAAATTATCTACAATTACCAAAAATAGATTCTTAGACCATCTCCAACAACTTCCCTAAAATTTTCCCAAAATGGGGAAACAAAATACATATTCTTCAAATATTGCTTTAACTCCAACATATTCTCCATTTTAAAGATTTGAGAAATCATTTAGTTTGGAGAATACTACATATTTAGGAAATTCTCTCTATTTTTTCTGTTGCTTCTCTATTTTGGAGAATATGACGAGGAATCTGTTGGACCATAAAATATCTCAAAATTCTCCAAAATCCCCAAAACGGGAAACTGTTGGAGATGGTCTTAATATCTATGTCCTTTAGCAAACAAGCTAAACGTTTGTAAATAGAAGCTATCTCCTACATTTTTAATGATTTTTATATTTTATTTTTTTAAGCCTACCCATTTTTATTTTGGATTTTCTTTTCTAAATAAGAATGTTGAACCAAGATACCAAAACTTAAGTATTGAGTATTCGAGATCTTGATTGATCCATTTTTTATGACATTATATATATGGTCTTTTACGATGGGTATGCCACTAATATTATCAACAATCTTTCTAACTTATGTCGTTATGGCATAGGTTAAACAAACAATATTTGAAAAAAAAAACCTCTAGATTTGGAAAGCAATTAAAAATATGGCTAAAATGAATTAAATTAAGAAAATATTTCTAAATTTAACCTCTATATGCCCTAAGGATATAAATTAGAAAAAACTGTTTACCATTGGGTCTAGCTTCTCGGCGCAAGCTGATTTACCTAGCGCATCCGGGTCACGTGCTCGGAGTTTGCCACCAAAGATGGGTACCCTCGTTATAAAAAAACCATTTTACAAAGCCAAATATGTTCACATACGTCTATACCTATTAAAAAAAAAGAATGTCTATTGGCAAGATATTTTTTGTCTATTGGCAAGATGGATGACAATATATTATACTCTAGTCCTTTCCATTTCTTTTTTGAAAATATGGTCCAATTTGATATTTCTGAGAACTATTGGATGATTTTGTAGTTAATCCAAATATTTGTCATCTTCTTCGTAGTTTTGCAGTAAACACAGAAGTTGACGGCGGCGACGCAGGAAATCTTGTCAGCTTCCTCGACAACTTCGTGCACGGTGGAAGCATGTAAGGGATGCAGTGACAAATGGCTTGACTCGTGATATAATCGAGCGGCGGTTGCACAAGTGCTGATCTCTTTTAGTTCGACTCTCCCCTATCATCGCCTTCCACATCCTCCTAACATTTGATGGATCACCAAGAGGTCATTCTCCACCGGGCACCCTTAGCGGTTTAAGGCTACACATCTCCCACTAGCATGTATATTTTGATTTAGGGTTTTTTAAGGTCTTGGATCAAAACGTAATTATTTTGTCAAAAATAAAAAGGATTCAAATGCAATTGTTTAAGGGGCGACTTACGGAGGCTTCAAGGGGCGAAGGAAACAGGATGTTGCAGAGGAAACCCCTGGCTTTGGCTATTGTCGTCGCACAACGGAAGAGACAGAGAGCAAATCCCAAGGACGATAAGTAAGAGGCTTCACCAAATGATGCAGAACGAAGAACTCGGAAATCGTGCAATGGCGGTGATGGAGTCGGAAATGGGAACAAAGGCTGGGGAGGCGACAGAGGTCAAAGGCGGGTTGTGGCTTCGACTTCAAGTCTAACTGTGTAAGGTTTTTTATGATTTGCTAAACCGGTCAGGTAGGTGGAGTAGAGGGTCGAACCCAGTTTGGGGGAATAAACCTCGAATCAGGATTCAGGAGATCATGGGGAGAATTATATAAGCCCGGTCCAACTGCTACACAGGGCGGCCTGGTTGTCTATTTGCGAAAACTGGGCTTGTTCAACTTATAGAATGCAAGTAGTTTTATATTTTATTATTTATTTTAACTCTTAAAATAGGTTAGTAAAAAAATACTAAAATAGTATGTCATTTATAGTATACTAGGGTAGATCCCGTCCCGTGTACGGGGAGAATACAATACAATAATACAATATTATAAATAACTAGTACGATTCCCGCGCCATGGCGCGTTTTTTTTAAAACTAAAATATTATATATAGAAATAATATAAAATATTAATAAATGTTAGGATAAAATCATAAAAAACTTTACAATAAATGTATCTTATAATTATCTCAGAAAATTATTTTTTTAAAATCTTATGTAAAGTATAATACATAAATATAGATATTTTAAATTATTCAGTAATAATAATACCAATTATAACATTGTTTAAATGTGATGTGTCATAATCAATAGTTATATTCAATATTTTGAATTAAGCGCAATAGTTAGTAAATAAATTTGAATTAAGCCCAATAGTTATATTAGATTGAATTCAATGTTTTGAATTAAGCCCAATAGTTAGTAAAATTAAATAAAAAAAGAGAATTAAAGGAAAAAGAAGAAAAAAATGAGAATTAAAGAAAATCAAAGAAAAATGGCAAAAAAAATATGATTGGTCAAGACTCCTAAAATGCCTCTAAGATTGACACATCATCCTAAACTCTTCTAAATTAAGAGTTTATATAGATATAGATAGTTAGTAAATAAATTTGAATTAAGCCCAATAGTTATATTAGATTTAATTCAATGTTTTGAATTAAGCCCAATAGTTAGTAAAATTAAATAAAAAAAGAGAATTAAAGGAAAAAGAAGAAAAAAATGAGAATTAAAGAAAATCAAAGAAAAATGGCAAAAAAAAATATGATTGGTCAAGACTCCTAAAATGCCTCTAAGATTGACACATCATCCTAAACTCTTTTAAATTAAGAGTTTATATAGATAGTTATATTAGATTTAATTCAATGTTTTGAATTAAGCCCAATAGTTAGTAAAATTAAATAAAAAAGAGAATTAAAGGAAAAAGAAGAAAAAAATGAGAATTAAAGAAAATCAAAGAAAAATGGCAAAAAAAAATATGATTGGTCAAGACTCCTAAAATGCCTCTAAGATTGACACATCATCCTAAACTCTTCTAAATTAAGAGTTTATATAGATAGTTAGTAAAATTAAATAAAAAAGAGAATTAAAGGAAAAAGAAGAAAAAAATGAGAATTAAAGAAAATCAAAGAAAAATGGCAAAAAAAATATGATTGGTCAAGACTCCTAAAATGCCTCTAAGATTGACACATCATCCTAAACTCTTCTAAATTAAGAGTTTATATAGATATAGATAGTTAGTAAATAAATTTGAATTAAGCCCAATAGTTATATTAGATTTAATTCAATGTTTTGAATTAAGCCCAATAGTTAGTAAAATTAAATAAAAAAAGAGAATTAAAGGAAAAAGAAAAAAAATGAGAATTAAAGAAAATCAAAGAAAAATGGCAAAAAAAAAATATGATTGGTCAAGACTCCTAAAATGTCTCTAAGATTGACACATCATCCTAAACTCTTTTAAATTAAGAGTTTATATAGATAGTTATATCAGATTTAATTCAATGTTTTGAATTAAGCCCAATAGTTAGTAAAATTAAATAAAAAAGAGAATTAAAGGAAAAAGAAGAAAAAAATGAGAATTAAAGAAAATCAAAGAAAAATGGCAAAAAAAAATATGATTGGTCAAGACTCCTAAAATGCCTCTAAGATTGACACATCATCCTAAACTCTTCTAAATTAAGAGTTTATATAGATATAGATAGTTAGTAAAATTAAATAAAAAAGAGAATTAAAGGAAAAAGAAGAAAAAAATGAGAATTAAAGAAAATCAAAGAAAAATGGCAAAAAAAATATGATTGGTCAAGACTCCTAAAATGCCTCTAAGATTGACACATCATCCTAAACTCTTCTAAATTAAGAGTTTATATAGATATAGATAGTTAGTAAATAAATTTGAATTAAGCCCAATAGTTATATTAGATTTAATTCAATGTTTTGAATTAAGCCCAATAGTTAGTGAAATTAAATAAAAAAAGAGAATTAAAGGAAAAAGAAGAAAAAAATGAGAATTAAAGAAAATCAAAGAAAAATGGCAAAAAAAAACATGATTGGTCAAGACTCCTAAAATGCCTCTAAGATTGACACATCATCCTAAACTCTTATAAATTAAGAGTTTATATAGATAGTTATATTAGATTTAATTCAATGTTTTGAATTAAGCCCAATAGCTAGTAAAATTAAATAAAAAAGAGAATTAAAGGAAAAAGAAGAAAAAAATGAGAATTAAAGAAAATCAAAGAAAAATGGCAAAAGAAAATATGATTGGTCAAGACTCCTAAAATGCCTTTAAGATTGACACATCATCCTAAACTCTTCTAAATTAAGAGTTTATATAGATAGTTAGTAAAATTAAATAAAAAAAGAGAATTAAAGGAAAAAGAAGAAAAAAATGAGAATTAAAGAAAATCAAAGAAAAATGGCAAAAAAAAATATGATTGGTCAAGACTCCTAAAATGCCTCTAAGATTGACACATCATCCTAAACTCTTCTAAATTAAGAGTTTATATAGATAGTTATATTAGATTTAATTCAATGTTTTGAATTAAGCCCAATAGCTAGTAAAATTAAATAAAAAAGAGAATTAAAGGAAAAAGAAGAAAAAAAATGAGAATTAAAGAAAATCAAAGAAAAATGGCAAAAAAAATATGATTGGTCAAGACTCCTAAAATGCCTCTAAGATTGACACATCATCCTAAACTCTTCTAAATTAAGAGTTTATATATAGATTTAGATAGATTTCAATAATAAAAAAATAATAATCTAAATATAAATCGTTTTTCCACCAAAAATTAATACTATGAAATATTTTTTTATTTATATTTATATTTTTGTCAATTAACTAAAATATATAGATAGATAGATAGATAGATTGTGGCTTATATACTTTCTATAAATTATGATAACATATTATTTTATTATTATTTTTTTCTAAAATCAACCACAACGCGCCACATAGGATTTTTTGCCCTAGAATCAACCACAATGCGCCACATAGGACGCTATGCATCGGTTTTAGTATATGTATATAGATATAGATATAAATTGTATTTTTTTTATAATCCAAAGGTAGGGACTTAGCTCATTGTATTAATAATCACAAAGGTTTTTTTTTAATACAAGGCAAAAATTTTAGGTGGTCAACCACGATTAATCCACTATCAAAGAACATCTTAACGGATAAAATCGTCGGTCTCTACTTGAATAAAAGTCAAAGTGAGATATAATGTAAATAAAAAAGGATTATATGTATATTTATGGATTTTTTTTTTGTATTTTTCCGGATCCACTATAGAATGTCATCCATTGAAATAGTAGCGAGAGGTAAAATTATGATTCGATAAATAGTTACACATTGCCCTTGAATAAAGTAAGGTCGAATCGTTCATTACTCGATCATATATTAAAGGGATCGGAATACAAATTAATGGACAAATCGTGGTTCAGTGATGTTAATTGCAACTAGATTATTAGTTGCAATTGGGCATGAATTTGAAGCAAGCACAAGACATGGTGGCGCCGTACCAACCGTGATGAATGAGCTCGGCATTTAGGTCTCCGGTGGTAGCGGCACCCATGGCGACGTGCAACGGATACAAGTGGTCCGGCATCGGATGAGCCTCCTTCGCGTACGGTGCTCTCTCTTCGTATTGCTTCACATCATCGTCCCTTCACAAGTTTCAAAGATTTAACTTATTAATAAAGTCCAACAACTGATAACTACAGTTCACTTTATCATAAAATCAATTGATAATAAAAGGAGAATTTTATAAAGACATATATACCTTCCGTTTGTTAAAGCATCCACCAACCAACTATCAAACTCGAGGGCCCAAGTAGGGGTCGAGTCATAGCGTCGGCTGAAGCTTGCGACGTTGTGGGTAGCGCTCCCGGAGCCGAGGATGAGGACCCCTTCCTCCTTGAGCGGAGCCAGAGCCCTTCCTATGTTGAAGTGATGCATCGCGTCCTGCTTCGTCTGCACCGACAGCTGGCACACCGGGATATCGCCTTCTGGATACATGAACATGAGGGGCACCCAGGCCCCGTGGTCCAGGATCCGGGATTCATCTGACCAGATTCTCTCGAATCCGGCCCTCGTTAGCAACTCTTTCACCCTCGTTGCTAAGTCTGGCGCTCCCGGAACATTATATTTAAGCTATGATGTAATAAGTCGAGAGGTTTAAAAGATCAGCAACACTAACAAATCGACATAATTTTTTATTAGTATTTATGATATAACTAATTAAAAATTAGATTGCAACATGCAGAAAAGTTTTTAAAAAACAAACACCTTGTATAAGAGAGGGTTGAGGTTTGGAGCCTTGAAAGAGCAGTCATGGTGAAGGGCGGTGGTGATGGCGGGGTCGTCGGTCTCCCAGTGGCCGGATATAATGAGGATTGCCGTCGGCCTCTGACGAAACACCTGATCTGCCCATGACACGAGGAACTCTCGGGTGGCGTTGGACTCATCGATGGCCATCCTCCGTTGGCCATGGGAGATGAAGAACGTCTCCTTGATGCCTTCCATCTATCTATATCAATGTATATATGCTCTCAAGGGACTGAGCTCTTTAGAAAATGAGATATGACCACAACAAAGATATACACGTATTTATATACAACAAGTGTGTTAAAAAATAGATTATGTCGAGAGGGTATTTTCGAGTGATCCAAAAATACTATAAAAGATATTAACTATCTCATTCAATAATAAAAATATGTCGACAGATTACTATGAGAATACAGGAATCGAGAGATAGTGAATAAATAAGAAAAGAAAATAAATGATACACTAAAGGATACGACTCTAACGCTCGGTACAAGATAACCTTATTGACACGAATAACGTTCCTCCTTCGTAATATCCTTACTAAAGTCCAACCTGATTAGATGTTATCTAATCACCTCATTCCAACTCTATACGTATCAAAATAACTATCGCCATAATAATTGTTTTTTTTCCAAGGATCTATATTTTCAAATTAATTATAGTTTTAGATTATCAAATAATATAAAAAAGATTATCAATCCATCGGTAATAATTATATATATTCTACAACCTTATTGCCGAATTCCAGTATCCCATCCTGCAGCGTGTACAGTGTCTAATAGTACGTACGAGATTATATAATATGAGATTTGACAACCTGTTATTGTTAGCATGGCAAAATTAATTGTATAAGAAGGGTCAACCACTCAACGTCACCTACGGAGTAGAATATAGTGCAATAGTTATTCAAAGGTTATCATGTATCGGTCCCACATTGATTAAAAATTGAATTCAAACCTTGCATGTAAGTCAAAAATTGAATTCAAACCTTGCATATAAGTCGGTGGGCTCGACTCGGCTTGTATACTCGACTTGGTTAATTAATTATGCATGTGCGCTTGGGCGTGTGACCCCCACGTCGTGTGATGGAATTGGAATCGGAATCGGAATGAAATCATAAAATGGTATGATGTATTCCCAGAGATGGTTATTTGGTATACTTTCGGAATGAACCATTACTGAAATAATAATGATAATAATTATAGAATATATATTAAGTTATAAACTAGTGATAAAATTAATCATAGTAACAAAATATAATATAATAATTATTAATAAGAAATACAATTATTATAAACAATTAAAATATGTATATATTAGACAACAAAGTAGTCACAAAAATAATACTAGTTAAAGAAATATAATATAATATAATAATAAAATAAAATAAAAATATATATCAAATAATAAAATGGTGATAAAAATAATAATAGAAATCAAAATAAAATAAAATAATAATATAATTACAAAGAAAATATATTTTAAATGATAAAATAGTGTTAAAAATAATAATATTAATAAAAAATATAATGTAATAGTTAATAATAATAATATTTTAAAAAATAATATAATAAAAGATTATTTTCAAAGACAAGGAATAATAAAATAATATATATTAAATAATAAAATAGTGATAATAATATGTATAAATATAATATAATAATAATAATATATATTAAATAATAAAAAAGTGATAAAAATAATAATAGAAGTCAAAATACAATAAAAAGAAAATAATTAAAAATAAAATACATTTTAAATAATAAAATAGTGTTAAAAATAATAATATTAATAAAAATATAATATAATAATTATAATAATTTTTAAAATAATAATATAATAAAAATAATATATATTAAATAATAAAATGGTGATAATAATATGTATAAATATAATATAATATAATATATTATAACTATAATAATAATTATAATAATAATAATTATTATTATTATTATTACTACTACTACTATTATTGTTGTTATTATTATTATTATATGGAAGAATGGATGAATTTATGGGTTGAAAATTGGGAATAAAGGATTATCTAGTATTTTGATGGGAATGAAAGTTGCCCCAAAATAGGAAATGGATAATTCTCGGGAATCCTTCCGATTCCAAGTTTTTATCATAACAAACGCTTAAATCAGAAATCATCCAAACGACCCCTAGTTTTACTTGTTTGGGTATAATTCCCTGTTTTGATTCCCTGTTTTGATGATTCCCTGTTTTGATTTCCGGGAATGCATACCAAACGACCCCTAGTTATTCAAAGGTTATAATAAATAGTTATTCAATTGTAAATTTGCAATGATTAATTATTTATTTAAAATGTGTAGTAATTCGAGTGTAGAGTACTTATTTGGGTATAATAAATAGTTTTTTACATGAAGTTCGGAAAAAAAAACAATGCAACGAAATAACTACCTACTCTAACGAAATAATGTAATCCAACACAGTTGTTTTTTTTGTTTGTTTAATCTCGAATTTTTACTTTATAACTTTTTTAAAAAAAAATGTAATACAACCCAACTCAACTTATTGACCCCCTTGGAGGAAGGAGCTTCCTTAGACCATCCACAAATCCATAATGGTGGTGTGCAAATGTGTATTTTTTAGACACTTTTTAACTCCATTGGTTGTTTTTGGTGTGTATTTGAGCATGTAATGTGCAAATTTGAGCACACCACCTCCCATATGTGTAAAAACTTTTACAAAAAACAAGATAATTTCATTGGTTGATTTTTTATGATTTTACTTTCTTTTTTTGTTTTAAATGAATTGTATTTGAATGATGTGTAAAAATGCACATTTCACCATTAGAGCAAATTGTTAAAAAGTGATGTGTATTTTTACACATCTTGTGCAAATGTGTACATTTTACCCAAAAACCATTGTGGATGGTCTTAGAGTTCGTCTGCACTACTCACAGAAGATAGACTCATGCTATACCATTGTCGTAGAGTTTTCTTCTACTTGTTTTATTGCGCATGTTTTTTTGTATGTTCTGTTTATTTAGGCAGTTTCCGCATGCCATCCCGTCGGCCTATCAGAAATCAGGTCAGCCTAATCTTGAATTTTTCCTTAAATAAAAAAAAAATTATATATGACAGCCTTGAAGAATGAAGGCCACATGACATCTCAGAGAGTCCAACTTCAAGGAACAGAAACACATAATTTTGTAGATTTTTTTTTTAAAAAAAAATTAGGTTTATCATTGCTTCAGATCAGAACACTTCAAATGACAGCTCTATGACTTGAGCTCACAAATTCAATCATGTTCTTAGTCAGCAATGAACTACTGGCGCAATGTACATGGTCTTAAGGAACAAGATTAGCTACTCAAGGAAATCGTCGGATTAATCTTAAGAGTATAGTAATTGTAAAAGGACATGATTTGTTGCTCAAATTGCAGCAGAAAATGCTATTTGTAAAGTAGTAGTAGATCAGGCCATCAGGGTATGCAATCAACAGCATCAACTTCGCAACAACTTATTCAGACATGTATATGAACTCTTCAAGAGGGATCATCAACATCCTGTGTTCTAAGCCAGCAGATATTTCGCCATCTAAAGCAAGCAAAAGATAACAGCCTTCTTTAGAAGTTATCCGAATAAGAAGGCACAGACGAACAAAGGTAAGACATGTAATTCAGAATAAGAAGGAAAGTGCATACTTGCTCTTGAAGAATGAAGGCCAATATTGGTGCCGAATGCAACTATTCAACATCAGGCATAGAGCGAGCTTCTTATTCTGCAATCTTGGTATCATAAAAATTTGATTTTTAAAAGATCTGAAAAGATCAAAAGAAAAAGGATGATGCAATTTTCAAGTTTCAAGCTCAAATTTTCCGGGTTAGAACCAGGTATTTTCGGCTAATTAGCATTTGGCGTGTTTATGGTCCAAACAGATCCATGTGTGTTGTTGCCCTTGTTAATATGATCTATGGATTCTATACTTCATGTTACAGATTTGCAAAAAAATGAATCTGAGAAAAAGGTCAAACAGCCGCACAATTGAATTCAAGAAAATGTCCCGCAGAACAAAGATACAGTCATACCTTATAATTATGAAGCCATTCACCAATAGTCATTGCACGAACATTTGCCATCTGTCATGTGGTGAAACCTTTTGGCATCTCGCATGATAAGTGTTCTTCCAACGAGTTTTGACACAATCTTCAATGCATTGTGGCAATCAACACAAACCCGTAAATTCTTGATAATCCGAATAGGAGAACGAGCTGAACTGGTGATGAGGGCATAGGCAGTAGCAAGCCTTTCACTGTGAGCCATCAATGCTTCCTCTTTGCCTTCTTGGTCGATGTCATGGAGAACAAATCTGCAATCTGGCACATAACCAGCTTCCTTCATCTGCTCTTTCATTCGTCTCAACAATGCATATATCTTGTCATTTTCAGGGTGAGATTTATCTCCTGCCCTATATTCATGGATCTTGCTTCTTGATTGCAAGGAGGATTGAGCGGATTTTTTCTTTTCTTTCTCCTTTGATAGATCAGAAGCTTTAACTGGTACCAACCCAGCCTTCAACTCCTCCATCGGGCGACAGGGATCCAACTGCCCCACAATCTCAGCACAACGGTCCCCAAGCTCCAAGTTCCCATGAACTCTAGATATATTCATCAAGGTTTCCCAAACATCAACACTTGGTTCAACCGGCATCCCTTCAATGAACTCCAAAGCTTCATTCAAATGACCCGAAGTGCCCAACATGTTGACAATGCTCACATAATGCCTCATTGTCGGAACAATGTCATATACCTTGCTCATCGATTCAAAATGTAGCATCCCTTCAATGACATCACCGGTATCAGCACAAGCATAAAAAACTCCTAAGAATATTCGACCATCAGGTCTCAGTCCTGCTTCCTTGAAGCGAGTAAACATATCAATGGCTTCTTCTCCAAGACCATTTTGTGCATACCCGCATATCATAGTGTCCCAGCTTGTCAAATTGCGCTCCAACATCTTACTAAAAACAGTATCCGCATCACCCATTGACCCACACCTCGCATACATCTGCAAAATCTTGTTGTAAGTGCTGACTCTAACCGAAGACAACGATTTCACAAGATGCTCATGAACGAACTTTGCTTCTTCTAGAGCTTCTTCATCTTTGCACATCTTCATCAGATCTAAATACCTTGGCAAATCTACTGAAATCCCTCGCTTATCCAACAGTCCCAACACCTCCACAGCTTCTTTGATCTTCCCCTCCTTGCAACAAGTATCCAACTCTTCCAGAGTCCCCTGAGGCAAGCTAGCATCAGATGATTCGCCTCCGAGTCCTTGGGGAGCCATCATAGCACTCTGATCGTAATTCACAGATTGAAACCCATTCGATCCTTGCTCACGCATTCTCCCTACATCCCCACCATAATAATTGCCATTAATCTGCTGCTGATACCCATAGCTGGTAACAGACTGATAGTCACCATAAGTTTGCTGAGGCATTGTACTTCCCATAGGACTATAATAAGGAGTACTAGTGCTAGCTGATACCCCATTTTGTTGAATCGAATCATACGAATTTCGAGGTGGTATTCCGGATTGCCAAGAACTACTACCTCCACCACTACCACCTCCTCCTCCATAAGTCAAATTTCCACTTAAGCCATTCCCTACTCCACCATAACCTCCAGTAGAGATGTGCTGAGACGATTCCTTGTAGTATCCAGTTTGCACAAACTGATTATGATGATTTACACCTGTGCCACCAAAACTGTCACCAGAAACCCTAAAACCACCAGACACTTGCTGCGAATCGATAGGGGACTCAGGGTTGCTATGTCCATCTGACGAATTGAAATCCAGCCTCTCCGCGGCAGCCCAAGTGTTTAGACTATTGAGGGATTTCGACGGAATAAGAAAGGAGTGGTATGGGAAGCTGACCTTGTTCAGAGTACACAGAGAGTTGATAGCAATGACCGCTGCCTTCTTCCTGGCCATTTTCTTCCACTCCGAACCTTCCCTTGCTGGGGAAAAACCTAGCTCTGCTTACATGAACGAACCTGCAATGGATTTGATCGGTGGTGGATCCAGGGCCTGAAAAATACAAAGAACAATAATAAAATTCATCTTGCGAGTATAATGCCACAAAATACAAATATGTTCAATACTAAAAGCAAGTTTAATACAAGACATAAGTTCAATAATACAAATAGGTTCAATATTACAAACAAGTTCATTGTAACATCATAATCTTTACACGGCTGATTAGCCTATTTAAGGCATCTTCCACCCTTGCCTGATTACATATCTATCCCTCTAATTGGCCTTAATTGCTCAACAGACCCATTCATTACAATACCCACCCCTTATAAAGCTTTTTCCACAAAGCTCATTGAATATAACATGCAATGATAGAACTAGATAGCTAATGGAAAAGAAGATCAAAAACACTAGCAAATATTACATTGAGTCTGTCACAAAGGCAGAGCATGGTGTGCACTTCATTTCACAACTTGTTGGCATCATAAGTTGCATCCATTTGTAACTGGCAACAAGGAGTCCACGATAACAGCAACTTGTGGCATTATGGCAGCAGTTTGTAAGCTAAACTGTGTGGGGTAGTAGTGTGGGATTGGACGACAAGCTTCCTAACACCAACAGCTCCAATAGCCCTAATGTAAATCCCGAAAATAAGAACCAACCAAAAGCTTTTAATGAGTCATAGCTTCCTTTCAATTTGTAGGATTCCAGTAGTACTTCCCACCATACTGTCAGCATTCTTTATTAATTTGCAGCAGCACTTGGGAACAAGTTCTATCAATTTCCCAAACTTGTGGGAGTCAATCCACTTGAAGAGAAGGACAATATTGCACACCCATAAAGACCCAAGGCAGCAGCAAATCCTCCCTTCAATTCACCAATGGCAGTTCACAACACCACAAATTCTCAATTTCTCGAAATTTATCAAAATTACAAACCCTAATCGAAATTTCCCCAAATTGATTCTCAAATCCACAAATTCTAATCTAAACTGATTCTCATATCAACCAATTAAACTTAAAAATCAAATTAAAAGGTAGAGGAACAAAAACTAACCTTGAAGGTTGAAGGTCTAGAAGAAGAAGAGGTCGGCGGCTGCGGGAGACGGGGGACTGCGGGGGTTCGCCGAATGCCGAGAGGCTGGGTGGAGGTCGGCGGCTTGAGGTGTGCCGGTTCCAGGGTCGGCCAGAGATGGAGCTTTCAGCGGCGGCCGGCGGGTCGCTGGCTCGGGACTCGGGTGGCTATCTCGGATTTTCCTCGCTCGATATATCTGCTACTGCTACTTTGCTGTTGGAGCCTCCATCTGTTTAAAAGAAAAAAACACACACAAGAGTGAGAGATGAGATTCGAACCTGGATCTGTACGCTCCTAAATAAACTATGGTTGTGTACTATAGTAATTTTTTACTTCGATTTGCATCCTGTTGTTCGAGTCGTTTTCTCCTGAAAGATGGAGCCTGTTAACTTTGATAGCGGATGTGAGCGTTTTCAATTGTAATGCTCGTAAGTACTCTTTTCAATTAATGCTCTCAATTATAATCCTTTCACATTTCAACTAGTGGAAGATTTTGATTTGGGTTTCCTTTTGTTACTCCGAGTGTTGCTATCTTTTGGATTGCAAGTGATGAAGGGAATCATGCTGAGGAAGATGGTGTTGGAAATATTGTAAATTTGTAATCGTACCTTCCAAGTTCGAGTTTATCCAAATCCTCTACAACACTCTCTATAGAACTACCTATATCACTAAATTATCTTCACATCTATTTAATATTTCAAAAAATCCAAAAATTATATACATATACTAGTTTTACTTTACCCGCCCTTTGTGCGGTTTCTTAATAAGCAAAATAATTTTTATTTTATATTTTATTTCTTCAATTTGAAGGTTATAATAGTTTAATTGAAACCTTTAGATCTTTTAATGTATATATAACAATTATTTTTATTAAATTTATGATAAATTTTATCTAAAATGATAAGTTTTCTACCTAATTAAGATATAAGGTTGAATATTTATAAAAAAAACTAATTAAGATATAAGGTTATATTGGATAGATTATTTGATCTAAAAAGATAAGTTTTTTACCTAACTTTTTTTTTGTGGGAAATTTTTGCCTAACTATATTGCCTTATTAATTGATGTGGCTCAAAAAATAATATCATTTTAATCCAGAATATGACACGTATGTATTTTCCTAAGTATTTTTATGCCTTTGTAATATGTATTTATTGTATGTATTATGTATGTATGACATGAATGACTAAGTAGTGAAGCATGGCTAAGGCATTGGATCAAGGCCTTGGGTGTTAGCTGACTCTGGACTGGATCGAATTGAGCCTTTATGGCTTGATATCCTAACCACAGCAGCTGCCAAGAGCTTTGGGCCTAAAGCCCAATGCTTGCTCCACTGGCCCAACACCTTGAAGCCCGTTGCTTGGACACCCTTGAGAAGCCCACCAGGTTGAGACGTCGGTATTGGCTTCTAGGGTTGCTCGTCTATAAAAGGAGGTGCTCTCCTGGCTGCTCGACTCTTAAGCTACTTCACTGTTCCTCCACCGGAGAAAAGAGAGAGAGAACAAGAGAAGCTAGGGTTAGGGTTTTGGTATTCAAGCCCTTTCCATCTCCGACGGTGAAGCTCTTCTTCTCCGACGACGTCCTTCGCTTGAAGAGCTATCTTGGTCACCAGCAAGAGCTAGGTGTTGGGTTCTAATCTTAGATCTGAGTCTGTATCCTCAGATCTGAGATTGTAGGAAGAAGTTCTTCTTCTTGCTTGTTTCGTGTTTTCTGTCTTTAGTTTTACTTAGATCTATACTTGTACTCTTTGGCTTTGCCAGATCTGTATTTCTCCCTTATTTTGATAGTGGATTAGGCTGACTCTTGAGGCCCCGGGGACGTAGGATCTTGGATCCGAACCTCGTAAAACTCTTGTGTTCTTTCCTTTACGCACTTTCATATTCGATCTTTCGTTGTTCTTCAAACCAAAACAACACGATCTTGTTTTTCAATGTGGTATCAGAACATGCGTTTTGTTGCTAGCGCTTGAGTGTCCTTTTCCCAACCTAGCTGAGTCTTTATAGAACTCAGAGAGCGGGAACTGGCGTAGGAAGCGGGTGGGCCTAAATAGGGTGTATCGCCTGGTGCCCTTCCCCCCTACGCGACGCAACAAGATCTGTTCTTGGTTTTTCAAAACCTCTTGATTCGTGAAAATCTTTGCTTTCGCTTCTGGTTTCGGTTAAAACAATTTTTTTTTATTTCTTTATAGTTCTTGTTGTTAAAAACTGCAATTATGTCTGATTCTATTCGTTTGAAACCTTTCAATGGCACTACTGACTTTGCTATGTGGCAGGTGAAGATGAAAGCCATACTCATAAAGGAGAAGTGTTGGCTTGCAGTAACGAATAAGTATCCAGACGGAACTGATAAAGAAAAAATTATGGAGACTGATCTTCAGGCTCACAGTGAGATTATGCTTCGTCTCTCAGACGAAGTGGCACGTCAGGTACTAGGTCATCCTACTGCTGAGGCATTATGGGATGCCCTAGAAGGTTTGTATTTGGTAAAATCTCTTCCATCTCGGGTAAATCTGTTCAATAAGTTGTTTAGCTTTAAAATGAACACTGCTTGCACCTTGGCTGATAATCTTGATCGTTTTTTAACTATAACTCAAGATTTGCAACGTTGTGGTGATAAACTTGATGAAACTCAGCTTTGTGTGCTTCTGTTGAATTCCTTGCCTAGCCAGTTTGACACTTTTAAGGATGTTATTCAATATGGTAACTCTACTTTGGTAAAGAAAGACATTATTGAATCTGTTATTCAGAAAAATGAGTCCTTAAAGGTTTTCAAAACTGCTAATGGTGTTAAAACTGAGCCTAAGACTGAAGCCAAGGATGAGGTCCTTATGGCTAAGTCCAAAGGTAAGGGGAATAAAAGGAATAACAATAAGAAAAATGATAAGCAGGGGCAGTCTAAACCTGAAAATGGCAGTGATAAAGCTTCTGGTATTGATAAAACTAATCTGAAGTGTCATTACTGCTCTAAAACTGGCCATTTTGAAAAGGACTGCTATAAAAAGAAAAGAGATGAAGAAAAAGCTGCTAAACAACAACCTGCTGTGTCTGCTGTGTGTGAAACCCACCCCTATTATACTCATGAAGTGCTTGCCTTACTGATGAATGATGCCTCTGATTGTTGGATTCTTGACTCTGGGTGTACTATGCATGCTACTCATCATAAATCTTGGTTTTCTGATCTAAAATTGTGTGATGGTGGTGATGTTATGCTTGGTGATCATTCCATGTTGAAAATTAAAGGTATTGGTTCTGTGGTTATGAAAATGCATGATGATGTTATTAGGGTCATTAAAAATGTTAGATGGGTTCCACAGCTTAGAAGGAATCTCATGTCTGAAAGTACCTTAGAATCCTTGAACTGTGATATCAACAGTAGTCATGGGATAAGGACAGTCTCAAGGGATGGCAAGGTTCTGATTAAATGCATTAAGAAGAATGGCCTCTATGAGATTCAAGTCACCCCTGAGATGAATTTCTCCTCTGTTATGATTGCTTCTCATGCTTGTATGTCCCTTCCTGAGTCTGTTATATGGCATAATAGATTAGGACATATAGGTAATAAGAGTCTGGATTATCTGTATACGCATGACATCTTAAATTCTAAACCAGCTACCATTGATTTGTGTGATAATTGCTTGATGGGAAAACAAACTAGGAAGAGTTTTCATAAATCTTCTTATATTGCTAACAGTCCTCTTGAGTATGTCCATTCAGATTTATGGGGCCCTGCACAGGTTGAATCTTCTGGGGGCAGAAAATATTTCATGTCCTTGATTGACCACTACAGCAGGAAGGTTTGGGTTTATTTGTTAAAGACAAAAGATGAGGCCTTTGAGGTGTTCAAACACTGGGTCACAAGTGTTCATGTTGAAACTGGTCTTTCTGTCAAATGTTTAAAAACAGATTATGGTTTGGAGTTTTGTAACTCTAGATTTGATTCTTATTGCAAAGAGGCAGGTATCAAGAGGCACCTCACCATTCCTGGCACTCCTCAGCAGAATGGTACTGCTGAGAGAATGAACAGGACTCTCTTAGAGAAGGCAAGGTGCATGTTGATATCTGCTGGGATGAGGCACTCTTTGTGGGGTGAAGCTGTCATTACAGCTACTCATCTCATAAATAGAACTCCATCCTCTGCTATTGGTTTTAAAACTCCTTTTGAAATGTGGTATAATAAGAAGCCTGACTTGAGCTATCTAAGACCTTTTGGTTGTGTTGCCTATGCTCATAAGAGTGATGGTAAACTCAATCCCAGGTCTCAGAAATGTGTTTTGTTAGGATATCCTGAAGGTGTTAAAGGTTATAAACTTCTTATTATTCAACCTGGAGCTTATAAAACTATTGTCAGCAGGGATGTTGTTTTTGTTGAGGATGAATTTCATTTTTAAAATGTGTATACTCCTTAGAAAACTTTGCAGGTACCCACAGGATCATCTGCAACCCACTTCTATCCCCCAGCTCGTGAAGATGCCGAGGATGGCAATGATTCTGATGAGGATACTGCTGGATCTCCAGAGGATTCCTCAGACACTGATGCTGATCATATGCAATCTCACCAATTGGGTGGGGCACATCAAGATGAACCTTCTGATGATGATGCTGAGAATGAAGTTGGTGACGATTCTATCTCTGCTAGTTCTAATGCTCCCTCCCCCCATTCTGAGTCTTTAAATCCTGCTAATGTGTCTATGTCTTATGTGCATGCTGCTGGCTCTTCTAGTATTTCATCTCATGAAAGGCATGACTTAACAACATGGCAGTTAACCAGAGATAGATCTCCTAGAACTAAAATTCCTAATAAAAGGTTCATCAATAGCATTGTTGAGTTTGCCTGTGTTATTTCTGATGTGGTTAACAGTTTTACCCCTGAGACTTATGAGCAGGCTATGAAATGTGCCCACTCTGCCTCTTGGCAGAGGGCAATGTCTGAAGAAATTGAGTCAATGATGTCTAACAAGACATGGACTCTTGTGAAGAAACCTGATACTGCCAGGTTCATTGACAGTAAGTGGGTGTTCAAACTTAAAGAAGGTAACTCTAAAAGTGCCCCCCAAGGTACAAAGTTAGGCTTGTTGCCAAGGGATTCACTCAAAGAGAAGGTGAGGATTACAATGAGAACTTTGCTCCTGTTGTGAAGTATAAAACTCTGAGATTGTTACTTGCTATGACTGCTGTTTATGACTTTGAGTTAGAACAGATAGATGTTAAAACTGCCTTCTTGCATGGGGATTTAAATGAGACAATCTATATGAGGCAACCAAAAGGTTTTATTGATAAATCAAAACCTGGTTTTGCTTGTTTACTTAAGAAGTCCATTTATGGCCTTAAACAATCTCCCAAGCAATGGAACATTAAGTTTGACACTTGTATGAGAAGACAATTGGGTTTCAATAGAAGCAAATTTGACACTTGCTTATATTTTAAGAAACCCAAATCTGGTTCTGTGCTTTATGTGCTTTTATATGTTGATGATATTATGTTGATTTCTAAGTCTTCTGCTGATATTGTCAATATAAAGGAAGAGCTGTCAAAGCATTTTGACATGAAGGATCTTGGCCCAGCCAAGAAAATACTTGGCATTAACATTGAAAGGGACAGGAAGAAAGGTAAGCTCTGGCTTGACCGGACAAACTATGTGCTAAAGGTATTGGAGAGATTTCATATTAAGAATGTAAAGCCAAATGCTATTCCTTTGGGTTCCCGTCTTGATTTAACTAAAAATCATTCTCCTCTGTCTGTCTCTGAAGCTAAGAATATGAAAAATATCCCTTATGATGTTGCTGTAGGTTCTGTGATGTATTGTGTGATATGCACTAGACCTGATCTTGCTTTCTCTATTAGTGCTTTAAGTAGATACATGTCTGAACCAGGTGAGAAACATTGGCTTGCTATGAAGTATTTGTTAAGGTATTTGCTTGGTACTGTTAATATGAGATTATGTTATACTAAGCATACCTCTTCTGATGAGTTGTTTGGATATGTTGATTCTGATTTTGCTAGTAATAAAGACAATATGAAATCTGTTACTTCTTATGTCTATACTTGGGCTGGAAATTGCATATCTTGGAAATCTCAGCAACAGCCTATAGTTGCTCTCTCTTCAACCGAGGCTGAGTATATAGCTGCAACAGAGGCTTGTAAAGAAGCCATCTGGTTGCAAGGTATACTAAGAGAGATTGAAAAGAACACATATACTTCTGTTTTGCATATAGATAATCAGTCTGCATTATATCTCTGTAGAGATCCCATGTATCATGAGAGAACTAAGCATATAGATGTCAGATATCATTTCATACGTGAAAAGGTGGATGATAATGTGATACATGTTGTAAAGATTGATGGAACTATTAATCCTGCTGATTTTGGAACTAAAGTTGTGTCCAGAGATAAATTTGTGTTTTGCAGGAATTTCCTTCACTTGAGTGAAGGAGGCTGATGGTTCTAGAAAGTACAAGGGCTGGGGACAGACCCAGTGACCTAATCCACACATAGGCATAGTCTGCCTTGAGCAGACTTAGAAAAATATAGGGGGCAATTGTTGAGAACTTGTATATTTTCCTAAGTATTTTTATGCCTTTGTAATATGTATGTATTGTATGTATTATTTATGTATGACATGAATGGCTAAGTAGTGAAGCATGGCTAAGGCATTGGATCAAGGCCTTGGGTGTTAGCTGACTCTGGACTTGATCGAATTGAGCCTTTATGGCTTGATCTCCTAACCACAACAACTGCCAAGAGCTTTGGGCCTAAAGCCCAATGCTTGCTCCACTGGCCCAACACCTTGAAGCCCGTTGCTTGGACACCCTTGAGAAGCCCACCAGGTTGAGACGTCGGTATTGGCTTCTAGGGTTGCTCGTCTATAAAAGGAGGTGCTCTCCTGGCTGCTCGACTCTTAAGCTACTTCACTGTTCCTCCATCAGAGAAAAGAGACAGAGAGAACAAGAGAAGCTAGGGTTAGGGTTTTGGTATTCAAGCCCTTTCCATCTCCGACGGTGAAGCTCTTCTTCTCCGATGACGTCCTTCGCTTGAAGAGCTATCTTGGTCAGAAGCAAGAGCTCGGTGTTGGGTTCTAATCTTAGATCTGAGTCTGTATCCTCAGATCTGAGATTGTAGGAAGAAGTTCTTCTTCTTCTTGCTTGTTTCGTGTTTTCTGTCTTTAGTTTTACTTAGATCTATACTTGTACTCTTTGGCTTTGCCAGATCTGTATTTCTCCCTTATTTTGATAGTGGATTAGGGCTGACTCTTGAGGCCCCGGGGACGTAGGATCTTGGATCCGAACCTCGTAAAACTCTTGTGTTCTTTCCTTTACGCACTTTCATATTCGATCTTTCGTTGTTCTTCAAACCAAAACAACACGATCTTGTTTTTCAGAGGATTTTTAATTAACATGATTAAAAGATGGTGGATGATATATAGTTTCATTCAATGTATAGATTGGGTTAAATTGGTAAAAGATAAAATACATATCTTAAATAAATATTTGGTTATTAAGATATTATAAAAAAAATTAAAAACATATAAGAATGATGTGGTTAAAATTAAGATGACTATTTTTACTTTGTATAAAATTTATATTGATTTGTTAATTGATGTGGCCCAGAAATATAATACTACTTTAATCCAGAAAATGACACGTAAACAAAAATAATCCCGCTTTAATCCAGTAAATTCCGTGGGTACGAAATCGCACCAGAGGCCGTTTCAGGCCTCCGCTTTAGTATTTTATATAGATATATAGATATAGATTCTAAACACCAATTTTTTATGTGTTTATAAATTTTATTTTTGAAAAAATAATGTTTTATTTTTTTTATAATTATATTTTATAAAATAGTCACTTTTAAAAAAAATTGAAAAAATGATTTTTCAAAATAGTAAAAACGTATAAACATACTCCCTCTATCTCGAAATATAAGTCGTTTTAAAAATTTACATGATTTTTAAGGAAATGTGAAAGATGAGTATATTTTCATTTAATAGGATAGCTAAGATGGGACTACAACACAATTCAATTAAAACCTTTGGGCTTTCACGTGCAAAAAAAAAATTACATCATTAAATATTTATAGTAATATACTCCGTGCCATATAAAAAATAAAGATGGAGCAGTCAAACCTTTTCCCAAGCTCTATTTAGTGTAGAAAGTAAAACTCACAAATGTGTTTTTTCCCGTACAACTTGTGCAATTAATATGGGTAAAAGAATTTGAAAAGACTCTGCAAAAGGGAGGGCGAAATATGACAACACTTGAGGACACATACTTATAACGACCTGTATTTTGATACAAACTCAAATAGCTAAAAAACGACCTATATTCAGAGACGGAGGGAGTACTGTAGTAACTTTTTCACTTCGATTTGTATTCACTTGTTCCGAACAGTTATCTCCTATAGGCTAGGCCTGTCAACTTTGACAACGGATATTAGTGTTTTCAATTGTAATGCTCTTAGAGCACCCGCATCCCTGCAACCCAACAGGGTTCCTTATTTTCAATTTTTATCACTCTCTCTTCCCTTTATCCTTTTAACAACCCATTATACTTTTTCACTCACATCCCTACAACTCATAAGAGTTCCTTAATTTTTTCCCCTTGTTTCATTAGAATTGTTTATTTTTAAAAATCTACTTTCAAGTTTCAACCCAATTAATTTTTTTTTCATTAATTAACTACATTGATGTTTTTTTACATATTAAAAAAATATGAACTTGCAAAATATATATACTTTAAAAAAATTATATGGCTAAATTACACTAAATAAATAAAATATCACCAAAAAACAAAATTTATCATCCAAAAAAAAAATCAATGCATGTGTCACGTAATTGATATTGCAAAGGAATTCCGATGCCCATGTGATCCCCTCCTCGACTCCTTCTGCATTCTGTAGCACATGGGGGTCCACTTCCTTTGTATTTCCTTTGTATTATACCAGTTGTTTAGCAAACAACCCATCAAATCGTTGTTTGTATTTTTTTTGCAGGGATCCCTTTTTTTATTATTATGTTGCTTAGCTATTGGGTTTAACAACCCCAATGCAGCTGCTCTTAAATCTTTAATTACTCAATTCAATTAATGCTCTCAATTGTAATCATTTCGCATTTCAACTAGTAGAAGATTTTGATTTGGGTTTCCTTTCGTTACCCCGAGTGTTGCTATCTTCTGGATCGCAACTTGCAAGTGAAACATGCTATGGGAGACGAGTCAGATGACTATTGAAAATATTTTAAATTTGTAATCATACCTTCGAAGTTCGGGTAAGATGGTAGGTATCAATCCAAACCATCTACAACACTCGTTATAACACTCTCTATATTACTAAATTATTTTCACGTTTATTTAATATTTTAAAAAAAATCTAGAAATTAGATACATATTCTAAACATCTATTTTTATATATTTATAAATTTTATTTTTGAAAAATCATGTTTTAAAATTTTTTATAATGATATTTTATAAAATAATAACTTTTTAATTTTTAAAAATTTTAAAAATTAAAATGATTTTTTAAAATAGTAAAAACTTATAAACATACCCCGCCAACTTACAAGGGAATATGAAAGATGAGTATATTGAATTTTTTTTTCAAAATATTCACTAAAAATAATTAATTAACAAAATATTCAATGTTTCAAAATATTTACAAAAATATTAATTTTTTGCAGGTGTGGTAGAAAAACGCGGCCAGAGACCGCGTTTTATTCAGAAGGTGAAAAATTTAAAATTGAAATAAAAGGCGACAAAAAATTAACAAAAGAAACACGGTTTCAAACCGTGTTTCTATTGTTAATTTTATTTCCGGGTGAAATAGGTAATTTTTAAAAAAATTTACATCATACACGCGGTTTCAAACAACGTATCTTTTTTTTTTGTGGGAAAATTGAAAACAGGGAACGGGGAGGGAGGTTGTTGGGCTGCCGGAGGTGGACCGAGGGACGCCGGAGGAGGGGGGAGAGGCCGGATCTGGTGTAAGGAGGAGGCGTGGAGGAAGGAGATCGTTGCGAAGGAAGAGGAGACGCCAATTCGCCACCATTACGCCCACCATCGGCGCCAACCCCCCAAATTCTCCGGCAACCACATCGAACTCCTCTCTCTCTCTCATCGGTGCTCTCTCGCTCTTAGAAACACAATTAAATGCTCCACCACGGCTTGCAGATGGTGTCAAAGAAGACGATAAAGTCTGTAACATATTAGAGAATTGACTCCGCAACATGTTGCAAAGTTGGTACACCATCTTTCAAGGATTCCGCAAGATGTTGTAGAGTCCTTTCGCCTTCTCCTTAGGCTGTGTTTGGTGCGAGTCCCAATGAGTTATGCAACCTGTTGCGAAGATTAATGTACTCCGTATCAAATAAAAATTACGTTGTATTTAGAGCATCTTTATTCATGGTATCCAATTCAAGTATCATATCTTACATTTTTTTTACCACATCATTTTAATATACTTCGATGCACAACCATGATACTCACAAAAATATCTTAACATATACGGAGTATTTCATTTTATTTTTAAATCTTTGTGGGTGTAGAAAAAAAAGTGATCCCCACATGTTATTGTTCATTGGATAAAGCTAATGATACTGTGTAAGAGTGAGGAAAATCTAATGATACTCACCTGTAATAATTGTCATGATTCCCCCCAAACTCTTATATTTATTTTTATTTTTCATTTAAAAATAAGACGTATCATGTTCTTCTTAGAGCTTGTTTGGTTGGAAACTCAAAAACCCAGGAAGTAGGAGAAATTCATGTGTTTGGTTGATATTTTTGAAATTAAAAAACACAGTAATTCAACTTCCCGGGAAGTTGAATTCCCCCAAAATGGAGGAAGTTCACTTACTTAGCCCCCTAGGTAAGTTCAACTTCCTTCATTTTGTATTTGGAAATTTCTAATTCCTCCTCTAATCCTCTAAAATAAAAAAATCAACCAAACACGTTTTTATAATTCCCATCAATTGGACTTCCCAGGAATTCAATTTCTATGAAGTAACTTCCCGGGAATTTAAATTCCCACATTGAACCAAACGAACACTTAGTTTTTCGATTGTTTTTTAGGGGAATATAAAGTCACCAATTTATCCTATGCACCACTGGCGCATTTTAGCGAATACTTTCAACTATTGTTGCCAGTCTGCCACTTGCCCGGTTGCCCCTTCCAACTCTCTCTCTCTCTCTCTCTCTCTGACGAAGTTCGAATTCTCCTTCTTCATCCCACTCTCTCTCTAGACTTCACCAACGACGAAGAAAGAGACGGACGGGAAATCGAACTAAGTGGCGACAAGCTGAGTTTCAAGCGTCGGCGTTGGGGGATTTCGCCGTGATCTACTTCACTCCTCTTTGTAAGATCGATTCAGTTCTCCTCTATCACTCATCAATCTGAGCAAATTCAAGAGACGCGTCTCTTTGTTGATATCTACCACTACTTAGGTCAAATTCCCCCCGAAGTCCGAGGATCAATCGGACTTGGGGAGTTTCGTTGAGCTTAATTGTGTTATTAGGGCTTAATTTTCTATAGTTGACATTTCCGGCTGGTGGATGGAGAATGTTGAAGTCAGGTAGTGATTTAGGGTGCTTTGGCTCTTAGGTATTTCGGTGATTTAGGGTTTATCGTGTTAGATTGATTTCAAAATGGTTCGGCTGCTGGGGATAACCATTGGAGAACCGGATGATCAACCTAGGGAGATTACTAAGACTAACCCGATCAGCGAGAGTATAGGTGAAAATGGTTGGCTCATTAGGTTCTTTGATTCCGCCTTCTTTTGTGAATGGATTGCAGTCAGCTACCTGTACAAACATCATCATTCAGGGGTTAGAGACTACCTCTGTAATAGAATGTATACACTTCCCTTATCAGGTCTTGAGAGCTACTTGTTCCAGATTTGTTACATGATGGTACATAAGCCGAGCCCTTCACTAGATAAGTTTGTGATCGATATCTGCTCTCAGTCTCTTAAAATAGCACTCAAGGTGCACTGGTTCTTGATGGCAGAGATTGAAGATTCTGATGATAACGAGGGCATCATGAGCATTCAAGAAAAATGCCAGACTGCAGCCACCCTTATGGCTGAGTGGCCACCGTTGATTAGACCCCAAACCGAACCAGCTAGTGTACCGGGTAAGAATCCAGTTCTTACCAGGTTACTCTCCTCAAAGCAACGTCTGCTGTCTTTAGCTTCTTCTCCACCTACACAAAGATCACTTTCCTTTTCACCATCCCCTGGATCTAATGTAGGAGATGAGGGTGGAAAGCTCTCTCCCGATGAAAATAAGATTTTTAAGAAATTTATTCCGGGCCCTAAAGTGAGGGATGCATTAATGTTCAGGAAGAGTGCAGATAAAGATGAGGATGACTCAGAGAAGGAAGGCTTTTTTCGGAGACTTTTAAGAGATAACAAAGACAATGATGATGAGTTAGCACCCAATCCAGAGGGTTTCTTTAAGCGATTATTTCGTGAAGGTAAGAATGAGTCTGATGAAAGATCAACTTCACGCTCAATAGAAGAGGATTCAAAAGAAGGATTTCTGAAGAAGATTTTCAAGGAAAAATCTGATGTCAAAAGGGAAGAGAGAATTGAGGAACCAGATAGAGATACTGTGTCTACAAGATCCATTGAAGATGAAGAAAAAGAAGGCTTCTTTAAAAAGTTTTTCAGGGAGAAGTTTGATGATAAGAAGGATGGAGGTGCTAGAAACGATGAAGATGAAGTTGGTTCAAGGTCGTTTAAAGAAGACGACAAGGAAGGGTTTTTTCGGAAGCTTTTTAAGGAGAAGTCTGAGGATAGGAAGGATATGAATGAGAAGCGTGATGATGAAGATGACGAGAAAGAAGGATCTGTTCGAAAGTTTTTTAAAGAAATCTTTGAAGATAAGAAAGAAGCAAATGATACCATGGGTGATAATAAGATCCTTGCCAATGGCGAGGAAGGAGAGTCTTCCGATTTGCCCCTTTTTAGACGATTGTTCCGTGTGCATCCTGAAGAAGCAAAGCCATCAACATCAGGTGGAAATTTATTTGATGGAAGCCCCGGTACAGAAAGCTTCATCCGTAAATTGTTCCGTGATCGTGATAGATCTATTGAGGATTCAGAGCTGTTTGGTTCAAAGAAGGAGGTTAGTTCAATATTAGTTATAATTTTTCTCTATATGAGTTTTGGTCGTTTTGTTTTTGATCAATAGAACGTTTCAAAGAAATATGTTTAGCCTTTTTAGTCTCAATCAATGAGTCAGGCAGGCAAATACTCCGTAGGAGACATGCTTTATTTTCTGCAAAACTTCTTAATTCTTATGGACTGTGATATCATTTCTACCTTCTGTTTTTCTGGCACACTTTTTACATTCTTATTTTTTCTATGTGCCACCATATGCCAGAATCAACCTCGTTCATCTAAACAGCAGAATGAGAAGGCCAGTACTAAACCACCTCTGCCGAATAGTGCCGTGGCACAGTTTCGTAAAGGCGCATATCACGAGTCTTTGGAATTTGTGCAGTCACTTTGTGATACATCATATGGATTAGTTGATGTATTCCCTATTGAGGACCGTAAAAGTGCTCTTTGTGAGGTTGGGTGTTTTATCATTCTTTTTTGATATTACGTTGTCATTTGGGAAATGTTGGTTAGCATTCTCAAGGTTTCTAATTGGTATGATTTCTACCTTTACAGTCCCTTGCAGAAATCAATGCTCGTGTAGCTGAAGCTCAAAACAGTGGAGGTATCACTGTACCCTTTATATAAATTCAGTTTCGAGTGATCCATTACATTGTAAGAATAGACTGCATCATGGATTGTCTTCTTACTTAAAAGTACATTAAGAAGACTTGAGTAGAGCTTAAGAATTTGAGATATTTGGTGATTTTTGCTGGTTTTAAAATTTTGCTTTGGTAAGGGTATAAAATTTGTTCTGCATTTTTGTGGGTTTTTTTTTGTGTGACTGTAGGAGTGTGCTTTCCAATGGGAAAAGGAATTTATCGTGTACTTAACATCCCAGAAGATGAAGCAGTACTTCTAAATTCTAGAGAAAAAGCACCTTACCTTATATGTGCGGAGGTTTTGAAATGTGAAAATCAAAGGTATTTACTTTATATTGAACCTGTATGTAAATCGGTGCATGCGATTGTCCTCATTTATTATAACTTGCACAATTTTTGGTGTTTTTAGTAATGCAAAGGATCCATCCAACAGCCAAAAACTATCTGGACGAGGAATTCCTTTAGCTAATGGAGATGCACTACTGCCAAAACCACCTCCTTGGGCATACCCTCTTCGGACAGCACATGGGAGCTACCATAGTGATAATAGGATGTCAGGATCTGCTTCTCAAGCAATTGACCGGGCAATGGATAACATATGGGAAACGAAAATTAAATTTGTCGATGTTAATCTCTCAGTGGAGGAGCAGTGTTACAACTGTTCCCACTGTGCAGGGATCAAATCATCTAGAGGTGACCATAATATTGACCTTGAATGGGTCAGAGTAGTGTTGACGGCTGATCCTGGTCTGAGCTTAGATGATATAGAAGACCCAGAACCGCCACAACGTAGAAAGGAACATCGTCGTGTTCCAAGTACAATAGCCATGGAAGAAGTGAAGGTGAGAATTTCAGTGTTTTGTTCAAACTTTTTCCTTTTCTGTTTACTCTATAACTGGTGCCTGTGAGTGTTGTTGTACAATTGGAGACAACTGCAGAAGGCTTGTTTATCAATCAGTATATGCTATATGATATTGGCTTCTGGTGCTTTTTTAGCACTTTTGTTAGTATGACCTTTCTAACATTCCCTGTTTTTGGCTTTCATTAATACAAACCTTAGAAGCTATTATCTGATCATTAAATGAATTGTTTCATCCTCTTATTAAAAAGTAAGACCTGAAACAATCTGAACTCGCATGGGACATACAAGGTGTCTTCATAATTCAGGTTTCTGATCAAATATCAATCAGCCTCTGCTCTCTTTCACCTAAATTCTTATAATGTGACTTGGTGCTGGCATGCTGCCATGACTATGTATAAATTGTTTTTATGAAATCTTCTTAGTGAGACACCAGGGCTTTAAGTTGCAGTCCTGCGTTACTCTATATGCCGTGTTCTTGATATCATAAGGAAAAGTAAAAATCTCATTGAGTATCCTGAAAACTATATAAGATCAATCAGATACCTGCGTTTTCAATACTTCATTAGATTTTTCCTATTTTTGAATGTTTAGCGACTCTGTATTTCAGCTTTTGTGCCCTTGCTGGAATCAGAGGCTGGCAAGCAATATCATATTTTTAATGTAAAGTTTGTGACAAAGGGTCCAACAAATATGTAAAAGGACATTTTTATTTTAGGATTTAGATAAGGAGGAGGAATTTAATGCTTTGCTAAAATACCTTTTGTTTAAGCAGTACTGTAATTTCATATTTTCGATTCTCTGATATCTCCCAATATTAAGTTTAGGCGAGTGCTAAAAATAGGCTACCTTTTAGATATTATTAAAACCTTGGGATACCTCAAGTTCCTTAACTGAAACTCTTCCAAGAAAAAGAAATGCTGCAGTCTGAGTTAAATATGCTCCTATTGCTAGAGATCAGATGGTTTCATAGTGTTTAGAGCAGTTTTTATGTCAGTATGTGTTTTACTTTAAAACTTATCTATAATCTTATTTCTTTTGGTCTGGAACTTACTTCTTTTTCTCCTTTTCTTTTCATCTATTTATATCCATTAAATTGTATTTCTTGCATGCTCTCTTCCAGGCAGCTGCTGCCAAAGGAGAAGCTCCCCTTGGATTGCCTATAAAAGGTGTTGGGCAAGATCCATCGGATGCACAACCTAAGGTTGATATCTTGCTAGTTTCTGATTTTGTTCTATGCTTTGCACAAGTACAAACTGAAGTTTCGACTTGTACAGATGGGTGGACCTCCCAATCCTGCAGATGCTTTGTGTGGTGAACTCTGGGAGGAAAAGAAGGATAGGATCCGGAAAGCATCAATTTATGGAAAATTTCCTGGTTGGGATTTGTGTTCAGTAAGTGCTTCTTTTATTTCTTTCAGTTTGTCGCATATTAGAAACTCAAAGAATTATGATCATGGTGCAGTTCTCTCCTTTTCTTTTTATGTTTTGGGGCATGGCTTTTTAAAATGTTTTTATCTATATCATGTTTCTTGCTCTCTGAATTCCAGTGTTGAAACTCAAATATTGCACCCACTTGATGAACTCTGTATTGCTTATCACAAGTCTGCAATAGGAAATAAAGGGTATGTATTGAACTTGCTGTGGTATTTGTAAAAGAGATTTGTTGATGAGGAAGTTGAAGTGGTGATTTTAAACTTGGGATTTTTGCAATGAAATGCAGTTAAGTTGGTTGGGTGGGTTCCATAAGAATGCTCTTGAAGACTACTTTTGCTCCTCATCAGATATTCGGATCCTCCATGGACATCCTATAAGTGGGAGGGATGTGATTGGATGGAATTGTTAGGATTGTGAGAGTCTATGATCATTTGTAGTTTTATTTCAAATTCTGCTGAGGATTGCACCCTCCAACTTACTGTCCTTGTTGTGCTTCTTTTCTTTCTTTTGAAAGAGCAGCTCTGTCGAGCTATGGACACACATGAATGCGAAAGCTTATCAATATTTTTCCTTGTCATCATATAGCTCTTTCTCACTTCTTTTCTGTTACGCACATGGGCAAGTCTAACTGGAAGAATCTCGAAGGATCAGGTGCTCAGACTAAGAAGACTCTGAAAGTATTAGGCTCAAGCTGGAAGGGTTTACATTCCTACCAGTTAAGCTGTTAGGCTGTGGGGTGTTTTGTTGAAGTCACAATTGGTGACTTGAGGGATTAGGCTCTACTATATGTAAGGGAGTGACCCTAAAGTGTGAGCTTTCTCATCTGGTAACTTAGTTATTTTTGGCCAGGAGTTAATGATCACTAATCAGCCCTTTGGTATCACTGAGTTATTGTGTCTTTTTGTGAAGTCCTGATTTTGTCTCTATCATTTTCACATTAGATCTAATTTCCTTGATAATCAAGGCAGTCACTAATTTGTTTTTATCATGCACATGATTGCTGCCTGATTTATTTTGCCTTGTTGTCCACAATGGTAATGTATATACAACTTTTTTTTTTTGGCACAATGATAGACGTCACCTACTTTCCTGCAGATGATTGTTAAGAGTGGTGATGATTGCAGGCAGGAACATCTAGCTGTGCAACTTATCTCTCACTTTTATGGTACTTTCTTTTAGCTTCTGCATAACTACTACTCCCTTGCTTCACAAGAGATAAAAGTGATTAGGAAGGAAAATGAAGAGCACAAGTTGGATTTCTTTTTTCTAGAAGTGATCACTGTCCACTATAATGAAGTCAAATAAATAAATTTGGACTTAGGCTCTGTTTGGCAAAATGCTAGCCGATGGGGTAGCTGAAGCTGATAAATTATTTGGGTTAAATATATGTTAATAAGCTAGTATGATTTTGGTAAACCTAGCGGTTGGAGTAGTTGATGGAAACTTGTGAATAGAAAATCATAACCTTCGAAAAGCTTCGGGGAGTAGCCGTTGAAATAATCCCCTTCCAAAAGCTAATTAAACTAAAATCTTATATTTATTTCATTTTCAACTATATAATATCAAAATCAAAAGTTCCAATAAGCTAGCTGATGGAATTTTTTTTTTTTTTTTGCCAACCGGAGCCTTAATAGATTTGTTCTTCTATGCTTGAAATTTGCGTCTTTTATTTTATATTCTTCTGTAAATCTTGTTAAGTTACACTTCAGATTCATTCTATATATATACACATCCTGTTCAGATATATTCCAGGAAGCTGGTCTACCTCTCTGGTTGCGCCCCTACGAGGTCCTGGTAACCTCATCATATACAGCTCTAATTGAAACGATCCCAGATACAGTAATTCTCTGCATTTGCTATTTATATTACCTGCATCTTCTTATTGTTCAAAGTGTTCTGATCGTTCTTAAATCAGACTATCACCATTTAACATATTTATATCATTCTCTAGGCTTCAATCCATTCTATCAAAAGCCGATATCCAAATATCTCAAGTTTACGGGAATTCTTCAATGCTAAATATCAGGAAAATTCCCCTACTTTTAAACTTGCCCAGGTATTTTGCTGGACCAGCACATTTGCTTCTTTCTAATTGCATATGGACCATATTCTTGTTAGTGGCTTGTCCTTTAATCATTTATCTCATCATTTCTGCTGTCTTCTTTTCTTCTTCTAAGCAACACTGAATTGCTGTTGGTTTAGTTAGTTTTAGTGATGGAGGCTGTGATATCTTCAAGAGACTTTTGGGGACTTGGGGGTGGAGTTATGCCATCATTATTCATTGTATCTCTATGCTTCCATTTTTTGGCGGTGGATGAGACCATGCGAGAGGTGAGGTAACTGGGGGTTGTCGTGGGTGAAGTATAGGAATTGTGAGTTGCGAGTTGTAGCACAGTATAACCCCTTGAAAATTTATTTGGTACCTTGATAATTGGATTGATTTTATGGCTCCATTTAATAAAGATATAGTTGTGAAGTCGGAAGCGGTGTGTGTCAGTGTGTGTGTGTTTTGTACGTGCAGGGGGTATATGAATAAAAGATATATACATTTTCGATTTTGAATAATATTGTTATACACTGCTTTTGAAATCTAATTTCCATCTATATCTCATTTTGGTGTTGAGAATATGATCTTTTCCCATTATAGTATTCAATGTTCATGTTTATAACTTGCTGTTGTGTTGTGTGCCAAAAAAAGTAACTAGCTTTTGTATGCAGAGGAACTTTGTTGAGAGTATGGCAGGATACTCGCTAGTGTGCTACCTTCTACAGGTAAGTTATTTTCCAATTCCTGCATACCTGAAGATATTGAATGCAGTAGGTTTGACCATGCTAGTTTGTTACTTAATATAACTTATTATTCCTTTCTATGATCTTTTAATCTCTTTCCTTTATCCTTGTACAATTTAATATGCAAAAATAAAATAAAATATTTTCCGTAAGGAAGTACCTATTGTCATCACTACAGCATAGCTTTCCCCATCATACAGTTGAAATAGCCTGGACAGCGACACACGTCTTCTACTCTCTTTTCTATTCATTGCCAGTCACTATTTCTGTCAATGAATTTGCAATATGTTTTAATGGGCAATAAAAAGTGGTCCTTTTTTTGTTGTTGTTGGGGGGGGGGGGGGTGGATGGGGCGGGTTGGTGTTAAGCTTCCTGGATAATGAGATCTTTTCTGCATAGTCACTTTGAACTTTTGACCCTTTACCAGCTCTATAACTACACTTCTCTGAGTGAAGGCAAAAGATTCTCTGTTTTCTCTATTGCTATGTCAATATGAAGCATATACTTAAACTGCATTGCAATTCGCAAACATACAGGACTAAGATATTGTCTATTTTTTATTTAGTCATTTGATGTCAATATTCAGATGCAATTGTTTGAGATTGTTTTATTTTACTGCAGGTCAAGGATCGACACAATGGTAACCTTTTGTTGGATGAAGATGGTCATATCATACACATTGATTTTGGTTTCATGCTTTCAAATTCACCTGGAGGTGTGAATTTCGAGAGCGCACCATTCAAATTGACACGTGAACTTCTTGAGGTAGGTAGTAGGAAGAAGCCATATCATTGATTATTTATTTGAGGAAACATAACATTGGTTACAACTTACAAGTGTGAACTGCAGATTTTTTCAACTTTCCCTAATTTGAGATTTAATATGTTTGGGTTTGCCAGGTTATGGATTCTGATGCTGAGGGAGTTCCAAGCGAGTTCTTTGATTATTTTAAAGTATTGATCCCCTTCCTTGTGTATTTAAAGCACTTGTATTCCTTAATAAAAACCATGAATGATATTCTCTGTTTCACTATGGTTCAGGTTCTCTTGATTCAAGGTTTTCTTACTTGCCGTAAGCATGCAGAACGGATAATTCTCCTTGTTGAAATGCTTCAGGTATAATCTATGGTGGGATTTTTTTACCTGACTTCATGTAACATGTATTTAAGGAATCAGGAGATTTCTGAATCACTTGAAATATACTTGAAAGGACTAAATTCTAACTGTTAGGCCAAGTATTTGAGGAACACGACTCACGTGATTTTCCCCTGGCCTAAAATACATGGAAATTCAGGCTTGTTACTGTAGTAGATTATATATTGGTCAGCAGGAAAAAAGAAAGCACTGTTCTTCCAATCCCTTCATCGTCTTCCTGTATCATTTAATAATTGGTTCCTGGAACTCACGCTGTACTGAATCTGGATCAGGATTCTGGTTTTCCATGCTTTAAAGTAGGCCCTCGGACAATTCAGAATCTACGGAAACGGTTCCAGCTAAGTCTGACAGAAGAGGTTTGACATCTGTCTTAATTGTACTTTGATTAACTTGACAATTTCCAGTATTATTGAAAATTTTCCATGTTATCATGTGCCGGCTTCTGCAGCAATGTGTATCCTTGGTACTTTCCCTGATTAGCAGCAGCTTAGACGCATGGAGAACGCGCCAATATGATTACTATCAGAAGGTATTGAATGGGATACTGTGATGTCTCAAAAGTGCTTTTCTGTCTTGTGATCTCTGATCTGATTGCAAGTGGAACGCCACCAACCATATATTGGATGCTGATACTGAAGAACACTGTGACATGTCACCTGGTATATTTTGGTCACTGAGCAATGGTGACTGTATCAGTGTTCGAATACTTGTCACACCTACCACTAGGCCGTGCTTCAGCAGATGTAATTTTGTGATTCTTGAAGTGTTGCCTTTTTTTTTCGGTTTCTTTCCTGTATATGAAGGCTTTGGCTGGTTCGGTTGCATGGATCTGTTTGCCATCCACATCGATGGAAACATCACCGTCTCCCTTGGTCATCCTGGCGCGGATGCTAACTGTACATAGCAATTGCAGAGGGTGGCTGGGGTAGCCATTGGCAATCATCTTCTAGTTTTCTTCGTGTAAATTTCCGACTGGAAAGGATACAAAGATTGGGTCAACAACTCCAAACACTGATTAGGTCAAATGAGGGGCTTGACCCACCAAATCCCCCTACCTTTAAAGAGAGAGATCTAATTAGATTTCTGCCATTTTGTGTGCTGTTGCAAAGGAGCTAAATTTATGCACAATTAAGTAAATGGAATACCCATTTCACATTTGTACATCTTCCTTTTTTTTTTATTTCAGGTATGAATGTGATTTTTTGTGTGGTTCTTAATGTAATGTGATACTCCACATTAGCATGTTTGGTGTTCATATATACTAAGTTTATACAAAAACTGTCCAAATTTGCATCTCAGGGAAAAAAGAGAGGAAGATTTCCTCTTTATTAATCTCTTTCAGAGATACGCTCTGATGGTGTAAATGATGGCATTAGTTACACATTCCATGTGTTTATCGAAAATTCCCTCTTGATTTGCTCGGGATTTGGATGTGTACATCTACACCCTTGCATTGACAGGATTCCGTCTCAGCTAAGGTGTTTCTTGGATAGTATTCAACTCGACGCCTCAGCACCGCGAACAATAAAGGCACCCACCACGCATCCCTTTAAGTCGCATCCGAAGAACCATCGCAATTAAGTTTGACGAAACTCGCAAACTATTTACACCATCTCATTGTCAAACCAGCGGGGACCAGATAATCTAGCACGTTCGATCGATCGATCGATCGATTTTGGAAATCTCACAATAGTCGAACACTATCTTTGAATTTTGTAAAGTATTAATGGTAATGACATGTGCTGGACGTTGATTGGGCGTTTGTTGAACGATTTGAATATATGAAGAATGAGGATTGAGGAAATTAGGTAGGAGACACTATGATTGATGATCTTGTAGCTGTTGTGCAAATGTGCATTATGTGTATGCATCTTTCTGATCTGTTAATCTGTTATGGTGTTTGGAAGGTCCAAGTGTCGAGCATTTAATTGTCAAAAGACCAATGATTCATTAATCATTTTGATTAAAATAACTAACATTTTTGTTTTTTTGGCCATGCATATGTGAATTTAAAGTGAAATAGGTTTGCAAAAAATGCTTTATGTTACATGTGGATTCCATTAGTCTATGACTCTATATATCTTTATAAAAAAATTTATGCGAATAATTATATGATTACATTTCGACATAAATTATATTTTAATGGTTATTTTTTGGTGTTTAAAATGGCCTAAAATAAGGTGTTTAAATATAAACAGAAGTGTAAAAACTTTTACAACTTTTCAATAAATTAAAATTCAATAATTTCTATTAATTGTTTTTGAGTTTTTTTTCTTCTTAATTTAAGTTTAATTTTTTATTCAAGGAAAGAGAGTATTTAACCATCTCAACACTTTAAGCTTAATTTTTATTTTCGAGGTCATCGACTAATCTCCCACGGGTCGGAGCCTTAACCTGCAAGAACTCGAACCGATAAGCCAAATGACGAACCACCAGACAGGCCGCATGCTCCAACGAAGGCTTGAACATCCACTAATTATACAACATGGGTAAGGAGTGAGATTTGGACATTTGACCTCTTGAAAGGGTCACATCGGTTGATTTTTTTTATTATTTTTTGTTATTAGGAAAAAATTCGAGGTCAGACATACCTGAACCCCGAAGGCCGACAAGTCGGCAGACGGATAACCGTCTAAGCAAACATATAATACAAAGAAGGTGCAAAGAACAGGCCGGAACTCTACAAAAGCGAAGCAAAACACGACTAAACCGAACAAGACGAGGATGTAGACAAAAGACGAAATCAAGTACAACTCTGAAGCAGTGGTGACATCGGTTGATTCAAGTATGGTTAGACATGTTTGACACAGCATAAAACTTTAAATATTATTTATTGCACCATATATTTTATTCATGTATATGCGGAGTATTTTGTAATTAAATAAAATATTTTTTAATGAATAAAAATTTTGGAATAGAAATTATAACCGATTTGGTTACGGAATCGACACTGAGAAATTATTAGTTGCATTGCGTGCACCCTAACAGGGCGTAACCTTTTGGCTTGAGATAAAGTATAGCTCAAATACGAAATACTGTATATATCCCAATTGTTTAATACTACCTCTCTTAATTAAAACTTGTCGTTTACTATTCATGTACGTTTTTTTATAATGATAAAAACTATATGAAATATTAACATTTTTTTAAATTTGTTTTTATAAATTCATAATTAATACTAACAAGTATGAAATTATTTAAAAAATATGTTAAAAAAGTTAATATTTTATATAGTTTTTAACACCTCAAAAAGCGTGCGTGAATAGTAAAACGTCAAGTTTTAATTAACGGAGGGAGTTATAGATTTTTAAATCGAAAAAAATAATTCATATTTTAATTAATATAGTATAAAACTAAATTTAAGTCTAGGCAATGCTATATGCACCGAGACAGGTGTTGTCATATACTTATATGCATCCAGACCGAATGGATATTAGATCCGTTTGAACCTCAACTTGACATGTGTCCAATATTAATTACCTCTAATATTCAAAAGTAATGAACGGATCAAATATCCATTCAATATAAGTAACAGATCTCTGACCCATTTATATGTTATATATATCGGTTTTTCTATCCTATGCCCGGGCATAGGATAAGATCCTAAATGAGGAAAGATACCATACCAAAAATAAGCGACCCTAAGAATCTAATTTAAAATTTGGCTAATGGAATTTAATTAAGGATGTATTTTTTTTCTAAAATGGGCATCTTATCCTATGCCTCAAGGATATAGGATAGAAAAATCGTATATATATAGGGATTGACTCCGGTGAAAACCTCAAATTGTGGTAAAAACCCGTGAGGACTACTTTATATCTTGGTTTTTTTGAAACCCGTGCTAAAAACCTCAATCACACGGTGACTTTACAACTCGGTTCAACCTAAAAACCGTGCTAAAAACTCCAGTTTTAAAATAACACATGACTTTATAGTTCGGTCAAACTGAAAAATCGTGCTAAAAAGCTAATGTTTTAAAATTACATAGTGACTTTATAGCTCGGTTTTATTCAAAACCGGGCTAAAATTTATGACTTTATAGATCGGTTCTATTCATAACCGGGCTATAAAGCAAGTGAATCGGGCTAAAAAGCCGGTCCTCACGGGTTTCTACCGCAATTTTGGTTTTCACCGGAGCGCATCCATATATATATATATATATATATATAGGGATTAATTGGCTCCGGTGAAAACCTCAAAATGTGGTAAAAACCGTGAGGACTACTTTATAACTTGGTTTATTTGAAACCCGTGATAAAAACCTCAATTACACAGTGACTTTACAACTCAGTTCAACCTGAAAACCGTGCTAAAAACTCCAGTTTTAAAATAACACATGACTTTATATCTCGGTTAAACCTAAAAATCGTGCTGAAAACTCATGTTTTAAAATTACATTAGTGACTTTATAGCTCGGTTTTATTCAGAACGTGGTTAAAATATCTGACTTTATAGATCGGTTCTATTCAAAATTGGGCTATAAAGCTAGTGAACCGGGCTAAAAAGCCGGTCCTCACTGGTTTTTACTGCAATTTTGGTTTTCACCGGAACGCACCCCTGTATGTATATATATACATACATATACCTATATATATAGACAAATTGCGGTAAAAAAAATTAATACAGACAAATTTTGAATCCGTTACTTATATAGACATATAATTATATTGAATGGATCATTGATCAACTAATACCTGATTCGTTCGTTACCTTTTTAATATCAAATGCATCAAACTAAGGTTAAAATGAACGCAGAATCCATTCCGTTTGAGTTTGAGTGCACGGTGCATACTGCATAGTGCATACATCAACAATCAAAGTTGGTTTATCCATCTTCAATTTCAATCAAGCTCTAGAGTTTGAAGAAACGCAGCACCGTGCCCATAAATCAGGGCCCTACACGTGTCTATAATCCAAACCGCCCTTCAAGCAACCCATCGACGGCACTCCACGTGTCACCCGATTACAAGCTCCCTACAAACCGCCACAAACACGTCATCAATTCAACCCAAACCAAATTAAATAATTAAATTACAGAATATCAACATAAAATAATCCCCAGTAAATTCCACGTCCTCCTTCGGAGCAGTAGAAGATATTTTTCTCGTCAGTTACAGAACACCACGTGGTCAGTCAACGCCGCCTCAAGTGCCACGTGGTCTGTCAAGCTCATCCGCACCATCAACCTTCATGGACTTGCAACCCTATATATATACATCCTCCCGTTTGATTCCCAAAAACCTTTCCTTCAATTCAACTGCATTAACTTGCGTTAATCAACCTGCAACTACAAAATTATCCATTGAAAGAGATGGGAGGAGGAGGCGAAAGATCTGGATCGACTTGCGTCGGAATCGACAGGACATCTTCCATCGAATTTGAGCCCCGAACTCTCGATTTCGGACAAATTCAATTCGCTAGGGTTAGTTCATCATCAGCTCAATTAATTCGATCGAATATATATATATATTTATATCAGATTTTGATTTCGGTGTACTGATTGTTAATGCTCGTGTAGGAAGCGGCTCTGTATGTGATGAACACGAAGAGCATGGAGGAGGCATTTCAGATATTCACCCAGGCATATGTCCCCAAATCTCAATCTTCATCACTGCAATACAGGCTTTTAATTACTTAGGAGGTTATTTATGGAATTATATTTTTGAACTTGGATGTTTATTATTTTATAAAAGTGTTTTCATTCATTAATTTGATAAATACAGTATATAATTGAATGATGATAAACGTATTTACAGGGGTTGAAGCCGGTGACAAGCGCGAGTAGGAAAGGTGATGGCGCCGAGGTGAAGATAGAACTAATGGACGATGAAGATGATGAAGACCGCGAGGACAAACACTGGGCCAACAGAGGACTCTTTCAAACGACGTCGCATGGAAGATTGACGGAAGCATCAACGGCGCCGTTTTAGAGGTGTCTTCATCCAGTATAAAACTAGCGCGCTTCGAATTAATGTACATATTATATTATGCCTTGATTTCAACGTATAGAGAGCCTTTTTTTTTTAATTACCGACCGAAGCCAGAGAATCAGGGATGGTGTAAGTAGAGTGTTGGCTATGTTTCATCTCAAATTAAAATCTAAATTAATATAATCCACAGATCAAAATATGTGGATAGATTACCTTTTGCTTAAGTTTTTTAAAACGTTTTATATATAGCAGTTTATAATTCATAAAAAAAATCGCTCTTCGTTATTTGTTTGACAGTTCACATCGTTTTAACACTTAACATTTGTTCTTGATTTAATCTATTTTAGATTTTCATCAAAAATTCTATCTTTATTATAATTTTAAGTTTGATTAAATAATGGACATGCGAATAACCTCTTAAAGAAACTTATTTGGAATGAAAAAGCTCTAGTTTTTTTCAAAAGTTGCTTCCAGTTCTCAAAAACTCTCCCATGTCAGGTTTAAAAGCTTTGCCAAACATGTTGAGATGGCCTCTCCACCTATTTCTTTAAAAAAAATAAAAAAAAATAAGGAAATAGATGACATATTATTATTATTATTATTATTATTATTATTATCATCATCATCATCATCATCATCATCATCATCCAACCAATTCCCGGGAAATAACTTAGGGCTCGTTTGGTTTAACACGGGAAGAACAATTCCCGGGAAGTAACTTCCCGGGAATTGAATTCCCACGACACTAGTACAAAAAGCTAGTTTTACCTCGGTTCCGTGTGCAAGCTTTACCACGGTTCTGAACCGAAGTAAAAGTGGCTATGGTAAATTTGTTTACCACGTGAACAGAACCGTGGTAAAACCGTCCACCCGTGGTAAATCTGTATGGAGTTGTAGGCTTTGTGAACCGTGGTAAATGTGTCAACCGTGGTAAATATGTCGTGTGGTAATTGTTTTGAACCGTGGTGAATTTGTGAACCGAAGTAAAGATGCACGTGGTAATTGTGTTTTGAACCGTGGTAAATTGTTGAACCGAAGTAAATATGTATTGTGGTAATTGTTACCTTATTATTATAATAGCCTATGCGGGATTTGAACCCACATCTTTGTGTATAAACACATCGCTCTACCATTTGAGCTAATAGGCTTGCAACTATATGAAAAAAAACCTTATACTAGGCTTGCAACTATATGGAAAAAAAACTTAAGATAAAAAACAATAAGTAAACAATTAAGTACCTCCATTTGACAAATCATTAGCAAACACAACTTTGACATTGTACTAGCAAACAACTGCCTTCGTTGCAGCAATTGTGTTCCCATGCCATAAACCGATTCCTGAAGAAATGGTGTTTGTTATGCTAATATAGATAAAAAGGAAAAGAGCATAAAAAATGTAATCACATGCACAACAAGGAAACCAAACATATCAAACACAAGTTAATTCCACATAAACTGGTGAAAACACTTCAAACTGAATGCACAACATTGAGAGGAAGAATAATATCAAGCAAATAAATTTCATCAGAAGGCAAACGGAGAAAAATCCAAGTAGCATGACCATGCCAGTGACTAGCCCATAAGTCTATTCCAATGGGCCAATGGTGAGAAAAAACTCAACACCTACACGCTTTACAAAATGCAATAAACTCACGATACAAAAATTTTTAAGGTGGCAAGGAGTATAAACCCCTTAGCTCCATCATATTTACAGCAGCAGCAGGGTTGTCTGCATTTTGCAGAGCCTCAATGAGTTCCAAAATCATAGGGTTGTCTGCATTTAAACACTTTGAAGATAAATACAAAACAGTATCTAGTCACAGTAATACCGAAAATGGCACTTAACTTTGAAAACTTCTGTGTCATCTACGTATGAGATGTTGATTAGATACTCAAGACCCATCAAGAGAGCAACGCCATTTTCTTGAATAGATTCAAGGATTCGGATGTGAGACTGCAGGTAAAGTAAACTTGCATCAATAAGGGCGAGCAATCAGCATTTAAAGGAAACCAGAAGAAAGCACTTCTGCAGCAAAAGAAATAACTAGTACTGTGCAGGTTGTGAGGGCAAATAGATTTTCTCACCAGATCTGATTATTGTAACTTGTAAGGAAAAGACTTAACCTAGCAAGCATATTATTACTCATAGAATAGCTTGAGTGATTGCTCTTTGTCTTAACCTATGTTATAATTCACACGCATTTGAGTTAAGCCCCTTATGTAATAACTCACTTCTATCATAAATCGTTGCGTATCAAAATTAGGTTTCCAGAATTTGATACTTTACCAATCATAACTTGATAATTTACCAATCAAGTAGCTGATTCCCTTATAATATGCAGCATTTCAGTGCAAAGTTCCACAGTGACATACAAGAATAAATGAATATGAAGTGGGAAGGGCAATCCTATCAGGCAAGATACATTCAGCAATAGGCAAATTACAGAAAAAAAAATGTATACCACACACTGGAATACATAACCAATTCTGAGTCATCCAGAGCAAACTCACCTCTTTCACATGCCGATTTTACAAATGAATTAAAAGAAGAACGCCTAATTATCTCTTAAAAAATACTCTAAAATCATATAAAGTCAAAGATAAAGTTACAAATCTAGATAGAGACGGATAATACCAAAAGCAGCATAAAGGACAGAAGCTTTGAAGTAGTAAAGGCCGATGGTGCAGGAGCTCACCACAACCGGGGACGACGACGAAGGAGGAGAGGAGGAGGAAGTCCCGGAGGGATAAAGGAGGAGCCATGGATCTACCCATCTATAACTCTTAAAAGAAAAAAAAACAAGCTAAGTTATTAACCTTTCAAATAGAAGGATGCTATTCATAAATAAGGGTAACCAAACTGTCCGTCAAATATGCTCATTCGGTGCAATTACTTACTCTCTATTGGTTATGAACAAAGTAAGGCAGCATGGTTTACTATTCAAGAATCAAGATATTTCGGAAAAAAGCAGAAATCAAAAGCGGACAAAACAATAACCATTAAACAACAACTAAAAACAAAGTCATTGTGCCTACTTGACCTCCCTCTTGAGAGGCAAATCACAGAAGCCAGGAAGTGTTACTGTGCTAGCCCTCAACCTATACCATTCCTGTCAATCAGAAATAATTCTTTGCTTCATATGTCCTGAACATATAAAACCAACGGAGCAAAATCATCAGTTAACACTCAGAATCATGATCAAACATTCTTCACCTTTCAACTGAGAATCTTTTTACACCACTATAACATTTTTTAATAAATCATTTCCATCCTAGAATTACCTAACATCATCTCAGTACTAGTGGAACAAAAATATAGAATGAGGAACTCAATGACAACAGCATGGATTCTTAAGCACTAGCAAGTATCGTCTACAAAATCAGAAAATTCGGTACTAATTGCATTAAAATACATATTTGATTGAATCCTACGCCATATTTCATCTTCGATACATTGATTTAGAACCGTGCTACTCTTGAGTGTGTGAAACTCATAATAATGGCACTAAGGCAAAAAGGGAGACTAATGTGTCAAAAAGAAACTCACTCTTCATGAACCTTGTGCATGAGAGTCATTTTGATCAAGAATGACCGATTTCTGCATCTTCATGACAGTCATTTGCCAATTTCACTTTTGAACTCCTTGATTTTATTAAGATGAGTTCAGAAGTTATAGCTTAATCATTCCTTAATTTCCCCTAACCACTTGAGAGTGTTGAATCTCTGATTGAGATGGTGTCATTTTTAGTGCATTTGTTGATTGCTCCCTGTTTTTCTTATTTTGACTAATTCAAATCAAGTTTTACCATCAACTGATTGAAAGTGCTCAATAGCTGATTACTGGAAGATATTCTTTTTATCAAGAAAATAAACAATAACGGTCAGTGCACTTCCTTATCAACCCCCTACAGGGTCTACAATAGCAATTTCACCATATATGCAAATTGATTGCAGATTGCAGATACACTTATTTCTAAGCAACACAGTAAAAAATCATAGTTTTTCAGGTTTCGTTTAAGTATATTTCCCACATCACAAATCAGCTATTCGCCTTGATTAAGTTACTAACACTATACTCCTTGAGGTTTGGATAAAAACCTAGAATGAACCAAGGATAAAACATCAATTCCGAGTCCGTAATCTCGAATCCAGAACCAGAGAAGAAGAAGAGTGTACCTGGAATATTGCTGGGTCGAAATTGCTTGAAGAAGGAGAGGAGAGGAAAGTCGAAATCGCTGAATCAAAATCTCATATACTCGCCAGTTCGAGGGTGAGCGACGGAGAGAGTACGAGGTGGCTAGGGCTTCATATTTGGGATCGAGAGGCTATGGAAGAAGGGGCAAGGGCTTCGGATTTGGGAAGGATATGTGGGATCGAGAAAGTTTCAGATCGGGGAGGAAGATGAGGCAAGGAGAAGGCGATGCGAATTTGAGAAAAAGATGGCCATTTGAGATGGAGCCAAGAGGGAGAGAGGTGGAGATAGTGAACGACATTAATTCATCTAGGTTAAATCATGAGGAATTGCAAATTTACAACGGTTAATTAACGAACCGTGGTAAATTATACTACTAAATTACTACGGTTATTTAAGGAACCGTGGTAAATTTGTCGATCTTGCAAATTTACCACGTAGAGACACGAAACAATGGTAAATTATACGCTAAATTACTACGGTTATTCACAGAACCGTGGTAAAATTGTCACTCTTGCAAATTTACCACGCCGAGACACGGAACCGTGGTAAATTGAGTGTTGCCAAAGCCTATTTTTCTACTAGTGCGAATTGCACTTCCCGGGAATTGAAAAAATATGTTTGGTTGAATTTTAAATGGGAGGAATTAAAACAAGGGAATTATAATTTTCTAATTATAAAAGGTGGAATTGCAACTTACCTAGGGAGAGGTAGGTAAGTTAAATTCCTTTAAAATGGAGGAATTTAAATTCCTGAGAATTTAACTTCCTGAGATTTTATGTGATAAAAAATCCAACCAAACACATGTATTTTATTTATTTCCTGGGTTTTTCTACTTCCTGGGTTATTCAATTGTCAACCAAACGAGCCCTTAGGCATCCATTTTTGTTTCTATAAAAAATACAGTATAAAAGTAAAAGATGATTTTTTTGGAAGCAGGATAAGAATTAGGAGAGACGCCGACGAGGTGGCTTCTTTCCTAGGGCGTCTGAGCGGACAGTACAACCGAAGAGATCCCGAAAAATCCGGGATTATGCCCCATAGAGTCGTGCCGGACAAGGATAAGCAGGGAAGAGGACAAGTGACAGCCAGGACGAACCCCGACGAAGGAGGCAAACGGCTGACAGCCGGCCGAAGTCCAGACGGCGCCAGACCCGGGCGAACGTGGCGAAGACCAGTCCAAGGACGGGGGAAACGACAGCAGTTGTGAAAGAGAAAGGGGGCCAGGGGAGGACCGAAGCCAGCCCTACCAACACCACCGAACGAAACGAAGACCCGGCAGACAGAAACCGCCGACGGTTAGAGGGAGAGGCGGATCTGAGAACCCGGCAACCCAAACCAACCCCACCGCGATCGATTAAGGAGAGTAAAGATGGAAGAGCGGAGCAAGCACGAGAACGAAGGCGAAAACGGCCGGATTGGCCACCCGACGTGCACAAGCCGCCCCAGATGAAGGAGAAGAGGGTAATGAGAGTAGTGACGGAAAATCGCTGACGGATGTACAAAGGGCCTAAGCCAGGGATCGGGGGTACCCCACGAGGAGAAGAGGGGGGTACGAGCCCCAAGTAGGGCTGTCGGAGCCAATTAGTGGCAGCCGGAGCCAATAAGCGGCGGCCGAAGCAAGGATTTGGGCTCACCCGACGGGAGAAGACCGTAGGTGAGCAGGAGGATGTGAGTCCTTGGTGTAACCGGTTGTTATAAGGTTTGAGGAGGCGAGGCTCCCGGAGGAGGAGGTGGGGCTCCCGAAGGAGATTTAGGCTCCCGAAGGAGGTGCTGACTGTTTTTGTAGATCCAAATGGCAGTGATTCACCCCACTTCGATTTTGGTAGCACGCCATTTTCTTAAACAGATCTAGTAGATTTTTCTAGTATGTTTTCATGCATGCCCACATAATAAACAACTTTAAAATGAAAAGGTTTACTTTTAAAAATTATTTTTTTCTTAGTTATATTGTATTAGCCTGAATAATTCAGGCACGTAACTAGGTGCGGGCTGACGTTCGCTCCAACCCATCTCATTTAATAAAACAATAAAAAATAGATTAAAAAATAAGAAAAATTAATAAAAGTTGTATATTTTTTTAGAATAAATTAAAACTGGCATCTTTGGACATGTGAGTACGTACTTAAAAAAAACAGTACCATATTGGTATTTAAAAAACAATAATGGACATATTAATATTTTTTCACCGGATATCCAATTATAATATATTAAACCTAGTTTACCCTTTCAGAACCAAAATCTACGAATTAAAATCAATTTTTCAAAGCTAAAAATTGACTTTATGAGAGTTATAGGTCTTAAAATAAAAAATTTAAGAATGAAAATAAAATTTTAAAGCTAATGAACTGCAGGTTAGTCATGTGAAAAAACGTTTGTTTAGATGTTTTTTTTTACAAGAAAAAGTGGTTAAAAAAAATCAAACCAGGTTCAATATGTGAGAATCGTACTTTCAAAGAGAAAAAAATAATACCAATATTTCAGTTGGTATTTTTTAAAAATATATCTCAATATATATGATAGTGGAGTTTTTTTTAGTACCCATATAGCTAAATGTATTAGTTTAAAATACCAATTTGGTATTTTTTAACCCTTAAATCAATCGTTATATATTTTTAGAATATATGAAATCATATCTTTATAGAATGGAGTTTTCTGAAATGTGGATATTATTCTAAAAATGAATACACGAAATCACAACTTTATATAAAATGGATTTTTCTGAAATCTGGACAAAAACTAAAAAGGATATCGGATCTTATGGACTTTTGAAGATGCATGGATCGGGATTATCATATATTAGTGTTTTACGGTTTGGCCGATTCATTCATATCAAAATTCAATAAAATTAAATAAATATAAAAATATTGGATGGAAATGTTAGGGTTTGAGCAAGTCCAAGATCCGTATCATCCCGATAAATGTAGATCAAACAACAAGGTACAAGACAAAAGATTCCCCAAATTGATGTTTTATTCATACGTCTCCGGTTTATAGTTTATACCCTCCCCTAAACTAATCATTAAATAGCCTGATTTTATTAATGAAATTAATTTATTTATGCTAAATGTGCATCTCGTCCCAACTTGGATCAAATACAAAATAAAGTCTATAAAAAGTGTCGAACGAATCATTTAATTAAATAAATTAAGAGAGCAGAGAAAACGGGTGGGGAGGGGAGTACAGATATCGAGAGGAAGGCGCCTTAACTTAACGGGTCATGCAAGAAGTTCGAATTTTCATAATTTCAGCACCTGTTTCTGCGCTCATTACTCCAACCACGACAACCTCTATTATTATTCCTTTTCTTCTTCTTCTTCTTTTTTTTTCTTTTCTTTTCTTTTATTTTTTTTTACCATGGAATCAGTAAGAATATAAAACGGGTGGTTGTTTTAGTTTTAATTTCAATTTCGATTTAAAATCAGTAAGAATATAAAATTAAGCACCGGCGACGGCGGCGAGGGATTAATACTACGCAGTGTATGCTTGAATTAGTTGAATCTACGGTAATTATCCTTTTTAGGCTCAAAATCTGTGGTAAATATGTAAGCACGGAAACAGGGAAACCGGAAACTGAAACTGAAACCTGTGGTAGGACTTAGGAGGAGTGAGGCAGTAATCAAGCACATGCGGGACCAGGGTAAAGGCTTTTTGTGGTAATAATTCGTTCGCGGCACAATTGATGGGCCGATTGGGTCAATTAGTCAACCTCCAGTTCAAAAGGATGCATCATCATCCCTGACCGCCAGCGTGATCGACGGTTGTGATCATCCCTTTCGTCGGTGCTGCCCGATCACGGATCACCTTTCCTTTTATTAATTATATTATTATACGTTTCTCACTCCTCACCATCAAACTCGATGTCTGTTTTGTTGTTCGGTTGAAAACTAGTAAATGCACCGAGGCACCGACCACATAATATATGTACTCCAATTTAACATGTATTCAGTGTTAAATGTGTTAAAACATTAAAAAAAATTATAATACATGTGTTCGATGCCTATAAAAAATAGTAGAAGGTTTTTAATGGCAAATGTGTATTGGTCTTGTAGGTTTGGTAATGAGGAAAGACTACTCCATTTGTCTTATAATGCATGTTATTTTATACTCCAAAAATATTTTTGTTACATAACTTGGTTTTTAGTTTATAATAACCATATTTATAGATATAATTACTCTTTTTTTTACTCATTTCACAATTGTTTAGCCTATAAAAGTATCGTATCGTGTGCCCAGATGCACATGTGTTAGTAGTCCAACAAATAATTATGGTGAGATTTTATCATAAAATCAGGTGAAAAATAGAAAAAACATTCAGATACTGAAATTTATAATAATATAGGTCTTCGTAATCTCATCCGAAAAGATACTTTCGGGTAGAACTTGGCTCGCCTAAAATCTTTCCTAGTCAAAAAAAAAATACTAGATTTATTTTACTTTATATTTTCGATATTTTTTTAAATATTCACAAGTGGGTAATATGTTATGGCTAAAGCATCAATTTTTTGAAATAAGGAAAATAAGTCATGACAATCTCAACTTTTTTTTTTATACTTTTTTGAATTAGAGAAATAGTTTTTAAATTTGATTCTTAACATATTTTCTTAAGACAAGAGTTTTTAAAGATTTAAAAATAAGTGGTAATTTGATGGCAAAAATAATGACAAAATCCAAAATAAAATTGGTTTATTCTCTACTAACAAATACTACTGTTTTATTCTTCAAACGCTTTTTTTAAATGATAAAAAAATATTAAAACATTAAAATAATTTCCTATTTATTATTGATATGGATAAAATTATTTTAAAAAATTGATGAAAAAAAAATAATATTTTATATAGCTGACGTATTACTAAAAAAAAAAGCGCATATGAATAATAAAATTTCAATTAAAAAAAATGGAGTGAGTATAGACTTAAAACTCTGGACCCCTGTGGGAGTGTGGGGTTGATGTAGAATAACAGCTTTGCTTTGCTACCGCTAATATTCCTAACGTGTTCAATATGCACAGTACTGTAATTTCATCGAAAACAAATTGTTATTATGCGGAATAATCAATTTTGATGTAAATTAATAGAGCCATTCACATAGATCCGTCTCCAAACACTACTCTTCCTTCAGATTTTTATTCCTTTCTTTAGATCCCTCTTGTGCTTGTTGCTTCTCTTTTTTCCCCCTTTTTCCTAAATTTGAATCGCATTAACCAAATGCTCTAATTAACAAAACAGTTGTTTATTATTTCCTCATTTCTCTCTGTTGGATTGTTGGATTTATGTCAAATAAACAACTCCTCCATATATCAGGGGTTTTGTAGTTCCATTTCACCAGATCAGCACAAGTTTCAGTTTTTCTCCTTCAGTCTGAACACACTCAAACCCATTGATTTCAGCAAAATGGGAAGGGTGAAGAAATTTTGGGGCTTTTTGGTGTTTTTGGCGATTTCAGCCAAATGGGTTATTGGATTTGATTATGCAAATGTTACCCACATTGAGTTCTTGGAGGGTTACGGGTATGTAGGATCTTCTCTGGCTCAAGCTCAGCCATTGATGGTTCCACTCACCCTCATTCAAGGAGCTGCTTCCAAAGGCGCCGGTAAACTCCCCCTCTCTCTCTCTATTAAATTGCTTTCACTGAAGTGATGTTGAGTGTGTAAATGACTAAATGTGCTATGATTGCTAACTTTTCTCGGTGAATTTGTTTTCTAATCTCTAGTTCTTGGAGTCTTATTGTTGATTTGTGGCCCGTTTGGAATCTTCTGACTGTATATGTGCTTGTGCTTGTGTGATGTGGTGTTTGAGTTCAGTTTTTTGGGCAATTTTTTTTATTTGGATTTGTTTTTTGGTTTGTTGCTTATTCTCAAAGATTAGATCTTTGACCGCTGTCCATCTGGATTGGCAGGTGTTTGTCAAGAATTATTGTGTGCTATTAATTGCGAACCCAGTTTCTAAGGGTCTCTTTTTTCCCTTTTTTTTTGCAATTTCCTTTTTTCATCTTCGTCTATTTTCTCTCCAATTGATTCATAAAGTAGCCATTTTTCCCCAATTGTTAGGTTTCTGATTTTTCACTGAGGTTTTTTCTCGTGTTTGATTTATGAAATCTTTGACCAAAACCATAAAATCCTGTTTGTGCTACTTATGAACAACTGAACTGCTACTAGCTGCTTAGTTCAAAATCAGTTGCATCTCATTGAATTAGCGGTTGTCTTGCTCTTGGTGCTTGTAGTGTGCTTGGATGGAACCTTGCCCGGCTATCATTGGCACCGTGGATACGGTTCAGGTGCAAACAGTTGGGTCATCCAATTGGAGGTTCGCCATTTTCGATTTCAAGTCCTTCATATCACATTGCTGCAAAATGACAGATTTGTCTAACTTATGCCATTTGGTGCCAGGGAGGAGGATGGTGTAATAACATTAGAGCATGTGTATACCGGAAGACAACTCGTCGCGGTTCATCTAAGTTCATGGAAAAGTCTATTCCATTCATAGGAATATTGAGTGAAAAACCTGAGGAGAATCCAGGTCCTTCATCTGTCTCCATAAATTGGTTACTTTCATTCTTGTCGTGGCCTTATCTTTCGGATTTTCATAGAGCCTATATGCTTGGATGCAGATTTTTATAACTGGAACAGGATCAAGGTTCGGTATTGTGATGGGGCTTCTTTTGCTGGAGAGGGCTATGACAAGGTCAATTCGATTTTTTTTTAACCGCATTACAATTGATCTATGAGTTTTCTAAAAAGAGAAAATGCTCAAGTAAACAACTGTTTCCAGGCACATAACATGTATTTCAGAGGGCAGCGGATTTGGTCAGCTGCGATGGAGGAGCTCATGTCTAAAGGAATGCGAAATGCCCACCAGGTTTGTCAGCCAAACGATTCCAATGCTGATAATTTAATTTTCTTTCTGACTGTTGCAGTTGTGACTTATTGTTCCACACCACAGGCATTGCTTTCCGGGTGCTCAGCTGGGGGCCTAGCTTCTATACTTCACTGTGATGAATTCCGTGGCCTGTTCTCTCAAAGGACGAAAGTGAAGTGCCTGAGTGACGCTGGCCTGTTCCTTGACGCGTAATTTCCATATCTTTCCTTGGTAGCTCTTAACAACCTTTAATGTAATAACTTGATCTCTAGTGACATCAAACTTTTGGCATCACAGAGTGGATGTATCTGGTGGGCGTACCATGAGGAATTTTTTCCAAGGCGTCGTTACTTTGCAGGTGGGTATCTTATCAAATCTCAGAAAACATCCCTTTAGGAGCAGCGATTTGTGTTTGTCGAGGCACATAAGTTGCACATTGACAGTTTCGTGTTTGAAATTGATGTGATCCTTGCAGGGTGCAGCAAAGAATCTGCCTCATTACTGCACTAGCCATCTTGATCCAACTTCGGTAATCCTTTCCTCCAAAGATATCTTTTGATTTTTGTGTGATAGTTATATGGGCAAAACCATACATAGGATAGTCTCAATCACTACCCATTGAATTGGCATTTTATGGTCTAATTTGCGCGTTTTCTGTGTTTGCAGTGTTTTTTCCCTCAGAACTTGATTAACGGTATCAGAACCCCGCTATTCATTCTCAACGCTGCCTACGATTCATGGCAGGTAATCACCAATCCCCGAAATTGCAATAATTTTTGCTATAACTTGCACTCTAGAAGGCGTTGTTTATAACAGATGTCGTTTTTTTTGCATTACAATTACAGGTTCAAGCGAGTTTAGCTCCACCGACTGCTGATCCTCATGGGCGTTGGCATGACTGCAAGCTGAACAACGCGCATTGTTCTGCGTCACAGATCCAGTTCTTGCAAGGTAACTTACTAACTTCTTCGTCTTCCATCAAAATTACGCTGTCTGTCAGCAATTCCTCACATTCTTGGTTTTCAAACTTTTGCGCGATTTTGCTTGTGTTGATAACAGGATTCAGAAATGAAATGCTAAACTCGGTAAAGAGTTTCTCGAGATCCAGACAGAATGGCCTGTTCATCAACTCCTGCTTTGCACATTGCCAGTCGGAAAGGCAGGATACATGGTTCGCTGACGATTCTCCTGTCCTTCATGGCAAGGTACACAACAATGACAGCATCCATTCTTATCATATGGCGCGTTTTTTTTTCCTTCGTTCCTGGACTAACCATAATGTTGCCTCGTGTGGTAACACGAATGCAGCCTGTCGCGCTAGCTGTTGGGGACTGGTACTTTGACCGCATAGGAGCTAAGCTCATCGACTGTGCATACCCCTGCGACAACACTTGCCACAACTTGGTGTTCAGATAAGTCGTCAGCAAACACCGATTCTTATACAACATGTTTGGGAAGCCAAAAGACTTCATTACTATTCAAAAATGTAATTCTTGTCATCTTGACAAATAAGACATTAGCAACTTATTGTGAAAACAACACCATGGAAAAAAAACCCCAAATTGGTTTTTTTTCTTCTTCTTAGAGGCACCTCATCATCATGTAATCCTTATTGAAATCACCGGTTGCTCGTCGCGTGCAACCAAAATTCGTTACTACAGAAGCTGTTCAAGCACATTAGCTCATTGAAAATTCAAATCTTGGGGCTGAAAAACCAATGCCTGATTCAAACACAGCTGATCCCTGAATTATTGTTTGAAAAGTTTGAAAGGAAATCTCGAGTTAAAATGTCGGAGAACCAGACCACTGAGATGTCGAGATCGAGGGTTGCAATCATATGCATTGATGATTGGCATTTAGAATGAAAGGAATCAAAGATGAAAGATGCTGAAATTGGGAGCTATGCCAAAGCCAAGAAAAAGCCACAAGGTGTGATTTTGAATCAATCAAACAAAAACAAACTTGCAATCGAACTGTGAATTCATTTTTAAAGGCGCCCCCACCCCTCCCAATTATTTCCGAGTCACATCACATCAATGCACATCTCGCTCTCTCCATCACTGTACATCACATTATATTATTAGTCGCGGGTCTCGTGGTACAGTAGCTAGAGCTGGTAAATCCTGACCCGACTGGTTAGTTTAGTGTAAACCCGAATTGCGTTTTCCACGCTCCTTAGGCAATTCAATGATCACTAGAGACAAGTTGTCTTAATAGGTGTAGGGAGGGCCTGTCGTCTGTCGATGGTGTACGTGTGTGTGCGCGCGCGTGCACGTGGGAGTAGTCCATCAGCTTCCGAAAGCCGCGGGCCAGTATTCATTACTGGAAAACGACGTCGTCCGGTAGGCATTTGAGACTTTTGATCTCTTTGGCTGCTGTGTAGTGTAGGTTGCGATTTTTTTGATCGCTCAAATTGATTATGTAGGGATGGTTTGGTGGGTAATCTTTAATTTGTCCTTGATGGAGTATGATTTCAACCTACACCGGCCATTTAAATATATAGTTGACGGATACCAAAAATTGTTGATTCACGATCGCTAATTAAATGTCAGATTGGACATTGTTGATAGGACTGTTATATGAATTGAACAGTTCGACTTCAGATTGGCATTGACTCGAAAAAAGACCGATTTGAGCTCGTTCAATTACCTAAACAAGCCGAGATTGAACATAATTTTAAGCTCGGTTGAAAGCTCGACTCGTTCGATTTAAGCTCGAATAGCTCGCATTTATGGAATTTTTAAATTTTCCTTTAAGTTAATATGTTATTGTTATGACTAAGTAGAACTACTTAAAGCTGGAAAAAAGATCAGCTCCCTGTTCATTTCCTAAATAAGTCAAGTTTGATAAAAAAAAATAAGTTCGTTTAAAAATTGGTCTCGACTTGGCTCAAGCTCGTTCAACAAACGAATCAATGTTGAACACATTAAGCTCGCTTCGTTCGGCTCGAATAACACCCCTAGCTGTTGAGTGGAGAAATTGTTGACGTTACTAGACAACAAGCGGAGGATCGGTCCGAACTAGCAATCTCGGTTTGGATCTTGTACAATTACCCTCTTTTTTTTTTTTAAATGTTTTGTGTTAGGCTCGATCCAACCTGTAATAACAATGTTCGATCTGACGTTGTCATCGAGCACGTAGATAACTTGATCATCGATTATTCTGGTTGTTAGATACGGCTAGTTTTCGGGTACGTAAGAGTGATTTTATGCTAAACCCACCCCTAATCATTGATACGTACTAAAGTTTTGCCCAATCGAGTGCAGATTCATAGGAAAGGAGATCAATGTCAAGTCAATTTATGAGCCTAAATATATTAATTTCCTGCAATTTCACATGGGCATGTAGTCTACTACTTGTCAGAAAATAAGAAGAGAATATATAATGTACGTACATTATATGATATTTATGTATAACTGCAGCCTCCAGAAATGGCTCGAAATGGACCTATAGACCAAATCACTAATCAATTTGCTAGATAACTATATGTGGATGGTTTGTTAGTCCACAACTCTCCAAAAATAAGGAAGACAACAAGATATGTGTCTCCTATAACAAAGTAAGATCAGTTTTTGAAAAAAAAAAAAATCGAGGAAAAGAGATGGTTTTGTTAGCTATTTACGTGTAGAATCATATGCATTTATATAGAAAACAATACATATTCGATCAGTTCGATAAAATATGTTATTTATTATTCATATACACTTTTTTCATTTAGTTTTTATATTTTTTAAAAAGTATAAAGAAATAGTAAATAATATATTTTTCTGAATAGAGAATAGATAGCGTAAAAAAGAAAAGAGAAACAACCCATTTAAAAAATGATATTGTGGTATATAGAGGTTGGATTGCATTGTAAGCAGTGAAATTATTCGTAGGTATCAAGCGATTATTCGTGCATAATAATGTAATTACTCGTATGTATAAACAAGTTTAATTATTTGTATGTAACAAAGGATTATTCATATATATATATGTAGTTTGTACATATGAATAATTAATTGGTATACCTACGAGTAATGTCACTGTTCACAAGTTATTTTTAATATCACCCATTTAATCTTTTTTTTTTGATTAGGAACGAATTCGGGTGAGAGGGACTCTACCCGAGAGCATCCTTGCGGATGAGGTCAAGAAGACCAGAGTTGTTTGAGATATCGATGCCCCGGGCAGAGTGGCAAAGGTGTGCAACCTTATCAGCCACTCTATTGCCCAATCGAGGCACGTGAAAAAAGGAGACTTCTTTCACAGTCGATAGTAGGATTTTAATATCAGCCATAATCATTTCAATTTCCCAGGGACAGGAATGTTTGCCCAGCAAGTAGTTAATTATGATGAGAGAGTCTCCTTCAATATGTATGTTGTTGAGGTGTAGCCGTAAGATATACTTTTTCATGATCTCTTTATATATAGGCCCCCCTGTGGCTGTAATTTGGTGTGTATACAGTACTCATAAGGTGCAAAGGACATGTGTTTTGTGCTGCATTGAATTTGGAGGGTTGCTTTACTCTACCTTCTTATATAAGCATATCACCATCACTTGGGATATGTGGGTATCTATGAAAACTATGGTCTTGTTCAGTTCAACCTTGGCTCCAACTCACACTTAAGAGTACCAAAATTAAATATGTCACAAACATATATGGCAACTAGTTAGAAGATGATCGATTTTTCGACTCCGAAATGGGACTAGACAAAGGGTAATTTGGAAAGTTATGGATGTTGTGAGAACACTAGTCTTTTTCTGGGCTTAATTAGCAATAACTTGCGGTTGTGAAACACTGAAATCAATATGTGGTTGACCCATCTCTTTAATTAGTTTTTGTATGTTTTGGGTGTTCAATTTTGCTGTGATATCAGAATTGGAATTAATTCCAAGGTTACCCTTTTTTTTCCTTCTATTTCAGTTATATTGTATGTTTGATGGTTCATCCGTTTGTCGACTTGTCGGCCTCTCGAGCTTCAGTTATGTCTGAGCTCGAATTATCACTTAACAAATAAAATAAAATTCCAAGGTTATCCTTGCCGTAAACTACGAGCATTTCCAACATATTCTCTATTTTTGGTATTTTCAGAGTTTTTGAAAATTTTAAGGTGTTATTTTAATCTAACAGATTACTCGGTTCATTCTCCAAAATAGAGTAGAAAAAATAGAGAAGCTTTGCATTCACCAAAACTAAATAATTCTCCAAATCTTTAAAATGAAGAAACGGTTAGAGTTGATATAAAAATAATTTAAAGAATATGCATTTTATTTATCTATTTGGAGAAATATTTAAAAAATTGTTGGAGATGGTTTAACTCTGATCAATCCCTAAATCCCCAACTTAATTGAGCCAAGAAGTTTTTTTTAATATATATATTTTAATGATTTTATGATGTAAAGGCTTCATCATGTTACACAAGGAAACATCTTATATATCTACCGACTACTTATAAACAATCAATACATCGCATCAAACTTAGCTTAATCAAAGTTACTAAAAGGAAATTTTAGCTCTTTTTTCTTAGAGGGAATTTTCTAAAGTATTGAAATGAAATGCAAGAAGGACAATTGATGGGCACCCATTCAGGTACTCACTGAAAGCTCCATTTTTCTTATTTTCTACGGAGGACAATAACGTCATGAGAACATGTCGCTCTTCTCGAGTACTTAGATAGCATTCTTTCGGATGATGCCAGATAACTCGTAATTGTAAGTTTATCAGTCATGTACTCAATTTTCGTCAACGAAACAATAGACTCTAGCTGGTCGAAGCCTAGAAATGTTTACAATCGTCGAGATCAATGCCCTAAACCCGATTACGTGTAAACCCAGTTACCAAGATTAAGTCACAAAAATATATAGGTTAGTCTGAAATGAAATCTCACCATGCTTCAATTCGATCGGCTAATTATCCATTACATCTTGGTTTGTCCTTTATTTCTTGTATTTTTCTTTCTGTCATTTGCTTCTTTTTTTTAGTTTCTGCCATTTGTTTCTTATTGTACATGATGGTTAATCTATCTATCGGCTTATCCGGTCTCTTGATTTCTCTAGGTTTGTCTAGATAATCGAATTCCTTACCTAAATTCAAAAAAACGGTTATCCACTTACCGACATTGATCCTAGTTGTTCTTCTTAGCTATACACACAACAATATATATATGTTGTTCTTACCAAAAGGCACAATCTATACACATATACTAAAATCGATGCATAACGTCCAATGTGTCGCGTTGTGGTTGATCCTAGGGAAAAAATCCTATGTGGCGCGTTGTGGTCGATCCTAGGGAAAAAATTAATAAAATAATATGTTGTCATAGTTTATAGAAAGTTATATAAGCCACAATCTATCTATATATATTTTAGTTAATTGAAAAAAATATAAATAAAAAAGATTTCATAATCATACTTACCAAAAATATTAATAGATAAATATGTAGTATTTGATATGTGCTATTTTATTTATATCTAGATTATTTTTTGATGGAGAGAATTATTTATATAAAAATTAATTATTTAATCATTGTTATTTTATTTATATCTATATTGTTTTTTGATGCCAAAATAAATTATTAAAATATTATGTATCCACAATCCATCCGTGCATATATATTTTAGTAAACTAACATAATAAATATGTAGTACATATTTAATAAAAAAGAATATTAAAATATTTTTAAAAATCAACTATATATTATATTACATGAGATTTAATTAACGATATACTAAGAAAAATATTTATATATAATATGTCGAACTAATTTTATTTATATTTGGCTATATTATTTTTTGGTGGGAAATTTTATTTATATTTAGATTATTATTTTTAATTTCTTAGAATCTATCTACATTATTTATAATATTGTATTAATATATATGTTATAGTTTAGGGTTTCTTAATAAGCAAATTACCATAATTAATTCACACAAAAGATAATTCATCACAAATTAGCAATGGCATAATTAAGAAGTTTGGAAAGCTAGTACATTAGCTAGAGAGATGAATCTTCTATGTACATAAAATACATATCCTGATAAAAAAAATACAAGTGAAAAAAAAAACTCTATCAATTATCACACAATTCACACCCTTTGAAACACACGAAAAAAAACACCTTTGCATTCTCACTTTCACCCTGTAAAAAAAAATTAAAAACACCCCCCAAAAACATTATCCATCCATTTCAAAGTTTTTTTTTTAAATGCCTCATAACAATCATCCCAAATCCCCTAATCTAGACTTTGTAGAGGATGTAAATCATGGAATGTAGGCAGGAGTTGAGTAAGCCATGACTGCATCCATTTAGATCATTAAAAGATTTGGCCAAATGCCTCAGCAAGCCTCTGAAGATCCGGTTGCTGGGCATGGTGCCAGGTCGACGTTTCGTTCGTCGTCGTAAAAGGCGAAATCTCTTGCTTGATCTCATCATACATTGCCGTTTGTGGGCACTGGTTAGCCATTGATGACAACAATGGGGCGTTAAGATATTGTGACCATTTGGTATCTTCAGCCGGGTGGACGTTGTTGGTAGTGGAGCCAGTACCACCCACGGGTAATTTCCAGCCCCAGCCGAAGCTCTGATCATTAACAAAAGAGCTTGCAATACTATTATTACTATCATTGTTGCTGTCGGTGGCGTTGTTGTACAAGGCTCCGGTGGCGGCTTCCACCGGCTGGAAGCAGGCGGTGGAAGCCGCCGAATAAGGCATCACACCTGAGGGGCTTATATTCAAGCCATACCCACCATACCCAAACTGCTGATCACCTTCTAAAGGGTTTGAGCTGCTGCTAAAACTCTCTCTGAAGAACTCATTGTTGCTGTTGCTGTTGTTGCAGGTTTGGTGGCTCATTTGGGCAACCAGTTGATCTAGGGTGTTTGTTGTGGCGGCTGCGGCGGTTGTTGTGGCGGTCAATGGGGATGATTTGCTGGTGTTGCTGCTTTCTACCTGAGAGAGGGGTTTGTGGGTGTTTGGGTCAATGCCTCTTTGCTTCAGCCTCTTCTTGAGGCATGAGTTCCATAGGTTCTTGATCTCATTATCTGTCCTTCCAGGGAGCTGGGCTGCTATCTGTGACCACCTGGGTTGATTTGTAACAGCAAGAACTCATGAATTAAGCTCAATTGGGAGATACCCAGATGGAATTAAGATACATCCATGTGGGGTTTTGTTGTGGTAAAGTCACCTATAGCTATACCAAGTTGTAAAGTAGCCAATAAAAAAAAAACAATGGAAAACTCCCAAAAGAGTACTGAAAGTTGTGATAAGATTTTAGTGTTTAAAAAGGACAAGTAAACAAAGAAGGAATTTTTTTTTTTCAAAAAAAAAAAGCCAACCTGTTGCCAAGAACTGCATGGAGTTCAATAATGAGGTTCTCTTCCTCTTGAGAAAATGCACCTCTCTTCAAATCAGGCCTCAGGTAATTGATCCATCTTAGCCTGCAACTTTTTCCACACCTTTGCAGCCCTATACAGATAAATATATATATATATATATATATACACAAATAGAAACTAATTAAACATCCCATATCTATTTTCTTCTTGCAATGCTGTACTGTACATATATTTAGCCAAAAATAGATAGATAGATAGATATGAAATATATATATATATACCTGCAAGTTTAGGGACAGAGCTCCAACAGCCATGGCCAAATTGAGTAATATGCCTAAGAAGCTTCTCATCTTCTTCAGGAGACCATAGCCCTTTTCTGAGCTTCTGCTTGTAGCAACAGGAGTGCCTCCCCATGTGCTGGTGGTCTATACTTTTTTTTTTAATTAAAAAAATAGAAAAAGAAAAAAAAGGTACTATATATATATATGTGTGTATATATTGGTTTGGGGTTTTGCAGCTAGCTAGCACCAAATTAGAATCAATCAAGAAAGACCCAGAAACACAAACAACAACCCACCTGCAAAAATAGGAGAAGGTGGCAGAAACTTCCAATGGAAAATGGGGAAAAAAAAGAGAGAGAGAGAGGTGACTTTGCAGAAATCTATGTAGAGAACTGTCAACAACAGGAGGGGAGTTTGAGTAAGTGGAAGTGGGTATGAAAATGAAATGGAATTGGGGTTTTGGGGAGAACCCAAAATTTGGGGTTTTTTTGAAGGGAGAGAAAATGGGGGGAGGCAAGATGACTAGGTTGGGAAAATGAAGTGGCAGCTGGTAGGGAATCTTGGTTTATAAGAGACTAACTTCACCAGTTAAGTCACAGTCTCCCTATAGCATGATTGATCACCCTTCTAGCTATTTTTTTTTTAAAAAAAAATTATTTAGAATTTGAATCATGAAAATGAAATATTATGTTTGGCAACAGTAACACCGTCGGAGCTTATTATTTTGATATTATATAGTTTTAAATGAAATAAATATAAGATTTTAAAATCTAAGCTTTTCAACCGCTATTCACCCAAGTTTTTCGGACCTTTTGGTTTTTTATTCACGAGTGTTCATCAGCTACCATAACAGTTAGGTTTACCAAACACCATACTATTTTATTCACTTATATTTAACACAAATAATCCATCAGCTTTAACTATCCAATCAGCTATCATTTTGTCAAACATATACAGTATGTAGTTAGCCGTGGTTTGGTTTATCATCACTCGTAGAATCTTGTTGAGATGGAATAGACTTACCGAAGTTCTTTTGACTCGTAATTAAATTGACGAGAGGGGCATACGCACTAGATGTCCAACACATAAACACAATATAAAATATATATTAGGATAGGGGGTCTTATCTTATATATGAAGGTTTTAACCATCTTTAAATTCTTCGCACGGTGAGGTTTTAATATTTCATTCTAAAATCAATTCACAATTAGCAATAATTTACACTTTCGATGTGATTTTAGTGTTATTTTAGAACTTAAATGTAACTCCAACTTCCCTTTCTATTCTAGTTTAGAGGTTATATTTATCATAAGCAATGATCAATTTGCATTGGACCCAGATTGATTTGCTTGTACAGCAACGCAGTAAATGATTTACAGACAGAGACAGTCCCCAGAGATTTTATTACTCCGTATTATGTTTACTGAAATTACTTATCTGAAACTGTGTAATGAAGTTTTTGTATAAATACACAGAGAGAAATTAAAGAGAGCTCCTATATATATATTAAAGGGCAACAACCACCTTCTAGTATATCTTAATTTCTTGCTCTTCAATTTCTCTGTGCAAACTGTGCAACCACCCGGCCTTTATTAATTAATGTCCCCAAAAATGATAATTAAAAATCTGTAATTGGATTTATAGGAAAGACTAATTAATTAACCATATATTAATTAATTAATGATTAATCAAATTGGAATGACTTGGTATTCAATCAAACTACAGTTCTTTTTTTAGCCTCTCAACTGCAAAGGACATATATAATACATATGCAACAGTTGTGCACGTTACACAAAACTGCCCCAACAAAGACATAAAACTGTTCTATCGGAATAAAAAGGACTATAATTTGTATATGCATCAATTAACTTGTCTGGCTTCGACATATAGTGTCCGGTTTCGAAATGAAGAAAAAATGATAAAAAAAAAAAAGATGAAAAGGAGAGATGAGAGGTGGGAATATGAAAAAATAAAATTTTTCATATGTTTGGTTTTGAAGAGGAAAATGACAGGAAAATTATTTTTATTCATATGACGAGAGTATTGTTATTCACTATTGAGACTTTGAATTTGATTTTTCTATCAAATTTCACCAATTTGGTGAGATTTATTTTCTTTCTCTTTCTCACCAATTTTGTGTCTAATTTTTCATGATTTTTAATCAAATCTCTCTAATTTATTTATGTTTGATTCAATATTTTGATTTGAACCAATTTATTAGAAAAAATATAAGAAATAAATCATATACTAATTTAATGTTTTAAATTGAACCAGTTGATTAGAAAAACCAGTTTATTAAAAAATTTTAAAAAATCTATTTTAATTTGATTAGTTGAAAACCCTATAATTATAGTGATGATAAAACCTCATAAAAAATGCTTATCTTTTAAAAATTAGTTATAAATAGATAGATAGATTCATTCTATTTTTCTCTCATTAAAATCTCATGATTTCTCTTAAATCAACATGTTGGGTCCTCTTCTCTTCGGTGAGCTAAATATTTTGAGAATTGAGAAATAAGTATGTATTTAAACGTATTATATATTTCTTTTTTTTTTTAAAAAAAAAGGTAGAGCAATAACAATAATGTCATTATGGACGACTGAATTTCTTACAACAGAATGAATCATGTAGTCAGGATAAAAATGTTATTATCGATGCAATTGAATATGACAATCGAGTTTTAATTGTTTTGTCCAATATATATGTATCCGAAAATAAGATACCGTATAAATTTGTAAATATATATTAAAACCCTTTGAAAATTCTTATCCTAAATTGGAAAAAATAAAATTTAAAATCCGATTTTAATAAATATCAAACACCTAATTAAATTTAAGAAAAAAAAATTCATATAAGAAACTGTAATTCATATTTTAAGGATATTGATGAAAACACATGCTTAAAGTAATATCTACTCCCTCCATATCGGCATAATTGGCTCTTTGTGCACTTTTTTATAAACAAAATATTTGACTCTTTGAAAATCACTAATAATAAAAAAATCTAATTTTGTTAATTTATCTAATTTAATTTATTAATTTTGATTTCTAAGACACTCTTTTAATAATCAAATTTCTCATATTATTTTTATTTGTTTTTTGGTCTTTTTTTATATCATTATTTCAATTTTAATTATTTTTCGTTACTTTTTAAATAGTGTGAAGTTGATTAAAGGATAGATTGAGGAGGAGGCCGGAGGGAGTAGTAATAATAATAATAATAATAATAATAATAATAATAATAATAATAATAATAATAATAATAATAATAATAATAATAATAATAATAATAATAATAATAATAATAATAATAATAATAATCCCTCCGTTCAATAATATAAGTCCTTTTAAATTTTGCATATTTTTAAGAAGTTAAAAAACATAATAAAATATTAATTTTTTTAATAATTTGATACTCAATACTAATAAGTAGTATTAAATTATTAAAAAATTGATTGAAAAGTTAATATTTTATTGTATTTTTTAGCTTTTTAAAATACGTGTAAAATTTAAAAGGATTTATATTGTTGAACGGAGGTAATAATAATAATAATAATTATTATTATTATCATTTATAATAATAATAAAGCAAGCCTAAGGTAAAAATGAGAGGCAAGAGGCATGGGCGGGGAATCCTCCAAAGCTAATGAGTTACTACTTTCAACTTTCCACACATTAAATAATTAACATTCCAAGATAATAAGTCCAAAATTTTAATTTAATAAATTGAGAATCACATCAATAATTATCTTATCAAATATATTTCAGTAACGTATTAGGCTAGCATTAGCTGTCTCTCCTTGGCCGCACACGAAGGTCCCCTTTCAAGATAATATTTATATTTTTCATGTAATCATATATTTAAATTAATTATTTGATTAATAATACCATAAAGGCATAAATTGTGATTAATTAAATCAGTGTAACCAAATATAAAAAGTTTTTATTTGTCCCACTAATTAATCCGCTGATGATTACACGAGATAGTTGTTTTAATTCCACCGGCCTTCAAGTCCGCCTCATTTGAATTAATTGATTATGCATTTTTATTCTCCAAATTTGTTGATACTTATAATTAATTAATTAACTTAATCATGTGTCGGTGTAAGCCGTTAATCTGATTTTTGGATAGTTAAGAATCTCCTTAATTCAGAAAAAAAAATTTGTGTTACGTGACATTTTTTGGACCCAAATTGAAAAACTGTCTACGGATTTGTTTTATTGGTAAAAAGTTTATTTCAGCAAACCCTAAAACTCCTCCCTCGGATCTATCTCACTCTCCTCCTTTCTCTCGATCTATCTCTCTCCTCCCTCTCTCTCCCGTGCTCCTCCACCACAGATCCGACATCCTTCCTCCACCACCGTCTTTCATGGTTGCCTCGTCTTCCCCGGCCGATCTGTGCTAATGCCAGTAGATCCTCCACCCTCGTCCTCCCTGATCCTCCGCCCCTCTTCCTGTTGGAATGTGGTTGTCCCACATCGGTAATATAGAGAATGCTTGAACAACATATAAGGTTGAAGGGCTACTCCTCTCATTGCCAATTGGTTTTGAGATGGAACCCCGTTGGGTTTATGTGTTGTTCGAGTCTCCCGTATGTGGGCCCGCACACACGACCTCCCTCCAGCGTCTTGACCCCACCGGGCCCAGCCGAGTTAACACTTCCAGCCCCAACCTCTCCAGATCGCTCACAAGGCAGCTCTCCCCCGCCAGTTGGTTTCAGCAACTTCGATGTCACCAATCCCAGCCCCAACCCTTTCAGCAACTTTGGTGTCAACAATCCTCGCTCATAAGGCAGCTCTCCCCCGCCAGTTGGTTTCAGTAACTTCGATGTCACCAATCCCAGCCCCAACCCTTTCAGCAACTTTGGTGTCAACAATCCCGGTTTCAGCAACTCTTGTTTCTCCAACTCCGATTTCAGCAACACGGTGGACATTTAGCTAATATGGATAGGTTGGTGGACAAAATGATAATAAAGGCAGAAAATATGGACATTCTAGTAAACACATTTAGCTAATATGGATAGGTTGGTGGACAAAATGATAATAAAGGCAGAAAATATGGACATTCTAGTAAACACCCCCTTAATTCAATGAAATGCCATCAATTAGGGTGTATATATATACAACTAGTTCAGTACTCGTGTCTTGCACGATATTTTTTTTTAAATAGTCTCTTATATTATCATAGAAAGGGAATTTGTTGGTTATATAGCCCCCAATATTTCATGTCCGTAAAAAATAGATCTTTAACTTATTAAACGAATCATTCACGTTACTAACATTTTTATCTGACTTTATGGATACTGCTTCTATTAAATATTAAACAACTTTCCATTGTGAATGATCCCGTATCAATCTTACTTTGCTTCATATTGGTCGTATCTAGAAAAAATTAGATCACATGAGTTCAAAAATAAAATTTCCTTTAAAACTACTTTCATTTTTTTTTATGAATAATCTTCAATAATATTTTTTTTATAATGAATACTCTTTTTAAAATATATTGAATAATCTTTGTTATATTCCTAAATATATTTTTGTAATTAAAAATTATATTGGTTAAAGATATTACAATTAATTAGTAGTATATGTCAATATAAATGTCTTTCTTTTTCATCTTTCGATAACCTATTGATATTCATTTGTTATTAAATTTATGACGGATTATTCAAAGTTATATCTTAATTAATTATTTGCAAAATGTATCTTTTTTTTGGCATAATTTTTTCATTTTACCTTGAGTTAGTTCATCTAGTAGTAATAGTAATAGCAACAACAATAACAACAGCAACAACAACAATAATTTGTACAAAAAAATATATATAGACTAATAAACGTATATTTATTAGTGATAATATATATGTGTTAAGAATTTTATAAATATAATAACTTTATAGATTATCAAGCATACATAGAATTTGGATAAATAAATACTCCATATGTATGTAGCTTAATAAGGGCATTGTAATTAATATGATTTATATTATTAATGAGCGTAACCCACCTTTAGTGGTAAATAATATGTATGTAGCTTAATAAGGCCACTTTTTTCTTTATTTTGTATTTAACTTTTAGAAAATAATTAATATGATATTTTTCTCTAAGTAATACGGAGTTTTTTTTTGTTTTTTTTAATGAGGGTAACCCACCTTTAGTGGTAAATAATTAATATGATATTGCCCAAGAGTTTTTTGTAATGACAGTATTTGATTTGAATTTATGACGGCGTAGTTTGTTGTCTCTTTATCTTCTATGTATCTCAATATAAATAATTATTTAAAATGTATTTTTATAATATTCATATCATATGCTTAATTTTTTTTTGAGGTAATATCATATGCTTAATTTGTGTATTGGGTTAACAGAATTTAATTACTTGTGTTAATTAAAATATGCAAAGGAAAGTGCCGTCATTCCAGGGAAAGGAATGTCTGTCTTTAAAATTAAATAATAATCCCATGAGCATGTAACATTTAAACATTTAAACATTTAAAATGTATTAACATTTTCGATTTATTTCACTTCTATTTTAGGTAAACTACACCGTCTTATTTTAGTCACTAGGGCCTTGCTACGCACGGGACTAATTTTTTTTATATACGTAGTATAAATTATATATAATAATATTTCATATTATATAATTGGCTTTTATAATATATTATCATTGAAAAAGTTTTTATACAAATATATTAAGATTTTTTATAGTTAATATTAACCGCTAAATTATTATAAAATAGTATAGTTTTTTCTGAATTTACACTCATATTTATATTTAATATCATAAACATTATACAATTTAACATTTTACTTGTTAATATTCATTATTAAAATTTAAGATATTGATTTTTTAAATAAAGAACGACAATGTTTGTGCAAAATTGTAAATTCTATGATTTAGTATGTTGTGTGTTATATATTAATTTGAAAATGGTTAATCTAAACAGATGTGTAGTTGACGTTGTTGTTAATCTAAAAGATTTTTCTAATTGTTGAGGAGACATTTATTAACCTCTTTTATAAGTTAATTCTGATAATTTAAGATATTTTGTAATAAAATAAATTATCGATGTTTATGCAAATTTATATGAAATATTATGATTTATAATATTATTTTTAAATTAAAATGGTTATTCTAAATAAATATATTTTAATTATTTTTAATCTTAAATATTTTCAAATTTTTTTTTATATTATCAACCAGTCTTATTAGGATAGATTCTAAACTTATTACTATACAAAAAATAAATAATATCATTAATTATGACCAAAAATATTAAAAATTAATATAATTATATTATAATAATAATAATAATAATAATAATAATAATAATAATAATAATAATAATAATAATAATAATAATAATAATAACAGCAGTAGTAGTAGTAGTAGTAATAATAATAATAATAATAGTAGTAGTAGTAGTAAATTAGGTGGTTTGTCTTTTTTTTTTAACAAAGAGGGTTTGGCTTTCAATTGGGCATTAAATGGGGAAAAAACCTCTTTTATATGTTATATATAGATATAGATTTATTCTTATTAGGATAGGTTCTAAACTTATTATTATGTAAAAAAATAAATAATATTTTTTCTACTCCTGCATGGTTGAAGCTTTAATTGGATCATTTTATATTATTATTTATTCTTATTAGGATTGGATCATTTTATATTTTTTTCTACTTGTACTAATGAGTGGGGCTTTAATTGGCTTCTTTTACAGTTATTTATTTATTTGTTTATATATTTTTATTTATTCTTTTTAATGGGTAATTGATTTTTTTTTATAAAAATTATGATTTTTATGCAAATTTTATGATTTATATTATTAATTCCTCCAGGACATAGACCCAGGGCCAGACCACTGATTCGGGCGGGAGAATATGTAAATAGATATATTGTTATTATTGTTAATCTAAATAAAAATTTATAATTGTTGAGGAGATATTTGGTTAATATATTTATTTGGTTAATATTGGCATTTATTATTATTGTTGAAATTTTAAGAATTAATTAGGCATAATGTTAGAGCATTAAATGGGCAAAAAGCTTCTTTTATATGTTATATAGATATAGATTTCACAAAGAAAACATTATAAATTGTATTTTGACCACCCTCTCCACATACAATACTCCATCCGTCCTCAAATACATGGTCTTTTAAACCCATACACATTAATTAAGAAAACTTATTTATACTTAAATCTCATTGTTATTATTATAGAGATGAAAACTCTTTAATTTTACTTGCTATTGTATTTTTTAGGGGTAATTATCTTATAAACCCAAAAACCCATGTATTTTTTTTTTATAAAAGTTCAAAACCTAAAAAACCATGTATTTTATGACGGATGGAAAATGTATTTCTGACCAAAAAAAAAAAATTTATGACGGATGGAGTAATAAACTTCATAAAATATAAAGAAAGTTAAATAACCCCTCACTAACAACAATATAGAAAATGTAAAATGTATAAAGGATATTTTTTTTTATATTTCACTCTTTTTTTTTTAATTTAGCATAATAATTAATAAGAATAACATAGGTGCGAGGAGTTAATATATTATAAATATAATATGTATGTCAGCTTCGTTGATTAATTAGAACTAAGGTTAAATCATATTCCTTATAACTATTTATTCAAATAATATTTCAAATATTTAATTTGTCAAAAAAAATTAGTAGTATATATATGTTTACTTTTTTTTTTTAAATGTGGCTTAGCTTCGTCGGCGGCGCTTTTTGCTCGGCCTCGTTCTTCCGTCCCACCACCGAATACACGGTGGTAGCTAGTGACGGCGCACGGCGGTGTTGGATTGCATGTACATGGATTTAAAAATTAAAAACTTTTTCCCACATATATATCGTTTAACTATTTAAAAATTTAGTACTACTATTGCATAATGATTAACAATCATATGGCTCAGAAAAAGCAAATTAATTATTTGAACATTTTTTTTGGATGGCATTATTTTATTTTTCGTGATTTTAAATGGAAAAAAATTGTATTATTTCATTATCGTTGACCAAAAGCACATGCAACGAGGGCAAGTCTTCCATTATGTAATATGCATGCATGTACGTAAAATAATACATTGCAAATTAAATATGTATTTATATAATTTTTGTGTTAATATCTTATAATTGACCATATATTTTGTCCCACAACTAGCACTAATTATGTAAGATTCGTGTTATTATATTAAATAACTAAGCAAATTATCATCATCCATATCTTATATACATAGGTACATTGATTCTATCCTTCATTAATCATTTATATATGTATACACGTTGTTGGGATATAAAATCTCTCCCACATTGGTGGGTGGGAGAAAAATCAAACAAATTAAAATGTAAGTGGATATTAATTTTATACACAATTGCTTAAATTTTTATATTAGAAGGGTGTATATATCTCAAACTTTATAATCAAAAATCAAATAAACTCGAAATGATTCATGTTTTCACGCAATTCGATCGAAAATTCTCGAAATCTCATATAGTATCAGAGCATGTCCAAGTCGGATCGATTTTTTTGACTTCAAGTTAAGAAATTGAGATGCTCGGACCAAAGAGATAAATGTCAAATCTCAACCCGACAGACGAGTTGCACTTAAGGAGGCGTACGTATTGAGATATAAAACCTCTCTCATATTGATGGATTGGGAAAAAAATCAAAATACAAGGAAGGTAAATCTCTTACACAATACTTAAGCTTTAATTAATAGTAGAAAGATAGATTTCGACCTTATAACAAAAAATAAATAAATCCCACACATATCCTGATCACCTTTTACCTTTTTTCTACTAATCACATATCTCAAAATCTACCGAATTAATGGACGTTTGATATCATAAATGAACAATTTCAAGTTTGGTGTTTGAATTGGCGAAGACAAGTTAAGATTTTAAAATTTCTCTTTCCATTCTTGTTCCCCTTTTTTATTCATTTTCACCAAACTCTTCTTCTTCTTTTTTCTTTTAAACTTGTCTTTTTTCATTCTTTTCTATTAAACATTTCTCCCTCTTAGACCATCCACAACGGTTATGTGCAAATGTACATTTTTTAGATATTTTTTTAACTACATTGGTTGTTTTGGGTGTGTGCAAATGTACACATTTGAACATATAATGTACAAATTTGAGCACAACACCTCCCCTATATGCAAAAACTTTTATTTTAAATGAATTGTATTTGAATGGTGGGTAAAAAATGCACATTTTACCAATGGAACAAATTGTTAAAAAGTTATGTGTATTTTTACACATCTTGTGCAAATGTATACATTTTACCCAAAACCCTTGTAGATGCAGGTCTTACAAGTTTCTTTATTTCTTTATTTTAATTTTATATTTTAAAAAAAAATTAAGGTTTATAAGAAGGAGAAAAATTGGGATAAGAGAAAGAGATACGTGGAGTACAACTTGTACAAGGAGAAAATTTTATATTTTATTTCGTCTTTATTAATTTGTGGTTTTAGTGTGTTATATGTTGACGGTTAGTCCATCTGTAAATTCATCGGCCTCTCAAGTTTCAATCTTGTTTGAACTTGAATTTTTATCTAATAAAAAAAAGGACGAGAGAGAAAATGATCGAGGGGCATAGAGCATCAAACTGATTTTATTTCTGGTTCTTCTTTGCCTAACCGACGATTATATAGGATGAATCCTCAAGAGTCTAAGGAAATAGAGACCCAAGTTCAAGAACTAATAGATAAAACTTATATTAGAGAGAGCACGAGTCTGTGTGATGTGCCTGTGTTATTAGTCCCTAATAAAGATGGATCTTGAAAAATGTGTGCAGATTGTAGGACTATTAACAATATCACTGTTAAGTATTAACACCTCATTCCTAGACTTGATGATATGCTTGATGGATTATTTGGTGCTACTGTGTTTTTAAAGATTGATTTAAGAAGTGGTTACCACCAAATTAGGATGAAAGAAGGGGATAAATGAAAAACAACTTTTAAAACGAAGTATGATTTATATGAATGGTTAGTTACGCCTTTTGGGTTGACTAATGCACCTAGTACTTTTATGAGATTAATGAACCATGCCATTAGGAAGGTAATTGGGAAATTTGTTATTGTTTATTTTGAGGATATTCTTGTCTATAAAAAAATCCATAAAAGACCATGAAGCTCACTTAAGGGAAGTTCTCTCAATTCTTCATGTTGAGCGCCTGTTTGTTAATTTGAAAAACTGTGAGCTTTGTTTTGATAGTGTCACTTTTCTTGGTTTTGTAGATAGTTCGAGAGGGCTTCAAGTCGACCAAGGGAATATCAAGGCCATCCAAGAGTGTTCGACACCCACAACCGTTTAAGAGGTGCGGAGTTTCCATGGCTGGGCGATGTTCTACCGACGATTTGTCAAAGATTTTAGCACCATCATCATGCCATTGACGGAATTGACCAAGAGGGGTCAAAGTTTTGCTTGGGGAAAGACCCAAGAATCGTCTTTCACCACCCTTAAGGCCAAGTTGACGAGTCCTTCTCACCTAGCCTTGCCCGATTTTAGCCGACCTTTTGAAGTCGAATGTGATGCAAGCGGTATTGGAATTGGAGGAGTTCTCATGCAAGAAGATAAACCTATTGCTTTCTTTTCTGAAAAATTGAAGGGTGCTTGTCTAAATTACTCTACTTATGATAAGGAATTGTATGCATTATTTAGAGTATTTAAGACATGGTCTCACTACCTTTGGCCTAGAGAATTTGTGCTTAAAACTAATCATGAGTCCTTAAGTTATTTTAGGAGCCAAGATAAGATGGATCGTAGGCATGGTAGGTTGATGGAGTTCATATAGAAACCTTCCCATATGTGATTCAATATAAGAAGGGAAAGGACAATGTAGTGGCCGATACTTTATCTAGGTGTCATAGCTTGTTGACTACATTAGATTCTCGGGTTTTAGGTTTTGTCTATATTAAGGATCTATATGTAGATGACATTGATTTTGGAGAAATATATAGGAGTTGTGCATCGAAAGGTTCATTAGATGAATTCTATTTGTTTGATGGATCTCTATTTGGAGTTGACAAGGTTTGCATTCCTAGATGTTCTTTGATGTTACTTCTTGTGGAGGAAATCCATAAAGGTGGTTTAATGGTAGATTTTGGGAGAGATAAAACCTATCATACTTTGCATAGTCACTTTTATTGGCCTCATATTCTTAAGGATGTCAAGAATTTTGTGAAAAGGTGCTTAGATTGTTTAAAGGCCAAGTCTAGGTTAATGGCGCCACATGGATTGTATACCCCTTTGCCTGTTCTTCGTGCTCCTTAATTGGGAGGATATTAGTATGGATTTTATTGTAGGATTGCCAAGGACTAAGAAGGGGAGAGATTCTATATTTGTGGTTGTTGATAGATTCTCTAAAATGGCTCACTTTATTGTTTGTCATAAGACCGATGATGCTTCTCATATTGCTAGTTTATTCTTTAAAGAAGTTGTTAGGTTGCATGGTGTGCCGAAGACCATTGTCAGTGACAGGGATGCTAAGTTCTTAAGCCATTTTTGGAGGACTCTTTGGGATAAACTAGGTACTAAATTGCTATTTTTTACCCCTAGTCGATCACCCCAAACCGATGGTCAAAATGAGGTAACTAACCGCACTATACTTAGCCATTATTAGGAAGAATTTGAAATATTGGGAAGATGTTTTGCCTCATGTGGAATTTGCTTATAATAGGACATTGCATTCTTCAACTGCTTGTACTCCTTTTTAGTGTGTTTATGGAATTAACCCGCTAACGCCTTTGGATCTTATCTCATATCCTATGAGGGAGAAAGAAAGCTTTAATGTAGGCAAGCAGGTTGAACTCATTAAGAAGTTGCATGAGAGGACTAGATTGCACCTACAAAAGAAGGCAATCGCCACCGCGGATTCCAATAATAAAGGGCGCAAGAAGCTGATTTTTGACGTGGGAGATCTTGTGTGGCTACACCTAAGGAAGGATCGCTTTTTCGGATCAACAAAAGTCCAAGTTATCTCTTTGAGGTGACGGACCTTTCAAGGTGTTGAAAAGGGTGGGCAACTGATAGATCATGATTAGATATGCATATTAGGATTCATTTAGCATAGTTTGGTTGTAAATAGTGCATATTTTAGTTACAATTACATGTTTACCAGTGGTATTGGAAGAGTCGGAATCTATGCAATTTTATGGTTAATTTCAGGTAGATGCGGATCCGACGAGGAATAAGGAGCCTCTTGGATGAAGAAAGATTCAAGTTGAGGAAGAAAAGTGCAGAGCACGGAAGCGAAGTCGAATTTTGAGAGCCTAAGTGAAGAATAAGTCAGTAGAAGTTGTCGCCAGACAAACTGAACTTGTAACGCCCTTTCTGGAGGCCTCATTGGTCGGAATTCCTATTGTAAGTATGTGTTGGAAAGCTCTTTCCGAGATCTACAACTTTTGTGTTGACATCAAGACCAAATTCGAAGAGGAAAAATCACTGTGAACAGAATGGCCGCCCCGTGGCCACCACTAGCCTCCCCGCGGCTCGAAGCTCTGACGAACGATTTCGCAATCGCCTGGCCGCCCCGCGGCCTCAGCAGAACCGCCGATTCAGTTTTAGACATTAATTAGGGTTTCTTTAGAATTGTTTTGGCCGACTTTCTTAGGCTTATTTAAGGACTATTAGGGTTATTTTCTTAGGCATCTAACTAATAACCTTATGCACTTTTAGAGAGTTATTGAGAGCACGTTGAGCATGAGCAACTAAACTCTCGAAGGTTTCGCCTACAAGTTTGGATCTTGATTGTTGAATTGTGAGTTTCTTAATCTAGTTCTTATTCCTATTTGAATGTTTTGGCTTCCTTGCGCTTAATTCTTTGAATGTGTTTTATTCTCTCTGGCCTGATCAACTAGTTAGAGTAGATTCATTCAATTGCTAGGGTTTTGTAGATTCCTCGTAGCGAACCTTAACCCAAGTGGCAATCATATCCCTTTAGGACTCGTAGGACTAATTGGATGTGTAGGAAGTTGAATATATGTTAAATATTGACTCGTAGCTTGATATTGCATATACCTTGGTTAATTCATAGTCTTAATGCTATCTCTAGGTTAAATCTTAACCGTGTTAGGGTTATTTAGAGATAAGTATTATATAATAGGACTCGTAGGACTAGTAATTTACCTAAGATCTGGACAAGGACATTGATAGGAAAAGAAAAGAACTAGATGCTGAAACTAGGATCAAATTCATCAATTGAAGTGACAAATTGTAGGTGAACCTAATTCTCTCTACTGCATTCTACAACCTTTATTTCCTTGCTTGCTTGTTTCCGCTTTGACAAAAGGCGGATCTTTTTCTCACCAAACTCTCTTTTGTTGTCACTTGCGATTAAATTGATACTTGAAGTTACTAGTTTCCCTGTGGATCGACCTCTTTCTTACCAACTATACTAGTTGTAGGTTTGAGTATTTCTTTGGCAGGAACAACGACATGTTTTTCTCTTGTCAGCAACAACGCCTATCAGCTCGAACTTCCCGACACTTATGGAGTTAGTTCGACGTTCAATGTGGCTGATTTGATTTCCAATCTTGGACAAGTTGGCAAAGCTGATTCAAGGTCTAATCATTTCCAAGAAGGGGAGGATGATGTAGGAGCATCCGAGCCACCCGCCTTTCCAGCCGGACCCGTCACTCAAAGTCAAGCTAAGCAGATCACCCACAAACTCATTAGCTTGGTTTGTCACATGGAGCACAGATCGAGTCCAAGCCGCTCCGGAGACCTAGGCCTAAGCCTAAGGCCTTCCTTTGTTCCGGAACTGACGGGGAGGAGCTGCATGCGACAGAGCCAGCGTCGCCAGCAGCTTCGGGTCCAGTTGACGATGTCGCCTCCACGATCCCGGTCTTGCGTCCTTGAGAGTCCCGCGCGTAGACTTTGGGAACCTGCCTTGATCCGAAAGTTACCTTGTTGTTGGAAGATAATATTTTATATCTTTATTTAATTATTAATTAGATATACTTTCCCTAGAAATGAGGATTAGTTTTATGTAAAACCCTTTTACCGATTGTAATCAATTTATGCTACCTTGAATTCAGAAAACTTAAGCACTGCTCTTGAAATTTCTCTCTTTCTCACTCTTCTTGATTGTGGATTCGATCAACCCTAAGTCTGAAAGTGCTGATTTGTCTCTCTGTTTATCTGTCTTGCAGACTAGGTAATCTAGGAGAAAATCCCACGTCCTCTTGATCCGAAGACGGGCTTCAATCAAGTTGTAGGAGGAGGTCTTTTGTTTAGGATGTTATACCAACGAGTGGTTTCTCCTAGGTATAGCCATCCGGCCAACTGGTTGCCTTTGAACCCCATATCCCTATTTCCTATTACTTTGCCTTTATTTTGCTTGCCTGATTTTCGAATCTAATTCAAGTATCTGTTGTGTTTGCGAGCCTTTGTTGGAACGATCAATCAACACCACATCATTCTCCACTACCATCTTTGTTCGCTCATATCTGGATATGGCAGGACTTCTGAGGGCGGAGGCGGAAGGAGGAGGAAATGGGGGAAGAAAAAGGCTCTCGGAGGTCATCTTTGTCTGCTGCTATCTTTGTCCACTCGGATTTGGCTATGGCAGGACTTCTCGGAGACGGAGGGCGAGGGCGGAGGCAGAAAGAGGAGGAAATGGGGGAGGAAAAAGGGTTTGGGCAGAGGAGGAAATCTAGAGGGTGGCCATGGAAGAAGACAACAGAGGAGGTGCGCCCATGGAGGACAAAAATTTGGCTTGCTCGTGAGAAAGAAGGCAAGGAGGAGGACTAGCTAGGGTTACTTTAAACTACTCGGTGGACATTTACTTAATTTAAATCGTACGATAAACATTTGCTTAATTAGATTAGAAAATTGGGTCTTTCAGCCCAACTTTGTCTATTTTAAAAATCGTGGGAGTAACAATTAACCAATAGTATACTACTCCCTCCGTTCGGCAAAACTTGTCATTTTAGGGTGTTATTTTTGTTCAAAAAAACTTGTCATTATAAGTATTTTGTCCTTCACTTTACAAAAATGCCCTTGATATGATTGATTGTTTGTTAGTTGTAGTTTTCGATAAAGTAAAAAAGGAGGGTAATAATTGAGGGTAAATTAGTACATTTTTTAATTGTCTTAAAACTTGTAAAATAAGCTAAAATGACAATTTTTTTCGAACGGATGGAGTACTATACTGTAATGAATAAATAAAATTCCAAGCCGCGGCAAATCTTTAAATGATGTGATCGGATCCAATCCAAACACCGTATACATATATTGTCGGTCATCAATCAATAGTAGTAATCCACTTTATAATCCTACCGACTTTATTTGTTTAATATTATATCCGTGTCAAAATATAGGTTATTTAATTTTATTGTATGTGTTTTAAAATAATATTATACTAACATTATTTAAAAAATCATATTTTATAGAATTTTTAACTCTTAAAAAAACGTACAATAATTAAAGTCAAACAACCTAAATTTTAAGACGGATGTAGTATTTTATTTATTTCTCTAATGCCATTTTTTAAAAATATAATTCAATGTATACGTCGGACTATAAAATCCATAATACTCCCTCCTATCATAAATATAAGATTTTTTTACTTTATACAGATAATTTAAGAAGTTAAAAATTATATAAAATATTAATTTTTTATTAATTTTTTTAATATAATAATTAATAGAAATAAGTATTAAATTGTAAAAAAATAAAAAATATTTTATATAGTTTTTAGCTCCTTAAACTACGTGCACAAATGTAAAAAAATCTTATATTTATGATAGGAGGGAGTAATAATATTCATCTATTAATTGAAATATATCATTTATTATTCATGCACGCTTTTTTAAAATCATAAAAACTATATAAAATATCATTTTTTTACATTTTTTTTTATAAATTTATACTTAATAGTAATAAGGATAAAATTATTTTGAAAAAACTATTTAAAAATCAATATTTTATATAGTCTTTAACACAAAAAAACATACGTGAATAATAAAGTTTAATGTTTTAATTAACGAACAAAATACTAAGTAGCAGAATTAAAATGTACTCTTTTGTAAAATAAAATTAATGCAAATGACGATGAAAATAAATCTCAAATATATTTATGAATATAATTGTTAATTATATATACAAAAGATATCTTTATTGCTAATGTTAGTGTATTAGAAAGAAGTTTAAATACCTTATATGTTTATCCAAAAAGTTTCAACTCAATGTTTTTCCCCCAAATTAAGGAAATTGATATTTATTATGTAGAATATGCCAAATTTCAGAATGATCATGAAAAAATATTTAAAATTTTAATAAACTACAAAAACTTAATTAATGATTAACAAATTTCTCTAAATTAAAAAGTACAATGATTGTGGATCACTTACCCTTGCTCATCTTAAAACAGTTAATTATAAGTTTCCATAAGTAAAAAAAATACTTTGTTGATAGACGTGAGTGAAATAAAAAAGAGTCCCAAATAAAAAGTTGAGCATAACAAGTCTTACTATATAGGTCGGTAGGCTATTCCTTCCATTGTCAATTGGTTTTAGAATGAAATCTCACGCGGCTTGTATGCTAGGGTAATAGTGCATGTGCATCCATGTACACGACCCCCAATCATCGATTGGACTTTGATATGATATCAAAGTGGTTAGCCTAACGGCCTGTCTTTCGATCCTGGTTTGGGTTACTAGTTGTCCAAGTGTCAACTAGATGAGTCATTCCTAATTGCACATGTGAGGGCGTGTTAAGAGATGTGAATGAGACAAAAAAGAGTCCCACATCGAAAGTTGAGCATAACAAACCTTAATATATAAGTCAGTGGACTACTCTTTCTATTGTCAATTGGTTTTAAAATGGAAAGTCACTCGACTTGTGTGTTAGACTACTAGTGCATGTGCACATGTGCACACATGTCTCTATCATCAATTCGAGTCGGAATTTGATACACTAACTACAAATGAAAGTTGGACCTAATCTCATATGTAAAGAGATACTTGGGACAATAAGTTGCAACCTCTGGAATCAAGTCAAAGGAGGCAAACATGACCTAGGAAGTTGGAACAAATAAACCATCTTTAGAAGGTGACCATAGAGGAAAAATATTTTTAACATCTAACTAATGAATCACCCACCCCTTAGAGACCACCAATTGCAAGATTATCTGGATGGTTGAAGAGGTGAGGAGGTTTAAACGATCAATGGGGTTGAAGACACCCAACTAACATCTTCCTCCTTTTCCTATCTCCATTGTCCTTAAATGGTTGCCTCTTCCATGAAGCTAGATCCACCAGTCACCGCTGGGTCATCGAAGTGTCAATATATTGTTTCTTGCTCGATCTAGTGCTAAAGGTAATTAAGTATCGTGATGTAGCCAATGTCGTCGCCGAATGTGATTTGCCTCGCAATCTCTTACTTATGCTCCAACGTCCTCCAATTTCAACTATAGAGGTGTGATAATAGATATTATATTTAGGCTCAATTGTGTATACTGTCTTGTATATGATTGTATATTTACTCTATGTATACTTCATACCACGAGAGGAAGCCATAGGAGGGATGTATCCAAAACTCAGTTAAAACTTAGGTGGTTTGGGTCAACCTAGTAAATTAAAACAATAAAGTTGTGTCTTTTTTTTTGAGAATGTTAAGAGTTGAAAGAGTCCCACATTGATTTTAAAACCTCACTCGGCTTATGTGCTCGGTTACTAGCGCTTGGGCGCACGTGTGCATCAGGGGCGGCCCGTTGCCCTGGCAAAACGTGCAATTGCACATGGCCTCAAATTTTCGGGCGCCTCAATTTTTTTTTAAAGCATATATATATATAATTAATATAAATCAAAAATAGAGGAAAAAGTAATAAATGATTTGTTAGCTCAATTGGCACTGGACAAGGAATGCATTTCCCATTTTCTAACTGTAGTTGTGTTCGAATCAACGTATAAGTTGCACAAGACCTCAAAAAGCAACGGACCAGCCCTGTGTGCATACGACCCCTGATCACGAGTCTTAACAGACTTTAATATAAAGTATTAGAGCAGTAAAGTCAAACAGCTCGACTCTCGATCCTGGGCCATCATTAATGCTAGACATGTTTAGTTGTCTTAGTATATAATCTAGTGGGTTACTCCCTCCTAATGGAACCCCACTCGATTTATGTGCTCGTTTACTAGCGTTTGATCGCACGTGTGCACGCGACTGCTGATCACAAGTCCTAAAAGACGGACTTCAGTATTACCTATATTTTTAGTAAAAAAAACTTAAAATAGATTGTAATATGTATAGTTTGCCTAATTTAATCCATAGAGAGGTCGCATCCCAACTTTAAATTAGTGTATATAAGTGGATTAAATTAGTTGACTTGCTTTTTCACCTACACGCTTTAATAATTTAAGAGACAGAAAAATGCAACGGTCAAATCCTCGTCCTGTTTCACTGCAACATTATTTTCATCTAGCAATTGAAATAAATTTAAAATTAAAGCATTATGTGATGACCTCAATCCCACATAAGTTTGCATCATCCACTAATTAAATACCCTAAATTACAATTAAATATTAATCAGATGGATCAAATGATGATTTGAGGACCTAATTAATTAGTAATTTGGGTATGATATGAAAGTGACCATCAAAAGTAATTAATTAAGTGTAAGTCTTAATCTTGCCCCCTCTTTTAATCTTGCCTCCCAACCCCTTTTCAAGATTCTCTTAATTAATTATACCTTCGTTACAGTGATTTCTTGTTGAAATTATTAATCAACAATGGAGTATCATTTACACTGCTTCTACGTATCGATATTTTTCAAAAAATAAATTCACCTAATTAATGGAATTAATGAATGGATATGGATGTTTAAATTCCATATAAATAAGAATAAATTTGCCCTAGACTCCTAGAGTCCGTTTATTTCTTTCTAATTAATAAAGTGTCCGCACTTAGGGTTTATTTTGCAAAAAGTCCACTGTCTTTTTCTCTTCCCCTCAACCAGACTACCTCTTCCATCAGATTTGTCGATACCTTCACCTCTGATCAAATTAGCCATGGCTGATACCAAATTCGTCTTCGATTTCAAGAATCCATTCCCGTTAAGGTGAAGAAGCTTGGAGTGGAGGGCCTGATCGAGACAGGACGAAGGAGATCTGATAGGGGGGGACGAGGAAAGACCAGATTAGATTGAGATCGAGGAGCAACAGTTTGCGGAAGGCACATTGCTGACTTGGTGGAGCGAGCCTATGGAATGAAGAAGGTTTGGATTTGGATTTGGATTGAGAAGAATCGTCAAAATTGAATGCTGACAACCTATATCGAACATGGAATGCTTGGATATGGATTCGCAATGCTCTGCACCAACTTGGTGGAGCGGGCCTGCTTCATTGACGTCATCCCTGCACCAATTGTGTCCGGCGAGGTAGCCTTCAACTCAAATTGAAGCTCTCCGACCTCCCTCTTGTATGTCCTCCCTCTCGTCTTCTTGTTCAATTTTGTATCGCTCTTAGGATATATATGTGGTTTTTTTTTATTGTATGTTCACTGTGAGTTGAATCGGAATTTGACTATCTACAGAGCTCCTTGACTGAATCGAATATAGAACTTGACAAAGAAAATTTGAGGCAGGGGAAGAGGAATCAATTGCTCTGGCCGTTGATTCAGAGGAAGTCGGTGTCAGCAACTTCAAAGTCAGCAAAGTCAGTGTCAGCAAAGTCAGTGTCATCAACTTCAGCGTCAGCAACTTCGATGTCAGCAACGCGATGAACTTTAATTTAGTTAATATTGATAGGTTGGTGGACACTTTGGTAAAAAAAAAAGATAGAAAATATGGACATTTGGGTACCCCTAAATAATTTCAAGTGTGTCTCACGTTATAAAATCATGCCATCGTAAAATTTGCAATTCATTGACGAAATATAACACAAAATAGCATTTTTTTTAGGGGGAGAGGGTGAAAAAAATAATATAAAGTATTGATCTTAAATAAATACTAATACGAACTTTAAAATTGATAATTTCATATATAAAATATCACTATGTTTATTTAAAAAATATCTTTGAGTTTTTCAGGGGATTTTCCGACCAACTCCGCCACATAAATGTCAGAAATACATGTGGTTTTGCCAACTTTCAGACTTAACTATTCATTTTTTTTACTTTCATGGAATTTTAAAATAAAGTTGAAAAAAGAAATTAATTGAACCTGAGAGAGAAGAGATGGAGAGAGCTAGAGAGGAGGTAAAAGATCAACGTCGTTGTAATGATATGTGTTTATTTCTCATGTCTTGTTTTATATGAGTTACATGTAATATTGTTATGTGTATGTAATCATGTATGTATGTGTATGTGATTAGTATGCATAATATCATATTATATACTATGGTATACATGGATGCACGGTTGTAGTTAGACCCGACTGAGTCGTATTGAGTCAATATCGACTTGATCCTCTAACAGGTCTAATGGACAATAGTGGAGTATAGTGTATAACATATTGTATATAATATATGTATAATATGTATGATATTATGGGAAAAAAGCAGATGGTGTGGGCCTTGGCCCAAACCAGCCCAGTGATCTTCAGATTGGAGTTGAGCTTGGTAGGCCGGGTCTTCAGATTGTTGAAACGCTGTGTTTTACCTGGCGCTTCTTATAACCTCTGTGATCTAGCTATATATACTCGCTACAGTTCCTAAGCTCTTCAGATTCAGCTTCCTCTCTCCTCCATCTCTTCATACACTCTCCTAGGGTTTCAAGGTTTCTAGGGTTTGATCTCAATTCCTGTGGTCTCCTTCTCGGCAAGTGTTGAGATAAAGAAGTTGGTTGGACTCGGAGATCTTCTAGTGGTGGTGCAGCAAAGCTTCTGGTTTAGGTGGCTGCTTCCTCCTTGTCTGAAGATCTAGGGTTTTAAAATTTATTTATTTTAAAAATTTTCTGGAAAATAAAAAATGAAACGGTGTTAAAAGTGAGGTGGCAAATTGTATCAATGCTATAGATATTTTCGACATCTATGTGGCGGAGTTGGCTGAAAAAATCATAAGAAAGCTTTTTCATAAGAAAGCGCAACTGTATTTTCGACATCTATGTGACCGAGTATTTTGTATATGAAATTATCATTCCTAAATTTCGTATTATTTTTTTTTAAAGATTGATAGTTCGTATTATATCGATCCAGTTGTAACATAGATTACTCAACCGAGATTGATATTTTATCGATCAACGTCATGTATTCCGCACAAAGTTTTTATTGATATATATACATATCTCGATCAAGTTGGGTCAATTTTAGGTGTAACCTAGATTACTCAACCGAGTTTGGAACAGGGGAGACTGATTAGGAACTGTTTAATGTAAGGTTAAGGACCACAAAAATAGTTGACAATTGATGTAAAGAGGAGTGTATTAATGAGCATAATCAAGTGTGTCGTTGATGTGAGGTGTAAAATTCATAAAAATAATTAAGCATTTTTTGTTTGCTTTGAATAATTGTTTTCAATCAAATATTTGGGAAAACGGATTTATACTCCGTAAAAGTTTTCATTCAATTTAAATTGTATATCGTTTAGTTAAAAATTATATAAAATATAATTTTTTATTAATTATTTTTTTTATAATTTAATACTTACTAATATTAAATTATAAAACATACCAGATACCGGATACTCTCTCCGTTCATCAAAACATACCAGATACCCTCATTTATTACAATATTTTTTTCTTTCTCAAAAATTACAACTAACAATCTATTAATCATTATAAAAACATTTTTATGAAGTAAAGACCATATATCTATAACAAAATATTTTTTAAAATAAAATTAATATTTTAAAATAACATATTTTTGGTAAATAGAGTGAGTATTTGAGTATATATTTTTTTTATTGGAGGAAGGAAGTATGTGCTGTAATTAATTACTGTAGAAGGAAACATAATCCATGGGTCACTGAACATGCCTTGCTAAGTGTTAACATTATTATCCACCACCCCTTGATTTTTGACAAGAAAGAGCAACTAATTATCAATCACACACACACCATTTGATGTTTTACTATGTACAGTGCTTATATTGTTGCATGAAATCAACTTCTGAGCCAGATAAAAAGGACTTTTTCAAAAAAAATAAAATTATATGATATTTCTTAATTTGATTTTTTTAAATGAATTTAGAAGTTACAAATCGGTCTATAAACTTTTATTTTATTTTATTAATTTGATCTATCATTTTCCTGAAATTTTTCACAATGGAATGAGATTAATTAATCATTTGTCTGCTTGTTTTTACTCTTATTAGTACAATTCCCGCATCATGACATATTTTTTAAAATAAAATTATATTAATAATATAATGAATTACTATTATAAAATTAAATAAAATATTTACAAATTTAACATAATATTATAAGGGTAAAGTTGATAAAATATAAAATGTATAAAAAACATAAAATTAAGATGGTTATGACACCTGAGAAAAAATATTTTTAATTAATAGTTAGATGATTGAAAATTTTGTAAGATGTTCATTTGTTAACAATGTATGAGACTGGAGCAAAAATTTTCTTACTTAATAGATAGATATAGATTTACATTTAATAGTTGGAAATAAATTTAAAAATTCATGTTTTGGATGTTTTTTATTAAACCAATTTATTAGAAAATGTAGAATATATTAGGAAAAAAAATTATTATAATTTGATTGATTAAAAATTTAACATTAAAATATTTTGAATTAAACTCATTGATGTGGGGATGATGCCACCTCATTAAATGATTCTCGTTAATTTTAATCATCTAATCTAATATAAATTAATATATATATAGATATATATATATATATATATATAGAGAGAGAGAGAGAGAGAGAGAGGAGGGGAAAAAAGAAAGAAAGGTGATTGGTTGAAAATGAGAGATTTAAAGTAAAGATAACACATAAGTAAAAATTATTTTGTTTTAAGAGTATACTGGTCTCTAGTACTCGCACCTTGTGCGACTCTTTTTCATATAATATATTTATATTTATGAAATGATTGTTTATAAAACGATATTTTATTTTGAAATCATATGAATCAGCTTATCTAAATGTTAGTTCAACCAAAACCGAATCAATTGAAACCCAATTAAAGGGATTACTGGTTAAATAGATGTTCAAGTCGGTCAAAATCTAAAAACTATATATCAAACTAATAAGATAGAAATTAGCTAGATTAGATAGGATTTTCTCGGATTCGATTTGGATTATGGTGTCGCAGGTGTGACACATTCTCTGTGATCAGCCGCAGGCGCGACTCCTCCCACCGTAGGCACGACTCTTCAGCGTTTTGACATTTCTCTATTTTTGAATTTGGTCTCGATATCAAAACAAAAGTTATAGCTCTCGAAAAGAGTTTTCCAACACATACTTAGTTACTTATAATAGTCAATCAGACACCGAGACCTCTAAAAAGTGTGTTACAAGTTCAGCTTGTCGGGCGACATCTTTTATTGATTTTTTATTTACTTAGGTTCTCGAACTTTAATTCCGCTCCCAAGTTCTTCACTTCTTTTCCTCTTCTTGACTCTTCCTTCATCCATGAGTCTCCTCATTCCTCGTCGGATCTGCATCTACCTTAAATAATTCATAAAAACGTGTACATTCTGACTTCACCACTAAAAAAGTACGTATAAATGCAAATGTGTATCAAAATATGCAATATGAACATCTAAATTATACTAAATGTATTGTAATATGTCTATCTAAATAGGCATTATTAAATATTAACTTTTTTATTTTTAATTTTTTAAAATAATATTCACAAATAAATTATTTTAAAAAAAATTATATATGTTTTAGCTCTTTAAAAATGTGTAAGTAAAAATAAAATGACTTATATTTTAAGACGAAGTGATTATAATATATGGCTCCGACTAGAAATCCAAACTATCCGTACCGTGCAAGGCTCCAAACTATGTCTAGTCAAGGTGGTCACCAATTTTAATTAGAGAGGATTCTTTTTTGCACCAAAAAAAAAAGAGAGGATTCTTTTTCTTTTTTTAAGTATTTTTACTTTCATTGGTAAATAAATATTCCGTATTTAAAATATTCTAGGTTGCAAAATGAATCATAATTGTGGACTAAAGCATTCTTATTTGTAATTAAGGGTTGTTTAACTTGGAAAAACTAATTAAAATAATCAATCTTAATTTAGAGGGGGTTAAAAACATATTTTCCCTTTTAATGGTAAAAAAATAACTCAATCTTTAGGGATTGTGATGATAACAAAGTATTCTGATTCTTTTATATGACCATAAATCCGGGCAAAAAGAAAAAAAATTATTACCACTTCAAATCATCAATTTTGACCTTTTCCCTTTATCATATCTTATAATTCTGTAAAAAAAATATCGTTTTAAAGAGAAAATCTTATTAAGAAAAAAAAATGTCATTTTAGATATTTTGGTGTTCACGTTTCAAAATTTCTCTTTTAATAATTAGAGAAATATTAGTTCTAGTTTTCGATAAAGTAAATGAGTAAATTAATAAATATATGGGTATAATTTTATTTTTGTTTGCTTTCTTATAAATTACAGTATGATATTTCTAAAATAATGTGTTTTAATAAACGAAAAGAGTATTAATTTTTACTATTTTATCAATAACTTTTTAGTACTTTATTTACTTGGATTTTTTTAGGAAAAAATCAAGTAATTATAGCCCTGACACCGATTTGAATTCGGTGAAAAAAACTCTATGAGATCCAAAGTTTCCTAATTAAGAGTTGCAATATAAATGGGAAGGTAATGCACTTACCAACTTCTATAAAGTCTACACCACACGCTCGACGTCGTTACTTACACTTTACACGTACGTGTCTTTCAATTAATTAGGGTAGATAACACCTTTCATTTTATTTAAAGTTAATTGGTTAATTAATTCATTAAACGTTGTTTATGGTTAATCAAGAGTTGCTTAATCATAGTTCCAACTTTGTACCATCTTCTACAATGAACTTCTTTTTAAAAAAAAATTGAAATAGGAAAATAGAATATATATTATCTAAATTATACAGAGTATTTGTTTCAACTCTCTAATGACTTCCAATTTTAAATATTTGAATAAATTTTTACATTTTTTTTATAGAGTGCAAGTTGCTAATTTTGGGAAATATGTCCATGCTTTCATCACTTTCCTATTTTGAAAAATGCAATGAAGAATTTGTTAATTTAAAAAGGTTTTACAATTTTCAAAAAAAAATCCCTACAATGGGAAACTATTATTTAATAGGCAAAACTAATTAAAATAACCTAACCTTTAAGGGGTGTTAAAAATATATCTCAATCTTTCAAATGTAAGATAAATATCCCGACCTTTATAAGTGATGGTAATATAATATCCCAATGATTTCTCTTCAATAAACTTCTTATTTTTTGTATTGTATTACTCATGTATTTTCAATTCAAATAAAACATATTGTATAAAATTAAATTAGATGAGTTTAAAAGTTTATTTAATAAACTTTCGTAGTTTTAGATTGAATTTGTACCTAACTTTTTATATCTTTTTTTTAAATCAATATCTATAACAAGCCAAATAAAAAAAATGTAAAGCAAAATAACATATTTTCAATTAGTAAATGATTAGCTAGTGATTTAACTTATCAAAACTGAAGAATATTTTGCCAATTATAAACTTTATGTTACTACGAAATTGAAATGAAAATTTAATTATTTAGATTATTCAATGGTGTTCATTTATATATAAGAAGTAAATTATTATTATTAAAAATATATAAAAGAATGTAATTTTTATTTTGTATTTTTTCTTAAATCCAAAATAAAAAAAATTAAGATAAACTTAAAAACCAATCTAATTTAATCTAATAAACTTGAATGATATTTTATACAATCAAGATATTGAAAATTATATTTTAAATATTTACTTGTTTTATTATATTTGTTTTGATTAAATTTAATTATAATCTATAGAAATGTATTAAATTGAATGATTTTTTTTCAGTTACAAAAGAGACTTTTATATTTTTAAAAATTATCATGACAATCTAGACTATACTTTGTATAATTCGAGCATTAAGATCCAATGGCACGCTTGTGAATATGATCATTATTTTTTGCCACATATGTGCCATGTAAGATTTTTTTTGTGGGGGAGAAAATTTTGGGATATTATATTACCATCCCTTAAAAAGGTCAGGATATTTATCTTACATTTGAAAGGTAGGATATATTTTTAACACCCCTTAAAGGTTGGGTTATTTTAATTAGTTTCGCCTATTTAATATAAAATCTTTTCTAATTAGATTTATTCACATATATTTTTTTCCCGTGGAAGTGATAGATTGTTGATTCATTGAATTAGGAAAGATCGACGTTGGGGGATTGATTATTATTTAAGAAAAAAAATTGAATAACCTGGATTCATTTTATTAATTATTATGATTATGATGGTCCTACATTTGATTTGAAAAATTGCCATTTTTGCGTACTAGCGTTAGAATTTAAATTTCAAAAAAGAAAAGTTAACACTTGCATTGCACTTGCACATACTGTATAAGAAAAGAAACTTCCTAACAAAAAAAAAAAAAGGGATCAACTTGCATTTTGATGCGAAATTGGAATAGATGGAATGAAATCAATGTCCTCCTTCAATGTACGTACGTTGCAAATTTGCAATTGATTGACAAATATAATTAAGGTATTTTCAATATTAGTAGGATCCAATTGGAAATCACAACGCGTACTCAATTTTAATTTGGTTTTTGGTTCGTATCTTTTAATTTTAAATCTTGATTTTTTTTAAAATATAATTTGTAACGCCCGTGGAGTCGTCAATGTTTGTGAATAGTAATTTATTTTAGAACTAGGATTCGTTACCCGCGCGGTTGCGCGTTTTGTTAATAAATTATATTTTATTATATTAATTATATTAAAATATTATATTAGATAATTAATTGACGTGGCTTAAAAAAATAAAATCAAATTGACGTGGCTCACAAAAATAAAACCATATATAAATATATTATATTCAATTTGATCTAAAAGGTAGAATAACACAACAAATATTCCTTCTTCATCTTTTAAAATAATAAATAATATAGTTTATTAACAAAAGCATGAAAATAATAAATATGTATAACAACTAATTGAAGTTATATTGGATAGATTATTGATCTAAAAAGATAAGTTTTTAGCTAACTATATTCGTTTATTAATTGATGTGGGCCAGAAATATAATACCACTTTAAATCAGAAAATGTCACATAAAATAAGGTTAAATAGGGATCCCAGGTGGATTTGATTTTTAAATACATGAATTTTTTGAGATGGGTTGATTCAAATATACTTTTTCAAATATACAATTCATTCGTAATTCTGTTTTTTTATATTAATAATCATATGCGATCTCTATTTAACAAAGCAAAACTAATCGGAGATACAAAATCAATTTGGTATATTTATATTTAAATATATTATTTTCAATTTGATCTAAAAGACTTAATTGACTAAATATTAGATGGATTATTTGATTTAAAAAGATAAGTGTTCTAACTAATTAAGATATAAGGTTGAATATTTATAAAAATATGTGGGATTATTTGATCTAGAAAGATAAGTTTTTTACCTAACTATATTGGCTTATTAATTGATGTGGCTCAAAAAGATAATACCACTTTAATCCAGAAAATGACACGTAAGTAAAAATAATCTCACTTTAATCCAGAAAATTCCGTAGACGCGAGATCGCACCAGAGCCCGTTTCAGGCCTCTGTTTTAGTATTTTATATAGATTGGATTAATTAAAATCTTGATTTCTGTTTAGCGCAAAATTAAATTTTCGTTTAGCATATGAACACAAGGTCGCAACGACCAAATGACAATTGGTCATTACTGATAGATTACATAGTCCTATCTTTCGGGTCTTTCAAGACAACAAGTCCACCCGTGCTGTCTATCTTGAGCACGAATTCTCAAATTGCAAGCTTTCCTCTTTCCCGTCGATATCCGCCTATTGTCAGCACCTCAAGACCCTGTCCGATCAACTCGGTGCTGTCGACTCCAAACACAGCACTACCCGCCTTGTCCTCCAGGTACTTTCGGGTCTTCCCTCTGAATATAACGCCGTTGCTACTCATATCCAGCAGACAGAACCTCTCCCTACCTTTGAAAAGACCCGATCTCAATTGATCTTGGAAGAGACTCGCCTTCACCGTCAGACCACCAACGCCGCCAAGGACAAGACGACATTGGTCTCGTCAAGCGACATTGACGACACCTATGTCCCGCAGCACAGCCGCGACAATGACCCATCACTGAGAGGCGGCGGCCGCGGCCGCAGCAGCCCGACGCCTCTCGCTCCCCCTGGTATCCTAACCCCGGCTACCCGCCTTGGATGCCCTTTGGCTACCCCCCTGCGACGTACCGCCCACCAGCCCCCTATCCCAACCGACAGCAGGGAGCGGGCTTGTTGGGTCCTGCTCTTCGTCCTGCAGGCCACCAGGCCTACCCCTCCTCGTCGGATTATGCCTACACTCCGACTGATGTGCAGCACGCCTTCTCTTCCATGCAGTTGGCACCTCCTGACTCTATTTGGTACATGGACACTGACGCCACTTCTCATATGACGAACTCCTCAGGTACTCTCTCTTCTATTTCTTTTAAGGGTCTTGCACATTCTATTATCGTCGGCAACGGTGGTCGCCTCGCCACTTCGGGCATTGGCCACGCCACTTTACCAACCACAGCCAACCCACTACACCTCAACAATGTCCTCATTGCCCCCAAACTTGTCAAAAACCTTATCTCTGTCCGTCGATTTACCACTGACAATAATGTTTCTCTCGTGTTTGATCCGTTTGGTTTCTCTGTGAAGGATCTCACTACGGGGGTTACTCGCCTGAGATGTAATAGAACCGGGGAGCTCTATCTTGTGTCGTCGCCCTCACCATCCAGCTCGTCAAGTCCAGTCGCCCTCTCGGCATCATCATACGATCTTTGGCATGCCCGCCTTGGTCATCCCAGTCCTGTAGTTTTAGATTTACTTCGTTCCAAGAGTCTAGTCAAATGTAATAAAGAGCGTCGCTCTAGTTTATGTTCGTCATGTCAGTTAGGCAAGCATGCCAGACTCCCTTTTCAGCAGTCGTTAAACACTACTTTTGCCCCATTTGATATTATTCATAGTGATATTTGGACTTCTCCTGTGCCTAGCAAGGAGGGTCATAAGTATTACCTTTTGTTTCTGGATGATTATACACATTTCTTATGAGTTTTCCCCCGTTGCATTTTAAATCTCAAGTGTTTCCCATCTTTGCCAAATTCCATGCTTATATCAAAACACAATTTCACGCTTATATCAAAACACAATTTCACATCTCTATCAAGTGTTTCCAATGCGACAATGGCCGTGAATTTGATAACAAAGAGTTTCACACTTTTTTCAACACCAATGGGATCTCCTATCGCTTGTCTTGCCCCTATACCTCCCAACAGAATGGCAAGGCCGAACGAATCATCCGAACCATCACCAATATGATGCGCTCTCTCCTCTTCCACGCATCTATTCCCCTTCTCTATTGGCCTTACGCCTTAGCCACCACCTACTACCTCCTAAACATTCTCCCTTCCACTACCCTCCACCATCGCTCACCAACTCAGGCACTTTATTGCACTTTGCCTAGGTATGATCACCTTCGTACCTTTGGGTGCATGTGCTTCCCAAATCAGTCATCCACCGCCCCTCACAAGCTTCACTCACGCTCCACTCCTTGTGTCTTTCTTGGCTATTCGTCTGATCATCGCGGTTACCTCTGCCTCGATATCAAATCCCACAGGATCATTCTGTCTCGGCATGTCACCTTTGATGAATCTCGCTTCCCTTTTACATCACCTACCCCTCCTGTGTCTCATTCTGATTCAGAGTCATCATTCCCTCATTTTCTTCTTACCCAGAGCTCTCCCGGTGCTCCCGTCTCTCCCCCTCCTCCCACACCACCACCCCCTACTACCAGACCACACACCCGCAGCGTCTCCGGTGTCTTCCGACCCCGTCAGATCGTCTCCATGACCACCACCCATAGCCCCGCCTCTCATCCCCACACACACTCCCCCCGCAGCAAGATGTTGCGGCCGCAGCCATGTCCCCTCCCATACCCGCAGCTCACCCCGCTGCCGCGGCCGCCGCCCCCATGCCGCGGCCGCAGCCTTGTGCTGCGCCCGCCGCTCCTCCCACCGTCTCCCAATCCCCCCTACCTGCAACCCGACCTCCCTTTCCCCTATCCCCACCTCCCACAAAACAGCCCTCCTAGATCCGAATTGGCAGGCGGCTATGCTCGACGAATACAGGGCCCTTACAAAGAATGGTACTTGGGTTCTGGTTCCTCGCCCTCCTGATGCGAATGTCGTCCGATGTATGTGGCTCTTCCGTCACAAGTTCCGCTCTGATGGGACATTGGAGCGCTACAAAGCCCGTCTTGTGGTCAGCGGTCGTTCTCAACAGGTAGGTATTGACTGTGATGAGACATTCAGCCCCGTCGTCAAGCCTGCCACTATCCGAGTAGTGTTGAGTTTAGCTTTGTCGTGCAACTGGGCCATTCATCAGCTGGATGTCAAGAATTCTTTTCTTCATGGTCATCTGAATGAGACAGTCTACATGTTTCAGCCGCCGGGGTTTGCTGATGCTGATCGTCCCAAGCACGTCTGTCTCCTGAAGCGATCTCTGTATGGGCTGAAATAGGCTCCGAGAGCTTGGTTCCAGCGCTTTGCTTCTCATCTGCTACGCCTAGGCTTCATTGGCAGCTGCTCAGATTCGTCTCTGTTCATTTATCGCAGAGGCTCAGACATGGCCTTTCTCTTACTGTATGTCGATGACATCATTATCACCGCCTCTTCTGATGCTCTTCGGACGTCGATTATTTCGCAGTTGAGTGCCGAGTTCTCCATGTCCGATCTGGGTCAGTTATCCTACTTCTTGGGGGTTGCTGTTGAGCGTCATGCATCTGGTCTGTTCCTTTCACAGAGTAAGTATGCTTTTGAGATTGTAGCTCGGGCTAAGATGGTTAACTGTAATCCTGTCGCCACCCCTGTCGATACATCCACCAAGCTCAGTGCTCATTCTGGTCCTTTGGTTGATGATTCGACATTATACAGGAGCCTCGCTGGTGCTCTTCAGTATCTCACCTTCACCAGGCCTGATATCAGTTACGTCGTTCAGCAGATCTGTTTGTTTATGCATGCACCTAGGGAACCACACTTTCAGGCCTTGAAGCGGATCATTCGGTACATCAGCGGCACCCTCGAGCTAGGCACCACGATCACTCCTTCCACTAAGCTTGATCTTATTGCTTACACTGATGCAGATTGGGGTGGTTGTCCTGACACACGTCGCTCCACGTCTGGTTACTGTGTCTTCCTCAACGACACACTTGTGTCGTGGTCAGCAAAGCGTCAGTCTGTCGTGTCTCGCTCCAGCGCTGAGGCAGAATACAGAGGTGTTGCCAATGTTGTCTCCGAGTGCTCTTGGCTCCACAATCTCCTGCTTGAGCTCCGTTGCCCTCTTCAGAAGGCCACTCTGGTCTACACTGACAACATTTCCGCCGTCTATCTAGCTAGCAACCCAGTCCAGCATCAACGCACGAAGCACATTGAGCTTGATCTCCACTTCGTCAGGGACAAGGTTGCCATTAGACATGTCCGTGTTTTACATGTCCCGTCCTCCTATCAGTACGCTGATATATTCACCAAGGGTTTACCTCGACAGTTATTCATTGATTTTCGCTCCAGTCTCACTGTACGGCCCCCTCCAGTTTCGACTGCGGGGGTTTGATAGATTATATAGTCCTATATTGTATAGTGGGCCCAAAAGCCCAATACCTTTGTAACCTATATATATGATTATCAATGAATGGAAACCCTCAAGGAGGATTTTATAATCAATCTCGTGATCTTACAATTACGACCACTTTTTTTTTAGAAAATACAAACTGGTCGCAATGACCATTAATGGGCTGGTCGCAACGACCATTAGCGGGATGGTCGCAACGACCACTGTATTAAGCAAATTCAATTACGCTATTTGTAACTAGGTAGTTATTATGTGCAGATCACCACCACCCAATTCATTATAAATGATGATAGCCAATTAATTACTCCCTCCGATTTTTAATATAACGCATTTGACTTTTGTGCACGTAGTTTAAGGAGCTAAAAACTATATAAAATATTAATTTTTTTAATTAATTTTTTTACATTATAATACTTTTTATTAATAAGTATTATAATATAAAAAAATTTAATTGAAAAATTCAATATTTTATATAGTTTTTAGCTTCTTAAACCACGTGCACAAAAGTCAAATGTCTTATATTAAAAATCGGAGGGAGTACTTTATTAAGCAAATTCAAAATTGATTCCTTGACTGCATTAAATTAATGCATTTGACTGTAGTATACTAGTATGTAGAATCACCTAGCGATTGATTGATCAGATTAGGGTGGCTGTATAAGGAGAACGAATCCAGTAATGGAATTGATAAAATCCCCTCACTACTCAAAGAGATAGATAGAGAGAGAGGAGTCAAGCAAGTGTCGTATGTGGCTCTACTCTGATCTTGTTTGGGATTTGGTTTCCTGCGCTTCAACGAGAGGGAAAGAGGGAGAAAGGCGTGAGATGGGGTGAGGGTTGGGTATAATTTAATTTAATTGTAGGGATATTTTCGTCCTGTTCCAAAAGAGAATTTTACCCAGTTCTAAAAAGTAGACCCCATTAAAATTTATCATTTTAAATTCGATAATATAGATTCATTATTCTAATTTTAACGGGATATTATATAGGTTATAAATTAGAAAATATAATTTTTTTAAAAAAAAATAATAAAATAAAGATATGAATAGTTTTATTATTTTATACTTGTATAGTGGGTGGTTAGTCAAGCTATGACTTTTACAACAATAAAGTTGTGGTTACAACGATGAGTTGGTTAGTAGTAAACCTAAGCAAACATGGGTCAACTCGTTCGGAAAAATATGCAGGCTTGGACAGAGTAGTAGGCCCAAGCGGGCCGATGGGCCCAGTCCAGTAGGCCTACAGGACCGGGTCTAGGCAGAAGGTGAAACCCAAGTGGGCCGACAGACCCGGCTCGATTTTATATTAATATTATATATAATTATAATTACATAAGTTATATATAGTATTATTTATATTATTAACATACGGAGTAATAAAAATATATACATAATTTCTATAATTTATAACTATATTATGGGTGTCATACTACTGCTAAGTGCTAACTATTCTCAATTCTAAACACTCTCATCTTCAAAATACTCTCTCTCGCATAGTTCGAATGTCACTTGAAAGTATTGGTACAATATAACATTGATTTGCATTTGTTAGTAATCTAATATTGTCCAGATTTGTCTCACATTTGAAAGTATTGATATAATGTTATGATTTGCCTCTTTTTTAATTTTTTTTAGTTCGATTTCGGATAGAAAACGAATTTGAGACGCTAGGCCTGCTTGGCCCGTTGGGCGGCCCAACCCGGCAATGAGGACGGGCTTGGACAAGGCACTAGGCCCAAAAACCGGGCTTGACCCAAGCCCGACTCGGTGTAATGGATTGAAAGTTTGGTCAAGGCTCGGTCCAAGCACGCCCGACCCGGCCCATGCTAAGGTCTAGTTAGTAGGATAGTGGAGGTTATGCAAAAAGAAAGTGGATGATATGAGGGGATGATATGGATTAACTTATAATAGGAATATTTTTTATTGGTTTTTTTTTGTGCTCCTGATAAGGTGGCTCAATAGTAAAGAGTGAGAGAGGTTAATAGGAGGTGTTGAGTTCGATTCCTGCCTACGCTCTACAGTGATTATGAGGATGACCCTTAAAATTGATATTGTCCTACTTACGGAGTACAACACTCCGTAAGTAGTAGTGTGCCACCAAATTATTGAAGATATAATTTTACTATATTTTTTTAAAAAATATAATTAATATGCATTTCATTTATTTATACTTACATATTTATAAAATTTTATTATGAAAAATTATATTTTCAAAATATATATAATTAAAAGATTAATTATATTAGTTTATAATTTTATATTTTTCTAAAATATAATTTTTTATGATAAAAAATTATAAATATATTTATCATATAAGTGTATGAAATACAAATATATTTTTTTAAAAAGTTCAAAAAAAAATTACACTAAATAATTTAGTGGTGGTAGGGGTGTTATGTGAGACAAGCTACTCGTGATCGGCTCGGGATCGGCTCGTATAAAACTCGACTCGGGATCGATCATATTCAAATACGAGCGAGTATGAGCAGAATTTCAAGCTCGTCACGAGCTCGGCTGCTCGAGCTTTATACGAGCCTGCTCGTATAGCTCGTATTAAATGCGAAATTACAAAATTGCCCTTATGTTATTTAACCTCTTTAGGGTTTCTCTTTGGCTTCTTTGCCTTATGTCGCCACTCTATCAGTCCATTCCATTCTAGGGCTCCATTCACTCACCTGCATTCATTGCCCAGATCTCCGGCGATTCTTCCTCAAGCCGCCTCACCCTATCAGAGCCTCGTCGCCGGGGGTTCTTCCTCCGACCTCAGTGCCTCGTCTGTCCAGGTTTGCTCTGAATCCTCTAATCTCCAGTCCTTCTCCATTTTGATTGGAAGTGGGTCTCCTGTTTGATTGGAAGTGGGTCTCTAGTCCTAAGTTTGCCTAGCTCATCCTCGGCTTCGCCTAGTCCTCGGCTCCGGCGGCCAAAATCTGGTAAGTTCGCTTTCGATTCTTGTTTCGCCCCTTGTTCTGCAGCCCCTCCTCCATCAGATCTCTTTTCTATTTGAGTTGTTTCGACCCTTGTTCAGATAATTTATCAACTCCCTTCCTGTCCCTTGTTCAGATCTCGTTTGAGTGGTTTCGACCCCTGTTTGAGTTATTTCGCCCCTCCTCCATCAGTTCTTCGCCCCTTGTTGTTCAGATCTACACTTTTGTTTTTATTGTATTTTATTGTTTGATTAGTATTATAGTGTATATACAATTTCAAGTTCCATTGTTTCTACTTTCAAGTTCCATTTACAGATTACAGTATTCCATTATTCCTCTTTCCTCACTTGTTGACAGAAGTTGTTATCCTTTACACAGGTTTGCTTGTAGCTTGCTTAGGCAAGGGATGAAACAGATTCATATCAGTGTCGAAACACTAGAAATTAAAGCTCTTGAGAAGGAAGGAAACAAAGACGAAATCACAAAGGTTAAACACCATTTCTAAGTTCACTTCTTGGTCCATTTGAAGCTTTTGATGTTGATGAAGGTTCATTAATACATCCTGCAGGCTTCAAGGGCGAGAGTACTTGACCAGATTAAACAAGGGCAGTCTGAACTTGATGATTCAGGTCAAAACTCTTCAGCCTTTGCCCCGATAATTGATGGGAAATCCCTTGCATACGCTTTGGATGACGACATCAAGAACTTGTTCCTTGAACTAGCCCTGTGTTGTGCATCCGTCATTTGTTGTCGTTCCTCGCCAAAGCAAAAAGCGCTGGTGAGCTAATAAAGCACTTCCTTTATTGCTTATTAGAGTTAAGATATGAAAGGTTGGTTTCTAAGAGAATGGAAACTGCATTCACAGGTTACTAGACTGGTTAAAAACGGCACTGGTAAAACAACGTTGGGGATTAGTGATGAGGCTAACGATGTTGGAATGCTTCAAGAAGCCGATATAGGAGTTGGAATCAGTGGTGCCGAAGGAATGCAGGTATACACAGCTGCAGTAGTTGTCGGAGAATCTTAATTTCTTGATAAATCTTCAGCCTTTTTTATGGCTTTGAACTTTTATTCCGCCTTTGCTTTCAGGCTGTTATGTCTAGTGATATTGCAATAACTCAATTCCGATACTTAGAACGTTTGCTTCTCGTTCATGGACACTGGTTTTACAGAAGGATATCATCAATGGTAAGCGAACCTTACGCTTCAAGTTTCGCTACCTGTTCTGTTTGACTCTCATCATATAACAATCTCTTGTTTTGGCAGATATGCTACTTCTTCTACAAGAACATCACATTCGGTATCACTCTATTTTTGTATGAGGCATACACCATTCTCTGCGCAACCAGCGTATAATGACTGGTTTTTGTCCCTCTACAATGTGTTCTTCTCGTCGCTCCCTCCAATTGCCTTGGGAGTTTTTGATTAGGATGTTTCAGCTCGGTTTTGCCTCAAGGTAAAGGAATCAATCAAACCTCAATTCTGATTTCTTCCATATTTTTTCGCTCATTGAAGATTAAATCCGCAAAACCTCTGCCTGCAGTTTCCTATACTCTACCAAGAAACTATAGAAGGACTTCTTTGCGCATCGAATTGGTTTCGTAATGAATTTGAAATTTGATGTTCAGGTATTTTATTACATTTCATTCTGAATCTGTTATTAGTACTTTCAATCTCTATTCATACTCTCTTTTGTGGCTTTCAAAGATTAAGCTATTACTATGTTATGCTCTTCGCTTATTTTCAGGTTGTTTGCTTGGAGACGGAGACAACCTGAAAATGTGGACTGTATGGTTTCAAACTTTCAAGTGTGGATTTGTCATCTATGCACTTTTTTAGCGAATTTCGGATTTTCAGTTGGTTGCAATTATGTATGATTTCAAATTTTAAAGTGTGGACTGTATGGTTTCAAATTTCAGGTTGTGTGTAATAACACTATTGTTAATGAAACTAAGCCAAAAAACGAGTCAAAAACGAGCTCAGAAACGAACTCTTAGCAAAATAACCTAAAACAATATCACGAGCTCGAACGAGCTCACGAGCTCGAGCTCGGCTCGATAAAAAAAACGAGCAAAACAAGCTCGAGCTCGAGCTTGTTCAAATACTCGCAAGCCGAGTTCGAGCTCACTTCTAAGCTCGAGTAAAATTCGAGCCGAGCTCGAGCTTGAGCTTGAACAGTACCGAGCCGAGTATGAGCATGCCAGTACTCGGCTCGTTCGACTCGAATAACACCCCTAATCAAGTAATGCACAGAGTGTTTCATGTGATCGACAATTAACTGACCCATGTAAGATGATGAAGTTTGAGACATTACCACATGGATGGCCTCATTAATATAAAGGTTAAATCACAGGAGTATTAATTATAAATCCTTTTTGTCTTGTCAATGTAAGAAATATCGCAGGAAACGCCCCAAAAATAAATACTTAAATGTAAAATATTCGAAATACTCCGTATATTTAAAAATTAAAAATATGGTGATGATGATTATGACCACCAAATCCCTAATTGTCACATCCTTGCTTTCTATATGTGGAAACTTCAATCTCAGCAAATTGCCACTCCATCATTTGCTAAAAGCCTTCACACTATTCATTGTCCACTTTTCACTATTTTATTGGTTGTTTTTTCCTTTTTCCTTTATTTTTATTTTTATTTTCGTAAAAAGGTTCTCACTGCAAAATCATTTTTCTACCTTGAATGAAACTTTACTTAATCCCAAAAAAAAAAAAAATCTACCTTGAATCGGACCTCGAGTTTCAAACCGTGTTGTATGTGATTTGCACTACATTAAGTAGGACAATATCAATTGATTAAAAAAATAATATTTTATAGAGTTTTTACCTACTAAAAAAGCGTGCACTAAAAGACAAACGACACTTATTATGAAGCAGAGGGAGTATATTAGAGTGTTAACACCAAATTATTGATAGCAATTTAATTATTTTGGGCATTCACCATGTTATCTTAAAACAAATTTACCAAATTAAGCTTCTGGGTAGGAATGACAATTTTATCCGCACCCAATGGATATCCATCTCACCCGACCCGAAAAAGTGGGTGAAAATCCGAAATAAAGCGGATATTAAGTGGGTGATGGGTGAACGGGTGATGGGTCGGGTCGGATTCGGGTGAAGACGTTCCCCACCCATCACCTGATTCGTCACCCGATTCGTCATCCGAATTATATTATATAATTATATTTTATATGTGAAATTACCAATATAACCCCCTAAACCCTAATCAAGATACCTATCAAACGATTTCCGACTTGAAACTTTGGTTGTTAAAGACTATATTTTCTCTTCTTTTATTCATAATTGTTGTAATGTTTTTATCATTTCTAAGACTTCTATCTTGAAGTGTTGAAAGTTGTAGATGTTTACATGTATTTGACCGAATTTGACTAATTAAAAATAGAAAAGGTGTATACAATAGGCGGAAGCACACCTAATAAAATACGGTTATAAGCAAAAACTGATTCTATTTGTTAAAGAAAATCTATAAAAATATGTGAGATTATTTTTATTACTATATACTATAGAACATATATCTTACCTGTTATTGGATTTACCTGTCGGGTGTTGAATATTAATGTTGGTTTTATTAATTCTAATGTAAAGTTATTTTTTCCTGTAAAGTTCGACCAACAACTTATATATATTATTAGATCATACAAACATGGAACATTTTTGTCTCTAAAAATAAAACTATTATTTAATCAAAGGGGTTTGCCACCATCCTACTGTACTGCTGTAGTGAAAAAATAAAAAAAAAAGTAATGGATTTAACCTTTGATTCCCATAAAAAGGGTTGAAAGCATATAATATAATTAATACTATAAAATCCAAGTTGCTTTTAGATGCTGCTCCCTAACAGTAAAATGATTAAAACATTTACTTTTGAATGAGTACTAGTCAATTCTATCTTAATAGTTACTTACAGTAATAGATTGTGATCGATGTGGGCACTTTGTGTATACCCATAAGGCCATAACCCATCTTCTAAATTATACGTAGTATATATATTACTCACTAAATATTAAGAACAAATTCCCTCAAAATAAATATTAAGAACAAATTAAAATTAAGTAGGTAAGAAAGATTTTGATTGAAAAAAAATAATATATGTATATATATAGGCAGTTAGATGATGTGTAGAAAATGTATGTAAAACATTAGTTTTTAAAAAGATTCAAACTAATAAAAATATCATTGTAACCATTATAAAAAAAAATATAAAATAGTATAAAAAATTTTAAGATAATATTATAAAATATTAGTTTTTAAACTAATATCTTAATAGTATAAAAAAATAATATTATAAAATATTAATAAGAGTTAAGATAAAATTCATAAAAATCTTTACCATAAATCAATCATATAAATATCTCAAAAAAAATATTTTTTAAAAAATCTCATGTAAAGTATAATACATAAATATATATATATATATATATTTAAATCACTCAATAAAAAATAATAATAATATCATTGTAACCATTATCTAAAACGGAGTATTGGTTATGTCATATTATTAGAAAGGCTTATGCATTAAGTAGTACATATAGATTAGATATTTATAATATATAAAGATTTACATGTAATTTAATAATAAGCATTAGATTATATTAAATTTAATATTTTGAATTAGACCTAATAGTTAGTAAATATATTAAAAATAAAAAAAAATTGTGATTGGTTGAAAGGGAAGAAGATGAAAAATTAAAGGAAAAAATAGATGGATTTAAAGAGCTGAAAGAAGGTAAGGATATCACGTAAGCTAAAACTTTTCAATTTTAAGAATATATATATAGTAAATGTGATAAAAATAAAAGAAAAAATGTTGTTGGCTTGAAAAGACAAAAGGAGGAAGAAAAAGATAATTAAAGGAAATAAATTTGAGTTAAGTCCAATAGTTATATTAGATTGAATTCAATGTTTTGAATTAAGCTCAATAGTTAGTGAATATGTTAAAAATAAAAGAAAGAATGTAATTGATTTAAAGAGATAAAGAGAAGAATAAAAATAATAATTAAAGGAATAAATAATTAAAAAGGAGAGATTTTCACATAAGCTTTAATTCTTCTAAATTAAGAGTATATATAGATATAGAATATAGAATATAGATTAGATGATAAAACAACTAATAAAAATGAAAAAGAGTAAAATTTTAATGATTGGTTGAAATACCTATAAATAAGCTAAGATTAATGACATATAAACAAAAGTTCTTCTGCTTTAAGAGTTTATATAGATATAGATATAGATAGATACCTTCACTACTTAAATAAGAAGCTAGGGATGACTTGTAATTTTTCTCTTATATATATTTTTTCTCCTCCTACAGAAATGAATTTAATTTTTTTAAGAAAAGTAATTTCATTCGCTAGATATGTTTAATATATCAAGAGATAAACAATGACAGATAGATTAATCATTATGTAAGCGATTAGAGGCATAAAAGAAAAACCAAAGAAAATTAAAAAATATCTCCAATCAAATAAGATGCAATAATCAAAGAAGAAAATATATCATTGATTTTGTGAATTGTTTCATTAAAGAGACGATGTTACCTCATTAGCTAGTACTAGGTGTTGTTTCTTCGAATGAAAGCAAACTTATTCATTAGAATGAACTTTTGAAAGTATATATAATGTGCACATGTATAAAATAACAAAAGAAAATGCGATGCGCATATAGTACTAGGTGTTGTTTGTATTGTTTGATCTTTTGCACTTTTTTAGACAGACATTTTGCAGGTTTTTAGACAGTCTGTCGTCTGTCGACTTGTCGGCATCTCGAGCTTTAAACTTCTCTCAGCTCAAATTTTTATTTAATAAATTAAAAAAATCAGAGAAGAAAATGAGAACTACTCAAGAATCGATTGATAGAGCATATAAATATTCAAATGTTTCTATATACACCGCAAATCCGCACCATAATATATCGCTAATCAACGTCAAAAAGGATGTTGTATAACCTTGAATTGAACGTTACTGAGTGGAGAAGTTGTCGATGTTATTCGACCTGAACCAAAGGATCGAATCTAACCGAACCGAACTAGCCAAATCGATGTTGTTAGTAAAAATATTATGAACACACAATCTCATCTCTCACACACAACTTGTACAACGTTCAATCTATATATTAATTAAAACCAAAGCACCTATGCCACGTGTCGTCCCCTCACACAAAGTTATTTTTGTAAGGTATTATTTCCACAATATAATTTAATTATGGTAATTAAACTATCTAATATTATTTACACATTATTAACATAATATCATCTCTTAATATATTTTTAACCAATGGGATTAATTCAAAACTTTTTTTTAGTAAAGGTAATATTAACTATATGAACTATATAGTATTATTTCATTATATATTAATTACATGATATATATTATAGTAATTAAAATATCTAATATTTTTTTAATGCAATCTAATGCCTACTATTAATCTATATGTAAATCTTTATATCTATACCTATATCTATATATTTATTCTTAAAACATAAGAGTTTTAGCCTATGTTATCCTTGCCGTGTTTTTAATTAGCTATTTAAACCAATCAAATATTTTTCCTTTAATTATTTCTTCTTCTTCCATTTATCTCTTTAAATTATTTTTTTTCTTTTATTTTTAACACATTTTCTAACTATCCATATATATTCTTAATACCAAATTTACAATGATATATTTTTTTTAAAAGTTACAATGTTTTTATTATTTTTCTAACCAATAAGAGTGATTTAAAATTTCTATAAATTTTTATATATGCTAATTTAAATGAGTTTTTTTTAAAAAAATATATAAAATTATTTCCGTGATACTTTTATAGTAATTATTTTTATGATTTTTATCCTAACTTTTATTAATATTTTATAATATTAATTGTTTTATATTTTTTACAAAATCGTGTCATGGCGCGGGTACTGTACTAGTTTAATATTAAAAGGAGAAGAAAGGATAACTATTTTTTTTTTTGAATCAAGATAAAGAATTAGGACGGACGACGCCGATCGGTCTTCAGTCCTAGAGCGTCCAAGCGGACGAGATCACGGAGATCAGGATCCTCAGCTAAGCTGTCGTCGGCAGGGTAACAGTAAGCCAGGCACGCAATCCTGTCAGCAACTGCATTAGAATCCCTGAAAATATGACGAATAGCAACATTAGCAATAGAATGTAAGTTTAGGATGGTGTCAGTCATCAATAGCTCAATATTCCAGGGGCAAGACCAATCCCCTAAAAGAGCATTAATGACGACAAGGCAGTCTCCTTCTATCAGAAGGTTTTGGATACCCAAATCTAAAGCCCTGGATACTCCCTTGTGGAGTCCCGAGGCTTCTGCGAACACTGCGGAAGTATTATCACAATTTCCCGATCCCAAGGAGACAACACTCCCCTAATCGTCACGAATTACAAAACCGAATGTACTTTTCCCAGAATTTCTATACGAACCATCAAAATTTAATTTGTAATAACCATTAGGGGGTTTATTCCAAGAATGTTTTGTATTTTTACTAGTTCTCTGTTTGTTATTTGTTTTATGAATTATCCCATTGTTGTTTTCCAGATTTGAATTTGTGGTACCAGCTGTAATGTCAAATCGATCTTTCCAATTGAAAAGATTAGTCTGGCAGAAGATCGCAATTTCCCTACTAGTAGATGTAATGTTATTATTGAAAGTTTGTTTGTTCCTGTGAAACCAGATTCCCCACCAAGCTGTTGCTAACTTGACCATATCGTCCCTTGTTACAGCGTCGAAAATAGAACAAAGGATGAAGCTTGGTTTAGTGGTATGGTCTAGAGCCTGTAAGGGAGGCAAAGCGATACGAAGTTCAGACATCAGAGCTAACGTCATAGGGCATTGAGTTAACAGGTGTAAAATAGATTCTGTTGTACAATTACAAAAGCAGCAGCCAGACGGGACAGGAATATGAATTCTTTGTAACCTTTCTGTCGTAGGTAAACCATCTCTAGCAATTTTCCAAAGGAAATGCTTAATCTTTTGTGGCATATCTAATTTCCACAACCAGTGGCAATCGAACCTGATAGTTTCGTCGATGTGTTTGATAATTGAATGTGCCGAAGAAGAAGAAAACCAACCGTTTTTGCTTGGGCCCCAATAAAGTCTATCAGAGATACTGTTAATGGGTAATGGAGTATCCAAAATATTCTTGATTATATGTGGTGGAAGAGTATGTCGTAGTTCTGTATTTATTTTATCGGTATCCCATCTGTTATCATCTGTAATATACGTCTGTACTAAACAGTTATTTACAGTATCTCCAATCGGAGTCGAGAGATATTGTAGTAAAGGAGCTTTTTGTACCCAATTATCCTTCCAAAATCTGATCATACATCCATTTCCTACAGACCAGCGCAGACCTGGTTTGAAAAGGTGCCTAATGGTCATTAATTTTGACCATTGCCACGAAGTACTACCTTTCTTTTGGTACTCCATGACAGAAGAGTTTTTGAGGTACTTTGTTGAAATGACTCTAACCCAAATGTTGTTTGGTTCAGCAATAATTTTCCAAAGTAATTTCATTTGTAATGCTATATTCATATCCTCTGCTTTATATAAGCCCAACCCCCCGCGCATAGTATCTGTGCAGATTTTATCCCAGCTAATCAAAGGAGTAGAGGCCTCTTTCTTGTTCCAAAAGAACTGTCTATACGTTTTGTCTAGTTCCTTAAGGATAGACTGCGGTAGCATAAATGCTTGCATAAGAAAAAGTGGTTTAGCACTGAGATTTGCCTTGATAAGAACTTTATGTCCCTCAGCAGATAAGGCCGTTGCTTTCCATTTAGATAGCTGTTGTTTAGATTTTAAGATTACATTAGTAAACATGTCACGATTGACCCTACCATTAATAATAGGGCAGCCCAAGTATTTTTCAAGATTGTTAGTATGAGGGATACCCATAACTGAGGTAATCGTTTGAATCGCTGTTGTAGTTGTAGCTGCTGAAACTTGAAAGCTGGATTTATGCATGTTTACCTTTTGCCCCGACACTAGACAGTAGCGGTCAATGATGTTTGATAGTGAAGTACAAGTAGTTTGGTTGGCTTTCCCGAACAGAAGAATATCATCTGCGAAAGCCAGAAAAGGAATTCTAATTCCTGTATTTCCTATACAGAAACCAACGTCCTTTGAACTAATAGCCTGTCTGTTAAGAGTTCTGGCCAGAACTTCTGCCACAAGAATGAAGAGAAAGGGTGATAGAGGGTCTCCCTGCCGAAGACCCCTCGTTGGGTGGAAAGGTGTAGATGGTTCATCATTAATAAGAACAGAATATGTGACAGTTTGAATACATTCTTTTATCCAAGCTATGAACTTATTATCGAAACCAAATTTTTGTAAGACTGCCAATAGGAAGGGCCATTCAATTCTATCGTAAGCTTTTTCCATGTCTAGTTTTAGAGCCATATAACCGCACTTAGCTTTCGAAATTCTGAATGAATGAAAAATTTCATGTGCAATCAGAATGTTATCCTGAATTGCCCTTCCTTTAGTGAAGGCACTCTGTAGTGGATGGATTAATTTATCAAAAAGTTTTGATAGCCTATTTGTTATTATCTTTGAAATAATCTTGTAAATAGTAGAGCACAGACTAATCGGCCTGAAATGATTAACAGATTCCGGATTATCTTGCTTTTGTATTAGTGTAATAAATGTATGGTTCACCTGTGTAAGTAATTTTCCCGAATGGAAAAATGCTTTGACTGCTTTAATAACCGAGGGACCGACAATGTCCCAGTAAGTGTGGTAGAAACCAGTCGGAAGACCATCTGGACCCGGAGATTTATCTAGTTTAATTGAGAAAAGTGCATTTGTTATTTCTCCGTTCGTCACGGAAGAGATTAGGGCAGCATTCTGTTCAGCTGAGATCTCTCGAGTGATGACTTCGAGGTCAGAATCAAAGGAGATTCCATGGTTGTAAGAAGACTTGAAGCGCGCATGAAAGCTAGATTGAAACTCAGATCTAATCGACGCATGATCTGTTAGGTGGAGCCCTGATTCGGAAATAATGTGTTTGATTGTTTTCTTCCCCCTTCTGACGGAGGCCACCCTATGAAAATAATTCGAATTAGTGTCATTTAATCTTATATGTTTTAATTTGGCTCTTTGGCTCCAGTACCTCCGTTGGAAGTCGAGCATTTTTTCTCTTTTGTTTTGTAATCTATTGTGACGGATTAGAGTCTGTTGACTGTAATCGTAGATTAGTATATTTTGTAGTTTCAGAATCTCTTCGTCGTTGTCAAAGATTTGTTTATAAATTCAGATTTGAAATGGCATGGACGTCCAAACCAGAATTTCGAAACATAGTCAAACAGGCTTGGCGTGAGAATCCGCGAGGATCCTATTTGTTCAAACTGGTTAAAAAAATTACGCTACTTAAAAAATTAACAAAAATTTGGCATAAAAAATCTTTCAACAATATACATTCGAAGAAAGGATAACTATGCTTAACAGGTGGTTGTGATCGGAGATGAATTTATTAATTTATTTTTATTTTAAAAAGGGGAAAAAAGGATGACTTTGAAATCAACCTTGATAACTATAGTAGCTAGAAAGTGGAAAGTGTTGACTTAAGTGAAAAGCTAATCACCCTTTTAAGTTTAACCCCTTTGAAAAACTAGACATAATATTTTTGTCCCCCTCATCTTTCCCAATCTCTTTTTTTTTTGATCGAACCCTTCCCCAATCTCTAATCATAATGTATCATATTCATACTTAATTTTCTACCCCTTGATAATTAACTAATTCAATATCAAATCATGTTTGCTTACAAGTATCTTAAGTTAGTAAATATATCCATCATAGGGGTATGTAAGTATGTTATATATACATATGGTTGAATTCCGTGTAAGCAGTCTTTACGGTATTTGTGAACAGATAAATTATTTGTAGGTACCAAATGATTATTCGTATATATAATAATGTAATTATTCGTATGTACGAACAAATGTAATTATTCATATGTAACAAAAGATTATTCATATGTAGTACATATATGAATAATCACTTGGTACCCTACGAATAATGTCATTGTTCAAAAGTTACTTTTAATCTCAACCGTTTGATTTTCTTAATCCGACGCTCTAGATTTTAATATTTCATCCCACGTCTTTGGCTTTTTAAGTTTTGCAATGGGTGCATCTTACTCAAATGATTTTCGAGATTAGAGTTTTTCTTTTATTAGGATGTTATGATCTTCATTCGGAATGAGTGTGACTGTGAATTGCCACTCGAAACCAGAGCTAGCTGAAATGAAATGATACACTAGAATATATGAACCACATATTATCAAATAACGAGGTTGAAACAAAATTGGGCTATGATAGATTACCATTGGAAGCATGTCTTTGAAGTTCATCCCAATAATATGTTTGCTTTCATTCAAAGAAACAATACCTAGTACTCCCTCTGTTCGGAAATAAATGATGTTTGACTATTTTGCACGCAGTTTTAGGAGCTAAAAACTATATAAAATCTTATTTATTTTAATTAATTTTTTTCATAGTTTAATAGTTATTAGCTAATAACTATTAAACTATGAAAAAAAATTAATTAAAATAAATAAGATTTTATATAGTTTTTAGCTCCTAAAACTACGTGTAAAATAGTCAAACATCATTTATTTCCGAACAGAAAGAGTATTAGATAGTGAGGTAACATCATCTCTTTAATGAAACAATTCACAAAATCAATGATATATTTTCCTGATCAAAATATATATATACTCAATCCAATTATAAATGTATGACTTTCTACTTTTGTACACATGATTTAAAAAATTAAAAACTATATAAAATAATAATTTTTTAAATTAAATTTTTTTACAATAAAATAATAGATCGCTCCTCCATATATGAACATGATAATGCCTTACACCATTGCATTAAGCAAAAAGATATGTATTTATCATGTATACATATAGTATTGTATTTCAATATATGATTGAGATTTGTGAGTAGCATTCACGAATCCGAAGGTGTTGTGTGGTCATTTCGATGTGAAAATGAGATTAGTCAATGCTTAATTATATTGTTTTCCACTTGATAGTTAATCCATAGCTCTAATGACCCATAAGGGTAGCTTGTTATGGAGATTAATTACACCGGTGAAATTGCAAAGCATGCAAACAAAAATTTATTCGTTTGAATGATTTCAAATCATTTGGTCATGGAAAACGTATACTTGGATTATTATTTTTTTCCGTGTTATACAATTTCTTTTTATTAGATCGATCATTTTCGCTCTACACATGGATCGAGTTATGTAGAACTTCCATTTGAGATAGTGACTCTTTCAATACTCGGTCTCCATCTATGTTAATAAGGTACTGAAATCCATTAGGACTCGCGACCGGGGCGTGCGCACATGCACTAGTAGTCTAGCACATTAATCGACTGTCTTAAAACCAATTTATAATAAGAGGAGTAGTCCGCTAGCTTATATATTAAAACTTGTTTATTCATTCATATTTTCAATGTGATACTCTTTTGTCTCTTCACAATCTCTCAACATAAGGGATTTGATTAGCTCGATTTACTTTTATTTTATTAAATTTATAAATAAAATATATTTTCTATTTAACTCGTAAATCTATATCAATAGTAACGAAAGGTTACATATATGCTACAACTGATCTCAATTCAATCTATAGAACCCAATTCAATCCTAAAGTGGCATTGTCCGATTTAAGACAAGTTCAAAAATAAAATAAAAATACAAAAGCGCTCTCAGGGTTATGGGCCGCTCTGATTACCATAAATTGAGTTGTTTAACTATAAGGCCCAAAAGGTAAATGCACAATATGATTGGGCCGATGTTTCAGGTAAGTGGCCCTTTAACTTTGGGCTGGATAGCAGTTAAATCAAGGCCCAGATTTTGTAATTTTGTAAGAATTTCATGGCCCCAAGTATCATATACTCTATCCCTTGAGCAAAAAAAAGTTATTTTACAATTATTTTTTATATATAAAAAAACGTTATTTTAGATAATTTAGGCTTTAATTTACACAATTGTCCATATGATTAATTCATCGTCCATTGTTAGTTGTAATGTTTTTTTTGAGAAGGCAAGAGTTCGGGTGGTGGGAACCTACCGAGAGCGTCTTGACGGATGAGGTCCTGAAGACCCCTGACAGAGCGGTAAGGATGTGCAACCATATCCGCCACTTTGTTATCATCACGGGGTACGTGAGAGAAAGATACATCTCTCACTCTCAATAGAAGAGTTTTAACATCTGACATAATCATTTCGATTTCCAAGGACATTTGGTTTGTATTTCCAGATTTCGTATTATAATAATATCTTGTTTAAGAGCAAGAACTTAAGGAGTCTAGTTGTCAATCAAATCATATCCCATATGGATAGGCTAATCCTCTCAGTCCCAAATAATAAACCCAGTTAAGCTATTATTATTTGCAAGCATTGACCCATGTACGTTGAGTTTTAATATCCCTAGTGGGGGTTTTCTCCATCTGGTAATTTTCCTTTGCCTACTGTTTGTAATTTTAAATAAAGTAGCTAGAGTAATAAATGGTGATATAGTTTATTAGTCTCCATAAAAACTATGAAAATTGCTAAAAATTTCTTTATTTAATGGAGGAGTACTATTTTCATCTGATTCAAGGTGCTAAAACTATTTCATCATTTATTACTCTACTTTATTTAAAATTACAACGAGTAATTATATGGACAATTATGTAAATTAAAAGTATGAAAATTGCTAAAAAAAAAATATTGTTTAATGGAGGAGTACTATTTTCATTTGATTCAAGGTGCTAAAAATAGCAACATATCTCATACGGAGTATAAATTGAGCTTCATACTTTTAGGGTTTCGTCAGATATAATAATATAAAGTTTTTTTTTTAAATATATATCCTTCATAACATAGGTTAAACCTTAGATACACTCATTTATCCATTTTTAAACTTATGGGTTTTAGACATTGTAATATAGGTTGTTCTTACACAAGGAAAAAAATTTCAAACTAGAGTTTTTAACACATGGCTAGACTCTAGAGTGAAAGATAGTACTTATGTAGGATTGTAGAACTGTAGGACAGCAATTTTTGCCTGGAAATTAGGAGGAGATTTAAAAAGGAAAATTAGAGAACATATTCAGGATTGAACTGGCAACAACCTGGCCTTGATCTATCTCCATTCAACACTTATTTTTATTTCTAAACAAATAACGGTAGGGGGTGATCAATGCAGCTGACACCTGTACATTGCGCGATTTATCTCCTTTACACGGCTCAAGACAGGGTGGTTCATCCATCTGGGTGGATTGGGTGTTTGGGTTTGCTGGAAATTGCAGCAATTTTATCTTATAGCACTGAAAGAGAGAAAGAAAGGATCAATGGATTAGCTGTACAAATTTGGACAAATATGCATTATTGGGCGCTCCCCCAAAAAACAATGCAGACATTAGGGCATTACACCTTATTTTACTGCAATTTTAACAACTTCATATATAATGGTCCCTTCTTTTAAAGGTCGGAACTTTATCCTTCCTAACTTAGCTGATAAGAATAATGTATGTATATATCTCGTGAATTTCCGAAAAATATCCAAAGAACAAAAGAATGGAGATTAGCCCTAACAGTACATATGCACAAGTCACCGCAGGGCAGACCATGTGATCCACTGAACCTCCCTATAAACAAAACTGTTTTTTTCTTCAGGTTTCTAAATTATTTTTGCCCAGGAAAAAAAAAGAAGAAGAAAAAGAAAAGGTTGTTTCAGGTTTTCAGGGTTTTCTGTTATCTGTCTGATGATTTAATTTATACAGTATTATTTTGCTGTTTGATTATTCCTTCTGACTGCTCAGCTGTGAATCTTAATGGTTGGGTTGTGTGTTGGTGCCACTGCCAGCCATATTAAGACCCTTTTTCTCACTTTACTCTTTGCTTCTGTCTTGGGAAAGGGAAAAAAAAGAAGCAAAGTAGCAAAAATAAATAAAGACTTGTTCTTTGCCTTTAAACCTCTTCTTTATACACCTTTGAAAATAAGACATATCACTCTATTGTATTTTTGCCCTAACAACATACCATGGCTAGTGAAGCTGTTGCCCCTGATAACTCCATTTCCTCAGCTCCATCACCAGCAGGATCTCTAGAGGTATGCCCACTTGCATCTCTTGTCTTCGTTGTTTTCGTTCGGTATCCAACTTATACATTATAATCTCGTTATCGTCTATAACGAAGTATTTTTTTTTATAAGAAGTTACTTTCTTGGATAGTGTTTCACTTGGATTTATATAGCACAGTGTAATTTCATGTCTTAGTGTTTTACAAGAAGAGTTCATAGTTGGGTGTAAAGATCAATTTATGGGTACTCAAGGAATTCTTCAATTTGAGATGATTTGCTTGAAGTTGCATTGTTTAAGTAAAAAACTCATCTTTATCTTTGTCCCTTTAACTTTTTCTTGTATCTATATAACCTTAAAGAACAAGGGGAATCTTATTGCTTGCTTTACTTGACTACCTAAGGAACAAAAGAAAAGAGATGCAAAAATCTTTAGAAAAAGAATTAGTTCTAATCTGAGAGGCTATATTGCAGAAAGTAGAAGAGAAGGAAGAGCAGTTAGAAGTGGCCAAACCAGAAAACATTGATTCTACACCAAAGGAGGAAGTGGAAGAAGTGAAAATGGCCACAGACGAGGAGTTGTCGAAATGTCAGGAGGATCAACAAGAGGACAAGCAAATTGATCCTCCAGCAGAGCCCAAGGAGGGTGAGAAGCTGGACACACCGGCTCCTGATGTTCAAGAGCCGGAGAAGGAAGAGAACGACGACAAGGTGGAGAAGCAGCAGACTAAGCCTGATGATCAAGACGAATCAGCGCCTGAAGCTGCTAAGACTGAGGTGGAAGAGCAGCCAGAGGAGCCATCTGTGGCCAAGCCTGAAGAGCAGGTGAAGGTGGACATTGTTGAGGAAAAGACAGAGGAAGTTGCACAGGAAACTGATGAGCCAGAACCATTGGTTGAAGTAGCTGAGACGCGAAAGGAGACACTGGAAGCCAGTCCTCAGGAGGATCAACAAGAGGACAAGCAAATTGATCCTCCAATGGAGCCCAAGGAAGGCGAGAAGCTGGACACACCGGCTCCTGATGTTCAAGAGCCGGAGAAAGAAGAGAAAGACGACAAGGTGGAGAAGCAGCAGACTAACCCTGATCACGACGAATCAGCGCCTGATGCTGCTAAGACTAAGGTGGAAGAGCAGCCAGAGGAGCCATCTGTAGCGAAGCCTGAAGAGCAGGTGAACGTGGACATTGTTGAGGAAAAGATAGAGGAAGTTGCACAGGAAACTGATGAGCCAGAACCATTGGTTGAAGTAGCTGAGACGCGAAAGGAGACACTGGAAGCCAGTCCTAGGGATGATGGTGAACCGGAAGTGGTGGAAGAGAATAAAGAGGTATCCATAGAAGATGAGAAGCCGAAGGAAGACCTCACAGAAGCCATCAAGGCACCGGAGTCATTGGAAGCTGTGGTGGAGCCGGAGAAAACATCAGAAGCTGAGCCTGTTGAGGAAGTAGCTGCTCAAGATGAGAACCTGACCGAGGAATCTAAGGCCCCGGTGGTTGCTGATGAACCTCAGCCTCTGGCCGAGGGTGAAAAGATTGAGCTGAAAGAAACAGTTGATGAAAATCCTGCCAAAGAAGCGGAAGATCAAGTGGCGGTGAAGATGGAAGCAGTTGAAAAAATTGAAGCTTCTGAAGCAAAGGAAGATGTGGTGGAGAAGTTAGAAGCTGCGCAAGAGGAAGCAGAAGCAACGGAGGAGATTAAGCCCCGAGAAAGCCTTGGAGCTCTTATGAGAAAGGAGGTCATTGAAGGCGAAACAAGTGAGAGTTCTGACAATGTTGCTATCATTGATAAAGAAGTGCAAGTTGAGGAGAAAGGTGTTGAGCAATCACATGTCCCGGAGGCTGTAGATAATGTACCTGAGGAGAAGGAGAACCTGGGTGAAACCAAGGAGGTTGAAGAGATCAAGAGGGAGTTGGCACCAGAGGTCAAGGAAGCCGAAGAGAAGCTTGGAAACGAAGAGCAAAGCGCTGAAAAAGACGAGCCAAAAGAGGATGGTGTAACCAATGGTTCGGTTCAACAAACAGATGAAGCTGCGAATGACACCACTGGTGCCACTGCTGAGGAAGTTACTGAAAAACCAATAGAGGCGGAATGTGTTCATAAGGATGTTGAGCTTTCCTCAGAAAACAAGACTGAGGAGGAGAAACAGGAGATGGAGGTAACAGTTCCTGTTGAAGGCAAGCAAAATGGCCACTTGGAGACCTGTGAGGAGACTAAGGATTCAGAGAGCAAAGAAGAGAAGATTCCATGTGAGGCGATAAAGGAAAGGGAAGTAGAAGAGGTGAAACCTGAAGAGAAGAGTGCCAAAGATGCAGACGAGACAAAAGACGCGCAGGATCAGCCAAAGGAGGAAGCTCCAGCCAAGCCTGCTTCGAAGCAATCCAATAACATCATGTCAAAGGTGAAACAATCCCTGGTTAAAGCAAAAAAGGCGATCATCGGGAAATCTCCAAGCTCTAAATCAATTTCTACTGATATCAAAGGCGATATCAAGGTCAAGTAGAGTAGTGGAATCTTGAAGATCTCTGTGCTTGGCTGCTGCTAGCTACATTGCATCAATTTCCATATGTAATTTGTTGGAGTCTAAGTTTTTGGTGTGTTTTATAACTTTCATTTCCGGTTTGATTGATGAATTTATAGCACAGGTGTGCATAAATGAGGTACAAGTTTGAGTTTTTTTTCTTTTTCCAAGAGACATTTCAATTTGTTTCTCTATTCATTATTCATTCAAGGAGTTGTATTGTATCCAGTCTTTGTGTGATTCACTTGATTCATCTAGATGATCAATTTAGAGCTTGATTCCTCAAGGAAGAAATCTTTATCTTTAACTTCATCTGTATCCTAAATTCCCAGAAGATCAAATAACAGAAGTGCTTGAACAAGAAGATCTCGGCTTGAAGGCAACAAATTACTAACCAAAATCTTTATTGCTTAAATGAGCAAGAGATTGTACATGTTCAAATGAAATAAGAATATTACAACTATGAGGGGGGTTTCGGTCCTGTGACGTCTAACTGCAGGGAAACCTAAACAGTATGTACAAGTGTAAATAGAACGATCCGAACCCTCCTCCGAATGCCATCATGAGGCACCCTCTTCCATTGAATTTCAGTGATCTTGGGCTTATAGTGAAGGTTAATTTACCTCCAACAGCTGTTGTTTATATCATTGGTTGGGGCAGTTATGTTTGTGTAGATGTTTGATCTTTGAGAGACGGAAACAGACTCTGCAGCAACTAAGAGCTATGTCGGCAATTTGGAATTAACCTGCAATGTAGGTTTAACATACAAATTATACACATAATCCTTGATGTGAAGCAAGCAAGATCAACATCAGCAGTTGGTATTCACTCACAAAGCTAATTAGCTGTGCTTGGAGTTAATCATCTCATTAGCATTTTGGGATTCATCAACATTAGACGCATGAGATTGATCATTGAGTACGATAGTTCCCTGGTGTCAAGCCGAAAAAGGTAGTAAGGCTTAATTTTTAGAGTACCCAATATAATCTAATCATCCATGCTGTGATTCCCAGAAAGAGACTATGATATCTATAGAATGTGCAAGCAAGAAAAAAGATGAAAAGTGGGTTCAATGTGCTTGGTTTTCTTGACTCTTACATGCATTATATAGGAAGGTTTTAATGGGGGTTGGATTTTAATTTGATTCCGAGTAAAGAAGGCAAGACAGCAAGAAAAATATGTTTCAAACAAATAAAGCAACAAATACCTGGGTTGGGCCTTGATTCATTGAGTTGTTTGCAAGAACATCAGCCATGCCTGGCATACCCGAAACATTTCCCATGGGTAGCCTCATTGGCATACCTGCCAAGTGCGGATGGGGGGCAAGGGGAGTCGATACTGATAATCCTTGACCAAGATGGCCAAGACCTTGATGGCTAGAACTCACTGCTCCATAAAAACCGGAAGGGCTGGAAATAGGAGGGCCGGAGACTGGATAGCATGGACCTTGCATAGAAGACATTTGCATCATAGTATTCACATCAGGCATGCCCATACCCAAACCCAATGCTGCACCCATTCCGATGCCCATCTGTGAAAACTGAGACATTTGAGCTCTATGGATATGTTGCATTGCCGCTGGTAACATCATTGGTGAAAGGTACATCCCAGTTCCCATTGATAAAATCTGAAAAATTAAGAGCCGCGGCAGTTTAGCGCAGCTATTTCCTGATTCGTAGGTAAAGATGGTAGCTGTCATAAGACTCCTAAAGATAAGTTCACACCTGCAGTTGAAGCTGAAGTGTCTTCAGATATTCTATGGCCTCATCAAGCATTGATGCTTTGTCCACCTAAATGTAGCCAGAATCTGAGTCAGCCAATGAAAAAGGCGAACAAATTTGATAGGAACACCATTCATTTTGCTATTGATTTCCAGAATATATTCTAAAATGTCTTTCATTTTTAGCTTTTGAAAAGTTTATGGATCAATTAGGATTTTCTATGGAAATAGAATAATTCGGAATAGAAGAAACTAAGCCTGTTAAATGGAACTTGGAAAAGAAACAAACATAACGAGAAAGTAGGCATACTTTGTTACAGTTTGGTATGAGCTCTTGTAGTGCACGCATTTTCTCATTGATTCGCTCTCTCCGCCTCTGTTGATATGTATGGCAAAAGTTAGATCATGTTTAGCACAATACAACATAGATTAATATGATACTATTCAAAATATTCTCCAGAAAAACTCTTCTCACCCTTTCAGACTGGTTATGCACTTCTGCAGCTCGGCTTCTCTTTGAACCAGCGCGATTATGACCAGACTTGTGGACACCAACTGATTCACCTTCAACCTCCTGCAAGACATAGCTTTTTTCAATGGATATAAAAGAAAAATCGGAGAGGGGTTATTAGAGAAGTTCTCATACCTCACTAGGACCTTCTGAATCTCCAGTCTCCTGGCATTTCCGTTTCAAACTGTTTGCAGGATCATTTGAATCTCTCTCTAAGCTGTTGCCTGAACAAACGGAAGATGTTGCAACTGCAGGCTCAGTAATCTTTTCAGCATCCGCCACCAATTTAGTAGGCACTGAAGATTTCTCGCACTTCCCATCACGTTCTAGACATATAGGAACGGATTGCTCTGGAGGAATCACATCTGATTGAGGCGGCACTGATTCTACACGTCCATTGAAAGGCGGCATAGACGGTTGGGCATGGGAACCTGATTCCTGCTGCGTAAATCCAACACTTCCCTTATTTCCAACGCCTGCAGTTTGCGTGCAGCTCGTGGCAGCTCCAGCATTTGTGGCCGTGTTCCTTGTATTAGCCGCAGAAAGCGAAGCAAACCGTGAGAAATAAGAAAAATTCGTCAAGCCGGAAGCATTAGTAGGCTGTCCTTCATTGCTTTTATGCAACTTCATGCCCATAGAACCGCCCATTGACGATGAACAAGGAATTGTATCTTTCAAATCTACATGGCGGGCATTGCCTGCTTCACTGCAAGTCACCTCCGAATTTCCTGATCTTGGCATCGTGCGTTGGCTCTGCATGAATGAAGAGGCCTCACCGTTTCTAAGCCTACCAAGTTCAGTAGCGCTGGACGGTATCTTTGACGTGCTCCCTTGTTGCAATCTCAATGAATTCGCGGTAGAATTAGATTGAGTGAACTCGTTTCCGGTTACCACATAGGACTCCGGCAAAATGTCAGGACAGTACCCATTATTGAAAGGCTCCACGACGGGACAATTTAGCCAAGGGACCGTGCTGTCATCTTCATCCAAACCAATATCACAGGGTGGGGCAGACAATGGAAAATCATTAAGTGCAGATGCAGTTGAACTAAACTTGCCCTTTGAATTTTTAGCATCTTTTCCATCTTGAGGCTTGGAGACGAATGAAGGCAAATTGTTACAAAATGAGCCTTTTCTATCTCTACCAGACTGATTACGCATAACAATCTGACCGTTCTCCCAAACTAGTTCACAGCAGTCACTATCACCCCTGCATTAGTACCCACAAACCATAAACAATTAACACCAGCAAGTAACTTATAATAGCACTTACTAGCACAGTAGCACCCAAAAAAAAACATATGAATAATTGAAATGGAACTTACTGGCATGAGAGATCAGAAGAAAGATTGGATGTTCTCTGCTGGGTGGGATCAACTTTCCCCTTAGAAAACCTGAGGAGTTCAGAGAAAGGCATAGTCTGCAGCGTGGAGTTGCTATCAGAAGCTCTGAAACAAATCAAATACCATTAGCACCAATTTTTATACATATGAGGGGAAAAAAGGACCAACTTTCTGCACTTAAAAAAAAAAAAAATTCTGTCCAAAACTCTTTAACATATTAAAGAAAAAGAACACATACAGTTTCGGTTTGAATTAAAGATAAAGGAGAAGCTGCTTTTGGTGATAAAACGTCAAGAATAAATCCTAACAAACTCATGCCCTAAATCCCCTAATCACATGGATAAGCCTAATAAATTAAAATATTAGTCAAACTAATTATTTAATCAAGCAGCCGAGGATCATCTCTGACTTAATGCTTAAAAAAATTGGATCTTTTAGACAATTGGAGGATTAAGATAAAGAATGAAGCTAAACCCACACCTGGATTTCCATTAAAGGAATGATTTGGGGACAAAAAACCTATTTGCTCAGTTGGGGAAAAAAGGTGATGATCTAAATCTAGACAAACCCCGAAAAGCAAACAATGGCGTTGGGAAGAGAAAACCCAGATCAATTTATGGATGAATGAAAAGGAAAAATGCACACCTCTTTGCACAGACCGAAGAGCCCGGAAGGATTGGAGACCACAAGCTAAGCACGGATTCAGATATATATTGAAGGTGTCAAAGCCGAGCAAACAACCATCCCAATCAACTATGAAGGCAACAAATTTTCTTGGGAAACTTGAAAGCTATCATATCACGTCGCTTTCCTTGCTAACTTCTGTGAATTTCGACGTGCGGTCTACCTTAAATTACCAAAAAACCAAGCTAACACATTCAAGGGCGATTTCTCTATCAATCTCTGTGGAGAGTAGTGGTGCTATGGGAACCCAGAAATTTTGGGTTGAATAAAGATGCAAAAATTAATGAAGTTATGAAAGTGTGAGTTACAAGTTCTAACTAAGTTGGCTCTGACTTAACCCACATATGAGGTATGGGACTCTAACCAGGGTTACCTTGCACTTGGGTGGGACCGTGGGACCATGTATTAATGATGCGTCATACACACAACCGTTGATTCATGAGATATCATATCAGACGGATGAAAGTTGGGTGTTCTCAATTGACTCACAATTAAGCCAGATGCCTTGTAGGGAAATTTCCAAGTGTAGTATAGTTTGACCTCTGGTGGGGGTCTCGTGTTCGGATGAAAACTTGACAATGATAGCTACCAATAGATTAATCAGAATTTAACTACCTAGCACAATCTAAATAAATGTCAGAAAATTCAAGTGATTGCTGATTATAAACCAAAAAGATGATCCGAATTAAGCACTGGATTAACTAATACTTTGGGATAAGTTAAAACAAAAAGGAGCTTAAGCCAAGAAAGGAGGAATGTAAATCACCACACATTTATCCTCTAGGATTCTCAGAGGGGATCGCTACAATAAGAATATGCAAGTTTAGTCACAAAATTCCAAACCCAACAATTAAGGATATATGTAGGAGGTAAACTATATAAATAACTTTTCTGGAACATTTGTTAGAGCATCTACAATAGACAAACTCTTAGTATTTGGGTCATTAAGAAAACCGATAATTTGTCAACTGTGGATGCTCTAATGGCAAAACCAACCCGAATTTTCGGTTAGAGCAAACATACAGTAAACCAATGCAAATCCAAGTTTAAACCCTAAGAAAAGCTACATCACACGATTCAGGATTCACACACAAGCATCAAGTTGAGAAATTACTGTGTATGCTAGTGGTCATCAATCAGAGCATATTATGATCTACTCGGTATCTTTTGATGAGCCACTCATGCTACGACAGGGGGAGGGGATGAGTGGAGCTTACATTGCAGTTGCCAACAGTGGGGGGTTGAGGGAAAATGGGAAATGGACAAATTCCACGTGGACCCATTTACCACCCAGTAAGAGATTTGGGCGGTCAATATCTGGCCTTGAAGGTGGGGGGAGATGGGGACCCTGGATGTACTCTTGTGGGGATCTCAATCAAAATATATCTCTGGTGGGTGCAATGAACACGACGCAACATCACAGCACCACAACAAAACAACAACAACAACAATCTACAGTAGCTTTCTTTAAAGAAATAAATAAATAATCCGACTTTTCTTGTTGGGTGCCACGTGGATGCTTCAGATGACCCCACTGCACCTGAAGCCTGCAGGATTGGTGTTAGGTGAGTGAGAGAGAGGTGGGGATTTGGAGGCGTGAACTTCACGTGAACACCTCCTGTTTTTCAGCTCAGATTGTGGAATTTCCCACCTGGCCTTTTCCATCTTTTTTTTTTTCTTTTTCTCTTACATGTGGAACTGTGGACAAGTATTTGATAAGAACCCAAAAGTCCAAAGTCTCACAACAGAAACAGAAACAGTGGATTAAATCTTAATGGTCCTCCTCCTTTTCATCCACCAATCATCTTTGCTAGGTTCATGAATGGTGATAGAAACTGACAAGGACTTAACCTAAGTCCATTAGAAGACACTCATCTTCCCAATTTGTATTTTTTTTCCCCCATCTCAATCTGATCCTTTCCCTTGCACTCCTCAGGCATTAAATGATAACTATTTTCCATTTGATGAATAACAACAAACAGTGTTTTACTAGAGCATACCAACAAGACTTTTTGACTGATTTACTATATATGAACATGGAACTTAATTGGCCCCATACATCAAACAATTAATAAAGCATGGAAGGCATTGATCATCATATACTTCATACTTGTTTGTTTTCATTGTTCAATGGCCACTCAATTCAAACAACATCTACCACAAGAAACAGCAAAAAAAAAAAACAGTTGAACAGGGCACTGATAAGTTAAGAGGCCAATGTAAATCAAAATATAAAGATCAAGGGCACGCGAAAACACGGCTTTAAAACAACACCATGTGGAAGCAGAAATGTCAAATTGTGGGGGTGGGAAAGAAAACAGAAGATATTGTAAATTAAGGAGAGAAAGGTGGTTGGAGGAGGCTGGATGGGGCTCACCTCACATGAATGCATCCTTAATAGCAAGGCTCTTGCCCTATGAGTCCTTCCCTGCAAGATCGTAATTCTGAATATTGCTGCAAACCTGCAGCAATTCAATACCATTTGTACGATGATAATGCTAAAGATATGATCGAATAAGATATTCTAGCTGCTCTGCAAGATTCAGATGCTTTTTGCGCGCAACATGCCATTTGCTTGTTCTTTAGCGTTATTCTTACCATCTCATGGTTACCTTAAAACATGAACTGATGTTTGATTTTATGCTGTCTAATGAACACTCGGTGCTGAACCTCTCACATGCCATACAGATGGTTGTTTCCCAAGGCTTCTAGGTAAATAAAATACGAGTTCGTCGTGAGAAAGTGCTTACCATGGATAGTTAGCATGAAAGGGATCTGATATTACCACGGGTAGATACACCAATAGTTAATGTTCCAGCAGGAAGGAGAACATAGGCATATTTAGTGCACCGGCACCCAACGGCATTCATGCATCTTACAACAGACCTAGAAGGAAGTCCAATGAATGTGAAATTAACTAGGGTAAGATTCAATAAAAGGCACCGTATATTTAAATACTGCAGTATTTAATAATAGTGCAACATATAAATGTAGAATTTTATGGAATATCATATCTGCTAATAATAGGGCATCAATTAGGAAGCTCCTCCTGCACATGGAAAAAGATCCTTTGATTTTCGCCCATACCTGACTTTATTATGATAAGATGTGAGGGCAATTAGTTAATCGATGATTCAACCTCCAAAGCTATTAAAACAACAAAGTGTGAGCTCAACACACTGAAAACTACCACTCTCTCTTTCACAGCCGACAATAAAGCATCTACATTCTGTTACAACTTATGGAGTTGCATTTACATGAGAACAAGCTATATAGGGTGCATTCACATCCAATAATGTCTAGTTTAGACGGACATTTTTCAGTTGCCTGAACATGAAAACTCGAATAAGCTACTGCTATTAATCGACTTTGTATAAAATGAGACTGGTTGTAAGTCACTAGTCAAGAACAAACATAAGAATCTGTAGTTTAGACTAATACACATATATGTTAGACTAATTATTCAAGTTGGCAAAGGAAAGGCAAATCGATCAGTAGAACACTTTAGACAATTTTATAATACATATCTCATGCAACTTGATCAATCATGCCATGACAGGTTAGCAATAATAGATGAACAAAACATTGGGGCAGGACCCTATCAGTATCACCCTAAAACTATTGTTTAAAGTAGCTAGGGCCTGCTCTTAAAGTGAAACTACATGCTACACAAAATCACAAATACTGCGTTTGTTGTCCGATGCATACTCAAAGTCAAATTTTGAAAGTGATGTCAAGGAGAAAAATCATCTTCTTGGACAATACTATCCTAGCTATTCCCCGTAATTGAAGAATTCAAAGAGGAAGAGATATCATGCCAAATTTTCATATTTTGGATTTTACTCCGTATCATCTGACGAAATTATCTATAAAATAAAATATCAAAGCTCAAAAACCAACAGTAATTTTTTTAACAAAAAATTAACAATACTTTAGTAATTAATCAAGCAAGAAAATCCATAGCACTTAGAAGAACAGAGATTTCACAAAACATTGATAATGTTATAATACAGCACTCTTTCTTGCATTTTCACTAGAGAAAAATGAACCAACAATCTTAAGTTCGTGTGGTGTTGGGACAGAGCCCAGCAGAGCATAAATGTTACTGGTAGAAGGCCTTCATGGTTTCATGGCCTCATGGGTTTCACCATAACATTAGTTCATGTAATATAAAGCACTGGGCCAATGTCTGCTTACTAGGCCGTAGCCCATATATCTCTCAAAAAGACCATGGATTTCATCATAAGTTCACCTCATTCATGCTTTATATCCACAAATTCCAGCAATGCAACAACAGTACAACACAGAATCCAGGGGGTGAACATATGGTCACCAGTAATCCCCACAAGAACAAGATTACAAGGATCATTAGCAAAGTGATGAAACCTGTTTGATATCCCTAATAGCGATTAGTGACAGACCTATCGAAGATATCTGAAGGCCCTTCCAATTGATTAGCGTAGACCAAGAAAGGCAAAAATACAAATACACAGGCATACTGTGTTGGAGCAAACTTGAGAACATGCACTCTGCAGTCATGGAATGGAATGGAAGTAAGAACAGCAGAAAACCATCCATTCACGTTCTAGGTATGGCCACAAGCTGACACAAAACACACAAAGGTTATGTATCCTAGTTTTTTCCTCCTTGCGCCATGGAATTTTAAAAATTGTTTCGCGTGGTTTACACAGCAATGCTATTGCAAAGCTGCAAACTGAAACTGTTACTGCACTTGTTGTACATTTCCATGAGGGTGTTCACACAAGCTCAAAAACACACGCTTGAACACAATCCCGTTAAGGGGCTTTCAAGTAATAACCAAGATCATATGGAATTACCACACAAGTTTCTCTCAGACATTTCATCAAACATCTTCTGGGCGGATAACATATCAGAGCAACAGCCATATTCAACGACCAACGAACTTCAAATGCAAACATCATCCTCGAATCAATGTTTAATTGACCATCATTAATCTGTCGACCGTTCAAAGGGCTGAAAGCCCTCCAACAAACGGCATAACGGGAGAAAACTAAAGGCAAGAGTATTCAGAAACTGACCAAAACACCTCATTCGCTTAAAAGCCGACGGGATCTCGAAGTCCATGGCATGTCGAGATAACCGGATCGCTGGAGCAGTCCCAGAAAAAATAGGTTTCGTGATCATCGAGCGAATTTCAAAAAATAGGGCTAGGGTTATCACATTAGAGATACAATCCCAGCAGGGCGTTGAGAAGGAAATAGAAATATGAGATGCAGTGCAGCCCTTGACAGTGATTTGGGAGCTAATTTGACTGGCGCGACATGAGAATCGTTTGTAGGGTTTAATTGCAGAAATCATCCATTGAGGTCAAATGCAATCGTTTCCCACCATTTTCGATAGGAAGAGACTCTGAAATGAAATCTTGAAGGTAAACAAAAGAGGATATAGTCATGGGCCAGAAGAGTCCAGCCCAGCCCACTTTATGGGCCCATAAAAATGGAATTATATTTTCGCTTTATTACTTTGTTCTGATCTTTTGGATTTTTTTTTAAAACGCCATGCTTTTTTCAAACGTCGAATCCCCGCGGAAACTAAATAGACCACAAATCACCAAGTTAATTTGGACATGGTAATTTATGGTATGCTAATTAATTATAAACTAGTACAATACCCGCGCCATGGTGCGTATTTTTCTTTTTAAAAAAATAAAAATAAAATTTTGTAAGTATAAAAATTAAATTACCACTATAAAATGAAATAAACTATTAGCATACGTTAACATAAAATAGAAAAAATTAATGTGATAAAGTAAGTAAAAAATAAATATTTGTGAAAAATGTGTAAAAATTACATTAGTTTAAGATTTAAGTAGAATAGGTTAGTTGAGTGAAAATCCTAAAATAAAGGTACTTATAAGTTATAACACCTAATAAAAATGCTTACGGTTTATTAGTTAGATATAGAATATAGATAGATTAATTAAAGAAACTTGTCCAAATTTCAATAGTTGGATTTTTTTTTCTAGGTTCAGTTGATTGGGAGGAAATTGTAAAATTAAGGTGATTATGACATCTAATTAATAAAAAATATTTATCATTTAATAGTTAGAATAAATAAATCCCATTGGTCAAAAAAACATTTAAAAATTTTATCATGTGAAATTTTGTGTAGATTAGGTTGTTAGGTGAAATTACAAAAATTAAGGTTATGATAAAAACAAAAATAGTTTTCAGTATATATATATATATATATATATATATATTGGTCCAAAAAAATCATATATTTGGAATGTACTATATATATATATATAAAGTTTTAAATTCATCTCATTGTTTAAAGAAAATAGCTTGAAATGATATTGTATAATTAATATAGAATAAAATAATATTGTATAGTTAATATTAACTTTATTAAAAAAGTTTTGAATTAATATCACTGTTTAAAAAAGTTATTTCGAAATATATTCAATATAAATGTTGCCAAAAATAACTTTGCGCGAGGGAATGACACGTGGCGTATGTGCTTTGGTTTTAATTAATATATAGATATAGATATAGATTGTTTAAAAAAAGTTATTTCTAAATATATTCAATATAAATGTTGCCAAAAATAACTTTGCGCGAGGGAATGACACGTGGCGTAGGTACTTTGGTTTTAATTAATATATAGATATAGATTCTACCATGATGGAATGGACTTGGTGGTGCGAGGGGAGATATGAGACGTGTCTAGCAACACTCAATCTCTATATACGATATTTAAAAAAAATATAGGTTAAATGATAAGAAACCACCTTTTAAATATACCTATTTATCATCATAAATTACACCTTAAATTGATATTTCTACTAGTGGACAAACTTGTGCTTAGCAGCACGGGTTTACTTTCTAAAAATTTTAATAAATTTTGATACTATATATTCCATATAAACAATAATTTATATTACTTGTATTAATTTATATAGTTTCAATCTTTTAATTTTAACAGTTTATTTCATCAGTAACTTTATATAAGATGGAGTACTTGTTATATGAAGCAAGTTTGAAAAACATATTTTATTTTATAATTTTAGTTTTTTCTTAGTTATATAAATATAATTATTTTATATTTTTATCCATTGCTATCATATTTTCTCAAATAAATTAAATTAATCTACATTTATCTATTTGTCATATACATAAATAATATTTTTATCCATTGCTAACATATTTTCTCAAATAAATTAAATTAATCTACATTTATCCATTTGTCATATACCTAAATAATATTTACTCCAATTGTTTTATTTGTATAAAATATAAATAATATTATTTTATTCTTTTAATTTTCTTCTTTTATTTTCTTCTTTTACTTTTCTTCTTTTATTTACATTACTCAATTAATTGTTCAAATAAGTGTCTCCAAATTTTATTTCTAACTAGTTTTTTTATATGGTTTACTTATTATTTTTCTTCTTAGATTTACATTACTCGGTTGATTATTCGGATAAGTTACTTAAAATTTCATTAAAAATTAATATTTTAAAATAATAAAAAATTTGTATATATTTGTAAATATAAATATTTTTTATGATCATTAATTGGATTTTTTTATCTCCTTTTTATAATTTGTGATGAATTGAAACTTTATGTATACTGCTAAAATATTTTTTTAGAAATAGTACATTAATATTTTTTTATTTTCATTAATTAGACTTTTTATCTTCTAAAAAAAATTTATACTAAAACATTTTTAAGAACTAGTATTAATCTTTTATTGTTTTTATTAATTAGACTTTTTGCCTTCTAAATTTGCATTAATACTCCAAAAAAGCTAACTTCACTAGAGAGAAAGATGTACCACCCTTTAAATAACTTATATCATCAATTAACCACCTCCAAAATTATTCCGTTCAAATCTTGGTTAAACGTATTAAATTATAATTTGACTCCTCTTTTTAATTATATGCTTATGAAAATTTAACAATATATTTAAAAAAGTAAGAATGAAATTGAGATGATACAATTGATGTTATTTTTGCTCCCAATTTCAATGTGTGTATAAGCTAACGAATAATTAAAAAGTGATTTTGAAGTGGGAAGCGAGCGACCTGATTGGACGAAGAGCAATTATGTAGAGGTTAATGCTATTTTATCGATTATTTGGAAAGATAAAATGACGTCAATAGTTTTATCATAATTTCCTACTTACTTACTTTTTTTTAATTGTTAAAATTCTATTATAATATAATATAAAAGAAGAGGTAAAATTATATTTTATCAAATTTAACCTAGATTTTATTGAAATAATTTCAAAGGTGGTTCATTGGTAGCGAAAGTTATTTAAAAAGAAGTTTTCTAAAAATATTATTTTAAATGATGATTTGTAACAAATCAATTATTCAATGATATATAATATTTTATATAATAAAGGAGAAGTTGTTTGTGACATGTGTTGACTTCTCCTTAACTGTAGTATGTATTTTTAACGAATTGCATTTTTTCCCATTAATTAATAGAAAAAATTTGGTGAAATGTCCATTTAGAATGCTTGATTAAGTAAAGGTCCATTTTTATATATCAATTAAGAAAGTGTCCATAATATTGTCATGATACCCACAATACCCTTATTATATTTTATCCCTTTCCCCCTCCCATACCCTCGTTATAATGGTCAATTACTTAATTTATTTAAAAAGTAGACATTTACTTAATTATGATCATTTTTTTGGACAATCACTAAATTAAACCTAATTAATACGAGTACAATATAGCAATAGATTCTCAAGACAAGATTGTACTAATGTTTAATCTAATTAAGATTTTATCCAGTTTAGTTAGATATCGATATATTTTTAGAAGATTAATATAGAAATATATGATATTTTACCAAATTTCGTTAGATATCAATGTAAGAATTTACCCATGTTTGTTAAATATGAATATATTATATTATATCTCTTTTATTGGTAATCAATTAAAATATTGACAAAAATTAATTAGTTAAACGGGTGTTAATAAAAAAATTATTTAAATTTTAAATAAATTATATATACACACATAGTATAGTGGTAGTTAGAGTTGATGTTTAATTACAAGTTATTTTATACATTTTTTAATATCAAACGAATTAATGTCACAAAAACCGCAATTGTAATAATTTAATAACAAATTTTCAATCCAAACAGATCCTTAGCCTATTTTTTTTTTTGATCAGAGGGGTAGATCCCCTAGATATGTAATTATATTATAAGCCTTGTTACATAGAACGGACAAAACGAGGCAAGGTCATACCCCGCATGTCCTCTGTTAAGATAGAAATACACTCCAAGGGTGGAGATACAAAAACATGTAAGCCTATAGAAAGAGTGGATGCATAGTTGGCCAAAAAGTCAGCTACTCGATTTGCTTCTCTAAACACATGTCGAAACTGGATACACCAGTTTCTACGTAATAAGCCTTGGCAAGAAGAAACCAGGCTATATAAGGGGTGCATCGGAAGAAGATCTTTTCAAAGCAGATTGACCACCACCTCTGAATCAATTTCTGCTTCCACAAAACGGTATCCCTTTTTCCATGCCAATTGTAGGCCATGTATGATCCCCTATAATTCAGCTGCAGGCACCGTACAAGATCCCAGATTGCAGGCAAAACCAGTTAGCCATAAGCCATTTGAGTCACGTAGCACACCTCCCGTTGTAGCAAGGGATAAACTACCATGTACTGAACCATCAGAATTGATTTTCACCCATCTAGAAGGTGGTGCTTTCCATTCTATAAATATTTGTTGTTTAGGAGTGATTTTAGTGGCGGATAAGAAATTGGTTCTGGCACTTTTGAAAATATCTGCTTGGGACAGTAAAAAATTGCATTTATTTCCCGGTGCTATTCTATCTCCGAAAAGACGATCGTTACGCCATTTCCAGATCCACCAGACTGTGGTCGCAAAAAGGATCGTCCAGTCTTCGTTTAGGACAAAACTGGCTTGAAGAGTAGTAGATAACCATTCGTTATCTGGAATGCTATAGAAGATTGAGCATATTTTTGGGGGAAGTAAGGAGTGCCAAACCTGAGATGCGTGAACACAATCTCGCAAGACATGGATAATAGACTCATTAGCCTCTCCGCAATTGTCACAAAGTTGGGATGTGGTCAAATGTCTACGATATCGTTCAACATTAGTAAGTATACGACCATGAGCCACAAGCCAAAGGAAGAAGCAGATACGAGCAGGGATTTTTAATTTCCAAATATTACGAAAGATTGGTGAGACTGGAGGGGATTCTCCTTGTAGCATCCTGTATGCAGACTTAGTAGTGAAATCGCCTGAAGAGGAGAGTGCCCAACCTCTAGTATCTATAGCATCTTCGGTATCAGTAACTATCATTGCAGCAATACGCAAAAGTACAAAGTTTGGCAATAAAGTGCTGAAGGCATCCCATTCCCATCCTAGACCCGGCCGCCAATAGTCACAAACAAGTTTTTCCGTTGCGGGTGGTGGAATTACTACTAGTGCTAGCTCAACAAGGGGTGTATTAGAAAGCCATGGGTCAGTCCAAAAATGAATCGTCCGACCATTACCCAGCCGCCAAACGGAACCAGGTTGAACAACTTGGTGAATTCCCTTTTGAAGGCCTTTCCAAACATGGGATCCAGATCGCAAATGTGATCCCGAGGTAGGTCCCCTTGGATGAAATGCAGAGTACTTACCCCGAATAACAGATGCCCACAGACTATCTCGTTGATGGAGGAAGCGCCAAACCAATTTACCCATTGCAGCAAGGTTGGCAGTTCGAAGAGATCGAATGCCTAAACCACCTGAAGATGTAGGAAGGCAGACGGTTTCCCAAGAGATCAAGTGAATTTTCTTCCTTCCCTCAAAATCACCCCATAGAAAGGATCGACAGATTCGATCAAATTCAGCACAAAATGATGCTGGCAAGCAAACAGTGCTAATAGTATAAGTCGGTAATGATGTGATGACAGATTTCAAAAGTGTAAGTCTACCTGCAGGAGATAGGAGGCGACCTTTCCAACTAGCAAGACGATGATAGGCTTTGTCTAGTAAAGGTTTATAGAGTTCCTTAGAAATTCTTTTTTGGAGAATAGGAATCCCCAAGTAATTTCCAAATTCATGGGATACAGGGATTCCAGTAATACCTTGCAGAGATGTAATAAGTTCAGCATTCACGTTAGGAGAAACATAGAGTTTGGATTTCATCAAATTGATCTTTGCTCCTGAGGCCGCACAAAACTGGTTCATAATGTTCATCATGGTGCGGACTTGTTGAGTTGATGCCTCGCCAAAAAATAGAATATCATCCGCAAAGAAAAGATGAGACAAAGCTGGAGTGTTTCGAGTGAGTAAAACTGGTTTCCAGAGTTTATCATCAACTACTTTCCTAATTAAATGACTCAATCGCTCCATACATATATTGAAAAGATAAGGTGAAAGAGGGTCACCTTGTCGTATTCCTCGCGATGGATAAAATTGATCAGTGATCTCCCCATTCCAAAGGATGCGCATAGAGGTGGATGATATACAAGCATTTACCCAATCCACTAAAGAGGGTGGAGCACCCATATCAAGAAGACTATCGTAAATAAATTCCCATCGCAATCGGTCATATGCTTTCTCCAAATCCAGTTTAAGCAAAAGCCACCCTTTCGCACCCTTTTTGTGCTGAAAAGAGTGCACAGATTCTTGAACTATAACAACATTATCAGCAATAACTCGACCTGGAATGAAGCTCCCTTGTGTAGGACCTATGATTCGAGGTAGTACTTGTTGGAGTCGGTTTACCAGCACCTTTGTAATGATTTTGTAGTATACATTACACAGACTAATAGGTCGAAATTGATGAAGCATCTCAGGTTTCGAAACCTTAGCAATAAGCACAAGCAAGGTCTCATTAGCATCTTGGGGAAGAGAACATGTCCTAAAGAATTCTTGGATACTACGAACAACAGTTGCCCCAATAGTATCCCAACAACATTGGTAAAAGACAGCTTGGAAGCCATCAGGTCCTGGAGCCTTGAAGGCTCCCATACGAGAAATTGCTTGATGGATTTCTAAGGATGTGATTGGAGCTCCCAGGATCTCAATCTCACAGGGTAATAATTGAGGGAACTGACCATGCGGCAGAGATAATAACGAAGCCTCGGATTCTGAAAACTGGAACAAATGTGTGAAGAAGGCATTTGCCTCCCTCTCCATCATATGTACATCAGAAGTCCATGATCCATCTTGGGACTTTAACATTTCAACTTTATTATGACGTCGCTGAATTGCTGTGGAAGTGTGAAAATAGGTTGTGTTTCTGTCGCCAAGAGCAATCCACTTTTCTCGAGATTTTTGAAACCACAAGGTTTCGTCCTCCTCTAAAACTCTATCAAGGTCTTGTTGTAATGTAATGAACAAATTAAGCAGACCTTGAGATGGACGTTGCTCAAGTGTGCGTTGAATCCCTGATAGACGGGCAATAAGACGATTCTTTTTTATGTGAATATTGCCAAAAACCATTTTATTCCAAGAGGTCAATTTATCTCTGAAATCTGCAAGGGCTAAGGGGAATTCAGATTCGGTATCCCAAGTATTATGTAAAAAGGAAAAGAACCTGGGATCGGAAAACCATGCTGCTTCAAAGCGGAAAGGGTGTCGTCGTCTATCAACAAACTGCATAGGAGAGAGAGTGAGAAGCAAAGGGTTGTGATCTGATGAAAGAGGTGGTAGGTGTCGTACCCCTGCATTCATCCACTGCAATCTTCCTTGTGAATTAGTAAACACACGATCTAATCTTTTGGCAACACGAGAAGAGATCAAAGAACCTCGACTCCATGTGAAGCGAGGTCCTGTAAAGCCAAGATCAATAAGATTTAAATCATCAACCCATGCACGAAAAACATGAGAGTCTGCAGACAATCCTCCCGTCCCTCCTTGTCGTTCTTCTAGGTTAATAATAGAGTTGAAGTCCCCACCTATAAAAAGCGGACCAGAAATAGCAGTAATAGATGTCTTGAGAGGAGGCCAAAAGTTCCGACGAGCTCTAGAGGAAGGAGGAGCATATACGATAATAAGGTCATACTTGTTGATTCCAGCAGAAACAGAGGCATGAATATAAGACTGATGAATTTGTATGACATTCAACGACAAGCGATTAGAGTGCCAAAGCAACCAGATACCTCCTGAGTGTCCCCTAGCATCCACCCTGATTGAATTAGAAAAATCAAACCGTCTACAAACTCGCTCAGCTGCATCACCGGAGAGATGAGTTTCAAGTAAAGCCAATACATCTACTTGATAGTGTTTTAGCATATAACGAATGGATCGCCGAAAGCTATGATTCCCTGCACCTCGACAGTTCCAAATTAGACAATTCATGGAATTCAAAAGGGAAGAGAGGAGCACAAGAAATGTGGGATCAACCATCAACACCCATACCCTACACGGGTGTGGGGTCCTTTGTTTTCTAAAATTTCCTGGTTCGATTCTGGTTTAGGTGAAAAATTTTCTCCAATCACCATGAGGTTTGTTGTTGGTAATGGGGACATGGGGAAGATCGAAGGTCCGTAGACTGGTAGGATTTCAGGAGAGATTACAGAAGAAAGATCCATATTTGATTCAATAGACATATCTCTCTCTGGTGGTACAGACGTTTTTTCTGCCATAGCCTCAAGAGGAGGCTTGTACAGACTAGTTTGATGGGCATTTGGGGTAGGGATTGAGTTCGATTCATGGTGGGTCGGTGAAGTAAAAGTAATGGGCTTATTAGAGAAAGTGGACCTATCCTTGCTCTTGTTGGGCCGAGGTCTTTTGTAGGAGCCCAAGCGTTTATTATCAGAGGATGGTGAGGTATTAGTATTTTGATTAGTAGATCCAAAATGAAATTCACTGGGGTTTGACACGTGCAATTGCAGGTCTGCTTCTTTGGTTGACACATCAATTTTTTCTTTGGAAACTGTAGGCGCCGACATTGGAACTTGAGTAGTTGTGGTTGATGGTCTAGGAGTTCGACGGCGAGGGATTACCGTCATCCACTCACCGACGTTGTCCGGTTTTCCGTCAAGAGAGGGAGTATTCATTGGTGTCGATTGTTCAAGTGCAGAGTTAGAGAGTGGGGCAGTAGAGACGTTTTTAGTTGGGCAAAGATGGATCAGGTGGCCATACATACCACACTTGTGACATATCAAATTAAGGCCCTCGTACTCAATTTGAATACGATCGCCATTGACAAACATGACACCCTTTAATGGTTTGGTAAGATCCAAAGCCACACATACCCTTGCATAGCGCCCCCGAGCTACTTGTAAAGTATGAAGATCGACTTTAAACGGAGCTCCGATAACTGAAGAGAGTTTCCATAGAACATTTTCCTCATATAACATGATGGGCAGTCCAACAAGACGAATCCAAGTGTTTACCGTGGTGATCACATCAGTGGATGGGTTGAAAGATTTGTCCCATTGTTTAACAGTTATATAATTTCAAAAAATGAACCATGGACCTCCAGTTAGAACAGATTCAAAATCCGATTGTCTTTCAAAACGCACAATGAAGTAATTATTTGGAACATCAATAATAGATATGGGACCACTAGGATTCCAGATTTGATGCAGTCTGCGCTCTAGAACTGGGAAAGATACAATCCTGCCGAGCACTTTGATCACAACGGAAGTTTGCCAAGCGGTTTCCAAAGCATCCATAATTGTAGAGTCTATAGTGACCCAAGGAGCTCCTAGGTCTCCGTTGGGAAATTCAACTTGAATAGAACCAGCTTGAAGCACATGGTTGGATAAAACAATTCTGCCAACAGAGCTTGAATCTTGCATAAGTTTATCTTTCCAGGAGGTAGAAGGGTTTTCATGAGATTTAGAAGGAGAGGGATAGGAGTAAGATGGATTTGGGGGAGGATCAGCCATCAGAGGAGTTAAGAGATTATTATACAGAGAAGAAAGGGACAGGCGGTCGGAGTTGGGAGAGAAATTTAGAGAGAGAGAGTTCTGAGAGATTACCACAGATGGAATTTTGATCCTTAGCCTATTTAACCAAGTTTTATTGTTCATGGTTTAGAAATGGTGCATACATTAAAACTTCTCATATCCTATTTAGATTTGTTGTTTTGTCATTTTTGTTTATCATATCAAATTATTTGAATCTCTTAATCGTTGGGTTTTTTATCCCGTCAAGTAGCCCGATAAAGATCCTCATTTGCATTAGCTTGGAGCCAACCAACTTGATATTTTAAAACCATGAACCAAATTCCCATCCAATGTGTTAGTTTATACTCTCACACACATGATAAAATAATTATTTAATGGTGGTATATTGTCTTTGTTGTGACGAAATAAGGGATATTCAAACAAATAAGATCGGCACACACAATTTATCGTGATTTGTCAAATTGGCTGAGAAGAAGTTTTCCAAAATCATACGAGAATTACATGTCATCCACATTGATCGATAAATTAAACCTATAAATTTAGAAACATAAAACACCATTTTAGTGAAACCACAACTAGCTCCTTGATCTTGACCCTAGTGATTAGGGCTTCATCCCTAAACTCCTTGAAACTCTATTGGTCGAGGGCCTTGTCCTAACCTCTAGTGCTTACTGGCCACTCGGTCAGATTTCAACTGAATCATCAATAAGACCCATAAAAATAAAAATAAATAAAATCTATCTTATCTAAATCTTATAGATAAATCTATTAATAAATACCTTGAGCTAAGCCATATTAGATTCAAATAATCCCAACAATCTCTTTTCCACTTCTAAAAATAACACTTCCTCCTTACTTTATATTTGTAATTGTATTTCTTTAACATGTGATTCAGCGAAAAAGAGTCATGTATCAAGTAAATGCAAGAATGCCTCCCACATAGGCTACCATATAAAATGGTAGTACCAAAAAAAAAAGTAAATGTAAGAAAGGGCAGAGACAATCGAACTCGTAACCTCTTAGAGCATCCCCAAGAGATTCCCCATCTTCATTTTTTGGAGAATGTTGGGATGGTTTTTGCTCCAAGAGCTTCCCCATTATATTCTCCAAAATAGAGAATGGATGGAAAATATAGAGGCCATTCCCTAAATTTGGAGCAAACTCTATATATTTTGGGGTGAATTCTATAATGGGGAAATTGTTGGAATGGGACAAAAAAATATTCAAAATATTTGATTTCTCATTCTCTATTTTGGGGATTGTTTTAGGGAAGCTCTTGGGAATGCTCTTATTAACCCCATTCTTTACCACAGTCCACAGAGGCAAATCGATTTTTTTTTTAAAAAAAATATTGTACATTTTATTGATAAACAATTAAATAAAAGAAGATTAGTGATAAATGATTAAAAAAATTCGTCGGATAAGCTTACGTGCACTCTCCATATGAGTTTGAAACGAGAAATGCGGGTTGACTGAACCGTCCTTGTGACGGAGGAGTGTAGTTGATGCAAGTGGTTGTAGGAAATTACCGTTACCAAAGAACGTGGTCCAGTGAACTGCCAGCGCAAACCACGTGTCAGATAGCACGTGAATCGTTGGACATTCGGATCATCTGTCGCTATTATTCCACGCCTTTCCAACGGTACAATTGATCTATTTCCGTTTGCTTTCCAAAAGAGAGAAAGCCTATTTATTGTTTTTTTAATCGACAATTTGACATGTTATTTCATTTAAAAAAATATCATTTCGACAATCATCATCAATCATCAATATATATAATTTTAAGTAAAATAATATTTAGTTCTACTCTACGGAGTAATTTATTACTATATTTTTTAATTTTATTAAAAATCATAACTAATAATTATAATAAAAATTGTGGAAACTAAATTTTAAAATATTTCAAATAATGATGATACATTTTTTTTAACTTCGGGTTTAAATAATCTTAACCACTCAATTTAAATTTAACTTTATATTATGGTAATGGTTATATATTACCTTTTAAATTTTATTTTATACATGGTTTATAAATTAAGAATGCTTAATATACATCCTAATTAGAAAATATGTATCACACTTGTTTGGTTTAATACGAGAAGAATAGTTCTTGAAAAGTTCTCAAAAATTGAATTAATACGAATTGCACTTCCCGAAAATTGAAAAAATATGTTTGGTTGGATTTTAGATGGTATGAATTAAAATAAGGGAATTGAAAATTTATAATTATAAAAGGTGAAATTACAACTTACCCAAAGAGAAGTAGGTAAGTTAAATTTCTTTAAAATGGAGAAATTTAAAGTCTTGAGAATTTAACTTTCTAAGTTTTTTTTTTGTAATAAAAAATCCAACGAAACACATTTTTACATACTTCATGGGTTTTTTCAATTATAAACCAAATGGAAATCGAATCTTAATTATTTTTTTGTTTCATTTTCTGAATTAAATTTGCACAAATTGAATATATATATATAATAATAATAATTTTAAAAATCATACAAACTTGCATGATTTATAGTGATATTTTACTATAAAGAAACGGTTTATTTTTTGTAACTTGAGTATAGAAGGATTGTGCTATATACACCCGAGACAGGTGCTATATGCACTCCTTAGGATGGATCATAGATCCGACCGTTGTAAATTTAAAAAAAAATACACGGATGGATCATAGATCCGTCCGTTGTAAAATAAAAATAAAAAATTACATAGGACGGATCATAAATCCGTCATATGTAAAAAATAGAAAGCAAAAAAAAGAGAGAGAGATTGCAAGGGCGGATCATAGGACGGATCCTAGATCCGTCCTTATATTTTTCTTAAAATTTACAACAAGCGGATCATAGATCCGTTATAATAAGTACATATAGCACATGCGATGGATGCATATAGCCACCCCGTTATAGAATAGCAGATTTATAAATTACTCCAAGAAGGTTATACTATACCCTAAAAATTGATTTACAACAATTAATTACAAGTACAGTGAACGTCCATGAATAACAAATAAAATAACCAACGTTGACCTTCATCCAAGAAGGTTAAAATTAAAGATACTATTCGACGCTGCCTATTACCAGTAACATGATAACATCATATAAGATCTGCGATTCTCGCCAATCTGGCAGGTGGCAATTCAATTGTCATATAGTGACCTTTTCCTTTTTTCATATTCAATCAGTGGCGGATCTGTGGGGGGCTCGGGGTGGCTGGAGCCCCCTTAGCTCAAAAGAAAAACGTAAAAAAAAAAAATTTATTTTGGATTATTTTGGTAATTTTTACTAATTTTATGGATAAAATAGTGTAAAAGGGGCAAGAAATCACAAAGGCAATGTAGCTTAGTTGGTAAGGTATTGTATTTATTACCTTATGGTCATGGGTTCAAACCCCATTAGCCTCATTTTTTTTAAAATAATTTTTGTTTCTCTTAGTTTTCTTCCACTAAAATTGTCTAATTAAATAACAAATTTAAAATTTTCTCTAATACATTTAAAAAAAACATTATGTCCTATATATAAATATAAAAAAATCTATTTTTTTTATAATTTTTGTTCTTCCTACAAAAATTGACTATTTAAATAAAAAATTTAAGATTTTTTTCTAATATATTTATAAAAAAAATATTTTTCATATATACATATATGTGACAAAAATTTCCTAAAAATTTTTTTTAGCCCCCCTTAGGAAAATTCCTAGATCCGACACTGTATTCAATTCAATATTCAATCAAACGAATCAACTCGCTAATCAAGATTGCTAAAAAAAAACTCGCTAATCAATGTATTAAAATATCGATTATTTTAATCATTCTCCTAATAGCCTATTCTTGCTTACGTGTAAATAAATTCACTCGCATGATATTAAAAGATGTGAAAAGACAAATAATCAGATATCGAAAACACGGTTAATCTCGAACCTAAATTCCTTAACTAAAGAAAAAGAAAACAGATAAGAAAGAAAAAAGACGTACGAGTTACAAAACAATGGAGTGAGGTAGCTCTTCTTCTTGAATTTGGTAAATAGAGAGCGGACATCCAATGTTCAAACCGAGAATCTTTGGGTACTATCCGCAAGTCCTTTCCGGCTGAACCATTCCGAAATGGTTGGGTAGCTCTTCCTCTAATATCATCTTTAATCAAGGAATAGTCGAGCAACGCATCAAGAAGATGGAGACCCAGAGCATGACAAATTGACAAGGTGAGAGAGTCGACAACGCGTTTCGTTTTCCTTTACATATGATGAAGTACGTTGGACTACCCAATCTCGAAAGTAAGCCTTAATTAGCACTTTTATATCAGATGGCAGGAGTGTGTGTGAGTTGTGGAGTGAAGGTGATGATGAACGGATTTTATATAGTCGCCTCAATGGCTAATCCCTATCAAAATAAATCCAAACTAACTAAGTATGACAATTAGCAAATAAAGGGTCGATCTCACAGATAATCTAGTTATTTCTAATTAAAGTCTATTATCTACCAATGAAGAGAAAATGGGGTGGTTATGTATTGGGGTTAGATAGAACCAAATAAACTATAAACAAGTAGGAAAGTAATTAACAATTGATAAAATAGTTTAGATTGGTTAATTAATATATATTTTCAACCGTTATTCTGATCATTGATATTCCTAAATTTATTATGCTTTACCAACCTGTCGTGGAAATTGATATTACTAATATAATTCTCAATTCATTCCCTTCAAATACTAATTAGGTCAACCATAACCCTTATTAATGAATAACATATATACTATCTAGATTCAATCCGGCCAACAATAGCAACGAACATCAAGAAAATTCAATAGAAACAATTGAATATAAGCAACCGGGCATAAACCAATTGTATTTTCATTCTCATACAATCCACTAAGTCAAATAGTCTTAGGAGATCACAATTCGCTACTAAGATCCAAGTTCTTCAACTAGTGTCCCTAGCTATAAATCTAGCAATCGATTGAATTATAGCAAATATTGGTTAACTAATTCAATACAATACAAAATCAATCATAAGCAATTAACGTAGAAAATTGAAATTACTTAAAACAACAATGGTAAAGGAAATCTCATAGAATATAAGTTGAAATTAGCTTTAATCAATCAGTCAAACGATAAAAAGTTTAACTCTCCAAAACCACGTAGGTTCTCCCTTAGGGTTTGTCAAAAGTACGTGAAGTAGTCCTAAATTATAAATTAGAACCCTCTAAAATAAACCCTAAGAAATTCTTAAATAGAAGATCCTAAGAAAAGATAAAACAGTCTTCATTTGGTTTCAGAGTCAACAGAGGCCATGAGCGCGATTACCGGTCATAATATTTTTCTCCTTTTAGAATTTGGTTTTGACGTCAATACAAAAGTTGTAGCTCTGGGAAAAAACTTTCCAACGTATACTTATAATAGTAAATCGAACCACCGAGGCCTCCAAAAAATATATTACAAGTTCAGCTTGTCAAACGATAATGTCTGACAACTTATTTTTCACTTAAACCCTCAAATTTCGACTTTACTCCCAGGCTCTTCACTTGTCTTTCTCTCCTTGACTCTTTATCCAGCCATGAGCTAACTCATTTCTCGTCGGATCCACGTCTACCTGAAATAACCAATAAAAACTCGTAGATTCCAACTCCACCAACATAACGAGTATAAATGCAAATATGCATCAAAATATGCAATGTGAATATCTAAATTACGGTAACTGCATCCTAATATGCTTATCTAAATGTGTGCTATCAGGTGTCCTTGATGAGATTGACCACTAAGAGATAGTCAGTCTCCATCGAAACCTTAATTCAAAAAACCTTATCCCAAGCCACACTTGAAGACCATCAATAATGCCCCACAATTTCGAAGCTATCCCTAGTTTGTGAGCAAATCCCCTATGCTAGTGACCCAACGAGACCCGAAGGATCCCTCCCATGGTAACACAATCATCAAGGGTCATGATAGCATACAGTTTTGCACTATATGCATCTACTGTAGGATCATGCATCATATAAGGTTAGTTTCATACATATTCTTGTGATTTTTGTGTTATTTGTGATATAAATGTCTACACAAGCTTGGTTTGTATTTTGTAAAAATTAGAGGAAGGGAAGAATCGAGCTAGAAATGCCAAGGACAAGCCAGGCCATTGGCCCAGGCATGTTGATCGATCGTCATCCACCCCTCCTTTGGCTTCCTACAAGTAATTTTAATGGATTGTCTCTAGTATGGTCGGACATTCTTATCTATTGTGATTGAAATATGATATTAAAAGTAAAAAAATCACAGGAATAAAAATCAGAAGATTTTCTTTTAAATACAGTTGGCATAGTGAATTCTCTTTTGAAAAGTACCGAAATAAAATTTATAAAATTTGATTTAAATATGACATTTATAATAAAAAAATTTAACAAAAATAAAACATATTGAAAAAAAAATAATCAATCAGGTTTGAGCTATTATATACCCCCGTCTCCCCGCCCCGTGTGGCCGACCCAACCACAACAACCATTCGGAGGATGTTAATACATTTTGAAGCAAAAGAAACATTAGATGAACACAAAAAACGCAAAGGACGACTAAAGAAAATTTAATGTGATATTATTTTTATTTCAACTAATTTTAATATTTTATTGATTTCCAGTATAGATTTATACAACACACCCAAAAGAGTTATTACACCCCAGTACCCCACGGACTTCTTCTCAATGAAATTGACTGATTTATTAGATTCGAGTTATAGAATAAATAAAAGTGACGTTAAAATGGTAGCGATCGTTGCTAACCAGCTGGCATTATTAGGACGTCGGCAATCGGCATTCGATTCGTAGACAACTCTCCCCTTTTATGACTTTATCCTTCGTTTTTCTATTATCCCTTTTGTCCACCAAAAATTGTCCGTCGTTTCCATATTCCGTCTGCGCTCTTTTGCTGCTAATGGTGCACCCAAAACAAAAAGTGATTTTTTTAACGACGCTGAAACTCATTTTGAATTTCTAATATACGCATTTTTTATACTAGATGTTGTCCAGAGCTCTAGAAGTAATATTTTCATCCCTTTTTTATATATATATAAACTAATGTATTACCCATGAATATAAAAATAATATTAAAAAAATGTTCCAAATTATATCAACTATTATTTATATATAGCTCTTTTAATTATCATAAAAGATAGATAATTCAAAACTATTCATACGTGATACGTACCCTTGTCTAGAATATCCCATCAAAATTAGCATACATGGTGAATTAAAATTATTAAACTGATTTGACCAAAAAAAATTTATTTAACTGATGCATATATTGTTTTATGATAATACAAAAGTATAAAGTACAGTAATATTAAACCAAAAAATTTTCTTAGCCCATCGATCTGAGAAAATGTAAGAGAAAAAAGGGATTTGTTTATCCAGAACTCGTCTTTTTTTCAAAAACAAAATTTCATTAAAAAATATATTTAAATCATAATTTAAGGAATTTCTCTCCATCCTACTTTTATACTTTCATTCAAATTTAGAAGAAATCTTGAGACTCTTTCTAGGTTTAGAGAAATATATATATATATATATATATATATATATATATTTGCCTTATATATATAATATATATATATGACTGATAAAAAAAAAAGGCAAATATATATATATATATATATATATATATATATATATATATATATATATATTTGCCTTTAACACTAAGAAAATAAGCCACAAACTTACTTTTATACTAAGAAAAGAACATTTATTTAACAAAAATAAATAAATAAACGATCCCAGATCTAACCTAACTTATTACGGAGTAATTAATTCGATACTCCGTATAAACTAAACGGAAGCGTGTGAGAGGTCCTTCCATCCCGCGGAGGGGCCCACACCACGCACCGACCCAATCGAGTTCATACACGTGGCATTGTCCTCTTCCACCCACACCCACCATTTTACTGTGTCTCCAAACCTGATAAGTTAATAACCCCCGCTCTCTATAAAAACCTCACCCCGGCCTCCTTCTTCCTCACTCTATCGTCTTTGTTAAGCCTTCAAAGATATACACAGCGAATTCAGAGAGATTACATCAAAGATATGGCCGACGCACAGACATTGACTTGCATTGAGATCCTTCTGGCGATCATCCTCCCTCCTCTCGGAGTCTTCCTCAAGTACGAATGCAAGGTACGCTTTTAGATCTGTACCAGATCTCGCTCTCCCTCGTATTTCTGGTTGCTTTCAGTTTTGGATTGAGTTTTGTCTGATTCTGTGTCCGATTTGACTTCAATTGACTGATTGCGTTTGGTGTTTCTATGAAGATTGAGTTCTGGATCTGCGTGCTGTTAACTCTGTTCGGATGGTTGCCTGGAATCATCTACGCTATTTGGGTGCTCACCAAGTGATTTCGCTTCCTGCGCGCTCATCTCTTCCATGTATGTCGATCTTCAACTTCAATTGTTTATCGCTTCTAGATCGTTGTGAATTAATCAATCTGCTTGTAATTTCAACTAATGCTTGCGATTTTGGGGACAAATATCAAATGATGCATCAAACTTCTGGATCTAACGGTTTAGGTGAACTAACCCCCTATCTAAACTGCTATTTCAACGTCTACCGGATTTGATTTGGTTGATTTTTTGTGGTCTGTAATTAATAATTAGTGCATCCCCACAACCTACTTAATTGTAGGAGTGTAATTAATGGAAGTTTTTTTTTTAATTATTTAGTGTACAAAAAACAAAATAAATAAATAAATTAGATGTTTGTGAACGTTGACTTATTATCTGTTACTCATCTTTCTCATAATTTAGGAGAACATATCTAAAATCATATATTTATTTGAAAGATTTTGTATCAATATTCCAGCACTGAAACATTATATTAACACTATACCAAATTATAAATTTAAATTTCAAAAGGTTGTTGATTAAAGCTAATAAAGACATACATTCATTATTGCGTTGTTGAACAGGTGGGATAACTCTTTGTGTGGCGAAGCAATGCATTATTGGGGAGTGTTAACGGCGTTGACGGCACCGTTTATGCTTTGATGTCTAAAAAGTGTCTTAGTGATTCGCACATTCTTATTTCTTAATGTTGTTAAAAAAGTATGAATTCGTTATTTTATGTCAACTACGTACTTTCAGTTAATTAATTAGTCTTATTGCTTTGTGTTTGGACATTAAGATTGCCATGTAATTTGAATGCCTCGACGGTTGAATAGTTGGTTTTGATATCCCCAATTGCTTGTCCGACTTATATCATTTTTTTTTAAAAACATAAACGTGTGTATAAAAATACATATATTACGAAGAATAAGACAATTGGTTGCGACGTAGGCAGTACAAAATCGAAAAACTTATTTCAATCTTATCCTTTGTCTCATTCTACAAAATAACTTCAATATATTGAACAAAGCCACGCCCATCCCGTCCTTACTGGACAACAGACGAAGATAGCTTAGGGAAGTCAATTACGCAAATTGAAAGAAGATGGAGCATACGAGAAGTCGTACAACTTCTCACATGCTCCGTATGCTTTACAGATTAGTGATATTGTGTATTGTCACTTTGACTTATATGTGACTATTAACGTGTTATATGTGCTCATTGCACAAGTTATTGGGCCCTTCTCTTGTGTGTTGCTTGAGAAATGACCATAGTCCTAGGTTACCATATTGAAAAATCTCATACATTAATGTCATTTATGCAAGTCACAAGGGGTACCATGCGTTTGCACTAAATTATTAATAGCTTTGTATATACCTTACCCACCACTTTGACTTCTAATTGGACTTACCATATGTGAGAGGATCGAGGTCCATTATTTTTTTCCCCGATTAACTTCGTGTAAAGCGCATGTTTTGGTGTTTCACTAATTTTACATGTTCTTAAGTACTAAATTTTTCGGGCGAAGAGTTTTGTTAGGGATTGAGGGTAAATCTGTGCAGGAGCCTTCTGAGTGCGTCAATGCCGTCTTGGGTGACGGGTTAACTGCGGTTAATTCTCCCTAAATTATCGCCTTGTATAAAAAAAACATGTAAAATTGTATTGCTCGACCCACAACTAGCTGCCGCTTATGAGGTATGGAAGGAAATCAAATTTGAATTCCAAGCAATGGATACTTTGTAATCCAGTAATTACTGGTCAGTCCCTTAAATTGAATTGTAATAAATTGAACGGGGACTTAATTCTTAGTCTAATTCATTTTATGATGGATCTATTTGCCATTCTAATTTTCTATCTACACATCTTGAAAAAAAAAAAAGAAGAATCACAAATCATTTTTCTTGAGCCGTACGAGGAGAAAACGTCTTATACGTTTCTAGGGGGTATTATTCATATAATCTATCCCAATAAGTCGCCTATCGAATTGTTGCAATTGATGCTCGGTCCCGAAGGGAAGGAAGAGATCTTCGAAAAGTTGGTTTTTATGATCCGATAAAGAATCAAACTTTTTTAAACGTTCCCGCTATTCATTAAATATGGAAATTTCCAGTTACCGTCACAAAGAATCTGTTTCGGAGGATGTCCTATACTTATATATACTATATACCAAAAGATGGGCAATCAAACTTATTTATCAATTCAATAGAAGCCAAAAGAAATGAATAGGGTCCCAAATCAAATAACGAGAGATATGTAAAAAGAAGGTCTACGGGCTGCTGCCCAATCTATTAGTTATGAAATACCATTAACTCTATGTGTGTTAGCAATATCTCTACGTGTGATTCGTTGAGGCATAAATTTTACACCATTTACCTTTCGAGATTGCTGAATATCAAAGGCTTATTACGCGAAATCCAATTTTTTTAGAACGAGTCGAGGGGGTAGGCATTATTGGCGGAGAAGAGGCAATAAATTGGGGATTGTCAGGACCAATGTTACGGGCTTCCGGAATACAATGGGATCTTCGTAAAGTTGATAATTATGAATGTTATGAAGAATTTTGTTCTAAGTTTTTTGTCAAATGATTTCAAGGGTCGGGTTATCCTTACATTTTGACTATGCATACTTAACATATTTAATTTCTTTATTTATTAATAAAACGTATTAGAAACGCGAAGAGTTTCACCTCTCATGATAACAAAAAAAGATAGGGTGTTGTTGGATACACCGTAAATCACATCTTCTAAATCCACATTCAATACGATGTGGAAAACGTAAAATTATACATAGAGTAATTTTCCATTAATTATGCTTCTAATCGTCTCTATGGACGGTTAAAAGGTAAATACTCAATGTTCAAACCAATGTGTAATTGAAAGTGGTATTTTTCTATGCCGCAAGGGACGTGGTGACACGTTGTATCCAATGATAATTTGTGTCATATATATTTTTTTGCGAAAAAATATCGAGAAAAAACTAGGCCCCCTTAAATAAAGTTGTAAATATGCCACGGAATGTAGCACAAACTGCACAAACAACCCAAAAATGGTTTTAGATGATTCTTGGAAGAAAATAAAGCTTATGGGTGGTTTAATGTAATTATTTTAAGCATTTTAAAAAAAATGCTTTAGTATATTTTAAGGGCGATTTTCTGTAATTAATCCATATATATTTATAAATTACCGCTTAAGAACGTGTAAAATCAGCGAAACGGAGCTCAGCGCAGCGGAGACGAGACTACGAGAGACAGAGAGAAGAGGAGAAAGGGGAAACAAGTGCGATTGTGGAACCCTCTCCACAATTATCCTGGTAACTACCGTAATTACTTTTCCGAGTGATTGGATCTCGTTTTCATTAGTTCGAATTGCTGTCTTTTGATCGAAAATTCAGGTTTCAATCTATCAGAGGATCATGTGATTCGAGAAGCATCCGGGTTAGGGTTTATGAATTTGCGTAGAATCGACGGGTTTCCGAATCTCCCTGAATCTGTTTAATATCCTTTCAGTTGCTCTTTCGTGCTTGAAGTTTGTATAGTTTTAGCATCTGATTGATGAGTGTGTTGGCAATGCCTAAATCACTGCAGATTCGGAAAGCAAGTTCTACTCTTGCTTGACTGTTCAATTTTTACATAACTTTGATCCCAAAGATCCATTCAAATGCCCTTATACATAGGGGTTTTGAGCTGAATTTGAATTTACTTCTGTTCTTAACGTATCTTGATTTAGGGTCCGTTTGGCATAACATCGTGATATTGTGTTTTTGCTTGTGAGGTCTTATAATGTCACTTATCTGAGCTTAACCTTACGAAACAGATCCCGCTGGAAGTGCTAGTACAAAGCAAATATCCTGGCTTCCCAATGAAGTTCTTAATATGTCCTTTCTGGATGTTGGTTTTGGATTGCAGTTTGTTTGAAAATGGACCGTCAGTGGAGTAGTGGCGGAGCTCAGTCAAGCAGTCGGGATAGACAACAATATCAAAGAGAGGTAAAAGGAGAAAACTTCCTTGAACATCCTTGTATTATAGGGAACTTTGTTGGTCAGGAAGCATTTTAACTGAACGTCCATAAAGCTGTCTAATAATTTGTTGGTAACATAGTAGGGACCTGACCATGTTTGTTTCCTATTTAAACCCAATATTTTTTTTATTCTTCTAGGCCTTTGCTTTTGATAACTGTTTTGATCAACTTTCTAACTATAACTTTTGGTCTAGGGACACTCCGATTTTGTTGTTGATGATTTTAGTGAGGATTTTCGTCTCCCCATCAACCACAGGCCTACAGAGAATGTTGATTTGGACCATGTTGAACAAGCATCTATGGATACTCACTTGACTGCATCCAATATAGGGTTTAGGCTTCTTCAGAAAATGGGATGGAAAGGGAAGGGGCTTGGAAAAGACGAGCAAGGTAACTTTCCCTAGGCAATCATCTTCTGTTTTTCCAGCGTGCTGATTCTTGAGTATTTGCATGCTGCTTTATGTTTTCATTGAGTGCTACATATCTGGATCTTCTTCAGGAATTACTGAACCTATAAAGTCTGGAATAAGAGATCCTAAACTTGGCATTGGAAAGCAGGAAGAGGAGGACTATTATACAGCAGGAGAAAATGTTCAGCGAAGAAGGCTTGATATTGAGGTTGAGGAAACTGAGGAAGTTGCAAAGAAGAGAGAGGTACTCCAATGCCCTTGACACTCTAGATAATTACAAGTAACTATAAAATGTTAAAGTGAGGTTAATACATGTACTTTTTCTGAAACCCATATCTAATAGCAGAAGGCAGCATATTGCACATATGTATGTCTTTTGAGGGGAATGGTATATCATAAGCGAACATCAACTTTTGGAAGATCTTGAGAATTTCCTGCAGTTTTTATTACCTGGTGGCTTCTACTGCCTTCGTGCACATTATGAAAATCCAGGTGATGGCAGAACGTGAGCAGAAAATTCAAACTGAGGTGAAAGAAATACGGAAAGTGTTCTTTTGTGAGCTCTGCAACAAACAGTACAAATTAGCTATAGAATTTGAAGGCCATTTGAGCTCTTATGATCACAACCACAGAAAGGTAATGGTCAATAAATCCATGTGGAAGCTCTGATATTTGGTTTTTCATTCATCCGTATGATTTCTTACAAGGTTTTTTTTATGTTTTGTTCTTTCAGCGCTTCAAGGAAATGAGAGAAATGCATGGCAACAGCGGCAAAGATGACCGACAAAAGCGTGAACAACAACGTCAAGAAAGGGAATTGGCAAAGTTTGCGCAGATGTAAGTTCATGGCTGTGGCATGCTTTTCTTTATTCCATGTTTATTTAGATGGGTAGATTGACCTTGCATGTGTTATGTAGGGCTGATGCTCGCAAGCAGCAGCAGCAGGTGCAGGAACAAGAGGAATCTGGAAAGGGTCCTATCTCCAATATATCAAGAAGTGCTACAGCTCTTTCGGAAGGAGATCAAAGGAAAACATTGAAGTTTGGGTTTTCTGCAAAAGCTGGTACATCCAAGGTAAATCTCATCCACACAGAATTGTAGTTTTGCTGAAAATCAACATATGGCGTATGATATCAGGAAACATGATTATGTGCTATATTTTGTGATAATGCTTTTGATTCTGTATGTTCAGTGCAGTTAGTTGTATGTTAAACATCTAACTCATATTTGTTTAAGCAAGAAGTCACCTGTTGGCTATATATAGATATCTATAGTTTGTTGGATAATTGTTTCCCATAATTGGTTGTTGATGTAAAGTTGATGAGATTAAAGAGCTCCATTGCTAAGATGGACAGTAGAAAATAAGTTATTCTCCCAGGATATTCCATTGATTCTCATCTTCTGTAAAATTGATTGTGAAGCATGAATTATATCTCTTGTTGGATGCCTGCAGCAAGTCTCACAAAGTTTGTTTTTCCTCTATGCAGAGTTCACTAGGTGGTGCTGTGAAGAAGCCAAAGGTGCCTGTGGCCTCGTTTTTTGGCAATGACAGCGATGAAGAGTAGTGACTCTACAGATACCGTTAAGAATGTATTTTGTCCTGATTGACGCTTTCCGCTAAGAGTTAATTGTATTCGTCCTCTAAATTATTATAAACTTTGTCCTTTTGTACAATTGCGTGTGATCATCCGAGTAGCTTTCCATCTTGTATGAATGTTGATTATGGGTTCATCCCCGAAATATGTTTGGTTAGACTAAGCATTTGCCATGCCCGAGAAAACATTGACATTTTTATACGAAAAATGGCATGTGATTGTTGTCCGTGTTAAAATCTGTTGCATTATGCTTTATGCTGACCACAGACGAGTTTTCATGGATTGTGCTTACAGCCTTACATTCATCATACATTTTCCCATATCATATGATCATAATCTGCTATATTTCGCTCGCTAACCATCTGCCTCTGGTAAATCATATTAGCCGTTGTCTAAACAGCTTCAGCAAACCCTATCTTAAGACTCCCTGCATCGAAGATGGTATGATATGCCCCCATGAAAACATCTCCGAGGACCCTGCAAACAGCGACCATTCATCAAGCATTACTCAAGTGAAGCTGAACCAAGACCACAAATCGAGACATTGAAAGGTGAAGTACCACAGAGGGCCGTTTGACGGAGGCACATCCAAGGCAGTAAAGCCGCTCGAACAGACTGTTGAGGTGCCATCTCTTGTTTTGAGGACATACTGTGCCAAAGTAAAACGAGGCATAAAATTGTCAGCAGATGGCGAAGTGGTGAACTAGGTAAAATGATGCTTTCCAGAACAGAGTTGTACCTGTTCAGGGGTCACATTGAAAGCTTTATCCCCGATGGTGAAGGTGACGTTTGGCATGACCGGTAGTAACTCACAACTGAGCACTGACTGCTCCATTGGACCAGGTAAGCTATTGCAAAGCTGTTGGATTTTTCTTTGGTTAAAACTTGTGATTATTGAAGCTTTTGATTTGGAATTGAAGATCAGTGGTAATGGTTTTTTGTTATCTTACCTTACTGACATAGTCCAGCACTTTCTCTTTGACCATCTGCTCCTTCAGTTGGTTCTGAATCCAAATTACTGTCATCTTGCATATTGTGCAGCCAAAGTCATCTCCAGCTCCAGCTGAGGAATAATCCTTGTGATCTTCAACTACTGTTCTAATGATATTGCTGCAAAAAAAAAAAAAAAAAAAGTGTGTTACACAGTTTATTTTGCTGACAAGCAGGAAAAATGCGACCATGACTGTGGAACAGTATGCATAGATACCTGTCATTACGGGTGCCCTTGATGCACAATCCAGCTTGAGTGCAGACTTTATTTGGCTGTACCTGAGACCAAGAAAGTTGAAACTACATCAATTGAGCAAAAGCCTCGCTTGATCTGATATCGGAGAAGATGTTCAGTATTGATTGTTTGTGCAAGAGACGAGAGAGGAAAGTACAGACCCCTTCTACCAAAAGATCCCATATCAGATCTCCATAATGTGCAACCACTTCCTTGCATTTGATGCTTGCAATCCCAGCTGCCCCGATTGCATTGTTGATCTCAGCTATCACCGGCTGCATTCAAGTATTTTGACACAATCAGACACTTCATTCAAGCAGAGAAGAACTTACACAAAGGCTTTCTCATCAGTAAATTCATTAAAGGGCATCTACCAGTGGACCAGCAATCAATGATGTGCCGGAGTCTATGATAGCAGCACATCCGCCCTTGCACAATCCTGGAAAATGCAAGGATTGAAGAAAGAATTCAAGTTTGAGTCCAGGAGAGAAATTTTCAGTTTCTTGCACCAGCTCTACAGAATTCATAGTGATTGATCAACGCTTGGATTACCAGTCGAGTAGTTGCCAATCAGTAGATCTCCCATGTCAAACTAGAAGTAAGGTATTTGAGATCATCAAAGAGACAAAAAGGTCAGTTTCAGATGGATGAATAAATATGAATAAAATTGAAGGAATTTGGTCAGGAACTTAGTTCATGTATTCAGTTTTCACCAACCTGCCAGTAGCCTTTCTTTGTTACAGGAACATAAGTGTGCTTTCCCCGGTAATGCTTGGGATCAACGCCTCCAAAGACAACCTCCCCAGCTAGTGCAGCAGCTGCATTTCGGTTAAGCCAGAACGAGAATATGTCATTGCTGACAAGTCCCTGTTGCCGCATGTTATACCTGATCGACCATGATAAACATATTGGAGAACGAGGTGAGTTCAGTGCTTGTGATTTCCAGATGTAAAGCTGTGGACTGTATTAGCTCTTACCATACTGGAGGAAAGTTGCCCGCGGAAATATCCTGAAAACCAAGCCCCATGACACCGTCGAACTTGCCAATGATGAAACTGACACTTGTTTCTCTTGTTGCCTCGATGAACACCTGAATCCGCACAGATGATTTTGTCTTACAAATGGATATTAGGCTCAGATTTTTTATGTGAAGGAGAAGTACCTGATCCTTGACAATAAGACCTCCTACGTTGACATTGTCCTGGCTGAAGAATCCTGAGATTGACCCAGATCCATAATCCAGGCTGCAAGCTGTTCCTGAATTGCAATTTTCAGTGGTAAGCTCAAATGTTACAACAGAAACAAATCTATGATGCCACATCCAGAAACAGTTAAGAGCAGTACCATTACCATTCTCAGTATATGTGCTTGATTTGCTTGAAAAGTATCTTGGATGTAGGTAGCACGCAATCTGCATTCGAGGCATATGAAGTGCGTTCATTTGCAGTCAGCGAATGGTGAAAACGCGAGAATGTGCAAGGGAAGACTTACAGAAAGACGGCATTTGGATGAGGGAACCCAAAGGTTTGAGCTTCCAGTGTCGAATATGACATTAAACTTCTGAGGTGGGGAGCCGATCCCAATCTCTCCATAGTACTGAGCACCTAAGTAGTTCTTCAAGTAGACTACTTCTCCATTGGAAGCACGGGAATTGTAGCTGAAGATCCCCCTATTCTTCGGGTTACGCAACCCCAACTTCCTGGAGATGCCTATAGCGTTCAACGAGTCGATGTCATGAAGTCGTCTTCGCAAACCTACTCTCACTAACCTACTGGAGGTGCAGGAAGTAGGAAGCGTCGAGGTCGCCAAAATCCACAGGCAGAGAACAGCAAGGAGGCTCTTGTGTCCCATTGTTGGGTATGAATTGCTTCTTGTCCTGAAAATTGAGCCATAAGCAACAGTAAGAATCTGTTCATGATCACTACTTTATATTCTAACTGTTAACAAGAAAACCAATCAAATTTGTTACTGAAAAACTATCTTCTATTTATCCACCACAAAGTTATTCAAACAGTTGCTACGTGGTTGCTTTGTGGTGGATAAATAAATAAAAAAAATTAGCGGTGGAGATAACATAACCAAAAAGAGGTTGATAAAAGGATAGTAACCTAGAGATTGAACCTTTGTGCAGGCATAGAAGAGCTTCCCTGATCTCCTTGCTCTGCATTATACTATATATATACACCCACTCTAAGGCAAGGGGAAATAGAATACAAACTCAATAAGTCAATATTGATAAATTATTGTTGTATAGAATTAATTTTGGTTGGACATCAACAATGCCTTCTTTTCTTGCTTGGGCTTTCTTTGTCGACCGTTTTGGTCGTTGGCTTCTTTCTTGTCGATTTTTCCAGCCTCTCAAAACTCCACAAGAGACCATTTTCTGGAAATTTCGAATTCTTACCTTATCATAAAGTTTTTTAAGCCCTCACTAGTCATTAGTGGTTTTTGTGTGAGATGAAGAGACCATTTTCTGAAAATTTCGAATTCTTATCTTATCAAAAGGTTTTTGAGTCCTCGCTAGTCATTAGTGGTTTTTGTGTGAGATGAATTCGTTCAAAGAGTTAAACATGTACATTATATATATATATATATATATATATATACATATATATATATATATATATTTTATGACAATGAACCCACTTTTGGTGATAAACCCCGAGTATGTGACCCAGTCAGTAAGAGTCATGTACTAGGTAAACCGGCTTACGCCGACCGGCTCGAACCCGTGACCTCTTTACCACCCCTTACTCCACATCACTAAGCCACCCGACTGGGGCATTGTAATCTTCTTATCAATGTTTTATTCCACACATTATTTCATTTCATTGTGAACTCTTTATGAGTACAAAGTAAAGTCTTATCAATAGTGCGCATTGTGTAATATTTTCATAGGATTTCTCATAGGTCAGATGTTGCTTAGGATTTGCTTTTTTTGACAATGATAATGAACACTTGTAGGCCAAGAATTTGAAGAAACACCAAGAAATTTCCTGAAATCTTCATCTTCACACATCAACACGATGACAAAACATGAGTTGATATTGACAGTGCGAGCTCCTGAAACACTCCATGGTTGCTGCACTTTCCTTTAACCTAACTAATTGTTCTCATGCTGATGCTGCCAAACAAACACAAGTAGTCAAACTTTTAAGATGTCTTGTAATTTTGTGTATAATATGTGTGTATTTCAGTGGAACAATTTTATACACTGGTTTAGTAGGATTTAAGCATCATAATAAAAAAAATATATACAATATTCAAGCAAAATGTTATAGTTTTGAATTAAATTTTTTTTTTTTAGTTTCAAACTGAAAATATATTAAATTTATATGTTATAACGACTATAATAGGTTTACAGTTGATATGTTCTTATTTTGTTGAAAAATACAAAGTCGTTGTTTAAGAAAAGGAAATTTTGAAAATCCATTCATTTGGTCTCTGCTAGGCCCAATGACTAACTATGGGCTGGGAATGGCAATGGCATTGGCCCAAATGATTTCATCAATTTATAGGCATATAGTTACTAACACTAGTCTAACAGGAAAACGTTTTACTCATATGACAAAATTATAGGCTTCATCATTAGTGACCAGGGGCGGAGCTAGGGGGTGCTTGGGGGTGCTCGAGCACCCCCGACTCGGAAAAAAAATATAAAAAAAAAATAATTTTTTTACATATATTTAGTATTTTTAAGTTAATATAACATCTTTAAAGGATATTTGAAACAAGAGTCTTGTCTAGCTCAAGTGGTAAAGGAAGAAAGGAGGACTAAAAAGTTTTAGGTTCAAATCCCAAATGTTTCATTTTTTATTTCATTAATTCTTCTTTATTTCTATCTATATTTTTTTTGTTTCTATCAACTATTTCATTAAAAAATGTCATATTTATGTTTTACTATATCATTAATTCTTTTTGATTTCTCTCTATATTTTTTTTTCTATTGACTATTTCATTAAAAAATATCATATTTATATTTAAATTAATAAAAAATCACAATTTTAGTGTTTTTTCATTAAAAAATCACAATTTTAGTGTTTTTTCAATATTTTCTTACAAAAAATCTTCTTAATAAGTATACACCAAAAAAAAATATTTCACGAAATTTTTTTGAGCACCCCCCGGAAATAAATCCTGGCTCCGCCACTGTTAATGACCACTATGTTTGGGTGATCGAGTGTAGAGGCACCCAGTGTGATCGGAGTTTAGCCTTGGTTGTGGAAGCCTTCAGTCTCAGAAGCGGTATTACAAAGGCAAAGGAACTCGGCTACTCCAGAATTGCAATCGAAGGTGATAGCTTGACTGTCATTACTCATTAATAACATTTGAAAAGTTTGGAGTTCCCGTGGGAGATTGAGATGCTGATATCTAACACCCTTCTTCCCCTTCAGCAGTTTGAGGTGGTGCAAGTCTTCCACGTTTTCCACAAAATCAACACGGTTGCGGATAAGATTGCTGAGTTTTTCCATTTTGTGGACCCACGTGATCTTCTCCTCGACACAGAACTTCGTATTCTCATCCCCAATAATGCATTTGGGTGGTGATCCAGCAGACTGGTGGCATGACCCCATACAAATCGAAGTTATGTAAAACCGAAAGTTCGAAAAACAAAAAATGTGGAAGCAAGTACGATCAAAAACTAAAATAAACAAAGATCGAATTGAAAACATGCAAGATCAACGAACATAGGAGATTTTACGTGGTTCGACTATGCCTACATCTACATAGCCTCAAGAGTTGGTCAAATTCACTAGAAAGGATTCGTACATGGATGAGTCAAATAGTGAATACAACGACAACCCTAGATCTAAACATGCGTGTGAATCAGAAGTACAAGAGAGGAAGAAAATCCGCCTGTGTGGGAAATCGAAGATGGCTTCGATCATCAACCCTAGATCTCAAAAGGAGAGCGACCACCCAATGGACGTCGGAACTCAAACTACCTTTAGAAGGGCACCAACGGCCATCGTCGACTCTGAAAGCTCCAAGACCACATGCTAGGAGTTGGAGAAAGCCAAACCCTATAAAACCCTTACAGAGCTTTTATGAGGAGTGAAAAGGCGAGAACCGATGAAGTGAAGACTTTGATGGAGACTGGAGAGGAGAGCTTTTATAGCTAATTCAAGACCCAAGCCATCAAAACGCCTCGTTACCACCGAGTGTCATAAGAACTTAGCTCATTGGGCTATCGGCTCATATGTTCTTCCGAGATCATGGGCGGAATTTACTCACATTCCACACTAAAATTACTTATACATATTACACATAATATATACTCCGTACTATATATCATATGCATTAAACTCCACTATTATAAGATCAATCTTGTTATACAAATCAGTCAAGATTAATCATAATAGTGCATTCATAAACACGATATATATCTATGATATATGTATAATCATCATACACACATGTATGCACATAAATTGTAGTACAAAACTAGAAAAGTAAACACATTACATTACAAGTTAATATTTTATAAAGTTTTTATTTGTCTAAATTTGAAAAATTAGGGCTAAAAAATTAGGTGTAGAGCGGCAATGGAGTCGGAGGGCGTATCGGAGACGATAGAATGAGAAGAGCTGTTGTATTCAAAGTTCAGAACCTCATCACCTTCCCACTGCATCCCCATCGCTCCTCCTCTCTCCCCCATCTCCCTTCCAATTTACTCTTCACCTTCTCTCACTCCAACCCTCCCAAAACCCTACTCTTCCGCTCCTCCCCCTTCCACCGCCGTCACGCCGCCGTCGCCGCTATGTGCTCCGCCACGCCTTCTCCTCCTCCCGCCGTTCAAGTCAGGGACCAAATTGACCTCACCGACAAGGAGTCTCGGATTTTCAGTCGCCTCACTGAAGTCCTCCGCCACTTCAGTCTCGATACGCAGCTCCGCGTCGCCGGCGGTTGGGTCCGCGATAAGGTTTTACTTCACCTCTTCTCATTCGATTCTTTCTATGCTTCATCGCCATTCGATCGCAAGTAGAAATGAATAATTAGAGAAAAATTGGTTTCTAGGCGCACTTGATGATTCAGAAGTGTATTACAGATTTACAGTAGTTTACATTAGCAAGATGCTGAAAATTGAGGTCTCAGCCTATTGTAGTTGCCTTTTGGTTAGGGTTAACTTATCAAATGTAGGTTGGCATATTATGAGACTTATGTTCATACTAGTTCACTGGGCCCTGTAAATTCCACAATTGATTGCCGGCATAAGGTCATGCTCTCATTCATTCACGAGCGTTGGGTTTCTGGTGCAGCTACTGGGGAAAGATTGTTATGATATTGATATTGCCATCGATAATATGTTGGGGAAAGAGTTCTGTGAGAAGGTCAATGAGTATCTGTCCAGTACTGGAGAGGAAGTGCAAGGAGTTCATGTAATTCAGAGGTACATTACTCCTTAATTTTACTTTATTACGATGTCTTTTCTTTTGGTCTTGGGATGCCATATCATTGTTATGATCTTTCCTTTTTTTTCATCAAACAAATAACTTGTTGAATGATGAGAAATGAGCCAGGTTCAGATTTCACACTTCACACAGATGGCAGATTCTCCTTTATTGCTAAACAATACAGTACTTATTCAATGCAAGATATTATGCAACATAATACCTGGATTCACCTATTCTTGCTAAGCAACTTCTATTGTTTGAAAAATATTACAGTATAAAGTAATGTAAATGATTTCTTTATTCAGGTTGTTCATTTAGATGATAAAGTGGAGTTAAGCTGTTTCTTAAAAAGATAGATCTTTTTTAATATTCTATATTTAACAACTTCATGTAGTCATAAAACTCTGATTAAGCTTTTAAATTGCCCTCTGTTGTGTGTTGAGTACTTCTTCTCAACCCCTTTGTTAGTCGACTGTCTAAACTCATGGGAGACGCATTGGAGATGAAACAGTATCTCTAATATTAATCAATTAGAAGGAATCAGCCTTGGTTGTAACATTTTGGTTTGGGGTTATTTACTTATTTTTGGCTTGTCATGTAATGGTCCTTGCCTGCTTGATCTAAGCTGAAGGTGATTTGTGCTGGACCTAGTTTAGCAAGAGCTACTGAAACTTATGGTGCTTTTTTCTTCCTCGCCACAAATTGGCCTTTTATGATGTTGTTTGTTTAAACTGTTTTTACATCCTTATCTGCTGAGACCGAAACATAAACACTATCGCACATGCCTAGATGGCTTTCATTGTTGGGGTACCTTCTAAGTCACTTGTCTTTGATTCAATGACGTTTCCCATATTTTCAGCAATCCTGAACAATCAAAGCACTTGGAAACTGCACGAATGAAACTGTTTGACATGTGGGTTGATTTTGTAAATTTGCGGTCTGAGGAGTATTGTGAAGCGAGTAGAATCCCCACAATGGTATTCATTGTGTATTCCATTAGACCCTTCTGATTCACCTCACTTGCCCACTTACCATCATCTGGGCATTAAATGATTGGAGGGACCTGTGGGTTAATTGAATTTGTATGTTCATTTCAGAGATTTGGTACTGCTGAAGAAGATGCTTATAGGAGGGACCTAACTATAAACAGGTAACTTTTTCTGCTTCTTACCTTGCTGCATTTTTGTTTGTTATAATTGGAAAGAATGTAGAAGGCTTATGATTTCATTGTTTTTTTTACTGGAATCTCTTTCCTTGTTTAAAAAACTCTGTTACAGGTGGAAGGTTTATGATTTACTTGAGGTTTATAGAATATTTTGGTTGAACTATATCCCTGTTTTTCGGTATTGAGTTTTGTTCCATCACTGTGCCTTTTCTTTGTCTTTTGGGAGATTTAGGTTTAGAATAAATTGTTTCTCATGTGCGAATTTTCTTTCCGACAGTTTGTTTTACAATATCAACACAAATTCTGTGGAAGATCTTACTGGAAGAGGTTAGTTTTGTGCTTGCACCCAACTTGATATTAGCATCCTGCAACTTAAAAAGTCCCCTTGAAGTCCTGTACTGTATTTTAATTTGTGTTATTTAATATGTTTTCTTTTCATAACAGGCATTTCAGATCTGAAATGTGGAAAGATAGTGACTCCTTTGCCACCTAAAGAGACGTTTTTGGATGATCCATTACGTGTTCTTCGAGCCATTCGTTTTGGTATTTGTCTCTATATGAAATCGTTTAATACTTGAATGTAATTATTGTCTGTCTATATTGATCAGTTAATGTACATATTAGGTGCAAGGTTTGATTTTGTTTTGGATGAAGCTCTCAAGGAGGCTGCTGCCTCCAGTGAAGTTAAAACAGCGATGGCTGACAAAATAAGCAGGGAACGTATAGGGCATGAAGTAAGCCAGGCCTTTTGCTCTTACCTGTGTCCTGCATTTACATCATGAAAATGTAATATTTTGACATTTTATGCAGACTGATCTCATGATATCCGGAAACCAACCAGTTAAGGCAGTGAGTTATATCTGCGATTTGCAGCTATTTTGGGTTGTTTTCAATCTGCCTACTCATGTGCAGCCTTCAATTCCAGATGGATGTGAAAGGTATGTGCAATTTGCTACTCTTCTAGTCTTTTTCTTGGTTCATATTTGTCACTTTCCAGCTTTGCATGTAAAGAATTAATGGAGTATATTATCTTCTCATAGTACATTGGTATTGGAAAATTATTTATTTATCAGTACCAAATAACCATATGCAAACTTCTGATCCGCGCTTTATGTGTAGAACATGCTAAAAGAAAAGAATACTTCAATTTGGGCCACATTCAATATTTGATTTTGGTCGTGATATGGCAGTTATGCGGTCATTCATAACTTGTTACGTTTGTTACTTGGACATAATTTTTAAGTCATTCATAACTTTTTATGTTCTCATTCTGACTTAAGTTTGACTATCAAGATATTTTCTGTTTCCTTTTTGTTAGGGTGTGTGTAAATTATATTGATGCAACATGGAACCTCATTCAATCAGTTGGTGCTCAAACCTTCAATGTGAGTTCTGATATAAAGTAGGTCTTTTCAGTAGAAACTGTTCTCTTGTTGTGCATGTGGATAAACAAAGTTATTGAATCCGTGTGATTGTTATTTTTGTCTTGTGTGCCTTTGTGGTCATGTAGCTGCTTCGCTGTGGCTGTCTATTTAACTCTTTATTTCTAATGACATTTTTTACAGCTGCTGTCTTTTCTCTTTACCCAATCTTACAATTAGCAATGTTTTGTTAGTGTAATGCAGATTCTCTTTATCGTGGCTGATTGTCGATTTATGTGTTTCTTGCCTCGGTTCTGAAACCAACCCTCGTCTTTTCAATATGCCAGGATGATCAAAAGCGGATCGCCTTATACACTTCATTGTTTCTCCCATTGAGGAAAACAGTATACAAAGATTCAAAAAAGAAGAAGGTGAGATTTCTTTCTGTTGCCATTCTCTACTGTCACAAACAGCCTTTCCAGTAGATGGAAAATGGCACTTAATGATGGAAAAACTACTCGCATATAATATATGAGTATCCTTCCAAGTGATTCCCCTTGTTAAACTGAAGGCTCCAAGCCTAGGCTTTCGTTTCTTCTGGACTTTGTACTGCTATAGTGTCAGGAGCAACAATCTCTTATTCTACATTGGTACTTTTGTTTTCAATTCATCACTGATTATTCATTCAACTTGTTTTTGAATTTAAAAGGTCCCTGCTGTTGATTTTATCATCCGCAATTCTCTGAAACTCAAGGCTAAAGATGCTGAAACAGTGAGTCTGGATACTCATTTCCCATATTCAATCTTATTATGTTGACATGGTCTAATATTTTATGACTTGTCTGCTCCTCAGAATCTTGCCTGCAGTTTGATGACATCTGTTTGCATTGTAGGTTTTAAGCATACATTGTGCTTCAGAGAAATTTACAAAATTGATTCCTGTAATTGAATCAAATAAAGATGTGGAAAGCTCTGAACTCGATTGGGCCGGCATTCTTATTGACGTGCCAGGAAATTTGAAGCTTCGAATTGTCGCAGGTGCTTATTCTATTACTCTTTTTTGCACTCTTTCATTTATTATCGAATAATACATATCAAGGTTTTCTTCCTCATTTGGCCCGGGTGTTACGAAACTCTTTACAGCTCATATTTGGTGACTTGTTTTCATTACCATTAGATGCTTCAGCTATTGTCAATTCATGTCAAACTGGCAAATTAACCCTGATGTTCTGACGAAATATTAATGGTATAGTATCAATGGTCAGGTGTCTTGTGCATTTTACTTCTGTTTACATGTCAACCATTCATAAAATGATGGGTTCACTTCCTATTTCCGAGAATGCTTGCAGAACTGTGAAGTGTTGTTGCTTTCCCAGGTTTGCTTCTGAGAGAAATCAAGGAGTATTGGCGAGCTGCACTTCTGGTATCTACCTTGTTATACCCAGAGGTAACAGAACAAGAGGTTTCAGATACGAAGATCGGTGACTTAGACAAGAGGCTAGAAGTTTTCAAGTCTGTAGAGCATGCTATTGTTGAATTAGGCACGTAATTTTTTTTCCACTGTTTCTTTCAACTTATCAGTCATCGGGTCATCCATTTTTCCTATCTAAATGAGTGTTGTTCAACCCTGACAGGTCTGGACAGAGTTTGGGAGCTGAAGCCGCTGATCAACGGGAAGGACATCATGAGCATAATGAACCTCAAACCAGGGCCAGATATAAGGTCATGGGTAAGTTGAAGTTTAACGAAGTCTCTTTCCCATACTTCCCCCTCGTACAAGTCTCATGAAATTCTTGTGGCAGACACAAAAAGTGGTCGAATGGCAACTTGCGCATCCTGCTGGAAAAGCTGAAGAGTGCATTGAATGGATGCAAGATGGCGGATCAAAGCGAGTTAAGATGGAATAGTTTTGGTCTTTTTGGAGGAAGTTGTACAGGGTTGTACGTCGTGATAACACCAATGATCCGGACTCCTGACAGTGAGGCGACTGGTTTAGAATGGAACAAACCAAGGCAGACGACAAAACTCCCCATAGATTTGAGAGGATAATAGCAAGTGTGGTAACACATAACTAGCGGGATGTGTAATGCAGGTCCGAAACTGTTACAGTTACTCTTGTCACAACTCACAAGGTTCGTTATGTTTATGCCACCTGCCTCGGATTAACTCTAAGTTTCTCGTCTAACTCTACCGAAGAAAACTTTTTTTTTTTTTGTTAGAATGAAGGAAAGAAATTCGATTACCAAGAAAAAAAAGGTAGACAAATCTTGCAGAAAATTACATTTTTTTTTTCTTTTGACAATACAATTACTTGCAAAATTTTATGATGGTCTGACAAAATTGCGTGAAATCAGTTTACGTTAGATTTTTTCTAAAATTTTCATTTGACATAAAACTAGTCATATACCCGCGCCAATGGCGTGCAATTTAATAGTAAAGTTGTGAATATTAAATAATACTAAAAAATTGCAGACAAAAATACACATATTAGCGGTTCGAAAATAATAAAGTAAAGTGTATAATATGTAGTATATAAACGGTTGAGATGATTTCGTAAACGCCTACAAACTGCTCAACCAAGGCAACTACTCTTGTCATTTCAACCTATTAAATGAGGATAATAGAAAACGGTTGGGATGACTGACAATATTCAGTACCAAGTGTATTATTTATAAGATAGTTGGGCAAAAGTAAAAGGCAAAAAGATAATTAAGAAAAATCTTGTAGATAGAATCAAATAAAAATATTCCATAAATGGATATGCATTCAAAATTAAATTAACCAATTAGATTTTCAGAAAAAAGTAAAAGGCAATAAGATAATTAAGAATAATCATAAAGATATGATCATATTGAAATATTGCATAAGTGGATATACATTATAAATTAAACTAATCATTTGAATTTTCGTGCATTAAAAAATGGGTAGATGAGTGAAAAAGAAATCAAAAGTATATATTACATTAGATATTGGATAGCAAAGTAGATATTTATATATTTAAGTAATATGGAAAGTGTGTACATGTTATCCTAAAAAGAATATGAATATGAATTATAATTATAATTATAATAATTGTTAAATCAATTAAGCTATTTTAGGCGATAGTTGACATACCAAAAGCATATGCTAATTATCATAAAATGGGAAATGATATTATATCCCCGCGCCATGTCGTGATTTTTTATAAATAAAAGCTTAGTAATCTATTAAATTAATATTATAAAATAATAGTAAAAGTTTAGATAATTAAATATTTTGAATTAAACTCATTGGTTGAAAAAGCAATTATAGTAGTATATATAGATATATATAGATACAGATTACTAATATTAATTTTATGTTTCCTTATTATTAATTTTATGTTTTGAATTAATCCCATTGTTTTTTAAAAAAAAATACTAAAATTATAATTTAGGCTAAGGTGATTGGTTGAAAAGCCTAGAATTAAGGGGAGGGTGCCACGTCATCGGTAAGGCTTTTGTTTTAATAGTTAGTAATAGAAGTAATAGATTGTTTTTTTTTAAAAATACTAAAATTATAATTTAGGCTAAGGTGATTGGTTGAAAGACCTAGAATTAAGGGGATGGCACCACGTCATCGGTAAGACTTTTGTTTTAATAGATAGTAATAGATAGATAGATGGTTGAAAAAGCAATTATAGTAGTATATATAGATATATATAGATACAGATTACTAATATTAATTTTATGTTTTCTTATTATTAATTTTATGTTTTGAATTAATCCCATTGTTTTTTCAAAAAAACTACTAAAATTGTAATTTAGGCTAAGGTGATTGGTTGAAAAGCCTAGAATTAAGGGGAGGGCGCCACTGTTGAGAGAATGAACAAATGTAAAGAGACCAAAAGAGTCCCACATTGATAATATGAACAAACAAGCCTTAGTATATAACATAGTGAGCTACCCCACCTAATGCCAATTGGTTTTAGGATGGAACCCCGCTTGGTTATGTGCTAGGACTTCAGTAGCCACGTCATCGGTAAGGCTTTTGTTTTAATAGTTAGTAATAGACTGTAGCCTTTTAGTTCCACTCTGCTATATGGACTACTGCAGAATCCACTCGTAGTGAATATTTAACGGCATAGGGATGATTATCGAATGATTCCATGTATAAAGTGTTATTGACCAAGAACCAAAAAAAAAAGTGAGATGAATCTTAATCTTTGATGTTACTACATGATATATTATCGACTCTGGAATTTATCATATGGGAAAATGAAAAGGCAATAGCTTCTGAAACACAATATGCAAAACTTTTATGTCACTTTCCTAAATTTTTAAATACCACAAAATAAATAATTAGATATAGGAAGAAGTTGGTTACCCCTTACTCCACAACCCTCCCCATCCAAACCTTCCTCACACAGCAAATCCTTCCAAAATTCCATGAAAAACAACAATTAAGAGGTGCCCACTGTCCACATACATAAACAATTGGACACCAAAATAACAAACAGAGATTTAAAAACAATACCTTGCTTGATATGGAATGGGTATGAATCTCAGGATTGATCAATTAATTAGCAAGTTAATTACGGGGGAATTTTAATTCGATTTCTCCAATTGAATAAACTGGAAGATACTCTGGTGGCCCAGTTCCCTCTCCATGGCGGCTCCGGCGACGAAGACAGCCCCCGAGAGCTCCAACAACTCCGGCGCCGATGTGGCTTCTTCCCTCGCCGCCTACGCCCGGACCCACCGCTGCGGCGTCTTCATCCTCTCCGCCACACAGCCCCCGAGAGCTCCAACAACTCCGGCGCTGATGTGGCCTCTTCCCTCGCCGCCTACGCCCGGACCCAACGCTGCGGCGCCTCCATCCTCTCCGCCACAGGATCCGTTGCCGGCTCTTCTCCCCCCTCACCCTCGTAGTCGCCTCCGGCCCCGGCGGAAACCTCCTCGGCGGCGTTGTCACCGACGTTTTTATGTCGGTTGCAGACTATCTAGGTTAGAAATTGTTAATCAATTTCCGCAACCTTCCATACCCAATCCTCCATGGAATTCTGAGACACAGAGAGAGAACGGGGAAGAAGAGAGAAATTATAATTACGGGGGAAATTTTTTTTTTAGCAGAAACAGGTCGTTGTGGTCATTGCGACCAATCTTCACATGGTCGCAACACCATGTGTAGTTTGAAAAATAAAAATTGGTCGCAACGACCGATTAACATTTGGTCATTGCGATCAAGGGGTTATGCGCTAAACGGAAATTTCACCTTGCGCTAAACAGAAATCGTGTTTCTTTCCATGATTTTTGTCCCAAGAAAAAAATCCATTCTATTTGGTAAGAAAAAGAAAAAAAGTGCCTTTTTTTTGTACGAGTCATGTGGAATTGTGGGTTGTATACTTCAACCCTCACTTCCACAGTTCCACTCCCCTAAACCCTCGTCCCCGCCGCCATGGCCTCCGGCGACCAATCCGCCGAGAACGGCGGCGCTAACCACTACGACGGCGACGACAACGGCAATCCCGCCTCCAAAAAGGCCAAGCTCTCCACCGCCATCACCGATGCCGAAATCCTGCAAGAGTTCTCCCACCACGACCCCTCCGTCGCCCGCATAAACAACGGCAGCTTCGGCTGCTGCCCCGCCTCCGTCCTCTCCGCCCAGCGCCGCTGGCAGCTCCGCTTCCTCCGCCAGCCCGATCTTTTCTACTTCCGCCTCCTCCGCCCCGGCATCGACCTCTCCCGCAGACTCATCCTCCCCCTCATCAACGCCTCCCACCTCCGCGAGATCTCCCTCGTCGACAACGCAACCACGGCTACCGCCATCGTCCTCCAGCACATCTCCCGCTCCTTCCGCGAGAACCGCTTCCAGCGCGGAGACGCCGCCGTCCTCCTCCATTACGCCTACGGCTCCGTCAAGAAGTCCGTCCACGCCTACGTCTCCCGCGCCGGCGGCCACGTCATTGAGGTTCCTCTCCCCTTCCCTGTCTACTCAAACGATGACATTATCGCCGAGTTCCGGAATTCCTTGAATAAGGCCAAATCGGAAAATCGTAGGGTTAGGTTAGCCGTGATTGATCATATCACTTCGATGCCTTGCGTGGTTCTTCCTGTCAAGGAATTGGTGCAGATTTGTAGGGAAGAAGGGGTTGATCAGGTCTTCATCGATGGTGCACATGCAATTGGCTGCACTAGGGTTGATATGAAGGAAATTGGGGCTGATTTCTACACCAGCAATCTCCATAAGTGGCTGTTTTGCCCTCCAGCTGTCGCGTTCTTGTACGTTCGGGATTCCAATGAGTTTGATGACCTTCATCATCCGGTGGTCTCCAATGAGTATGGCAATGGCTTACCCGTTGAGAGTGCGTGGATAGGGACTAGGGATTACAGCTCCCAGTTGGTAGTTCCTGATGCATTGGAGTTCATCAACAGATTCGAGGGTGGGATAGAGGGGATAATGAAGAGAAATCATGACAAGGTTGTTGAGAAGGGGAAGATGTTGGCAGAGGCATGGAAAACACACCTTGGTTGCTCTCCTGATATGTGTGCTAGTTTGATAATGATAGGGTTGCCAGCTTGCCTCAGAATTCAGAGTGAGCAAGATACTATGAAGCTGAGGGAACATTTCAGGGATAAATTTGGTGTTGAAGTTCCGATTTACTATCGCCCGCCCAAGGAGGGCGAGGTTGATTGTGTGACGGGTTATTGTCGAATTTCTTATCAAGTTTACAACAGGGATGATGAATATGACAAGTTTAGGGATGCAGTTAACCAACTTGTTAGTGATGGCTTCACCTGTTCCAGTCTTGCTGATTAGAGAAGGTATGTTTTTGGTTATTTTCCATTATTTCAAAGTGACAATCAATGCCTTTTACATCATTTCCGTATCACTTGAAGTGTTTGGAATGACTATAAATAGCCTATTTTGATATTTTATGATGATGCACTGAGAATATGTGTGCACCCTTTTATGTTGATATGCTTTATCTGGTTTCATGTTGGAGATTCCTGATGGTGGATAGTTTATGAAACAGGATGAACCTAGATATTTTCTTCATCAACATTCGACAAGCACATATGTGTATGATTAGTTAGGCAATAATTAACTTCTGAGTGAGAAACCAAAATTGGAAGATGATTCTTTGAAGAGCATCTGTGATCCTCATTAGATTTGTGGGTATCTGTAGAAATACATTTCAAGATAGTGGAAACTGTGTGGATTTCATGTTCATGCTGCACACATTGATGCCTTTTGTATATTTTGCTGTTGATTCTTATCTTTGTGCCAGTTTTATAAGCTGTAGACTTGTTGCCATATTTTTTTTATACCACATTTAGTAGGGAAACACTACTACAACTGTCATATCTTCTAAGTCTTCCCAATCTTGGCTTTACAAGTGCAGTGAATTTTATTGCTGAGTGTAATTGAACTCTTTCTGCACCAACTGCAAAATTGGTATAAGTTTTAATTGATACCTTATCAAAGTGGTTTTAAACTCATCTAGTACAAATGCTTCTTTTGATGTTTAAACGGCTGTTAAGAGTTTCGTAGTCAAGTGCTTGGAAGCTGTTAACTTGGCTCCAATCTGGTGCTACATTGTTGTCTGCGAGTTCTCTTCGTCTTGTATCAGATACATATAACTTAATGAAGCTGTGGTGCCTTGTGCTGTACAATGATTGCATTTGCTGTCAATTTATTTTTGCTATATTGCTCTGTTATGTTTCATTTCCATGCACTTATGGTTAGCCAACTGTCATATCTCAAGAAATGCACAAGGGAGAGTTTCCTTTTTCTCCTTACCGCTACTGCCAACTTTGCTAAAGGTTGCTCTAGGAACACTGCATGGTTTACGAACAAACTATTTCAAACCACTTGTACCTACTTACTGCTTTTGATGATGTTACCGCATAAATCGAGTTTTTGAAAGTAATGCCTCAAACCTCCACCGCTGAATCTGTGAACCAACTTACGTCTTTCCATTTCTGTGCAGGTGAAGGCTGATTGTCAGAAGCATCCAACCAATAATTTGTTCTCGCAGGTTGAATTGAACCCTTGCACGGACGTGTTGGAGCTTCAGCTTCTCGTGGATCTGGAACCCAATTACCCAAACCGAAACCCGAGATGTAGTAAGAAATTGCAGCCGAGATGCATCTTCTTTTTAGTCCAACTTTGTTTAGGAATATCTATGTTGTAAATTGAAGCTGCGCCCCTTTAGTTTGGGTGCTCAGCGAGCCAAACTGGTTTTTATGGCTGAAGCTCTCATAAATAATTAAGGTTTAGTGAGTTTTTCTGCTGTCAGGAATTTGATTGCACACTCCACAATCTCATACGAGTACCTGAAAGGCTGAAAGTGACTGTTTCTGGTGAAAGAAAATTACCAGTGTTGTTAACTGTAGTGTTGAATTTGTTGGTGAAGTGATTCCATTTCCATTTGTATCATTGGTCAGTCTGAAGCAGATGCAAAAATTATCACGTATATTTTCTCCATGTTGAAGGCTCTCAACGTCAAAACTTATACAGAATATATATCCCTTTTTATTTTGAGCTATATCATCATGAACTTTTGATATGAAAAAGATGTATGCCAATAGTTTTTGCCATTTAAAGAAGCATAAATTACAACTTTATGTCTTTATCCTTAATAAATTGGTAATTTGTTGTCAAACCAAAAAAAAAAATATTGAGAAAAGCTTGTTTTTATCTACAACTTAATCCTATTTCAATTTTATTTAAGTATTTAACGTGATTTAAGTATTTAATGTCATTCTCTTTATATCAATTTTTTTTTAAAGTAAAGATTCAAAATATCAAATAAAACATTATCTAACAAATCAAGAGGTCGTTGGACACATTAGACAAAAAACCGTAAAGAATGAGAGCAAGTAGATGACATCGAGGCTGACAAATGAAAGTGGTAGACTATAGCGAAACGCTGAAACAAAAGTGAGTCAAAATCCTATGTCCCCAATGAAGTCCCTCTTTCTGTCTCCTCTCACAAAAACTCGTTTTTTAAATTGAATTGAATTGAATTTATTTTTAGTTAGGAATTGTGAGGGAAAGGGTTTGGGAGAAAGGGAGGGAGACAAATTTGAGAAATTGACCGACAAATTTTTGCTTTCTTGGTATACCAATTTTTGTATGAAAACTCTATATTTATTTTTGAGGTCAGATTATGAAAATCTAATAGTTTAAGGGCGGTTTTCCATAATTTACGCTAATATTAATACTCCGTGAGTCGGCATTATATCACGTGACTCATGTGCTTCGCAATCCTCTTCCTCCTCCCCGTCTCTCTCCTGCGCCTGTTTGGGGGAGGTTTGGACAGATGCGATGCGACTCAACAATCCAATTTAATCGAACCACCGCCGCTCTACGACACCCTCTTCTCCACTGATCCCCCAACAAATTTCTGCATTTCATCCTATTTACCCTAAACCCCAAAGGTACAATCTTTAATACTCTCCCAATCCCTTGCTGAAATTTCATATTTTTATCATCTTTGTTCAACTTTGCTACCGATAATTTGTTTTTATTGTTCATGAATTCCCTAATTGCTCGTATTTAATCTCTAAATTTGTAAAATTTAATGCTTGATTTAAGTAAAGTCATTGCCTTTTTATCGTCTAATGTATTTGTTCTCATGCTATTCAATTGATTTTTGCCACTGCTGGTTTGGTTATTGGATGTCTGTTTCCTGGTGGTTGGTTTGCCCTCTTTCCGGGGCTCTTTTTCTGTCTGGATCCTTAATAGAATTGATTTTGGGTGATTTGGTTTGTCCCCTTTTGTGGGGGTTAATCTGGGTAGTGTTCAAATATAGGTGGGTGGGTATCATGAGAATCAATTCCCTTTCCCTTTGTAGCAAACGATTGATTTTGTGGGTAGTTTCTGAATTTTGTGAATTAGGGTTCATGGCTGGGAAGAACATAATTGCAATATGCCAGTCAGGCGGCGAGTTCAAGACTGATAAGAGTGGAGCAATGGCCTATGTAGGTGGCGATGCTCATGCTTTTGATATAGATGTTCAGATGAATTTTAGTGAATTCAAGGCTGAGATCGCGGAGATGTTCAGTTACGGGCTGAATTCTTTCTCTATCAAGTACTTCCTTCCTGGAAATAACAAGACCTTGATTACCATTTCGAATGACAAGGACTTGCAACGGATGATCAAGTTCCACGGCGATTGTGCATCGGCTGATGTTTATATCACGGTGGAAGAAATAGCCATGCCTGAGGTCTCTACCATGCCTGCTAGTAGGTAGGAGATTAATTTCTGATTTCAGATTGAAAATACCATTGCTTTTCTTGGCCCTCTTTATCTATGAAATATTGGACAACCCGTGAATGTGCAGGTCGAGCAGAACAACTTTGTCTGAGGCAGGGCTTCCAATTGGTGCCTCTCTTGATGTTGTGGAAGACACGAACGTCGATCCCTTTGTTGGGCTCGGCATTGTCAATGATACTCCCACTGCAGATATACAATTTAGCATGCCTTCTGAGACCATCCCTACCGCTCCACTACTATGTTCAAGTGATGAGAAACACATGAAAGCTGCGGAGCAGTGGCAGTACAATATCACAGGGGTCGGCCAAAGATTCAACACTGTTACTGAATTTCGAGAAGCTTTGCGCAAATACGCTATTGCGCATCAGTTTGCATTCAAGTACAAGAAGAATGACAGTCACAGGGTGACTGTAAAGTGCAAGGAAGAAGGCTGCCCGTGGAGAATTCATGCTTCGAGGCTTTCAACAACACAATTGATCTGTATCAAGAAAATGCATCCCACCCATACTTGTGAAGGTGCTGCTGTTACCTCGGGATACCAGGCGACGAGAAACTGGGTAGCGAGTATAATAAAGGAGAAGTTGAAAGTAAACCCGAATTATAAGCCCAAGGACATTGTGAACGACGTTAAGGAAGAATATGGGATTCAGTTAAACTACTTTCAAGCCTGGCGAGGTAAAGAGGTTGCTAGAGAGCAACTACAAGGTTCATATAAGGAGGCATATGGTCAGTTGCCTATTTTTTGTGAGAAGATAATGGAGTCAAATCCAGGTAGTCTTGCTACTTTCACAACCAAGGAGGATTCAAGCTTTCATCGCCTCTTTGTGTCGTTCCATGCCTCTCTATACGGATTTCAGCAAGGTTGCAGACCTCTACTTTTTCTTGATAGTGTCAGTTTGAAGACAAAGTACCAAGGCATGTTGTTAGCTGCCACAGCTGCCGATGCAGATGATAATGTCTTCCCTGTTGCTTTTGCGGTGGTAGATTCAGAAACCGAGGATAACTGGAGATGGTTTTTGCTTCAGCTGAAATCTGCACTTTTGACTTCGACCTCTTTAACATTTGTAGCTGATAGACAGAGGGGCTTGAAGGAAGCAATTGGGGATATTTTTGAGAACTCTTCCCATGGCTTTTGCCTCAAATATCTTTCAGATGAGCTTCTAGCAGCCATGAAGGGCCAAATCTCTCATGAGTTGAAGCGTATGTTGATCGAAGACTTCTATGAAGCCGCGTATGCCTCTAAGCTGGAAACTTTTGAGCAGTGCATTGCCAGGATAAAGAGCATTTCACAAGAGGCTTATAATTGGGTTGTCCAAAGCAATCCCGAGAACTGGGCAAACATGTTCTTCACGGGCACGAGATACAACCATGTGAGATCCGATTTTGGAGAGATCTTGTACGGGTGGGCATCAGATGCTCATGAATTGCCGATCACACAGATGGTCGACATGATACGTGGCAAAATGATGGAGTTAATCTATACACGAAGGCTTGAGTCCGAGCAATGGTTAACTAGGCTTACCCCGTCTATGGAACAAAAACTCGAGAAGGAAAGCTTACAAGCTCGGTCTCTTCAGGTGCTACTATCCGAAGGAAGCTCATTCGAGGTTCGTGGGGGCACGCCGGAGATTGTGAACATTGATCAATGGGATTGCAGCTGTAGAGGGTGGCAGTTGATGGGTCTTCCTTGTTCACATGCCGTAGCTGTCATCCTTTGCTTAGGCCAAAGCCCCTACGATTATTGTTCCCGGTACTTCACTACCGAGAGCTATCGGTTAACTTACTCCGAATCAATACATCCTTTGCCGAGCATTGAGCCGTCTCTGCAAAACGACTCTTCTCAGATGTCGGTACGAGTAACGCCTCCTCCTACCCGCCGGCCACCAGGTCGACCCACGAAGAAACGCTGCGGTTCACATGAGGTTATGAAACGGCAGCTCATCTGTAGCAGATGCAAGGGTGTTGGTCACAATAAATCATCCTGCAAAGAAATGTCAGCACCACCTTAAAAAGAGTTCAAATTGTGTGCACACTTTCTGAATTCCATATGATTTTTTAAGTTACTAATTTTACAGACAGATGGTATAAGCCTGATTGCTGACTATGCATTATGATATAAAATATAACCTCATTGCATTAGATTATCAAAATCAGATTGTATATACCTATCGAGTCCTTTCTGCAATTTCTTCACAGTAGGCATTGTTAGTATATGTTTATAAATTTACTTGAAAAAATTATATTTATGTTTCAAAAACATTTGTTAGTATATGTTTATAAATTTTTTTCTTTTGATGAAAATACATGTTTTTATAATTTTTAAAAATCGTATTGCAAAATAATCAATCTTTCATTTATATAAAAATGTAAAACATAATTTCTCACTTTTTTTTATCAAGGTAAAGATTTGAAATATTCAACACTGACCGAAACAAATGGTAGAAAGACTAACCATCATGATATTAACAAGCGAAAAATAACTATTCTAGCCCTATTCGAACAAAGCAACGACATTAGCAATCGAAATATAAATATAATTTTTTTTCTAAAAAAAATTATTGTAAATTTACATTGTAAATAATTTTGTGTATCACATAAGGGCACACACAAAGTTGGAGAGGATCTACTCTTGTACATATCGGTTTTTTTCTTTTGAATCGATTAATCCATGCCCCCACCTAGATGAGGGATCTTCGAAGACCACGATTAATCGTACTAATTTCGTGTATCACATAAGGGGACACACAAAGTTGGGGAGGATCTCCTCTTATACTTATCAATCTTTTTCTTTCTCTTTCGCCTCGATTAATCGTACTAAATACCATTATTAATGAGTAGGAGATCAACTCCTTAAACGGACATATAGAGTGGCTGAGTGCGATCAATTCAACAAAAGAAATCATAATAATCAACATTTGCAATCGAAAATCTCACTATGAACAATAGTACAATAGTTTTGCTAATATTCACAACTTTAGGCTACAACTGTTGTATGAATTATAGTACAATTTCCCCCAATTTTTATTTTGCCAGTCCCCAAACCCTAATCTTCAGCGCTCTCTCTCACATGGTTCCGGGCGTTCCATCAAATGCTGTCGTGATGAAGCGAGACACTGCCGCAACCTCCGCCGGAGCTTCCGTCTGCAACGCCTGTAGCTCCGGAGACCGGTGGATCCTCCACCACCTCCACCACCGCAAGGCGTACCTTCTCGTCTGCACCTCATGCGTCCTCAAGCTCAACATCACCGCCTTCTGCCCCATTTGTTTCTCCCTCCACCGCCTTCCTCGGGAGTCTCCGGCGCCGCCTCCGGAACCGACTCTCGTGTGCTTCAAATGTAAGTCCGTCTCTCACGCCAACTGCGTCGCTGCCAACACCCCTAAATCCCTTTACCTCTGCCCTACCTGCATAAACCCTAGCTCCAAGCTGTTCGATTTCAGCAAATCGAACAGCTCGAATCAAGCAATTGATCTCAAGTCGGCCAAAGCTCTCCTCGCGGCTGCCATGATCGCAGAGAATTCGCTGAACGAAGCGGTCGATCAAGCGAGGGCCGATGCCGAGAGGAAGGCGAAGGAGGCGGTATTCGCGAGAAAGAGAGCCAAGGACTCCTTAGATCGCCTCGCGATCTTGTGGTCGAGGGAAATCGAGAAGGTGAAGCCGAGAGAAAGCAATGAAGTAGCGGCTGCGATTCCGGCCTCCTCCGTCTCCAAAGTCGGAACGGTGTCTGATGATCTGCAGAAGGACTTCGAAAGAGTGGCTCTTGGACGCCAATCAAGTAGCGGAGCAAACGCAGCTGTAGATGGAAGCCAAAGCTTCAACAATGGCGGTACGATCAGCAGGTGATTTCGGTTGAATTTGAAGTTTCAACTCAAATTGTCAAATGAGAATTTCACAAAATCTGAAATTTGAATCTTTTGGTCCCCAGACAAACTAACAAATTTCGCCAAATTTGAATCTTCTGGCTGCAAAATTAGGGTTATGTTCTGCAAATATCTGGTGCTCTGATATCATCTCTAGTATCAATCACTTCTGGTCTTTACGTCTCTAGATCTGTGTTGATGTGTTCTGGTAATGTTACTGTATCTCTTCAAATAAGCTTGTTATGGTATCAATCAAGCTATGTAGCAACCATGTAGGGTTTATGCTGTGACTATGAGTTGTTCCTCCAGCTTGATAAATTGTGATGCGAATTCACAATTGAAGTTGTTCGCCCAACCCTCCGCCGTTGTTGATTTGTTGAGGTTTGAGAACTTGAGATCACATAGGATCGGTTGTTCTTGCAGGCAAACCTGTGAGGGGCTCTTTCTAAAATATGCAGTTTTGAATGTTCAAACAAAATGTTCACAAGTTGCAAGTTGTATTGCATCATGTTTTCGAATCAAAATCACAATGTCGGTGTCGAATACTTTTGCCTCAATTTACACTCTTTGATTGTTGAACAGTCCGACAAACAAAATTAAGTACCAAAATTAGATCCTCCCTCCGTTTATAAAAGTATTTTATTTTACTATTTTAGAGTGATATTTTTTTTTCTTGATAAAGTAAGAATTCGATATCTTGACATGCTTGGTTTTTGACAGGCTGACAAGTCGGTACACGGAAACCGTCGAACATGCAACAAAAACCAAAAAAAGCGTAATAAAATAGGCCACAATCAAACTAAAACTGCCAAATCTAAGCAAAACTAAAACTAGTAAGCTGATGGTGTAGACTAAAAACGACATGAACGGCATAAAGTAGCATAAATACTCACTCCGTCTCACAATATTTGTCTTTAACTATTCATGCACGCTTTCTTAAGAAGCTAAAAAATATATAAAATATCAACATTTTATTAAATATTTTTAAATAATACCATACATATTACTAATTAGCATATAATTATTTTAAAAAATTAATTAAAAAATGAATGGGACAGAGGGAGTACGAAGTTGACTCGTACATACCATCTCAACCCTAGCAAATCCCGACTCCAGACTCCAGAACTCCAACGAAGAAGATCACATAGACACACCAAAGATAGAGTTGCACAACGCCCGAATAAAATGCACTAAGAAACAACCGACCTAAATGGAAGCCTTTTTGAAATTTAGTTCAATCCATAACGGGCTGGATTTGTAGGTTTATATTTATATACATAGTAGATGACTAATGGTAAATTTGTTGGTTAATAGTGTATTGTAGGATTTCTGTTTACAATTATTCAATAAAAATAAAAATGAAAATGAAAATTGATCTTTAATAAACTTGATCACTATATTAATCATTTTGGGGATAATTTTAAAAATAGACTAATCCTAGATTCATTAAAAGATTATAACTTTTATATATATATATATATATATATATATATATATATATATATATATATATAAATTTGAACAGATCTTTTAATCCGTTAGACAAATGGAACAAATCTATGATCTATTTATATTAATTTTAAAAGTTATTGCAATATTTATTGAACACACGTCATTATTAATATTGAATGGATTTTGGATTCATACCTCTGTGAAACGACGTCGTGGAGAGTGAGTTAATGGTTAAAGTGGGGCCCACCATGTAGATGTGGATGAGAGAGAAAGGAACACCGTCCAGCTGTCCCCAAATTCGGATTTGCCGCGCTATACGCCGTCAATTCGAAAACCCTCTCTTTCCGGGTCGGGTTTCCTCTAGTCCATTGACCCGAATACCCGCTACGCTACGTAAGCATCAACTGCCTCATCTCATTGCTGCGTTCATCTCACTCAGTTCCCCCATTGGTATGGTATCTCCTATTGTCTCTCTCCAGATCCTCCAAAGTCTCCCCCTTTGGGATCTCCGTCTCTGATTCAACTTCACGGCCGCCATTTTAATCCCTCTGGTACCGTCTCCGTCTGCTTCCGCTGAATCCGTAAAAGCAGATCTCTACCTCCCTTGTATTCTGTAAGTCGTTTTGTTTCATGCGTTGCTCTCGTGTTTGGTTTCCGTATATGGAATGGAACTGAAGTTGTTCCGCTTCAGTTCATTAAATGGAGTTTTTTTTAAGTTTTGGATTTCAAATTCGTATTTTGCTAGGGATTCTTAAACCTCGCTGATTCCAATTTTTTTATTTAATTAATTTGGACTTGCAGATTTCTTCGTATACTGATTAATTATCTGGCAATCTGAATCGAATTTAAGATGAAAATTGATTTCCTTTGAGATCGCCAAATTGAAGTGATTAATCTAAAGACCAGAAGCGCAAATGGTGACACCGAGCGACGTGGATCCTCTGTTGAAGGATTTGAGCGAGAGGAAGCAAAGCTTCAGGAAAAACGTGGTGTCTTTGGCGACTGAGTTGAAGGAGGTCCGCGGCCGTCTCGCTTTGCAGGAGCACTCATGCGCTAAAGAAACCCTAACCAGGCAGGTATGAGATCTGACTGGGTCCTTGAATTCGCTTGGTGTAGACTGTAGTTTGGGTTTTTTTTTTTTTGATGGTTCTTAACATTCGCAGGAAGCGGAAGCTAAGGCCAAGAACATGGCGGAAGAGATCAACAATTTGCAGAGAAGCTTGGAGGAGAGAAATGGTCAATTGCAAGCGTCAACGTCAGCTGCTCAAAAGGTTTTCCGCCCTACACATCCCTTGATCCTGCATCATCTTTAAAGCCCTTCTCTATTTGACTGATATTAACATTATTGTCTTTTGAGCTTGGGAATTACTAGATTGCGTTTTGAATCTGTCTTTTTGAGTTTTTCTCCATCTTTAGGTTGTTTTTGGTCCACCTGTACAGGTGTACAGTGCATATGAAATCATAGTGTATTTTTGTAGTCACCTTTTAGCCTTTTCTTCTTTGTTTGCTTGTGCAATATGCAGACAGATAACAGATTAAGCATCTTGTAGTGTTGTTTTCTACAGTATACTTTACCAACAGCTTGAATTATTCAAAGGTGTCCTTTTCCTGATTCCAAGAACAAATGCACATTGCACTTCAAAAAATGCTGTGTGAGTTGAGCTTTCCAATGCTGGAAAATTTTGAGCGGCTGTTTTTCCCGCTTTCCCCATTTTGAAAGTTTTGTCCTTTTCAGTTTTCACTCCCTAAAAATAACATGTCTTCCTGTATAAAAAATACTCCGTACTGCATAGTGTACATCACTTGTGTTTCTTTGATGTTCAATCTGTTGGAGAGAATTGATTGCTTTGAAGTTTAATCATGGATCACAAAAATCTGGATTTGTCTTGTGAGAAACTATTTTATGGAATGAATATGCTACAAATTCAAGACCTTGGTTTAATTTGAGGGATGACTGATGAGTTCTTCAGTCCATCCAGAAGTCGGATAGTGAAGGGATTGCAAATGCAATCATGTAAACATCTCTTACAACTCCCAGCATCATTTCTTTGTGATGCAGTACTTGTCAGATTTGGATAGTCTCAGATCTCACCTTACACTAGCTCAGGCTACTGCTGAAGCAAGTGAAGCTGCAGCCGAATCAGCGCAGCTTCAGTGTTTCGCTCTCCTAAAGGAGCTAGACGAGAAGAACAGTTCCTTAAAAGAACAGGAAGATCGCGTCAAAAGGATGGAAGAGCAGCTAGGCATCCTGCAAAAAGATCTTCAGGCGCGGGAGTTTTCACAGCAGCAACTGAAAGATGAGGTTGTGAGAGTGGAGAACGACATTATGCAAACTCTTGCCATGGCTGGAGTGGATGAGGGCTGTGAACTGAGGAAACTGTTGAACGAGGTTTCTCCGAAGAATGTTGAGAAGATGAATAGGCTATTGATGGAAAAGGATGAGGAGATTAGCCGACTGAGAGACGAAATGAGGATGTTGTCTGCTCATTGGAGGTTCAAAACAGATGAATTGGAGAACCAGGTATCACCACTGCCCCCTTTGCAGCTCTCTTGCTTCTTTAAATCGACTGTCATCTTGATACGACCGTCATTGTATGGCTGACAGATTGAAAAGCATAGAAGGACTAATCAGGAGCTGAAGAAGAGGTTGCTTAAGTTGGAATTCTGTCTCCAGGAAGCTCGGTCACAAACAAGAAAGCTCGTAAGGGTAATAAAATCTATCATATCGTTGCTGGGAATTCTTCGTGTGAATCAGTCGCCCTCTCCTCTTGAATAATACTTTATGCTATTCTTGCAGATAGGGGAGCGAAGGGACAAGGCTATAAAAGAACTCCAGGATCAACTGGCCATGAAGCAACAACAAAGCGCTCCTGGGTGCGGCGAGAAACAGAGCTTCTGGGAGAGCTCAAGCTTCAAGGCTCTGGTATCCATGTCCATGCTGATGTTGGTGGTCTTCTCAAAGCGATAACCTGTTGCAGCCAAGCTAGCATATCTCGGGTGAACTCGGAAACTCCTTCCCAGGATATGTGTAATTGTGGTTTGTTTTAGATGTTCAGGTCTCTGTAAAAAAGTATCCTAGGAGCTCTAGATTTCCTCATTTACATGTAAGGGAAACATACCTCATTTCCTTAGATCGTGTAGTTTCTAGGATTGCAAATGATGAATGTTAAAACTTAAAAGGGTAGCAACACTTTCTGCAATTTACTTTCAGTGGGATTTTGGTTTGTAGGTTCGATTCATCTGTCTCAAACACTGTTTCATTTGTCGTCTCGTAAGCTGAAATATTAGTACCTTATTGTCTAAAGTATACCAAAATGTGGAAGTGCTACAGCAAATGGAACAAAGATTGAAATCCAGGATTTGGACTGATGGTCAATTTCTTTGTTAAAATCAGAAGATTAATCTCACAAAGATCACCAAGAAGATGCACACCCAAATACTGTAATCAGCAAAGGTGCAGTTTTTGGGCATCACAAAATTCGGCTCAAACCATTCATATAACAAGTTTTGCTACACATACAGATACAGCTCCTATCTGGTAAAGCATTTAGAAACCTAAGTAGAGAGGAACTATCATACATGTCTCACAGCATCTAAACCTGACCTTTCTAGTTCTATGAAAGCAAATGGCTTAAGAGAATCCATGGAGGTTTCATAATCATAACCCTGTTTCCTAAAAGTCGTACCCTTTTCACATCCAAGTCTAATAAGCCTAAGTCAAGCCTTAAACGATAACTTCTGCGAACCTGGAGATAGATTTCACTGCAACACGTTTTGTATACTAATATAGAGGAACTCACCACTAGTTTCTTGCTGTGCACAGAAAGATCTTCTAGCTTTTGTTTCGTCTACATATATGCACAGATGAGTTTCGCCTACACGCTCAGAAGTACCGTCATGGCTAGTGAAGTTATCAATGCTGTGAAGCCAAGGAAGGGTTGCACGCTCGCTGAGCCAGTTGGAGGTGCAGTTATAATAGGAGGGCTTCCATAACCATAAGCTGTGGAAGAACCTGGAGTCGGACCAGTACTTGAACCCCAGGTTGAAGGGGGTGAGCCATAGCTGCAGTAAGTCCAATTTATTAAAGCCACTGAACAAGATTTGTAGGCACATGTATAAACAATCTGTTGAATTAAGCATTACCTTGACCCTGTTCCTGTCCCTGTCCCCGTAGCTCCAGACGTGGAAGCTGTTGTTGCTGGCGGTATTGTGGATGATGCTGCGGCTGTTGCTGAAGAAGGGTACGTGCAAGTACCAGAGCCTAAATCAATTCAACATAAATGATTAGTTTTCTTTAAAATGATCCCTAACGTCTGCACATGAAATGAGATAAACTCATAACATTTCCGCTTACTTGGATCAGCGTTAACTACAACAGCAACTCCACCGAAATCACAGCTAGTTGCCACCGGATTCTTCTGAAAGTAGCTGTTAAATGCATACGAAGCATGGTTCTCTAGAGTATTGGGGTTATAACAGCTCGATCCCTGTTGAATAGTTGAACAATCCGCTCCTCCTATCCCACAAGCATAATCCAAAGCCGATTGAAGCGCAGTCTCTGTGGCTCCAGTCCTTGCTATGCACCAGGACTGTCCTGGAACTATAGGAGCATTTGTGCCCGCAGGAGCGGTCACAGGGGTAGTAACTGGAGTCGCTGTCGATGGAACACCCCCCACTGTTGAAGGAGGTGGATAGGTAGTTACAGGATTGGTCACAGGCTGAGCTCCTGGGTACGTAACTGGTGTGGCGGGGTTAGTGGTGGGTGTCGTTGGGGTGGTGGAAACAGGCGTGGTGGTTGCTGGGACAGGAGTTGTATAAGGCAATGAAGCAGGACTAGCAGGAGTACCCGAGACTGGGTTTGTAGCGGGGATAGTGACAACGGTTGGAGCGGGGGTAAAAGTGGTTGGGGTTGTTGGGTTGGTAACTGGAGCAGTGGGTGGAAATAGTGAGTCATGTATGATACCTTTGGGATTGAAACTAGTCAGTAGTTCTCGACGCGAAGAGTGCAACCGCTGAAGCCTGTGAGTAGGAATCACTGGGCTCCTAGGATAGTCATCTAAGGATCTTAGGATCTTTCTATTAAGTGCAGTTAAATCTGCAGCACTAGGAAACACTGAGCTCCTAACAGATAGAACAATGGGGACATGAGCACGTGAAAGACGCAATGCAACAAGATCTGCTTTGCTAACTAGTGATTCAATGACCCCATCCGCCTTATTCCATTCTCCATCAACAAAGTCCTCTACAATCAGAAAGGATTTAGTTTCAGTCACAAAATCAAGCATATCATCCAAATGCCTCCTCTGATTCTTGTTCAAGCTGCCTAAAGCGGACAAGGGCAATGCAACCGATATCCTTACAGGCATTTCAAGCTGAATGCCTTTGAGAAGTGCCTTGGTAGACCTTAAGATGGGTACAAGCATTTGCAATTCATTTCCTTTAGAAAAGTCACCACAGCTTACTATAACACTAGGGGTTTTCAGTTTTAGGATGTGAGATCTAGGATGGGTTTTGGACCCTGATACCCAAAATGCTCTATAACTCCTCAGATATCCATTCTGGGTTTTCTCCAAGTAGATATTAGCAGACCCAGATCCATGAGTGGTGGACAACCTATCTACAACACCATGATCAGAAACCAGGACCTGGAACTGGAAAGGAAAAGCCTTATCTTGCACAAGGGTTGATAATGCCTTCAGGATTGGAGAAGTATCCGCTTTGGTTCTGGAATCATAGGAGGAACCCACCACAGTAGTACCTGAGAAAGAAGTGCAACTTCAAGAACACAAAAAAAAAAGATAATCTATTTCCTACTCTCTGAGGCATTCTATCAAACAGATTGTAAGCATACAACTTTACAAAAGACCAAACAGCGAACAAAAGCAAGCGGACGTTGTGCACTTACCAGAACAGCAAATGGCGAGACAGAAGAGAAGCAAGAGGAAGAACAAGAACGAATTTTTTGTCGCCATTGTTTGGGGAGGTTTTTCTTTAGGGTTTGTGGGTAGAGTTTAAGAAACATTGGGTGCTCTGGAAGCGTAAAAGATTTGATAGAAATAAGATGAGCTAGGCAGAAAGAGAAAGAGAGAGAGAGGGAGAGGGGTGACAGGTTAACGCAGACAAATCAGAGGTGGGGTTACACATTACATGCCGAATCAGTCTCTGTTGAAGATAAAGGAGAATGAAATGGGAGGGGATGGGGAATCAAAAGCAAAAAAAAGGAGGGGTTGGGTGTTTTGATCCGAATTGTAATAAAGTGAGAAATTGGGGTTTGCTTTGTGAGGAAGAATGAGAGAGAGAGAGATGCATGTTCGGCTGATGCATCACCGTTCCAATTAGCAGACACTCAATTTGTTCATCATTCCCCTTTTCCGCCATCGCCATCTTTATTCTTAATTAAAGTAACATTTATATAAAGATACGAGTAAAACTTTAGCAACATATCATGTGATATTACTAACATATTATAATGATATAATTGTAGTATTTAACTTTAATGCTAACTCATACGGAGAGTATGGTAAAAAAAAAAATTGTACAAACCCCTTTCTTCTGTTCAATAAAATATGTCATTTTCTATTTATACATTCTTTTTTAAAATGATAAAAAATATATATATATAAATATAATATTTATTTTTAAAAAAATTAACAATATTGTAAATAATAACTACAAAATTGTTAAAAAAAATTTATAAAAAATAAATATTTTATATAGTTTTTATCCTTTTAAAACCATATGTGTGAATAGTAAACGATGTGTTTTATCGAAAAGAGAATGTCTCCATATTTGTTCCTCAGGAATTCTATACGTTAACTTTACCAACTGTCATAAGAGATGACTCACATTGTCCCGGTTCCAACACCGTTGGCCTTCGCTAATATCGACCTTCGTTCTCTAACGAGTTTGTTCGTGGTGTTTTGGTCTTTGTTAATTTGTCTTGTAATTTTCAGTTCTCTCGTCTCACTGGGCTTGTTCCGGGAGTGAAACTCTTTCCGGTTAAAAAAAAAATTAAAAAAAAGTGGTGTACAAGGAGGAGGGAATTTTGGCATGGAATTGTAACTGTTAGTCTGCTACCCGCAAATTAAAGGTTACATAGGTAGGTAGTTCCAATTTGAATATAACATCGCCATCGCTCTTTCAATTTCGTTGTTTTAAGAGTGGTTAGTTGCCATCCAAAATACGGAGTAGTATGGATCGCTATCCCCCAAACACCAAATGGTGAAGCTTCCTTCCAGGTTAATAACGACAACACAAGAAACACTATTCATCACTTATCACTCTCAATCTGTCATCCTTCCAACTATCCAACTCAGGTTTTCAAACAACTCTTTATCTCTTAAATCCTACGTGCAATGTGCAATACACACTTTTGTTGAAAGGGGATAAAATAACTAACACATTTTTTTTTAAAGTAAATAATTTGAGTTCCCATATTGCAACAAAAATCTGGAAAAACGAGAGGCCGAGGTCAATCGGCTGAGGCCGAGGGCAATCTAGGAAAACACATTGATTGTGTTTGGATTCAATATTATGATTATAAACATAGATACTTGTAAAGTATTTGATTAAAAAAATTATAATAAAATAACATAATTTTAAAAAAAAATATTTTATAAATTGTGTAAATTAATTATATTAATTTTATAAAGTAATTATAAATTTAACGCAATAGTTAGTGTTTGCTTAATACAATTTATACAATATTTTATTTCACATTCATATTATTTAAAAATACATAGTAAATAAAGTTAAACAGAAAACTTTACGAAGTGTCTATGTTTATATAAACATTTTGAATCCAGACACACCCAATCAATGTGTTTAATCATCCCATTATCGGTTTGTCTTCAAATGAACCCATTTCAGCCTTATACCTTGAAATTGTTTTTTTACATATAAATCCGACGATATAACTCTCAATTATTGACTTAAAAAATATTCTTTCAGATAACACAACATGGTCTAACTCAAAATCAAGTATATTATATTATTTTTCTATCATAGTCCAATTAAGTCGCTCTACATCTGGATTGAATACTGTGTAACTCACTTAAAGGGTTGACCCTTTCACTCACAAGCGAGTTCACATGATATGTACACCACTAAATCAACTTGTGATTGGTATCAAATATATTATATTTAAATATACCTATATCTACAACGTTAAAAACTCAAACTCAACATGGTGAACATGGTTTAGGTCTAGTAGTGCCAATGTAGAACCGAATATGCTCTCCCACTTTAAAAGATGGTTATTTTCATTATTCTATTTGCTGGTTTGTTCTTAATGGGATTCATTTATTTACAATCCCAAAGGTTGGTGTTGTGTTTTTGTCAAAAGTGTGTCAATAAATTAAAAAAAAAAAAACAAACAAAAACAATGGGGGAGTGATGAATTAGTCACTCTGCGCCTAAAGGCAAGGCAAAAAGTAGAGATCAACTTCGGCCTCCAAAGGCAACATTTCAAAAAGAGGCCACCATCCATTACACCTCAAAGCTTCAACCTCCAATTAACCCATATCCCACCAAAAGTTACGTTCATTTTTCTATTTAACGATTCCGACAGAAAAATTAAGTTATACATTGGGAAAAATAATTATAATAATTACTCCCTCCGTTTTAAATTAAAAATCGTTTGTCATTTAGTGCACGCATTTTAATGAGCTAAAAATTCTATAAAATATTTTTTTAATTAATTTTTTAAATAATTTCATATTTATTATTATTAAATATGAAATTATAAAAAAATTCATTAAAAATATAATATTTTATAGAGTTTTTATCTCCTTACCATGCGTGTATAAAATACCATAACATTTGTAGAAGAAGATCACATCAATCGGGTGGTCTCTATTTGAGAGTGTTCGTGCGAGAATGAGATGATCATTTCAAATATCAGGTTTCTCCCGAGATTTTTGTGTTTCGCACATCTTCTGTTAGCTCAATGGGTGGTCGACCAGATTGCATTCCTGCACTACTTGCTTCCCCTTCATGATCGGATTACCTGAAACTCAAATGTCATGAATCGTAGGTCGAAAAATAGTCTCCGAAGAGTCAATTTACTAGCACTTCAATTCGTTTATCGGAGAGCAACATTTGTTGTGATTTGGCTTTTCCTCCAGTGTGACGTTCATCCATGATGTTTGGTTGGTTGATTGACGTTCATCCACATTTGTGCAATAAAGCAATTTCTCTCAAATTTATCCAAAATAGTGGATGGCTTTCTGAAAATCCTATGTATCTCACATCATATATGGTTTTTAATGGGAAAGGGGATAAAAACAAACTTTATTTATATCAATGAATGCCATTTAATTTTTTTGCAACAACGAGTCGATAAACCCAAAACTTTATATCCCACTCTAGTAAAATATGCAACTATTACAATGTCGGATATTAATCAATTTGCAAGATTTTTTGCATGTGGGTGTTCTAGTCAACTTTTTTTTTTTTTTTTTAGAATGTCATCTTGGCTTCCTTTTTAGTAAGTCAGATGATAACGATAATTATATATCAAAACAATAAAGCTGTGAATCACTATCTTATCTTTGTGACTAGGAAGGATGTCTTTCGATATCAGCAGCTTTATGACGTTGGCTGCAATTGTTTATTTATTTATTTATTTTATTCCATGAGAAAGGGGAAATATATAGATTTGTTTTTATCAAAAGGAAAACTCCTTGATGCACTGTATTTCAAGGAGGCAGGAGCTACTGTTTTAATCATGCTAATTATGGAGAAGGATTTAGGCCCATTTTGGAAAAATCTTTGATCGCTTTGGTCATTTAGTTTTGAAATTTGGTGTTTTTAGATTTATCTAGGCTACTAAATCTAAATCTATTAAGGTAGATAAAAACTCTGATAAAATGAAACAACACAGACCATCAGGATATGAGTAATCAATTATATGAACTATATGGATCTCTAATCTCTACAAGTTTTTTACGTCCTTAATTTGAAAAACTGCAAATTTTCAACATATACTTACTAAGTTACTAGTAAAGTCATATCAATGTGGTAATGTTGATGTCTTGTAAGCAAGCCCGTGCTAATAGGGTGTTCGGGTGGCTCGATTGAACAGGGTCCCCAAAATTTTTGGGGACCAATATCTTTTAAAAATTGTTATATGAAGATTTGGCAAAAATGCATAAAACCACCCACTATTCATTGTTGTTTGCAAATAACCACCCCTTATTCAAAAATTGTCAAATAACCACCCATTATTCATTGTTGTTTGCAAATAACCACCCCTTATTCAAAAATTGTCAAATAATCACCCATTAAATATATGTTGTTTGCAACTAACCACCCATACCCCTTTTCTTGTTAAACCTCACTTAATTTAATATGAAAAGACAATTATACCCCTATTCATTAATGTTTCATTTTTAGTAAAAGGACGTACTTATCTTTGTTGCTTGATTTTTCAGGTATTACAATTAGACCTGTCAAATGGGTCATTCGGGTCGGGTCACTTCGGGTCCCGAGTAAAACGGGTTCCGGGTACATCCAGGTTGTCTCGAACCCGGGTTTGACCGAGTTTCGGGTCATTTTGGGTCGGTCAATTTTTTCTTTTTTAAATTAAAAAAAATCATGATTTGATAATTTTGGATAATTTTAAAATTCTACAATTAAAGACGTTGTTCATAAATCATAGTGCTTGTAATTATATACTATATCTGATCTAAAATATTTTATTTTTATTATTTCTTGTAATTTTTAATAAAATGTAATAATATATAAATATCAAAATTTTAAACAATTTTTTTAAAAAATTGATATTTTATATATTATTACATCTTATTAAAAAGGTTTGATTTTTATTATTTCACGTAATTTTTAATAAAATGTAATAATATATAAAATATCAAATTTTTTCTTTTTAATAAAATGTAATAATATATGATTAATTTTGGGTCGCAAATTTTTTTATTTAAAAACATTTGATCTTTCATTTTTTAATTTATTAAAAATGTTTTCCGAGTAATCGGGTGAATCAAATGTCCCGAAACCCAGAGTAAAAATTTATTAAAAATTTATTTAAAATTTGACAAACCCAAAATCGACCCAAAATGACCCGAAACTCGGTCAAACCCCGGTTCGAGACAACCTGGATGTACCCGGAACCCGTTTTACTCGGGACCCAAAGTGACCCGACCCGAATGACCCATTTGGGAGGTCTAATTGTAATACCTGAAAAATCAAGCAACAAAGAGAAGTATAATTGTCTTTTTACTAAAAATGAAACATTAAAGAATAGGGGTATAATTGTCTTTTCATATTAAATTAAGTGAGATTTAACAAGAAAAGGGGTATGGGTGGTTAGTTGCAAACAACCTATATTTAATAGGTGGTTATTTGACAACTTTTGAATAAGGGGTGGTTATTTGCAAACTTAACAATGAATAATGGGTGGTTATTTGACAATTTTTTAATAAGGGGTGGTTATTTGCAAACAACAATGAATAGTGGGTGGTTTTATGCATTTTTGCCTAAAGATTTTGTTCCAAATTTATTTCAAATGTTCTCCTGTAGCTTGATGGTAAAGTAGGAGATAGGCCGCCCTGTTTCTTTCAGTCTAGCTTATGTTCGATTCCCGTATGAGGCAGACTGCTTCTCTTTTTATTCCAAATCATCTTCCCTTTTTTCAGAACTAATTAAATTATATTAAATATTTACAAAGAATCATTTAAAATATTTTTGTGCTAAAAAGTGTCTATAAAACTTTAAATTAATTTCTATTGTATTCTTAAATATTTTAATTACATTAATTTTAAATAAGTTTGATTTTGGTCAATATAGTAGTTATTTAATGTCTTTTTATATACATTTTTAAGTGTAAATGGAATTATTGTTGGATTTTAAAAAAAACATAATTCAAGATATGCTATGCTAGTAAGATAGTTTACTTAATGCAATTCTCAAGAAAAAAAAACCTATAATATAAATAGGGTTTTATTATATTTTTAGGCACAAGGCCCCTTAAAATATTGGCACGGCCCTGCTTGTAAGATAAATAGATTTTTTTGCATGACAGACCCCAGATGGTTCTTGCATTGATATTAAAAATAACCCACAAGACTGGCAAAAAAGGGTGGGATCTTTTAGGATTTACTCGTTTACATTTTCCATAGGAATCTAAGAACCCTTAATCCTAGTCATAAATATACTCAAAACACCCCAAAGGAAGGAAAAACAGCAGCAGGCGTGAAATAATATAAGACCATGATGGTTAACCTGGTGTGTGAGCTCTGAAAGATTGCCTAACATCTGTGCTTTCAACTTCAGATGTCATGGTTGAGTAATTCTGTGAAGAAGGGGTCTGCGATTGCTTCCTTGGCCGAACTATAGTTGTTCATTTGCTTCTTGAAGGAGCGCAGTTCTCGTTCGTGTTTTGGAGTGCGGTTCTGGCAGGATTGCAGTTCAATAAAATCCCGGTTCAGTTGCTAATAATTTCTGAATATTTTTTAGACAGATAAACATATAAAGTGTTTTGTGATGGGGAGAGTATTGCTTAATGCTTACAAATGATTTCTTAAGAAGAAGCACATCCACCAAATACTGAAGCCATAGCACATTTGTCTTTGGAAAACTGCAGCGAGAAGTCAACACCATTCAGAATGAGCAAGAACAAAGACTTAAGATGACATTTTAGCAATACTGCAGTAGTCTAGTAACTTGAATGTGCTGAAAGTATATTGATTTTTTGTAACAAGAACCAGGATGGTTTGAAAGATCAAACCTTCCTTCCCAAGATTCATCTGTCACGTCCTTCATCTTCCGGTAAGTCTCTGCCTGCATATTGATGTGGGCAAAAAATTGGTGAGCTGTAAGAAGATTTCAAGGTACCCACATTCTATGGCTTGGTTTTACTAACTTGTTTATCTCCTTTTGGACCTTCAAATAGTTCAGGATCAGAGGATAGGTCCAAATATAGTATGATATTACCTGCACATTTAGTGAGGCAAATATTAAAGACTACCATATTGAAGCAACAAGGTGAAATGTAAGCAGCAAGTTGGCTTTTACTTGCCAGTATTCAGCCTTGAAAGTGTAAAATCAATTATGGAAACCGTGAGGCCAAAAGTCTTGATGGCAAACTTCTTTTCCTCGAGAGTGAACTGCAGCTCAGGAGTTTCTTTTCGACTTAAAAGAATATTTCCCCTGATAAAAGACAGGCAAGTATTTATGATGAATCGCATGGAAAAATTAAAACCAAGAAATTTCACCTATAGTTCAAGAGATACCAACCAATGCAGATCTCGGTGCTCAAATTCAAATGCTGCTTCAGCTACAGCAAGGGCAGCTGTTACCTGTAATTTATTTAGTCAATATTAGGAAACAGATAAGTTAACAAGCTCACCTAGATGTAGGGACTTGTTTTATCTACCTGAGCAAGCAAACTTTTGGCTTCATTAAAGTCTGATAGCACAAAGCTTTCCAAGTCCTTTCCCCCATGCTCAAGCACAAAAACAACATAGCACTGCAGGCAAGTCAACCAACAAATTCCCTGAAGTTTAAAGTTTAAACTCGACAGAAAAATTATCATGTATAGCATAATTTCAAGTTTTAAATAGCTTAGCATTCTTGCTACTACCATGTGCTGCAGATCAATTTTGAGAAATGAGAAGGTAGATGGACCGTTTAACCTCCATAGATATGAAAGAAATTTAATCAAATTGCATAGTAAAAAAACCTGATGCTCAGGGAATTGATCAGGGTGATCGTTTTCTGAACCATTCTTAGCATCCCAAGTCTCCCAAGCTTGAATGAGGGCAGGATCATAACGGCCTTGGCATACCCGCAAGCTGGTAAAAAGGAAAGTATAGGCTAAGCATTCAAGCAAACTACATAATGAGCATGGAAGTTATCATGCTCCACATTTATAAGTGTAGCTTTGAATCACAATTACTGTGAAAAGAAGGGGACAGATATTGCAGACTTCATTTTTCAGAATACAAAGATTCTACGAGAAGGCATTTTCACAAAGAACTGAGTATTACAAAAGAAGAAAAATAGCAACCTACACTTTTGTCTCTATGAATGTGTTGATACCATTGTTTATCTGAGCTTCACTCCCTCTTAATCGATTGAGTGTCAGTGAGAGTAACACTTCCTCCAGCAATTCAATTGATCTCTGCAAAGACAAACCCCAGAATCAGCAAATCTGTTACATACAAAGAATAGCCTGACTTCTGATGACAGCAAAAGTTTGAAGCACAGAATTCTGCTGTCGTCCTAGATAAATTTAAACTGTAACCAACATTCCATAAATATTAGTAGTAAGTAGTAAGCAGTAAGCACTCAAGTTGAGTATGAACCTAGCAAATCACTAATAATACTTAAATGTATACACTGTATCTTATTTATGTGTTAAAGTTCAGAACAGACTGATTATTTATAAATTTTAATGTGCAGACTGTCTACCTATCTCGAAACCCATTTCGTGGTAGGTAAACATTACAGAGAATGAAGGAAGCATGTGGGGAAATAAACTAGAACCTGATATGCCATGAGCCAGCAAAATAATTGCATAGCATGCAGCCTGCCTCATGAGGCCATTAACTTGCAATCATACCAATTATTTCTTTGAAGTAAAAGCATTCCCGCTAATAATTTTTAAGCAAAAGAATTAAAATACAGCCATACCTTCTGAACCTCCCCATTCACTCGAAAATCACCATCAATAGGAACGATCTTGCAAACATTGTCACCTGCAATAAAAGCCTCGCCATATGTACCTTCACCAATCTTAACAATGTTTTGGCAATCACTGCTTGCAACAGACATGAATCTCGTTAGAATAGTGAAGATGTAAGAAATGGTGTAACACATTTATTGATATATAAAGCTAATTTGGGCATAGTTAAAGAACATTTCTACGGAAGTGGCATGGATGGATAATGAACTGACCAAAACTTTGAAAACACATCAGAGAAACTGAGAGGGGATGACTGTCCACATTCCATTAACAGCTGCGAAAATGGATCCTTTTGGTCATCGTCGAGAGGTTTAGATGGATCTGACAAAGAGAGTCTTTGAATGGATGATTCGACATCTCCCAATTCCACTTCAGCTACACTTGGGAGCTCTACACTGGCCTTTGCTGAATGTGACTGGACACTCAAGACAGAGCAGAAACTAGCATTTTTACGTGGAACTGTCAACTGCATACTCCTTGTAGAAGATCCTTTATAAGGGATCGGGTCCAGCCGATTAGCAGGAGTTTCTAGTATTGAGGATAAAGCACTTGGTGGAAGATAACTTTCTCTCTTAGCATGCAGCCACCTCTCGAGTCTTGTGCATATGGTAGGTAGAGCTTCATTGTCAATTTGGTTATCAATGACCCATGTAAATTTCTTAGGAGAAGGGCTTTCTTCCAACAACTCAAATGCATCGACTTCTTGAAAGTATGCACGCTCCTTTTCAAAGTTTGGAGGCTTCGCAACTTTTCCCTATATAACAATCAACAAGTCATGCAACCTGAGAGTAATATCACTCATAAAGACAGAGCTCACAGAAGAACCATCTAGCACGAATATTCTGACAACGTTTCTTCGAATTTTGAGGATCAAATGTCTGGAATTAATGTGTCTGTTTCTACCACTAAACTATTGAAACAGTTGAAATTTCATCAAAATAGTAGTCAAAAGAAATACAGTTAATACTTTAGGCTTAGGAATAGCAGGCCTGGGCTTCCTCCTAGGTTGCTGTGGCTGGGATTGATCAGCCACAAATGCAGTGGTTGCAATAGTAAGCCTCCCTCTGTCAATAACAAAAAGCATCATCCGTGAACACATCTTCAATCAGGGCATTTATCGATGGTTATCTCAAAACGCCAAGTTAAGGCTACAATTTGAAGCCCCAGTATAGGTATGGCCACAAATTCTGCTCTATTTTCTGGACAATCAACCAAAAAAAATTGAAAATGAATTTTTAGGGCGAAGCGAGACCTGGTAGAAAGAGAACGATTCCAGCTGATTCGCTTATTATTCAAAGCACCAAAACTTAGCCGGATCTCATTGTTGGAGCTTGAACTCGTACCCTGGGACTGAGTTGAACTAGTAGTAGGTCTGAAAATATTGTGAAAAAAAAAGGGAAAGATTACAGTTACATGGCGGTGTTCGAATTTGAAATGTAACAACAATCCTGGAATCAGGAACCATGAAATTGGTCCAAAAATTACTTTTCTGGAGGAGCACTGGGTTTACGACGCTGGTACTTGACGGCGATTTGGTGCTGAGTATCCCGATTGATAACTCGATTTTGATCGCCGGCGACGTCTTCGGCGATGATTTGCGCCCATAGATCTTCAGCTGAAGAGCTCATATTGCAGGAATTTGAGCACAATCTGTAGGTTTAGGGCAAGGATGGTTCGAGAACAGTTTGATTTGAAAAGCCGGACTGCTATGCACGAAAGGGGCTTCAAATGTTGAGCGGGAAATGGTGGCGTTTTGAGTTCGCAGCGGTGGAAACGAGAGAAGGAGAGTGAAACGACGGCGTTTTAAAAGCAAACGACAGGGTAAAGGGCCATTTTACGTTGAGCTTGTTTAGTAAATTTAGGGTCCGTTTGGTATTGATATCTAGATATCAGATATCGGATATCGGCCCTGATATCTGATATCTAGTGTTTGGTATGGCTAGATATCGATATCACTTAAAAGTGATATCGATATCTATCGTTTGGTATCCAAAAGATATCAAGTGATATCAAAAGATATCTGATATCTTCGTTTGGTATCTGCAGATATCGATATCAAGTGATATCTAGATATCGATTTTAGCCTAATTTGATATACTGATTTGAGGGGAGGTACCACTTGATATCGATATCACCCGATATCGATATCTTGATACCGATACCGATATCTTGACATCAAGATATCAACCGATATCGATACCGATATCGATATCGATATCTTGATATCTAGATATCGATACCAAACGAGCCCTTATAATCTATTTAGGCCCATATATGATAAGTGCGATATTCACTTCACCAGTCCGTTACTATTTCTGGGCTCTTGAATTCGTCCTCTAATGGACCCACGGATCAGAGGTTCACCGTTGGATTATTAATTCGTCCTCTGATATATGTATATCAGATATGAGTATGAATATGAATATCACTCGTATCCATATTTGTTGCTTGGTAAAGGAGTAAATTGGTATCTGTTCGATCTAGGGGTTCGATCCTCGAATAACTCACAATAAACACGATCCAAACAAAATGGAAACGAATAAGAAAGCATACAACAAGACTTTGTTTACGCGGTTCGGTTTCACTACATCCGCATAGGGGTGTTATTCGAGCCGAACGAGCCGAGCTTGGTATGTTCAAGCTTGGTTCGTTTGTTAAACGAGCTCGAGCCGAGCCGAGCCTAATTTTTAGACGAGCTTGGCTTGTTTAGGAAATGGACGAGCTTGGCTTGTTTAGGAAATGAACGAGCTCGAGCTGAGCTTTTTTCGAGCTTTAAGTAGTTGTACCTGGTTATAACATGTTAACTTAAAGGAAATTTTAGAAATTTCATAGAATTTGAGCTATTCGAGCTTTATTCGAACGAGTCGAGCTTTCAACCGAGCTTTCAACCGAGCTTAAAATTTTGTTCAACCTCGGCTTGTTTAAATAAATGAGCAAGCTCGAGTCGAGCTTTTTCGAGTCGATCCCGATCCGAACTCGAGCTGTTCAGTTCATATAACAGCCCTACATTCGCAGAACCTCAAGAGGGGAGGTCAACCCAATCTACCAAGCATCCAAATGTCCAAAAACAGGTTACAAAGGTTCAGATGCACAAGCACTAAGACGTGATTCTAAAAATACAAGGACTAAGAAGATAAACAAGGAATATGGTTAGAAATCGTCCGTGAAGGACACCGAGAAATCTCAGGGGAGATTTCTCAACACAGAACCCTCCATTCAACTTCTTCTTCGTCAATCAATCAGGGACTCAGGTAGCATCAACCTTAATGAGGAACCTTGCAAAGAATCACCGGCGTCGAAAAGCTCTCAAGCCAAACCCTAGCTTTTCTCCCAAACCCTAGCCCGAGGCACCTTGGTTTACCTAGGAGAGAGAGCGATGCTACGGTTCTCCAAGGCATCCAAAAAGACTTTAAATAGTGTTAGAGTTACAACGTTCGGATTGAGGCAATAAGAGATTTGGGCTTAGATTTGGGTCTAAGGCCCAAATCACAACAATCTCTCATCACCCGTTATCCAAATCGAGAAACAGAACAAACAACACTTAGACACGTATATTTTAATTTAGCCTCACCTCATGAGTCAAGGCTAGCCAATGGGTCCCAACATGGTTAGACCATAGGTCCAATGTGTTTTTCCTTGACCATGGCAATGGCTAGGTCATACTTAGCCACAAGTGAACCTGTCACAAGTGCTAGTGCATCATACAAACCAAATAAACCATTGTTTATTTACAACTTTATTACAAGGATTATACAAACATAACGGTATCAAATTGATATTCTCATATACGTGTTCCTTTGTAATTTATCCCTTCTTCATATACTACTCCATCCGTTCCAAAATAAATGTCGTTTGTTTTTTTCTGTACGTTTTTTGAAGAGGTAAAAAAATTATAAAATATTATTTTTTAATCAAATTTTTTTAATAATTTAATACTTGGTATAACTATAAACTTATCAAAATAAATTCGTTAAAAAATAATATTTTATACAGTTTCTACCTCCTTAAAATGCGTGCAGAAAAGTCAAACAACTTTTATTTTGAAACAGAGGGAATAATGTTTTTGGGATATCAAGTTTTCTTTTCTCCACTCCTTTTTCTCGTGCTTCATCTTAGCTACCACCACTACATCTCCGTCTTCCCTCTGTTCTTCTCTACGTGCTTCTCTGGGTGCTTCACCGCTCCTTCTCACTTGCCACCACCACATCTCCGTCTTCCCTCCACTAGCCTTGTGTATCTCTTCTCTCCACTCCTTCTTCTCGGCTGCCATCACCACATCTCCCTCTTCTCGCCCGCCACCACCACATCTCCGTTGGCTGAAGCCCTCTTTCAAATCTGATTTAGCTTTTGAAATGGATTTTTGATTCGGTGACCCTTCTGAAATTCTTTAGGGATGATTTTGTGTGTCTGTGAACCTTCTAATCCTTTTGAAATTGGTGAACACATCTCCAATGGTTGAGGTTTTGTTTGGAGTCCATTGGGAAGATTAGGTTCATATATGGGCTTTATCAAATTTAGAATCCATATACCAGATATCAAATTTGATACTCATATCCCTGATATCCATATATGATATCTGATATACATATTTGAATACCAAACAAGTCTTTGATGATTTTCACGTAAAATTACAAATTAGCACATTTATCACACCATGCAACTTCTATTGAACTAATGAAGTTCTAAGTGATGTAATAAAATAATAAAATAAAAAGAAATTGATATGTATGTATAAAACAAATAGTAATACAGTCAATTATAAATAGAAAATATCCAATATTAATATATTGAAAAAAATAAGCGATATTGGATTCATTATAGTCAAAGCTCATCAAACTCGATCTATTTGAGGCTGTTATCCAACCTAATATGTCCAATATTTACGACCTTATATGTACTCTATTCAACTTTATAGTTGACATTTATGTATATATTTAGCGATTACACAATTCTTAAATTATTAAAATGTTCAACTTTATATGTTCAATTTTTTGGTACATTGTGTATTGTATTTTTATTGGTGTTGTATGAGACTTTTTGTTGAAAGTGTTTCTTAATCAGTTATTTATAATTAATCAAATAAGCTGTGTTATTTTTCACAACTTTGAAAGCTTATAATGTTTTTTCAAATACTGTGACCGTTTAGTGCAATTTATCCAGATAGTAACGAATGTTTTTGCCTGTAAAAATTTATAAGTGGTAGTTTTTATTTGCTAAATCGAAGATATTTAAATCATTACAATAAAAAAAAAACGACCGAATTCATAATTTCATATTCACGATATGTCATCATTACTAATTTATATATTTTTAAACTCATTTAAAGAGAGTTATATATACAAAACTTGTCATTTTAGGTGGTTATTTTTGTTCAAAAAATTTTATCATTGTAGGTATTTTGTCCTTTATTTTACAAAAATACCCTTGATATGATTGATGGTTTGTTAGTTGTAGTTTTCGATAAAGTAAAAAAGGAGGGTAATAATTGAGGATAAATTAGTATATTTGTTAATTGCCTTAAAACTTGTGAAAGAAGCTAAAATGACAAGTTTTGCCGAACGGAGGGAGTATTATATATATAGAGAGATATTTTAACTTGAGGTGTATGATAATGCCCGTTTGTTTGTATAAATTTTATATAAAATTAATTATTGATTAAACATAAACTACATATGTATATTTGTAATGAGTGTTGGATTAGCAAAATATATTTCCAATTATTAAAAAATAGAAACCTAAAAAATATGATAAGGTTATGTTTGGCGGTGCCTGCGTCCCGTTCCCTCTACGAAGTGTAATGGCCGACAGGATCGTTATTGCTAAAACTTGTAAACCGAAAAAAATCCAAACTTTATAATTTGATTGATTCCCAAACCCACTAATTGCTCATTACATAACACTTTAATTATTAATTAATTACTTAAAAGCATCATTATCCTTCCATAATTATAGTTTGTTTGACCGTTAAAAGGCATCAACCCTAGCAAAATCAAAACCGAACCCACAAAGGGAAATTCCGCATAATCCATCACGAAACCAAGAACACACCTTTTACAAATACAATTATTTGGTCAAGAACCAGAGTAATTGGCTGATAATCAATCCCCTTCATGATTAAAGATTGTATATTTACAAATCCAATTTAAGTACCTTTCCGTCTCCTAGCTTTGCTTTTACTATTTGTACTTTTGTAGCGTCTGCAACGCAAATTGTCTCATTACCTACCACTGATAACTTCACACCCACCACCACCATTTCTCCCCTCCTCCCCCACCCCTGCCATCTCTACCTTCATACATTGATCTGTCAAAGCTTTTTCTTGTATTTCTACTGCATTTGAAGGCGCCATTTTTGTCCGCTTTACTGTATTTTAGGGTTTTATGGTAGCCCAAGTGTGTGTGTGAAAGCTCCATCTCAGCTTGTAGATTTGGGTTTCCTTCAATTTATCTCCAATTAGGAAAATACCCAGAAAGCAAATCTATTTATCTGGCCATATAGCCCTCTGTGCTTCCAAATTTAGGTTCTTTTTAGCTGAGTACGGTTCTTTTCCATGTGTTAAGAGGCCTTTGCATTTGAGATCTGGGTTCTGCAGATCTCTTCCGTGTGTCCCATCTCAGGAGGTAAAAATAGATTCACCTGCCTTTCAAGCTCATTCAATTTCTCTCCCTAATTTATTGTCAATTTGTTTGTTTTGCTTTACTTGATACATTATTGGGAATGTATGCACTGTTGATTTCTGTGTCAGCTTGCAAAATTGCCATATTATATGACTAATTGAGCTTTTAATTTGAAACTGTATGCTCTTGCTTTGAGTTTGAACAGTTGCTGCTTCCAATTGAAAAGATGGGCTGCTATTAGTTTGCATATTAGGTATTTTTGGCTGTAGAAATCTGAGCTATCTTATCGTTGTATATGTTATGTTGGTGTGTGAGCTTAAGGAGCTTGCAGGTGTATATAGGCATTAGCATTCGCCGGGTAATTGAGAAATAGTTTATGTTCCTCATTTTTCTTTGTACTGGTATTTTAGGTAGTTTTGCCTCCGAGGAAGATGGCCAATGATCTCAATGCTGGATTGTCCAAGAAAGCCCTGGGCCTCCAGGTCTGGGAATTGATCGCGATTTTTATCGGGTTGTTAATCGTTCTCTGCTTCGGCTTAGCCTTCTTCTGTCTCACTAAGCTGAAGAGAGCAAGAAAATTTAAGGACAGGCTTCCATTCAGCCAAATTCCATCTGTTTCGAAGGAAATTAAAGAAGTACGAGTCGAGCAGGTTTCAGGAAATGAATTTGGTTCACATGACAGAAACCTTCCTTCCATTCAGGACAAATTTGGTGACATGGAGTCAAATACTTCCCTGTCCCTTGAAGATAAAGGCAAACCAAGAAATGGGGATGTTAGTAGTAGGTCTGGTTCATTTCGTCGTACAGACGGTGCTGGATCCCAGTCAGGGGAGGAAGGAGGTTCTGGTACGTTTGCAGCATACAAGCCAGCTTCCTCATATCCAATAACAGCTCCTTCTCCTCTTAGCGGTCTTCCTGAATTTTCACATTTGGGGTGGGGTCATTGGTTCACCCTGAGGGATCTTGAAATTGCGACAAATCGGTTTTCAAAGGAGAATGTCCTTGGTGAAGGTGGATATGGAGTAGTTTACTGTGGACAGTTGATCAATGGAACTCTCGTTGCAGTAAAAAGAATCCTTAACAATCTGTGAGTTTTACATTTCTGACTGAGTTAAGGTTCACATATAATATATATATATATATATATATATATATATATATATATAGAGGTTGGGTCATGTGTTAACAACTCTTACGGTGTTAAATGTTAACAAATCAATATTTGGCAAAATTTATCAAATATTCATCACAGTCACTCAATTATTCATCAAAGCTTTTGTTAAAATTAATCAAATATTCATCACAGTCACTCAATTATTCACAATTTCCCAAATATTCATCACAGTCACTCAAATATTCATCACAGTCACTCAATTATTCACAATTATTCACAATATCCACCCCCAATCCTATAATTGTGTTACTGTGATGAATATTTCTTAAATGTTGCCGAATATTTGGGAAATTGTGAATAATTGAGTGACTGTGATGAATATTTGAGTGACTGTGATGAATATTTGATTAATTTTAACAAAAGCTTTGATGAATAATTGAGTGACTGTGATGAATATTTGATAAATTTTGCCGAATATTGATTTGTTAACATTTAACACCGTAAGAGCGGTTAACATTTGAACCGCATTCTATATATATATATTACATCATGAAAATTTCCCCTACTTTTGGAATTTTCTTACATGTGCTCTTTTGATTCTTTTGTATAGTGGACAAGCTGAGAAGGAATTTCAAGTGGAAGTCGAAGCTATTGGGCATGTGCGCCACAAGAATTTGGTTCGTCTTTTGGGATACTGTGTTGAAGGAACTCAAAGGTGCATACTTTTAGTAACATATCATGTGTATGAATCACTTAATTGTTGCAACTAGAAAGAGAGTAGATTTAATTCTGTTTCAAGATATAGATTTAGGGCTTGTTTGTATGAAGAGTAGGGAATGAATAGGAAGGAATCAAATCTTATATGTAAAAATATATGATCATCTCTCTTCTTTTTTTGACTCTAGAGGATGGAATGGGGAAATGGTTAGAGCATAAAGGGGATATGATTACCCTGTTGCTAAACTTAATGAATGAAATACAGGGAAGACAAACAAATTTTGTATGAAAAATGAGAGAAAAAAGGGCAATGATTAGAATTTTGATCAATGAATATAAACTTAAACATGGATCCGATTCACCCTCTTAAACATTACCTTTCCCTACTCGAAAGCAAAGGAGGGGTTAGTGAAATTGGCTGTATATCCTTTCATTTTGTGATCATCTAGATAAAGTCAATGACTAAATTGTGGCTTCTGGTTTCAGAATGTTGGTTTACGAGTATGTTAATAATGGCAACTTAGAGCAGTGGCTTCACGGTGCTATGCGCCAACATGGATATTTGACTTGGGAAGCTCGGATAAAGGTTCTTCTTGGAACTGCAAAGGCGTAAGTTTATTTCCATTCTGCTAGTAGTTTCATAAATTTTATTTCCATTCCTAAGAAGTAAGAAGAAAAAGAAGTCCAAAGATAGCAAAATGATTGTTTGTATTCATCTTGCACCTTAATGGATACAAAAACTTGATCATGATTTACAAATTTGTGCGGGTTGGGCGGATTTAATACTTGCCATAAGGGTTGACTTCAAATCTTCCCTGTACGAATTCATCTGATTGCTGCACAGGATTGTCCATTTATTATTTGAAGTTGTTTGATGAACTATTTTTCTTGCAGGCTTGCTTATTTGCATGAAGCAATTGAGCCAAAAGTAGTACATCGAGATATCAAGTCAAGCAATATTCTGATTGATGATGACTTCAACTCAAAAGTTTCGGATTTTGGCTTAGCAAAGCTCCTTGGTGCTGGGAAAAGCCATGTGACAACAAGAGTAATGGGAACCTTTGGGTATGTCAATACTTTTGGGTTCTTTTTTCTTCGTATTGTTTCTTGATCCTTTCGGAGAGTGTAAATTCCTTTTAAGGGTATCTCGTTAAATTTGTTGTATAAAGGCTTCAAGTCATGTAGCTAACTGTTGTATGCTTACACTTCACTTGATTCCTCCACTTTGTACAGATATGTGGCACCTGAATATGCAAATACGGGACTCTTGAATGAAAAGAGTGATGTTTACAGCTTTGGGGTTGTCCTTTTGGAAACTATCACCGGAAGAGATCCCGTGGACTATGGCCGTCCACCACAAGAGGTATGCCTGGACATGCTATCTTCACTTGTGATTCAGTTACATGTAGCTTCTCAGCGTTATCTTCTGTTGCGAAACTATGAAACTTTGCCTCTTACGAAGTACGATTAGTTAAACGCCTGTCAGCTTAATTGTATTTGGACTTTGTTTCATCATTCATAGCAGAGCCTCTCTCCTATATTGACATCATTCTTGCAGGTAAATCTGGTTGATTGGCTGAAAATGATGGTGGGAAACAGGCAATTCGAGGAAGTCGTGGACCCAAACATAGAGAAGAAACCTTCAATAAAAGCCCTGAAACGCGCTCTATTGACAGCTCTGAGGTGCATTGACCCAGACTCTGATAAGAGACCTAAAATGAGCCAGGTTGCGCGGATGCTTGAATCCGAGGAATACCCCTTACCTAGAGAGGTAAGCCACATGAAACTTACTATAACAAACCTCATTTTATTTTCACTCCTAGCCAATATTAGCCTTTAGCTCCGACACCAGCATCTTCACCGATTGATCTTGAATAAACCAGGATCGGAGGCAAAGGAGAACGAGGGCAGGCAACACAGAGACCGAATCCCAAAAGGAGTGCTCGGATACAGATAGGAGCGATAACCCTGATCCAAGGTCGGACAGCAAAAGGATCACAAAAACATAACAAGGGGGTTCTAATCATTCAGGGGAAATCCATGGAATCATGTAAGCTGATTCTATTGATTCTTGGTCCATTGGAGCCATTTAAAATCTACAATCATATATACATTTTCGTTTTTTTTCCGTCTTTGTTACACATTTTCTTATTCTTCTTGTGGATGGTAGGTCTTTCCATTCGATTTTGTTCAAGTTTCTGGGTTCTTCTTTGCTTTTAGTTGGCCGGCAGATTTGTTTTGTATGAAAAATGGAATTGCAAACAGCATAACAGTATATTTCTTAGGGTGCTTTGTAGTTTGTACAGCTTTTCTTGTCGAATTTCCCATTCAGTTTCAGTTGATGCATTCTCCAAACGCGGTCTCTACGACATATATGTGTCGATTGCGACGGAACCGACGGGACAACATGGGTCTTCTGACTCTTCTCCCAATTGAAATGACCATAACTTGACTCACTCTACCGGGAGCGCTGCATATTTAGATTTTCACTAGTGTGGTTAAATGCATGAAAACAGACCTTTTTTTTTCGGCACAATCCAAAATAAAGCTCTTAAATTAGAATGTATAGAATACAGAACTTGGCGAAGTTCTTATGTCTTGATGACTTGATGTTTTACCACGTGTTAGTAAAAAATAAAATATTTTAAAAAGAATTCAAATGCGGTGAGCGTGGATCGAACACGCGACCTTCAGATCTTCAGTCTGACGCTCTCCCAACTGAGCTATCCCCGCATCTTTGTTCATTTTTAACCTCTGTAAAATTAGTATCTATCTGTGGGCAAAACCAAAATCCCAACAAGAGTTCTCTCGTCACTGTTTAGAGTTTTTTTCATTGGAGTTGAAAGAGCTGAACATTTATCGCTGACGTTTCACTTGTTTAAAAATAAGTCGAGCTATAAAAATGTGCTCATATTTAACTTTTCTAGCAAAATTAGAGCTGGTAAAACCCGACCCGGTCGACTCGAAACCGATTATTTTGAACACCGACACAAGTCACACAACCCGTCCATTTTGGACCCGAAATCCGAATGAACCGAACCCGATTAACCCGAAACCCGTTAAGACCCGAACCCGTTATAACCGAAACTCGAAATAACCCGAACTTTAAGCTACAATCTAGTAACTTTTTTAAAACGAATATTGAAATAATGAAAACCTGAGACAACCGAAACCCGATACAACCAAAACCCGAACCCGACCCAACCGATTGACCAAATTATTAGACATTACCCGAAACCCGAATGACCCAAAACCCGACTAACCGAACCCAAACCCGACCCGACCCGCCCGATTGCCACCTCTAAGCAAAATGAACGAGGCTGGTTCGAGTGTTTCTCAAGTTGAACTCAAACAACTCATATTGTAAAGAATATATATTCGTTCATAATCATAACACATGAACATAAACTATAAACCCAATCAGGCAATCACTATTGAATATCACCTGGTAAACTAAACTGTAAACCCGCGATTTTTGTTGTGATGTCTTGGAACATGTGTCCCACATCGAAAAACACGAGAACCCGAGCCTTGCATATAAGTCAGTGAGCCACTCCTCCTATTGCCAATTGGTTCTAGGATGGAACCCTGCTCGTCTTGTGTGCTCGGTTTGGGTGCGCATGATGCGCTCGAACGTGTGGACCCCCCACGTTATATGGCCCACCGGGATTCATCATGCCCGCTCGACTTGGGTGTGCATGATGCGCTCGGACGTGTATGTGTACCCCACGTTATATGGCCCACCCGGGATTTATCAATTTTGGACCATGAGTAACACAACATGAACAATTAGTAAATAAATTTCCAGATTTATTCTTCCAGTGATCAACCAGCTCCTTTGAGCCTTTAACAGGAATAAAATTAAATACAATTACATATAATCAAACAATGAATATTTAAGCACACAAAAGAACCCAATCAATCAACCAACCAATTTAAACACACTCAAAATTAATCACCATAAAACCTATAGGGCCATTAATTCCTTAATTAGTTGATAACCCTGCAGTTCTTCCTGATCTCTCCCTGATTACCCGTAAGCACCTGAATCGAACCCATCTTCACCATCGCCTTACCAAAGTTGTTAGCCCAAACCCCACCTTGTCCTCCGAAGCTCTTCACCATATTCGCCGTCGAAGGGCTCGTCAAGAGGGTCTGATCCGACGTGAACAGCACCCGGTGGCTCATCACGTTCCGGTAGTACTGGTTGTCCAGCCTATTGGGCGTGACCGCATCGAGCGCCAAGGTCGGGTTCGGGGTGTTGGCCGGCGAAGGGCACTTTTTCTTAAGCGTGGCGGCGAACGAGGCGGCCATGGAAGGGTCTTGGGCGTTGGTGGCGTTGAAGGAGTAGAGCCTGTTGGAGAACGAGGAGCAGTGGGAGGCGCCGATGGAGTGCGCGCCGGAGAGCGTGACCATGTCGGCGACCGACATTCCCTTCTTGGAGAAGCTTGATTGGAGCTGCTGGAGGTTGAAGGCCGGCCCCGGCAGGTTTTGGATGGGCTCCGACTGGCGGGAGACGCGGCCGTCGCGGCGGCCGGAGGGGACGGAGTACGATATGCCGCCGAGGAGTGCAGCACTGTCGCGGGCAGCGAAGGCGAGGACGTCAGCACACGAGACAGTCTTGGGGCAGGCGGCTTCGAGGGCGGCCTTGGCGGCGTCGATGACTTGGAAGCCCCGGAGGCTGGGGTTGTTGACGAAGCTGTCTTTCTCCGCCGTGTTGCCTGGCGTCGAGTCGATCAGTACCGATGCATCGCAACCCTATAGGGATATATAATAAATATACGTTAGTTTAGGGTGGATAATCGAAACTTTGAATAAATTAAGTCTATCATATAAGTCGACGGGCGACCTTTCTATTGTCAATTAGTTTTAAAATGGAATCTTATCATTGGTTTGAATTAGACTAATATTTAGCATAATTTGATGATATGATTTAGTAACAGTAAAGAGAAATGAACTAACTAACCCTGACGAAGCAATCGTGGAAATGCATTCTAACAAGACCGGCTCCTAGACCAGGATTCTGTGACACAAACTTGTTGACAGCCTTTTTGACAATGGCCTCGGCGGAAGGGCAAGATTTGCGATAAAATCCCAATTGAAGAGAAGCAGAGGAGACGTGCATTGTGGATATAACAACGAGGGAGACGAGTAAGCAAAGGAGAACAGATCTTGCCATTTTGGGCAACTCGAGAGAGTGATCGACAAAGGGGAATTATTTAGTAAATTAATTTGTGACGAGACTGAGATTGAAATCGAGATTGAGAGTGAGAATGAGAATGATGGAGAGGTGATGGGGGAGATGGAGTTTATATAGTAAGGCGAAGGCATGCCAAAAAGGAAAGGAAGGACCCAGGAGGGCAGTAAGTTGGTAGCCGCGGATATTTGAACGACAGATCGATTAACGAATAGTTGAAATCCAAAGACGTACAGCCTGTCTATGCTTTATTAAGCACGAGTTTTCTAAACTATATACAAAGCCATACGAGAAAAACAAAAAATATTTCTTTAATTAAAATACTTTACCTATATTTTAAAGGTAAAATTAATTAAAATAATTCAGCAGTTGGAGAGGATAAAAAAATATCCCTATCTTTTAATGAGAAAAGAATTATTCTATATTTGGGAAGGCGATAATAAAGTATTTCGGTTCTTTTTTTCGACTATAAATTAATTAAATTTGGTAAAAACGATGACATATAATTGATAAAATTAAAATTTTGGATGATAATGACTTCTTTAATGATAATGACATCATTTGATCAATTTTATTTCATTATTTTGACTAAATTTATGATCATAAAAATGAGTGGAGATACTTTATTACCTCATCAACCTTTGCATTGGGTTATTTTTTTTATGGTTGAAAGGTGAAGATATTTTTTTAAGGGAAAACTAATTAAAATACCCTCACTTTTGAGGGTATGATAAAAATATATCCTCAACTTTCAAATGTAATAAAAATATCCCGACCTTTGAGGGTAGTGATAATATATTACCACGAGTTTTCTCACGGGTCTAAAATGCTGACAAGGCAGCCCACGTAGATTTTTTACAAGAGTTTTCTTGAACAATTTCCTTAGGAAAAAATAAATAGTTGGATCGGGTTCATACCCAACGTCTTTTTCTCCGTTCTATCTTCTTCCATGGTCGCCTATTGAATTGTCTTTCAGGTCTTCTAGGCAGCTCATGATTCCTCTTCAATGGTAGTCTTCCTCCCTCGTGGTTGCCTATCTCGAGCTGTCTCGATCTCTCGCATCTTCTTCCTCTTTAATTCGTTCACGGACTTGGCTGAGTAAGTTTTGTTTTTTCCCTCTTCATTGTTGTTGTTGTTGTCAGTTTAATTTTGTTGTCGGTTTGATGTTAGGAATAGAATAGTCGTGTTCTGATAATTTACGGCAATTTTGACCGGATTAGTTGTTTTGTTGAATCAATTTCATTTTTCGGGTTTAATTTTGTTATCGGTTTATTATTTTCTCTAAGGAAACTATTCAAGAAAACCCAATTTTAGTGCTAATTTGTAAAAAGGCTTCCATGTTGGTTGCTTTGTCAAAAAAATATGTATTGTAGGCTGCACTGCTAGGATTTTTCACCGTAAGAAAACATGTGGTAATATATTACCACTACCCTCAAAGTTCGGGATATTTTTATTACATTTGGATATATTTTTACCATACCCTCAAAGGTGGGGTATTTTAATTAGTTTTTCCTTTTTTTAACACACATACAATTGAGTTATTTTAATTAATTTTACCTATTTTAAATTATACTGTATTTTAGAGTTTATGTTTTTTTTAAGAGAATCATAGGAAAGAGAGAAAGACTATTAAAATAATCTATATAAAATACTAAAACAGAAGCCTGAAACGGGCTCTGGTGCAATCTCGCGTCCACAGAATTTTATGGATTAAAGCGGGATTATTTTTGCTTACGTGGCATTTTCTGGATTAAAGTGGTATTATATTTCTGGCCCACATCAATTAATAAATGAATATAGTTAGCTAAAAACTTATCTTTTTAGATCAATAATCTATCCAATATAACTTGAATTAGTTGTTATACATATTTATTATTTTCATGCTTTTGTTAATAAACTATATTATTTATTATTTTAAAAGATGAAGAAGGCATATTTGGTGCGTTATTCTACCTTTTAGATAAAATTGAATATAATATATTTATATATGGTTTTATTTTGTGAGCCACGTCAATTTGATTTTATTTTTTTAAGCCACGTCAATTAATTATCTAATATAATATTTTAATATAATTAATATAATAAAGTATAATTTATTAACAAAACGCGCAACCGCGCGGGTAACAAATACTAGTGAAGGCATAAAATAGAAGCACGCGGGCTAATTAATATTTTAATCAACATAATTTTAAAACATGGAAATTTCCTTTTGGAGACGTTTACAAGTACAGACCAATTTACCAAAACATGCCCATTATAAAGCGGTGAAAATCGTCTAGTCCAACACCGTAGTCCATTTTTATGGTCCCTTTAATTTCATTGGTCGATAAGCATTAAAATAAATTATAAGGTACAAACACTTATTTAAGAAAATAATTAGAAATTTCAATTTAGTCAATGAGATAATTTAAACTACGGTATGGACTACAATCACGGACTAGACGATCCTCGTTGATTATAAAGAGTAGCTACCTAAAAATACCCAGTAATTAAAGTTGTTGTACGTAACTTAAGAAACGAAATTCAGTGGTTACTTGGATTGGATTTGGAGTCTTGGAGGGACCTCATTGATTTCACTTAACTCTCCTGCAGGTTCTGCCCTTAATTTTAGTCGGTCGGGATAGGCCTGTCCTTTTCCCTCCCTCATCCCCAAATTTAAAAAAAAATATTAATTAAATTTAAAAAATAAAAGAAAATACTCTTTCCGTTAATTAAAACTTGACGTTTTACTATTTATGTACGCTTTTTGAGGTGTTAAAAACTATATAAAATATTGACTTTTTAAATATATTTTTTTAATAATTTTATACTTGTTACTATTAATTATGAATTTATAAAAATAAATTTTAAAAAAAGTTAATATTTTATATAGTTTTTACCATTATAAAAAAGCGTACATAAATAATAAATAAAATAGAAAAGGGGAATTTTGAGATAAGGTCAGGAAGGAGGAAGGAGGAAGGGACAAGAGCCTCACCAAATTTTAGTACCCTCCTTTTGAGTAGTTTCCACGTTCAACGTGTATTGGCTGCTTATTTCATTGAATAAATATAAACATGAATTATACAAGGATCGATCAAAATATGTCACGTCTTAATTATATATAGAAAGAAAGATATGTTTTACACAGTCGTCCCGTATTATATATCCTTCCTTCTTCTCTATTAATTATAGGAAGTCAGTATCACAATGGGAATGAGTTAATAATAATCTCTAAAGTTTAAAAATAATTAAAAAATAGTTTTTATGGCTATATGGAGCCTTTACATCCTTTAATTTGAAAAATACTCCTATTACATTATACTTGTTAATACTTAAATATAATCTTTTTTTATTTTAAATCTATTTTTTTTAATTTCCTTTTATTTTTTTTATTATTATTTCCTCTCATCTCAAATCACATTACCACTTATTGATCTAATTACTCTTTTTTTTAATTCCATTATGCTTGTGTTATTTCATTTGATGTAATTTTATTTGTTCTCTACTATAGAGATGTCAAATCAAAGTAGATATTCAAGAAAAGTTTATCTTATATTATATATTTTGGTATTTTTTGTCAAATATTTAATTATCTTATATTTTGATTTCTTTTGTAATACCACATTAAAAAAACACATACGGTAATTAAGCAATGGTTTCGTTCATTTTATTCAATTCAAATTTACCTCAATCTAAATGATTGTGGTTAACTTCAATAAATATTTTATGGATTGTAGTTTTTTCATATTTATTGTTATTTGTTAATTCGTCAATTATAATGTATCTACACTATAATAGACAATAAGTTATTTTTTTCTATTTTTTTATGCAAACGCGCCATGGCGCGTGAACTGCACTAGTATTATTTTAAAAAATTAATATTTTATATAGTTTTAAGCTCATTAATAAACGTGTTACAAAGTCAAACGACTTATATTTTAGAACGGAGGGATTTATGTAAAAAAAATTAATATTTGTGTGTGCGGACCCACATACGGGATTCTCAAACAATATGAATCCAACGGGATTCATCTCAAAACCAATTAGTAATAAAAGGAGTAGACTTTCATCCTTATATATTGTTCAACCATTCTCTATATTACCGATGTGGGACAACCATATTCCAGCAGACACAAGACACAACCAAGCGAAAACCCAAACAAAAACAAAAATAATACTCCGCGTAAATATTAAGAAACCTGAACACAACAACGACTACATAAAAAATACCTTACAACTAATATATTTCAACGACTACTAGTTTGGTGGCTCCATATTGTTTATCCACTTTGACGGCTGGTTTGAATTGAAGCCAATTATAGTAATTTAGTTACGCCACGACAAAACTATTAAATTAACAATTCAAAGTGATTTTGGGAATATTATTCATCCTACATTACTACATAGCACCCACTGCTGAACACGTGCAAATTTCTCAACCCGGGTCCCGGGGTAGCCTTGCACAAATTTGAATTTTCATCAACTAACTAATTAAATAACGTTATTTTATACTCCCTAAAGTATTACAGTAATTATAATTACTTATAAGTTTGTTAACCAATTATTAAATATATTTACATATAATTTTCAATTTGATATTTTTCCTCTAAATTAAGCACACTTAACCTAATTGAGAGTACATGATTAATAATTAATATATTTTTTTAAAAAGGGATTTTATGCTCAAATTCCAATAGTTTTCATATTTTTATATTTATTCCATATTTTAAATATTACAGCACTGATTTTATCTACTTAAAATAAAAATAAAAAATTCCATTTTCTCTATCCAATTCCTTATGGTTGAATGCCATTACTCTTCTACCTTTATACAGTATTGTTTACAGAAATTTCACCATTCTTATAAATATGTCAAATTCCGAGAAATCCCGATCGAGTTATAAAAAAACGAGAGTCGTGTTGCATTTTAATTTTATTTTTGGTTATAAAGTCGAGATCCATCATTTTAACACAAAAGTTTAAGCCATTGTATAGAGGTTTTCCCTTTCTTTATATTTTGTGTTGTTATATACCACTTAATTATAATCAATGTGGGATGGCGATATTTTTCATCCCAACAAAATATAAGCACTTTTATGCTCTCTCGTAATTTCTTTATTTTAAAGTCTTAAATAAAATAGTCGTTTGTAATGAAAAAATAGTTATATTTTGCAAACTCATGTTTTCTATAAAATTAAAATGCAAGGGTGGCTGCATATACTTTAATTAATTAATCACGCAAAAGTACTTTATTTATTGCAGCCATAAAATGATAAAAAGTTTGCAAGCTAGCTAGTAACGACTATTCAAAGGTTGATTGCTTATTTGCTTCGATCTACGTTCAAAAGTTTGGAGGCAGCCATGCTTCTTCCTCTCAACCCATCCATCTCCATCTTAATTAATTCTCTCTTTCTATAAATACTCCTTCATACTATCCATGCTTCTCCATCCCCCCATCAATTCAAAGTTTCAAACTCACAACACCCTAAAAAACCATAAGTAATTTTAAGCTATGGATACCCTTGTTTGCTTCTTGTCCTTCCTCGTCGCCTCTTCTACTCTTCTCCCCGTCTCCTTCGCATACAATCCTTCTCTACGTGTCGGTTTCTACCAATCAAGTTGCCCTTCCGCGGAGGCAATTGTCCGTCGTATGGTTAACCGTTTCGTCTCCCAAAACCCTGGCCTTGGCGCCGGCCTCATTCGTCTCCATTTCCACGACTGCTTTGTTAGGGTTCGTGTTTATATTTTCCATATAGAGCATATAAACTTTTAATTAATATATATTCAATAATAATAATATAAAATGTATTAATTTGTGATTAAATTCAGGGATGTGATGGATCAGTTCTATTGGATTCAACCCCAACCAATGTAGCCGAGAAAGACAGTTTCCCAAACAAAGGAAGCCTCCGAGGATTCGAAGTAATCGATGCCATCAAGGCCGAGCTCGAAGCAGCCTGCCCCTATACCGTCTCGTGCGCTGACACCCTAGCCTTCGCAGCCCGCGATAGCGCCCTAAAGCTCGGCCACGTCGGCTACCACGTCCCCTCGGGCCGACGTGACGGCCTTGTCTCCCCGGGATCCGAAGCCCTATCCAACCTTCCCTCGCCTCTCGATAACCTCCAAACGCTCAAAACCCGATTCTCCAACAAAGGTCTCTCTTGGGAGGATATGGTGACCCTCTCCGGGGCCCACTCCGTCGGCGTAGCTCACTGCTCCTCGTTCTCGAACCGGTTCAACCCAACCGACCCTTCCATGGACCCGAGCTTCGCTAGGATGCTAGAGACCGAGTGCCCGGCCAACGCAGCCTCGCGAGTGGTCCCACTCGACGTCGAGACACCTAATAGGTTGGATAATAGGTACTACATGGACTTGAGGAAGGGCAAGGGGCTGTTGACTTCGGACCAAACCCTCATGAGTAGCGCTTCGTCGGCGGGTTTGGTGGGGACCTATGCAATGCACAATAAGGTGTGGGCTCTGGAGTTCGGTGCGGCCATGGCTCGGATGGGTTCGATTGAGGTCTTGACTGGCTCTCAGGGCCAGGTTCGGAGGAACTGCAAGGTCGTCAATTAATTTGAGGTGTTAGTGTGTGTACGGTAGTGAGTGTTCGTTCTTCTAGCTTGGGTTGATTCAATTTATTTGCCGGATTAATGTTTATTGATTTGATTTCAAGTTTGATAATTCTTTTAAATGTAAAGTAAAAAAATAAAATTCAACTGCAAATTTGATTAATTTATGTTTATCACAATCATTAATTTCATACATTTATAATGGTTCTTTTTACTAAATTTTGTTGGCCGGGACTCAAGATCGAAGGTCGTGTCTCATAGTACTAATGTTATCTCATGGTACTAATGTTAATTAAAAGAATAAACATAATAAATAGTTCTATATATATATGTTATTGGATAAATCTATGAGTTTTCCTTAACATATGCCCATGAACACACATTAGCCATCAACAAAGAAAAGATATAATATAGTTTTTATGCATTAACCTTGTAAGTTGTAAGTAAGCTAATGTATTAGAACTATAAAAACAAGTTTTTGAAAGTGAATATAATTTTAAAATTGGAAAAATCACCAAAAATAATACTATCAAGTATAAACTTTGAACAAAAATAATACGAACTTTAAAATTGACAATTTCATATACAAACTATCGCCCTATTAACCAAATTCCGTATGTGTTTTCCGATGAAATTTTTGGCCAAATTTGTCATCAAGTCTGTATTATTTCCGACATGTAATGAGCTGTAAAAAAAACTATGCCACATGTATTTCCGACTTAATTACATGGTACATATTTGGCTGAAAATTTCACCGAAAAACACATCCATATTATTTGGTAATAGGACGATAATTTGTATATAAAATTATCAATTTTAAAGTTTATGTTAGTTTTGATACAAGGTTGATACTTTGATATTTTCCTTTAAAATATTATATTAACATATTCTACCCTCCTTTTCCTTAACTATAGGTCTATAGCTATGTAAATAGGTACTCGCGGGCAGACCCGTGCTTAAGCATGTTCAGGTGGATCCACGGAACAGGGCCCTCAAAATTTTAGGGTCCAATATAAAAATAATTATGTATATATATATATATTCTTTGTTTTTAAGGTAAGACAGCAAAGTTCATCTAGTCTACTGGTTTACGCCTTGAGAAGGAGCTCTTCCCATCCCATTTTGCAGTTTCCGAGTTCGAATATCAACGGAAGCAGTTTTGTCTTATTTTTCTCTGATACAAGGAACCTTTTTTTTTTTTTATCTAGTGTGCAATCTGCACACTACTTTTCTTTTTCCTTTTATTCATTGGTTACTTTGTCCATTAATAAACTTTTTTTTTTACAAATGACATACATAATTAGACAAAATTAAAAACGTTTTTATTTTTTTTAAGGACCATCTACAACCTCTTTATAATAAACTGTATTTAAAAACATTTAGTTATCACATTATTTCCAAATATTTAGATCAATTACTCTAAACATTGATAAATACAATATTATTTAAATATTTTTCAACATTTTGTAAGTATAAAAAGTATTTTTTTTTAGATTTTGCAAGAAAAAAATATATTTATGTGTTGTTATTTATAATATTCAAATTTGATATTACTTTTATAAATGTCTTTTGATATATAGGTAATTGTGTAATTCATCATTTTTTTAACACTAGGATTAACAAATAATTTTATAATTATTTAATTTAGTTTCACTAATATAATTTATAAGATTTTTTTCAACAGGGCTCCGAAAATGTTTAGCACGGCCCTGCTCGCGGGTAGTTAATTAATCAGCCCAAGTTATTATTAATGGACCCTAGGCCATTGAAGTTGTGTGTACCTATTCGAAGGTTGATTGCTTCTCCGTTCAAAAGTTTAATCTGCAGCCACCCATGCATCTTCCTCGCTCATAAGCCATCGATCATCATTAATTATCTTTAATTATGTCTTAATTACTATTTCTCTATAATACTCTTCACACTATATATTCACGGTTCTCCATCCCATTCAAACTCACAAACCTTAAGGGTTTTGTGTAACGACCCGAGTTATAGAACGCGGGTTACGTTTCGAAGGGATGTTTAATTACCTTCGTTCGAATCTTGCAATTCAAGTACGTTGAATATAAAACGAAGGGTTAAGTTTTGAAAGTAGGGATTTCGAACCGTAAAACTGTGATAGGTCCATTGAAAACCCGGTGTTTACACATCGTCACCTGTCCTAATTTCTAGTTTGCGCAAAACGATTTAAGTTTAAAAAAAGCAAACAAGCATAAATCTGAATACGAGGTCGCCACGAAAGAGATGGGTCAAAACAGAAATACGGGGAAAACGAGTAAAGTACCAAAAGTATTGAAGCGGAGTATCAAGTGTCAATGTTAGTCTCTCCAACATACGACAAGGAAATCCCCGCCAAAGCAGCACACATCAAGCAAGACAAAAGGATGTATGGATACCTAAAAAATGAGGAAAGAAGTCAAGACGAGCCACGCATGCATATCCTGGAGACATCGCTAAGGCGACATAATATGTGTTAAGCCTAAATAAAGAATGCTCTAATGCAGTGCGGAAATATTAAACACACAAGCATGCTGACAGTTTATATATATGTAGAAAGTGCAGTAAATGAGATCCCGCAAAGAATGTCAAGTGGCATGTCTCACTCTCTCTCAATCCATACCCACGCCGAGGTTGGAGACCCGGTCGGTGTCGCAGTCATATCAAGTCTCTAAGTCCACACCCACGCTAGGGTTGGAGACCCGATCACCGCCGCAGTCATATCATACCATATATATAATTATGCTCATGCTCTCTCCGTCTCTCGTATGGCTCTACTGAGGACCTAAATGATTTGGAACACGAATGCCCCCAATGACCCTAGTAAAAGGACTCTAGGACTTATAATTAACGGTCGTTCTAACATATGCAAAGAGAATGCAGATGCTCGGTTAGTTGCGCAAAGCCTAAGCATGCTACTATATGAGATGCAAGATGCAACACTTAACATATACTACATGACATAAGGCATGAGAGTCCAACTTGAGTAGGTCTCTATGAAATTACCTGAAAGCGCAGAACAGCAAAAGCAAAGAGGCAAGAAAAGGTACTAGCCAACAAGTCACAGATCACCTAGTAGGTATAAATGAACATATATAAGTCTATGTCTAAGTTACACAAAGCATAACTAATATCACACATAAGCTTCACATAATCATAGAACTCATCATCACATCTTATCCATATTATCATCATCATCATCATCTCAACTCTTCTCAACTCATTTCAGATCATTTCATCTTATCTCATCATATATCATCTCGTATATCATCTCAACATATAATATCTCATATATCACCTTGACATTTATCACCACATCATGCTTCATAATCATATTCATATCATATCATAATTCGCATGATTTCACAAGTAAGATTCATCAAAAAATTTATCAAGTTAAGTCCGAGTAAGTCAATTTCAACGTTTCCAAAAGCCCATAAATCTTAAGTTAAGTTGATTCGATATCCAAAACAATTTCTCAAAATTATACTTGGCCAAATCCATTGATAAAACATAGAACCTTTAAAACTATTTTTCAAAAGCACACTATTAAAATAATATCGGCATATTTTATGTCGAAATCATTATTCTAATAAATTCAAACACTTTTAGAAATATTTCAAACAATCTATATATTTCAAACTAACCATTTAAAATGCTACTCCCTCCGTTCGGCAAAACATGTCGTTTACTATTCACGCACGCTTTTTTAGAATGATAAAAACTATATAAAATATTTATTTTTTTTATAAATTTTTTAACAAGTTTGTACTTAATAATAATAGCTATGAAATTGTTAAAAAAATTATTAAAAAACTAGATATTTTATATAGTTTTTATCTCCTAAAAAAGCGTGCGTGAATAGTAAAGTGACATGTTTTGCCGAACGGAGGGAGTAATACTTAATAAATAGATTATTTACATAAATAAATTCCCCAAAAATCAGATTAAATAAATAAATAATTCAGAAAAATATAATTAAATAACTTAATAAATAATAAAGAGTCAACAAATCAATGGACCATTTAAATAACACTAACAACCTCAAAACAATATGTAAACAATTAAATAATCACTCAAATAAATCAGATTTTAAATAACTTAAAATAAATAATTAAATAAATAAATAACTCAGAATAAATTTAATAATAATTAAATAACAAATTATATAACAACTAAATAATATATAAAATAAGGTAATAAAACAAATAAACACAATCCAATCCGGCCCAGAAGACCCGAACAAAAGGCCCAATAAACCCAGCCCATTACCCAACCAAATCAGATTTTATAACCCCAAACCGGACAAAATAATATAAAAAAAAAGCCGAACCGAACCAGAAACAAAGAAAAAGAAAAGAAAGAAGAGAACCGGGTTCACTGTTCATCTCCTCCGCCCAGTTCACTTGTTCAATCGAAGACAAGGAGAGGCGAGGTCATCGCCGGAGCTCCCTCGCCTTCAACCCTGACTCACTTTTCCGACCACATGGACACGAAAAGGTTCAAACGAAACCAAGGAAGAGGGAGAAGGGAGATGAGCTCACCGAGGTCTTTGAAGCTCGCCGGAAAGCGCTCGTCGGGGTCGTTCAAGCCTCGTCGGAGATGGAACAAAGCGAGCTCGGCCTAGGAAGTGAGGAAGAGGCTTAAAGGTCGACCTTTACCGGAGCTTTTGGTCGGAAAATGAAGGAGGAGCTCTTACCAGTCTTTGGAGGCGAAACAGGTGACACGAAGAGGAGGGCGGCGGATCGGTGGCTCTCGTGGACGTAGGAGGAGGTGAGGATGATGCTGGTGCTGCTGGCTTCTACTGCTCGTCGAGAAGGAGAAGGAGGTGAAGTTGTGTGCACTTAGCTTCTTGGGGCTTCGAAAACAGGGGAAAGAGAAGGCCCTCGGCGTCAATGGAGGAGGAGGAAGAAAAGGATTCCCAACGCATAGACAACATGTGAGGTATGATTTGCGTAGTGTCGAACAAGGGAAGTTGATACTGTCGATGAGCGGCTCTAACATTACGGCCTCTCGCAAAACTTAAATAGAAAGAAAACTTATCCATTTTCTATCTGAAGTCGGTGGCGAATCTGTTTCTCTGGTAACTATTGTCCAGTAGATGCCAATAGGTGTCAGGTATTTCTCCTTTGGATGTCCAGTTAAAACAAACTACTTACACGTCAACCGTAAAATAACTCCAATCCACTTGCTTCTTTTTCGATGATTTCTCTCTGAACCTTAAGATTTAATTGCTACGTTCATCATTCCCTCTAATATCTTTATATAGATCCCCACATCAGTGGCCACCAACCCTTTTTCTTCAATCAGTGCCGACTCTTCTCCTTCCTCAATTTAATGCTCCCCTGCAGTGCATTAATTTATGGAGTAATGATTGGCTGAGGTCGCGTTTCAATAGTTATATATATACTCTTCCCCTCATCCCTCTTCTTCTTCTTTGGCGTTATCGTCTCGGCGGGAAAATCAGCCTCCCCTCTCTGTTCCACTGTAGCTATACTATCATTTCATATTCCCTCCATCATTGTGACTCTTCTCGCTCAGCGGCGGATTCAGGAGTGGGCTTGTATGGCCCCAAGCCCACCCCAGGCTGTAAAAAAAAATACATGTATATATTGAAAGTATGAGTAAGCAGATATGATAGGTTGGTCTAGTGGTCAAGGGGTGTTTTATTAATTCATGAGATCCTGTGTTCGACCCTCCTACAATGCATTTTGACTTTTCTCATTTTTGTGTTTCATGTCCTATATTTTTAAAATCGGTTGAGTATTTAATTAATATTTTACTTTTTATAATTTAGTTAGATCAAAATTAGAATAGAATAATTAGACAAAATAGTGAATGAAATTAAAATTGCCACAATTTAAGAGTTTTTTCTCAATATTTATACAAATTACTTTATTTCTTATAAAATATCTCCGATATATTTTTTTTACTCCCACGTTGGATCCTAACTTGCCCACCCCAAAATATTTCCTGGCTCCGCCACTGTTCCCGCTCTCTCTGTTTTATCCACTCTTCTCATTCTCTCTGTTTTATCCACTCTGTCCTCTCTCTCTCGTTATCGATCTCTGGAAAGACAATCCTCCCCATTTGCAACCTGCTACCGGCTTCACCTTGCCTCTCCCTATCCGATTTTTAGCAAGTTTAATTCGGATTGGGTTAACCATGCAAACAATCCAGATAAATGAGTTAGCTTAATTAGCAAATTGCCCCAAGATTAATCACATAACTCTACAAAAATAAAACTAGATTTGAAAAGATTACCAAGGTCTAAATTGATAAGCCCTATGATATATGTAAGAAAATGTTATTAACTAACGTAATGAAAATCTTTTCAAATCTGGTTTTTTTACTTGCATCAAGAGTCTAAGTTAGAAACCGATATAATAATTAAAAAATATTAAAAGGAATTAATTAATAGAACAGGGTTGATACTAAATTTGATTGTTATCATTAATTAGTTAAACATGTATTAATACCCAAATTATTTAAATTATAACAAATTGAAATAATATTATATATAAATGATATTTTCTCATTTGCTTATAGTCTTTAAGTTATTTTGAACCAAGTATTAAGTAGTTTACTAAAGTCTGTTGGGACTCGGGATCGGAGTTTGTGTTCACGTGTGCCCATGCGCTAATAGCCTAGCACATAAGCCGAGCGGGGTTTCATCCTAAAACCAATTGGCAATAGGTGGGGTAGCCCACTAGGTTATATATTAAGGCTTGTTTGTTCATATTATCAATGTATAACTCTTTTCGGTCTCTTCACATTGTCCATTCTCTCAACATAGTTAGATTTGAAAAACATTAATATAAGAATTTATTTTAGTAGAGTTGTCAGCACAAAGAAAACTTTTAAATCGAGTAGAGTTGTGTTAGCACAAAGAAAACTTTTAAATCGAGTAGAGTTTAGAAATATAATCCAAGTAAGTAATGTACTACGGAGTAGTATTTTTCTAAAACTCTCTCCCCTCTCTTCATTTCACTATTTTAATTAGATTTGAGATAGGAAAATAGTTATATTACACAAAATCAATCTTTTTTCTAATATTTTAAGCCATAAAATTGATATATTTAAATACAGGATTTTCATTATTTATTAATGTTAAAAAAATTCATGATGAACTGATCAAAATGTGATATCTCTTGATAATTGAACGAGTTCACGTTTTACAAGCGTCATGTATACCAGAAAGTCTTCTTTAATTTTAAAAATATTAGAAATTCATTCCTCAATTATTAAATATTTTTTCTTTATGAAACTAGGATTCAAATGGACAAACCTTTATTTAATAAACTAATATATATGTTAAATAAAAGAAGAGTGGAAAACAATAGACAACTAGGTTTGTTTAGATTTCGTCAACTCAATTTTATAATACACTTGAAAAATGCATTTTTAACATAAAAATTATATTATAAACTTAATTTTTGCATAAAGTAAATAAAAAATAAAAAATTGAATTATAAAATTAAATGTTGTATCCTGCGGAGTATATAATTAAATAATATTTAAATTCAAACAAACCTCTAATAATCAACCCGGCCAAAAAAACAAAAAATTACTGTAATAAACAAAATAAAACATCTGAACACATCCCCAAGTAGGCAAACCGGACTTAATTTTTAATTAGTTTGGTGGACTTTATATAATATTTATCAGGCCACTTGGATGGCGTCCTCTTTGAATTGAAATCAATTTGGTTAATTATTACTCCGTCTATTATTAAATTAAAGTGTTAGGGGATATAATATACGTTTATCTTCTTGTTAAATTGGGCTCATTGCATAAATTAAGTAAATAAAAAATATAGGAATATATATTTTAAATAATGAAAATAGAATAAGGTAAAAGAAAATTAATAATAATTATAATTTAAAAAATATCAATTGACCAATTAGATGTAATCAATTTATTCTATTATGAATTTATTTTTCGCTTTTTAATTCATGTTTTATTACATCATATTATATCTCGATTGTACTTGTTTTCTTTCCATATGTAAGTAAATAACTACTCCGGGGTAGTTGATTCATAAGCCCAAGTTGTTAATTCACAAATTGAAATGTATGTACGGTATGTACCTATTCAAAGGTTGATTGCTTCTCCCTTCAAAAGCCATCGATCCATCCTTAATCATTTATCTTTAATTAATTACCTCTTAATTACTACTTCGTATTTCTCTATAAATACTCAAACGTACTATCCATGTTTCTGCATCCCCATCAAACTCACAATTACCATAAATAAACCACTCAAATCCTCACTTTCGATCACTTGAATTGAAGAAATGAATACCCTTGCTTGCTTCTTCTCCTTCCTCGTCGCCTCTTCTACTCTTCTCCCCGTCTCCTTCGCTTACTATTCTCCTCTACGTGTCGGTTTTTACCAATCTAGTTGCCCTTCTGCTGAGGCAATTGTTCGTCGTGTGGTTAACCAATTCGTCTCCCAGAATCCTGGCCTTGGTGCCGGCCTAATTCGTCTCCATTTCCACGATTGCTTTGTTAGGGTTCGTATTGATATATTCACGTTTGTTTTTTTAGGATGATGACTATAAAACAAGTTACTAACATTTTGAATTTGATGTTTGTAAATTCAGGGGTGTGATGGATCAGTCCTATTGGATTCAACCCCAACCAATGTAGCCGAGAAAGACAGTTTCCCAAACAAAGGGAGCCTCCGAGGATTCGAAGTCATCGACGCCATCAAGGCCGAGCTCGAAGCTGCCTGCCCCTCCACTGTCTCCTGTGCCGACACCCTAGCCTTCGCTGCCCGCGACAGCGCCCTCATGCTCGGCAACATCGGCTACCACGTCCCCTCAGGTCGACGTGACGGCCTCGTCTCCCCGGGATCCGAAGCCCGATCCAACCTCCCCTCGCCTTTCGATAACCTCGAAGCCCTCCAAAACCAATTCTCCAACAAAGGGCTCTCTTGGGAGGATATGGTCACTCTTTCTGGGGCCCACTCCATCGGTGTGGCTCGTTGCTCCTTCGCTAGGCAGTTCACGGCCCAGTGCCCGGCTAACTCTCCATCTCGAGTGGTCCCACTCGACGTCGAGACACCTAATAGGTTGGATAATATGTACTACATGAACTTGAGGATGGGAAAAGGGCTGTTGACTTCGGACCAAACCCTCATGAGTAGCGCTTCGTCGGCGGGTTTGGTGGGGACCTATGCAATGCACAATAAGGCTTGGGCTCTGGAGTTCGGTGCGGCCATGGCTCGGATGGGTTCGATTGATGTCTTGACTGGCTCCCTGGGTCAGGTTCGGAGGAACTGCAGGGTCGTCAACTGATTTAAGATGTTATAGTGTGGGCGAATATATGAAGTATTCATCTTTTTGTGTTTGTTCATTTTACTTTTAATTTCCTGTTGATGGATTGATTTGTTTTAAGTTTGATAAATGTTCTTCAAATGTATGTAAAATTAAATAAAATTCAAATGCAATTTATATGATTCATATATGCATTCATACTTTTTTTTTCTAATAAAGTAAGAATATAAGATCAGACATGTCTGATTCTCGATAGACCAATAAGCCGTCAGACAAAAAACCGTCGAATTTTGAAATGCTACTATATATGTTTTGCTAGCTCAAATTTCTCTAAAATGGAGAATTTTGAACTAATTGAATTGATACATACTCTCCAATTTTTTTAAATCTTATTTTCTAAAATAGAAAAGTTACATAAAAATAGAAAAAGCTTTTCAAATCAGCAACACTCTTCAAAACATAATTTTTTCCCCATGTTTTTCCAAATCTTCTATTGGAGATCGAAGATGTTAGAATAAAATAAAATAAAACAAAACAATAACCTTTTTTACACGTTAAAATTTGGTGAAAATTTTCCCCTCCTAAAATATAAGCCAATTATATTATGCCATATTTTTATATTATTGTCACGTATATAACCACTTAATATTTTATTTTTTCTTTATACGTTTGGTAGGTGTCTATTAATTGACAATAGTGTATATTAATTGACAATAGTAATATTTAAATATATATAATCTTTTCAATCAAATATTAATATATCGTATTCTCTAATCAATTTAAATATTCTTAAACTTATAGAACCCTATTTTTTCTCTTTCATTTTGATTAAAAAATGTTTTTTATTGACAAGCTTATATATATATATATATTATATATATATATATATATTATATATATATATATATATATATATATATATATATATATATATATATATATATATATATATATATATATATATATATATATATATGGGAAGAGTTCTAATGAAACGAATAATACGGTGTAACGGTGAAACGAATGAATATTATGTCATATTCATATGAATATTATGTCATATTCATATGAATATTATTTGATACGAATATGAAGATATGAATATTATATTGTGTTAATATGAATATGAAGTAAATATGGGTATATAAATATGATATTATTTATATTCAAATAACATAAAATAAATAACATCATATTCATATTCACACACCATAATATTCACATATTCATATTCACATAATGCCATATTCATATGAATATGACAGAATATTCATTCGTTTCACCGTTTCACCGTATTATTCGTATCACTAGAACTCTCGCCTATATATATATATATATATATATATATATATATATATATATATATATATATATATATATATATATATATATTGACTAGGGTTTACGTAGAAACACCAAACAAAATTACACTCTAAGACCATCCACAATGGTGAGGTGCAAATGTGCAAATATGTATTTTTTAGACATTTTTTAGCTCCATTGGTTGTTTTTTGTGTGTGCAAATGTGCACATTTGAGCATGTAATGTGCAAATTTGAGCACACCACCTCCCCCATGTGCAAAAACTTTTACAAAAAGCAAGACCATTTCATTGGTTTATTTTTTTATAATTTTATTTTCCTTTTTGTTTTAATTGAATTGTATTTGAATGGTGTGTAAAAAATGCACATTTTACCAATGGAGCAAATGACTAAAAAGTGATGTGTATTTTTACACATCTTGTGCAAATGTGTACATTTTTACACATCCAGTTTTGACAATTTAATTTTAATTTCCTTTTATGTATATTTTATATCTTATCTTATATTATGATCAGATTTTCTAACCTATGCGCAAGGGTATAGGATAAGATTCGTGTTTTAAAAACTATTTTTTAATTAAAATATTTTAGTCATATGTTAAATTAGATTAGTAGAATTCACCTTTTTTTAAGGAATCTTTTTTAATATAGATTTTAATGTATAAAATAGAAATACCGTATTATGATAGAATGGAAAATAATAAAGAAAGGGTTTGTTTGAACTCCATCGGCTAGTTCATATATAATACAAAACGTGTATTATAAAATCAAAAAATATATTATAAACTAAATAAAGTGTGAAAATCCAGACAAGTGTGAAATAATCACCGGACTCTTTTTATTGTTTATCCCTGCAACTTGGACGGCTGCTTTGAATTGAAATCGATTTGGTTACACCACGACAGAATGAAATTAATACGTACTCAATCCGTATATTATATATTAAAGTGTTAGGTGAATATATTTTTATTTTTATTTTTATTTTGAACCGGAAAAAGTTCGACGCACCGAACAGGCCCGATGGGACGAGAGGCCAAAAAGATCGGTAATGGACAAACCGTTAGGTGAATATATTAGTCTATCTGATTTACACTAGCTTAGAAAAATTATGGAAAAAAATATTTTTATAATTTTTTAATGTATTTTTTTTAATTTTAGGGATAAAAGAGTTTTAAAACAATAAAAAATTATAAAAGCAGTTTAGTTTAGTTGCTAAGGACAAATGTTTATTTTCTTGAGGTTATGGGTTCAAACTTCACGTTTTCATAATTTTTTTCCTCTTATTCTCTTTCTACTAAAAATGCTTAATTATATAACAAATTTAAGATTTTCTTCAATATATTTAAATAAAAACATTCTTTATAATATATACATATAAAAATGACTATTTAAATAACAAATTTAAGGTTTTTCATAACATATTTAAATAAAAAAAATTCAATTTCATACATAAATGCAAAAAAAATAAAAAAATATACATTATATAAAGTATATTATAAATAATTCAATATTATTGTGTAGATTTATTAATTATTATTTGTCTAATTCTCGTTGTATAATATATATATATATATTAAAATTTATTGCTTCATTTTAATATTTTAAATAAATTTTATAGATAAACCATCCTCCGGATTATTTTATAAATCAGTACTCCAAGGTAGTTAATTAACAAATCAGCCAAAGTAGTTGTAGCATTAATTAATATTGGACCCTAGGCCATCATATATGTGACGTCTATTCAAAGATTGATTGCTTCTTTTCATTGAAAAAAAAATGTTGATTACTTCTTCGTTCAAAAGTTTAATTTGCAGCCATCCATGCATCTTCCTTTCCATCATAAGCCATCCATCGATCGATCTCATATCATCATTGTATCTTTAATTCTGTCTTTACTATTTCTCTATAAATACTCCTCAAAACTACCATTTTCCCCATCAAACTCACAACCTTCTCTGTACACACCTTCGATCATCCTCTAAGAGTGTTGAATTATAAAGCCATGAATACCCTGATTGCTTGCTTCTTCTCCTTCCTCGTCGCCTCTTCTACTCTTCTCCCCGTCTCCTTCGCTTACTATTCTCCTCTACGTGTCGGTTTTTACCAATCCAGTTGCCCTTCCGCTGAGACAATTGTTCGTCGAGTGGTTAACCAATTCGTCTCCCAGAATCCTGGCCTTGGTGCCGGCCTCATTCGTCTCCATTTTCATGACTGCTTTGTTAGGGTTCGTATTTAATAATATATTCACGTTTGTTTTTTTAGGATGATGATTATAAAACAAGTTACTAACATTTTTTAATTTGATATTTGTAAATTCAGGGGTGTGATGGATCCGTCCTACTGGATTCAACCCCAACCAATGTAGCCGAGAAAGACAGTTTCCCAAACAAAGGGAGCCTCCGAGGATTCGAAGTCATTGACGCCATCAAGGCCGAGCTCGAAGCCGCCTGCCCCTCCACCGTCTCTTGTGCTGACACCCTAGCCTTTGCTGCCCGCGACAGCGCCCTCATGCTCGGCAACATCGGGTACCACGTCCCCTCGGGTCGACGTGACGGCCTCGTCTCCCCGGGATCCGAAGCCCAATCCAACCTCCCCTCGCCTTTCGCTAACCTCGAAACCCTCAAAAACAACTTCTCCAACAAAGGGCTCTCTTGGGAGGATATGGTCACTCTTTCTGGGGCCCACTCCATCGGCGTGGCTCAATGCTCCTTGTTATCGGGGCGGTTACCCCCAAACGTCGACCCTTCCATGGACCCGAGCTTTGCTAGGCAGCTCGCGGCCGAGTGCCCGACTAACTCTCCCTTCCGAGTGGTCCCACTGGACGTCCAGACACCTAATAGGTTGGATAACATGTACTACATGAACTTGAGGATGGGAAAGGGGCTGTTGACTTCGGATCAAACCCTCATGAGTAGCGCATCGTCGGCGGGTTTGGTGGGGACCTATGCAATGCACAATAAGGCTTGGGCTCTAGAGTTCGGTGCGGCCATGGCTCGGATGGGTTCGATTGATGTCTTGACTGGCTCTCAGGGTCAGGTTCGGAGGAACTGCAGGGTCGTCAATTAATTTGAGGTTTTAATGTGTAAAGTGTTGTTCTTTTTGTTTGTTCAATTTAATTACTTGTGCTTTGATTCATTTCATGTTTGATATTCATCTAATGTAAATCGAAATAAAAATCAAATGTAAATTTGATGCTTTTAAATTTAAAATACAATATATCATGAAACCTTCATGCTCTAATCTCTAATATGTTACTGTCTTTAGACAATACATTTAAAGATTAAGTGATACAGGTCAATAGAAAGTTATAAATGTTGTTCAACCTTTACATTGCCATTTATCTTATGAGGTTTAATTCATATAATGGAAACCAAAATAAAAAATTACCAAATGTCAATTTGATGCATTACATTGCTATTGTTCTGTAACTTGGCCGAATTAACGATATAGTTAATGAAAATTAAAGAACCAAAAATGCGGTGAGCGTGGATCGAACACGCGACCTTCAGATCTTCAGTCTGACGCTCTCCCAACTGAGCTATCCCCGTGTTCCTCTTCTTTTCTTTTTTTTTAAAAATTTTATAATTTCAACATCTCTGCAATATTTTTTTATGGTAACTTAATCCCTTTATTTAGTTGATAACGCTGCAGTCGTTCTTCCTGGTCTCACCCTGATCGAGTAGCAGTGAGCGCCTGAAGCTCGATCTTCACAATATTCGCCGTCGCTATCGCAGGCTCGTCAAGAGGTTCTGGTCCGATGTGAACAGCGCCTTGGGGTTGGGGATGGTGTTGATCGAACATAGACTCGTAGAGCCTGTTGGCCGGAGAACGAGGAGCAGTGGGGGTTTCTGATGGAGTGCGCGCCGGTGAGAGAGTGACTAGTTTGTTGAAGGATCGAAATTAAAAATTATATAAAATATTAATTTTATAAAAAAAATAATTATGAAATTGTATTAAAAAAAATAGAAAGAAATTATCAAATACAATACGATTAATATACGAATTAGCTATTAATACGATCTTTATAAATCAGTCAAAAGTATTTGAAATATTCCATATGAATTGTAAAACAATACGAATTAATTAGCTATTAAAAGTACGTTGCTATCCATGTCAATAAACTTCCAAATGAACGTTGCTCGTTTACTATGTCGGAATCATATATTTCCACTCTTTTTTCCACACTCGAAAATTGGAATTTTATTTTGACGTTTCGTATATAGTGTCTGCATTAAAAAAAAAAAATCTAAACACATCACCATCTAGGCAAACCCTACTCTTTTTTTTTACCCTGCATTTTTTTTTATATACGAAAGTAATCCACTATTTTTTTTGGTAAATCCTAGACACTTGACCCAACTGACAAAAGTTACGTACCCGGTGTAAATCGGTTTATATTGATCAGTTAGATCAATGATAAGAAGGGAGATGAATCTTAATTTTTCCACTCAAGATGAAGGGCGAAGTCAGAATGCTTTGAATTAAAATAAAAAAATGTTTTCTATAGGTAATATAATACGTAAATATCACTTATTATATTTTGTGCTTTACAAAAAAAATTATTGTAAGTTAAAATTATTAATAAAAGATCTTAAAATATTTTAAGAATGTTATAATTGGTAACTTATTCACATGGTGGGGAAAAAATATTTCAAAAAATCATGAAAATATTTTTCTAAAAACAAATATGAGTAGAAATAACAAAATAGTAATATTTTTGTCTAAATTAATTTTCAAAGTATAATTTTATACATTTTTCCACCAAATTTGTAACAATTATCAATTATAACATGGTTGTTATTATTTTGAAAAAATTTTATCAATGATTTTGAGTTAAATAATTTTGTGTAATAATTAAAGAATATTACACAAAGGGTAATAACTAATAAGTGATCTTTACTCACAATATAAGGCAATTTACTTTTCACCATGTCTTTTAAAGTACTAAAAACTATATAAAAATATAAAAAAATTATTATTAATTTGTTTAAAAAAATTCATACTTACTACTAATAACTGTTAAATTATATATTTTTTATAATTTTAAAAATATTTTTTAGTTTTTAACTTATTAAAATGCATGCTGAAAATTTAGATGTTTTATATCTTAGATTAAAATGAGTGTTAAAATATAAGATAAGGTTTCTTTAGATTCCCTTATATTAGGATTATATTGCGATTATAAGTAAAAGTGCTTCTGTAAAGTAATTAATACTTGCAATTTTTATGATATTTTATTTTAAATTCACGTTATTTAACTGTTAATATATATTGTGTTAAAAACACTTTTTAAAAATTCATAAAAAAAAACACTTTTTAAAAAAGTTTTGATATTTATAATTAAATTATAATTATAATGGAATAAAATCCAAACAAACTAGGTCATCGTCGATAAGGAGAGTAGTCACTATCTTTCTAGTTGAATTGTCATGTAGTTATTTTATTCAAGTGTTTGTATTGATCTTATTATTATGTTACTTGGAGATTTTTAAACACATTCAAACATTTGCTAAAATAATTATCATTTTTAACCCAAACACATCCTTATTGGGATGACCTTATCAATATCAATAATCTATATAAAAAATACAAATTTATCTAAAATGAGAGTTTCTCTCTCTTAGGAGAGAGAAACAGAAACTCTCTTGGTGAATCCCGTTGCTCCCGGAACGATCGAATACTTTCCAGATCTTTCCATCCTCGACCAAATCAACTCGTGAAATCTTTGATTTTCGGATCCTTGCCCTCCTGGTGGTTGGTTCTGCTACTTCAGTCCCATGGTGTTTTCCGATTTGGGGATCTCCTCCCATTGCCCTAGTCGCTGGTGTTTGTCTTCCTTTCGCTTGTGCTCTTCCGTCTCTCCCATCAGTTCTGATCCTTTGCTCTTTGGCTCCGGGTGGAGCTCTTTGTCTTCATTCCTCTTATCATTTAGGGTTGGTCTAGGGTGGGAGTTTGGGGCTTTCCTCTTTTTATCAAATTGATTTGGGGCTTTGCTTCTCCTCTGCTACTCCTTCCATGGTATCTCGACTTCATCCTTCTCCGTCCGGGTTGGGTTCGGTTGTGTGGGTTTGGTCTGGTGGCTTGTGGTTCGGTTGTGTGCGCTCTCCGGGAACCGAGGTGTCCTTCTGCCTGATTGTCAGCTTCGATTTTCCCCTTTCACAACTGAGCCCGTTGTTGACCCATTTTCGGGTAAACTTGGCCCGATTTCAAGTCCTTTGGGCCCAAGTTTTTTGGCTTGGGCCTAAAGCAAGGAAGAAAACACAAGAGAGAGACACCCGGATTGTATCCATTAGTATTTAGCAGGTTGTCGAATTGCATGGTAGTGTGGGTTTAAGGTTTTGGGATATAGCGGTGTTTGTTCTTATTTGTTGACGTGCGAGAGGTCATGGATATGATCGAAACCTGAAGGCTCGCGGAAAGAATCCAAACCTGAGGTTTCCATTTAGTTCCCTAGGGATTCCCTATGTCGCCTTTACCAACTGACGGATGAGTTGCTGTACACTGCTCCTGTTCTTTCATCATTTATATATGCTAGTCTTTGCCTTTAAATGCACTTTTGTAATTTGATGGCTCTGCCTTGTTTTTGTTTTTTGTCTTTAGCTTATTTGATGATTTATCCGTTGCCGGGTTCTTCGGCCTATCGATCCCCGGGTCTTTTTGGGTGTCGAATTCTTACTTAAAAAAATAATCTATATAATATACTAAAACATAGATATGATCGAATTCTCCTCTGGTGCAATTCATCTATGTGTCATTTTTTGATGCAATCTGACAAATTCTCGATTTTAGAGACTTTGTAATTTTTGGAGAATTTGAAGATGTTTTTTCTTTCAACATATTCTCCATCTCATTATTCAAAATGTGAAAGCAGCAAAAAAAAAAATAATAGAGATGATTCCTTAAATCTGCAACTTTATCTAAAAGTAAATCATTTTCCAAATCTTAGAAATATAAAGATTGTTGGATTGAAGCCAAAATAATTTAAAAAATATGTATTTTGTTTTTCTATTTTGAAGAAATTTTGAAAAAGTTATTGGAGATGATCTTACCTAATCTTTCTTTAGTACGCCAATTTACTTCCTCCATTTTCGAGGAATTAATTGAAATTCCTAAAAACTTATATTTTTCTGTTTAAAAAAATCAATCAAACACAATATTTATGTCACTTTCTTGAGTTTTTGGTTTAAACAAACAACGGTTTACACTAATGTAAACACGTACGTACCCTATGGGTTGTAATTATTGGTCGGACCCTGAGCCATTCGCATCTAATGACTATTCAAAGGTTGATATATTCCTTCTAAGTTAGTTCGAAAAAGTTTGCAGCCACCCATATACGTTTCTTATCCTCGATCATACATAAGCCATCGATCACATCATGACATCAACATTATCTTTATGTATTACTATAATTCCTCTATAAATAACACTCCTATTAGCTACTATTCCCATCGAACTCACGACCTACACACAAAACCATAAATCGATCACTTTCGATCCTCCTCTAAGCTAGAGTGCACTTAAATTAGAGCCATGGATACCCTTGCTTGCTTCTTGTCCTTCCTCGTCGCCTCTTCGACTCTTCTTTCCGTCTCCTTTGGAAACGAGTATCCTCTACGGGTTGGATTTTACCAATCAAGCTGCCCTTCCGCGGAGGCAATTGTACAACGAGTGGTTAACCATTTCGTCTCCCAGGATCCTCGCCTAGGCGCCAGCCTCATTCGTCTCCATTTCCATGACTGCTTTGTTAGGGTTCGTATATATTCGTAACTATATATATACAATGTTGAATGCATAAATTAATTTAGGGAATAAAAAGAAATTCTGATTTTTTTTTTGCATGTATATACGAAAAATATATTTTTATATTTTTGGTTTAAATATCTTGTTGAAATCCTTATATTCATTATTTAATTAGAAATTTTTAGTAGAAAAAAACTAAGATAAAAAAATTATTAAAAAGTTAGACTAAATAAGTTTGAACCACCTCAAAGTAATAAATATACTCTATTTACTAATTAAGCTATCTTTGTGATTTTGACCCTTAATTTTTAAACTTTTTTATACATAAAATTAAACAAAAATTAAAAAACACAAAAAGCCTCTAAATTTGCCACTATATATAGGATGAATTCGGTGTAAACATTTGAACTGTGAATAAACTGATTATTCATATTTAACACCATAATTATTCGGTTTGACGTAATGTGATTATTCATGTGTTATATATCTGTCTTTTTATATGAAAATTATTCGTATAGGTTATATATGAATAATCATGCTGTTACAAATGAATAATTTTTCTCTTCAATTTTTTTTTGTAAATCCAAGTGTTGATCTTTTAAATCCAATTCTTCAAATTTGTTTAAAGGTTACACATTAATTTAAGAAATATTCACATTGTTTATATATATTAAATCCATAAGATGTAAGATGTGTTTTGCTAATCACACTTATGTTTCAATTGTTATTTGTAAATTCAGGGTTGTGATGGTTCAGTCTTATTGGATTCAACCCCAACCAACCAAGCCGAGAAAGACAGCATCCCAAACAAAGGAAGCCTCCGAGGATTCGAAGTCATCGACGCCATCAAGGCCGAGCTCGAAGCCGCCTGCCCCTCCACCATCTCCTGCGCCGATATCTTAGCCTTCGCTGCTCGTGACAGCGCCCTAATGCTCGGCAACATCGGCTACCACGTCCCTTCAGGCCGACGCGACGGTGTCGTCTCCCCGGGAACCGAAGTCATACCCAACCTCCCCGCGCCCTCCGATAACCTCCAAAGACTCAAAATCCGGTTCTCCGACAAAGGGCTCTCTTGGGAGGACATGATCACCCTCTCCGGTGCCCACTCCATCGGCATAGCTAAATGCTCATCGTTCTCGAGCCGGTTAAGCCCAACCGTCGACCCATCCATGGACCCGAACTTCGCTAGGCAGCTCATGGCAGAGTGCCCGGCTAGCACGTCCATCGTCCCACTCGACGTTCAGACACCGAATTGGTTGGATAATAGGTACTACATGAACTTGAAGATGGGCAAGGGGCTATTGGCTTCGGACCAAACGCTTATGAGTAGCGCTTCTTCGGCGGGTTTGGTTGGGACCTATGCGATGCACAATAAGGTTTGGGCTTTGGAGTTCGGCCCGGCCATGGCTCGGATGGGTTCGATCGAGGTCTTGACTGGCTCTCAAGGTCAGGTTCGGAGGAACTGCAGGGTCGTCAATTAATTTGAGGGTGTTTTTTTTGTTGTGCGCGCGTGCTGGGATTCATGGGGTAGTTTTAACGATAAAAAAAATAAGTGAAAATCAGACCAAAATAAAAGAGGAGGTGATCTCTACACAATGACGTAAGTTTTTGTGTTAGAAGGTAAATCTCGACCTTGTAACCAAAAACAAAATATAAACAACCCGATTGGAGTTTATTGAAATTTGACAATGTGTTTCAAGTGTTGGTCTTTTTGGTTGTTTAATCTAATTACCTGTGTCGTCATATGATATTATTAATCTAATGTAAAACAGAATAAAATTCAAATGTAAGTTTGATACTTTTAAATTGAAGTACAATATTTCATGAAACCTTCCATGCTCTATTCTCTAGTGTTGCTCTTTTTAGATAATACATTAGAAGATTAAATTTACCTTTTGTAATCGGAGTTTTTTTAATCTATATAAACTCTTAATTTAGAAGAGTTTAGGATGATGTGTCAATCTTAGAGGCATTTTAGGAGTCTTGACCAATCATATTTTTTTTTGCCATTTTTCTTTGATTTTCTTTAATTCTCATTTTTTTTTCTTTTTTTTTTCCCCTTTAATTCTCTTTTTTATTTAATTTTACTAACTATTGGGCTTAATTCAAAACATTAAATTCAATCTAATATAACTATTGGGCTTAATTCAAATTTATTTACTAATTATTGCACTTAATTCAAAATAGTGAATATAACTATTGATTATGACACATCACATTTAAACAATGTTATAATTGGTATTATTATTACTGAATAATTTAAAATATCTATATTTATGTATTATACTTTACATAAGATTTTAAATAAATAATTTTATGAGATAATTATAAGATACATTTATTGTAAAGTTTTTTTATGATTTTATCTTAACATTTATTAATATTTTATATTATTTTTATATATAATATTTTAGTTTTAAAAAAAACCCGCCATGGCGCGGGAATCGTACTAGTAGTTTATTATTCAAGTGTTTTGGAGCTTTTATTTTTTATCATTAAGTTTTTATCAACTATCCTAATAATTAGGTTTACCAAATACTAATTAATTAATATATATTAATTAATACAAATAAATTATAGTTTTAATTATCACATCAACTACCCTTTTATCAAACCAGATCTAAGTTATATAGTCACTTGATTAATTGGTCATATATTTAAAATAGGCGAAATCGGTGAAAACTTGATTAATTCGCCATATAATATGAAACTTGATTAATTAGAGCACGCATTTTTTATATGTATGTCATAAATTTTTTTTTTATTTTTATTAAAATGGGGGATTATTGATTTTTTTATAAAAAAAATATGGGTGCTTTTGTATAATTTGCATATTATGATAGTGATTTTATTAATTTAAGCAACTGATCTAGAGTAGAAAGCGCAACTAATACCAAAGTTTAGAATATTTCATGAAATTTTAGAAAAACAGGATATTAAGCGCAACTATCTACAAGGGTCATGATATTTAGTATAATTAACCCTTAAATAAAATAACAAAATAGCTAATAAAGTATATAACCCATTAGAACCGTGTAAGAAGCTAGTGTGACAAAATTCAAAATTTATTTTATACAACGATATCAAACATGTGAACAAATAATGTGGCGACCAGCTCCTTTGAGCCATTTATTGATTCCACAATTAAGTGTGTGAATTACAATCAAACCAAGTAATTAACAAAATTAATTCTTAACCACAACCAAACAATCCGCCATTAAATCAAACTTAATTCCTTAATTAGTTGATAACCCTGCAGTTCTTCCTGATCTCTCCCTGAGTACCCGTAAGCACCTGAATCGAACCCATCTTCACCATCGCCTTAGCAAACTCACCAGCCCAAACCCCACCCGGCCCGCCGAAGCCCTTCACCATGTTCGCGGTCGAAGGGCTCGTCAAGAGGGTCTGGTCCGACGTGAACAGCACCCGGTGGCTCATCACGTTCCGGTAGTACTGGCTATCCAGCCTATTCGGCGTGACCGCATCGAGCGCCACGGTCGGGTTCGGGGTGTTGGCCGGCGAAGGGCACTTGGCCTTAAGCGAGGCGGCGAACGAGGCGGCCATGGAAGGGTCTTGTGGGCTGGTGGCGTTGAAGAAGTAGAGCCTGTTCGAGAACGAGGAGCAGTGGGAGACGCCGATGGAGTGCGCGCCGGAGAGGACTACCATGTCGGCGACCGACATTCCCTTCTTGGAGAAGCTTGATTGGAGCTGCTGGAGGTTGAAGGCCGGCCCCGGCAGGTTTTGGATGGGCTCCGATTGGCGGGAGACGCGGCCGTCGCGGCGGCCGGAGGGGACGGAGTACGATATGCCGCCGAGGAGGGAGGCGCTGTCGCGGGCAGCAAAGGCGAGGACGTCGGCGCACGAGACTGTCTGGGGGCAGGCGGATTCGAGGGCGGCCTTGGCGGCGTCGATGACTTGGAAGCCACGGAGGCTGGGGTTGTTGACTCCACTGTCTTTCTCCGCAGGGTTGCCTGTTGTCGAGTCGATTAAAACCGATGCATCGCATCCCTGTATTAAAGATATATAGTTAGCACTAAGCGCAACCAACTATAAAATGTTTCTTCCACGTTATTTATAAAAAATTAAAAATGACGAGTTATAAAAATTGGTAAAACTCTACACAATAGTTTAAATTTTTGTATTAAGTTGGTAGATCCCGACCTTATAATCGCAAAAATAACAATAATAAATCATGTAACCCAACATATTTGTCTCTCAATAACACCCGGTCAGATATTTCACATAAAGTTATAACTATTAACTTACCCTAACGAAGCAGTCGTGGAAATGCATTCTAATAAGACCGGCGCCTAAACCAGGATTTTGCGACACAAACTTGTTGACGGCATTTTTAACAATGGCCTCAGCCGAAGGGCAAGATTTGGTATAAAATCCGACTTGAAGAGAAGCAAAGGACACACGCATTGTTGAAATAGCGACGAGGGAGAAGAGCAAGCAGAGGATAACTGATCTGGCCATTTTTGGTAAATATCAACGACACGAATAGGAGATCGATCGATGGAGCAGCTAGCTAGCGTTAGATCACTTGAAGCTATAGGAGATGATGGAAGTGTAATAGTTTGAGGTAGATCTTATATAGGGCACCCAAAAAAGGAAAATTTAATTTAAATGTTATGTTATTTTATGTTATGTTATGTAGGTTGTGGATAACGTTTTAATTTGGAAGGAGGCAAGGAAGGATCGGAGGGCAGCAGTCAGTATGTAGGTAGACGGGGATTTTGAACCAACGATATGAATAGTTGAAAAACAATTATTTATTGATACAATAAAATGCATGGCATGGTATATTGGTATGGTATAATTTCATCAACTTGAATTGCTTGCTAATATATCCAAGCACAGCACTCGGTCAACACACTTATCTTGCATTGCAAATATACACATTGCAAATTTAAAATGGTCCATCTTATTTTTAGTAAAGGGGATAATTAAGCATTTGTTCGTATATAGATTTGTAAGATGCTTTGTTTTCAAGTGTTCAACTTTATCATGATTGCATTTTTTTTTTCTTAGTCTAGTTGGATGGGTTTCTAACTGTTTTGCATTTAAATTGAGTATTGTGGTCCATTTAAACTTTAATGGCCCAAAAACAAACAAAATTGAATTGAACCAAAAATCAAATTTATAAATTTTTAGAACCTATAAATTTTTTGAACCACTGCTCTTATTGATATTATCAATTTGGATATGAGATGGAATCTCGTTTGATTTATATGTGTATCTTCTGTATGTGGACTCACACACAACTTTTCTCCAGTATTGTAAGTTTGTAATCCTACCAAGTCCAGTCAACTTTTACATGGTATTAAAGTTAGGTTCATGTTAGTTTCAGTTTTGGTTCAAGACAAGTGAAGGTTGTTGGCCTTGTTATGTGGATATGTCATTGACTCATTGGCTCTAGTTTTCATTTGAGCGCATGTTGACAAGTGTAATTTGTCTAAGTCATTGCACATGAGGGAGTGTCTTGTAGTTTGGTTGTTCCACACACTACTACAATTAAGACCTATTGTAGTACTTAATTGCGGCGGTTAGTCTATTGAAGCGATTATTGTGGCGGTTTTGTCTATAGCAACAGTTTTGTGGCGGTTTTGACCATGTAAGCGATTGCTGAGACTATTGTGGCGGTTTTAAAGAATAGGGTGGCGGTTAATTTGTAAAACACTTTTCTTCCTTACCTAATGGGGCGGTTCTTAATAATTCTTTTTTTTAAATTAAGGGAATAAATGAAAGGAGTCCTGGTTCTCTCTCCCACTTTCCTCTCCAAACCCCTAACCCTAACTCCGGTGAATTTTTGGTTGTTCTCTCTCTCATGTCGATCGCCCTATCCGTTCGCCACTCCTCTCTATCGATCTTCCTTGTTGTTTCTCTCCTTCCTTATTTTCTCGATCTCTCTTCTACGGTGGCCTGTCGTGAGCTTGGAGGACTCTCTCTCCTAGGGAAAATCAAGCAACAAGAGGTCCGCTCCAAGCCTGACGTCTCCACCCTAATCGACGAGGTCGAGGACCTCTGTTCTCATCACTTTACCGTTGTTTCTGAGGAGGTCTCCCTCATTCTTCAGAGCCACCACCACCAAGTGGGGATTTGGATTTGATTGTGACTTTGAAGGGGTTGTTGATGCCACTGATCTTCGATTGTGGATATAATTTGAACATGATTAGGTGACCACTGACGCCAATGATCTTTTGTGCAGCGGAATTTTGATTTGATTGCAGCTTTGACGGGGCTGCTGATCTCTCAGCCTGTTTCTTCCAGTCCTTTGCGAGGAAGGTAATTTACACTTTCAGTCCCACTGATTTCGCTATTCTTTAGATTAAAACTAGTTCAGTTTATTTGATTTCGGGTGTTTTTATTTAAGATGTGAATTTAGGGTTCTTGATTTAGGGTTGAAATCGGTTAGGTTGTTTGATTTAGGGTTGAAATTGGCTTAGGTTATTTGATTTAGAGTTCTCCAAAATTTGTATATAAACTTCAAATTACTCTATGAAACCTTGGTTGAATTTGTAGATAACATGAGTTATTTAAATTATTTATAGTTACTAATCTCTTTAATTGCCAAGGCTTCTCTTTGTTAGTAGCTGAAAATTGTCCAAGTGAGTCTCCATTAATTGAAAACAAACCTCGAGTATAAATTTAGTTTAGTCTCCATTCAATGAAATCAAGCCTCTTTGCTGACTTATTTTAGTATATAATGCTAGAATGTTTTTGGCATGCCTCGTTTTGTAAAAATGATAGTCTTAGGGAAAGTTATGTTTTTTTATGGTGCTATGACTACACATTTTCACAAGAAAGACTGTTACTCTTCTATGAAATCTAAAATCATAGTGTATTTAGTTAATTGAAAGCTAAAATCAAAATGTAATTAAATATATTTAGTTAATTGAAGCTAAAATCAACATGTAAATTAATGGCTTAATCTATGAAATCAAGCTACACATTTCTGTGCTCAAATTTTCATAATGTATATCATCTCCAAAAGCTACACATTTCAGCCCTCAATCTCAAGTTCTTCCCTGAAGCTTATCATGAAATAAAAGATTTGCCTCTATCAACTTTGTATGTTCGGTAAGCATTATGTCCATAGCAGACTTAGAATAATATTTGGATTATTGCTCATTTTCTATGCATTTAATAAACTTGATAAAATCATCATTTTCTATGCATTTAATAAATTTGATACAATCAAACATACAAGTTAAAAAGCAAAGTATAAGAGCACCGTGAAACACGCGGTTTATGTAGACCTAAAGTTGTCTAATGTGAGTAGTGTTGTTATTTCCTTGAAGAGATCCTCATTGAAAGCATATATATAAAGTGGCATGAAAGGATCGACTAGTCCACCAAAACAACACACTCATTTGATTATGTCTCTACGATCGTGTATTATGACTTTAGGGCCTTTGATTCTACATTTAACTATTTAAGTAATCAGTCTTGTTTTAAGCTTCTATGACAATTTAACCCATTTCTCATAAATTTGAGGGTTTTAGTTGGAACTTAGGGCCTTTGATTCTCTTTTCATTTGTGCTTTTGGTGTTGTTTCCTTGTTTTCCCAACCGAGGCTTGTACTTTTGTTAGCCACTTCGTGATTGTTTCCTTGTTTTCCTTGTTTTCAGCTTCTGATTCTGCAGAATGAATCACCAACAGATCTGACCATACTAGTGTATGTGACATCAGTAAGTATACTCCGTATCTCACTATTACAGGTACTAAGTGCCCTTGATTCAACCTGAAAATGTTCTAATCAGGTACAAGTACGTTCTCTATATATATGTCCTGGTGTTGCTTCCTTCTTTTATTCAATTGAGGTATGTCAATAGGTACGGGTACTAAACTCCCTTGAGGATTTCATTTGCTGCCAAAGAAAATATGTGGTGCTTTCTGGGAAGGTAATCACCAGTAAAATTTTCTTGATGTATATCATCTCCAAATGTAGTTTTACATATACAACTAGCTAGGAAAATAGCTGAATTTATTAATTTTCATTTCCATATGGGATTCTTTGGTTATTTTATATAAGATACAAATACTTATTTCTTCGTATTATAGTATCATTATATAATTAATGAAGAGTAAAGAAAATCATACGTTTTGGTTGTAACTTTGCATGATTTTACTATACCATGTTCACACATGGTATAGTGATACTTTCTTATGATTCCGTGGAAGTGTGTACTTATCCAAGGATGTTGTGCTAGTCATTGAACATTGATCCATTTGCAATCTGAAATTACCCCTGACTTGATTAGTTTTGTTCTAGGAACTCCTCTGAAAGTAGCCCCCATCACTTGGGAAGGCATGGCCTTAGAAAAACCAGGCTTGTTCTCTGTTTGCTCCTCTAATAATAGATCATAAAATTTTATAACCAAAGTCTCATTTGTTGGATTCAAGCTTATACTCATTGTCAAATTGGAACTTTAAGATCGACTTTTTATGATTTATATTCTACGCAGTGTTCCATGTTATGAATCCAGGAGAAAAAGGTTGATCGGATTGGCTAGAGGGACCTAGAACTGCATGATCAATCAGGTATTGTTTCCTTTGTCCCATCTTGAGTTTTCTATCATGGAAGACAGATGAGGCTTTTAGGCAGCATCTTCCTTATCTATTGTTTGCTCATTATAATTAATATGGTATATTTTATCTATCATGTCATTATAAGTTAAATTCATTAGCCTCATCTGAATTTAACTTTACATTCGTCTTATAAAAATATTCAGCTATCATGCCATCAATCCAATTAATTGATCTCTGCTGATAGACCATGTTATTTCATTTGATTAGTCCATGCTCTTGTTGTGTTTGAATATTTTAGCAATTCACTTAAATTTTGCAGGGAATCCTTGTCATCACAGACCATGGTTACGAAGACCAATTAGATACAATGAATTGCAAATAATAGAAAAGAAGAGGCATCAAGTTTCAACAATCAGGAGTTTTTTGGTTTACTTCAATTTATTTGGACTTGATGATTCTATACCATTTAAGTTTCGACTTATTTACTAATTTAGTATTTTGTTTAGGTATAAGTTGTGCATTGTGTTGTGGATAATGTTATCATTGTAAATATTATTGTAATTTCATTTGGAAGATTAGATGAAATAAAGTGTTATTGTTTTTCATACAAGTGTTGTATGATCACACACACATATTTCATAATATGATAATAAACCTGTACATTCAAAATAAATAAATAAATAAATAATATTATACTAAATTAGCAGGGTATAACACGTTGCATTTGGTCTAATAAACCGCCACAATTTTGAGCATAAAACTATGACAATAGGTTCTATAAACCGCCACATTAGATCATTTAACCGTCACATTTAATAGGGAAAACCACCACATTAGATAGAGAAACCGCCACAATAGATAGGAACTAACCGTCGCACTAGATAGGTCTATTGTGGCGGTTTACTTACCTATTGTGGCAGTTTTAAGTTTTCATAATAAACCGCCACAATAGATGTAAAAACCGCCACATTAGACCTAATGCAACGCGAGCAACAGAGGCGGGTAAAAACCGCCACAATAGGTCTTTTGTGGCAGTTTTTAGGCCTAATGTGGCGGTTTTGATCCGCCGCATTAGGCCTTAATTGTAGTAGTGACATCGGAAAATATTGAGATGTCAAGTTTGAGTGTTTAACGGACTACTCGTCTCATTCCGTTGAGATCAATGGAACTCCATTGAATTTATGCGTTGTTCATATATTTCGTTTGTGAGCTCGTACACAACTATTTGTCTAGTGCTTTAGTCCCACCGAACCCAACCGATTTTAACATTGGTAGCATCAATGACTTTGAAGCTCCGGAGACTCGGGTCGTTGGCGCCGTTATGTGTTCCTAGAGCTGGCAATCAGGCAAGTCATCGGCCTCGGGTCGGACGTTTCAGTTTCGGGTTGTTTCGAACTCGGGTTCATATCGAATTGACTGAAATTCAAGTTATATCAAGTCGAGTTGGGTCAATTCGGGGTTTGACTGGATTGGATAAAATCGGATTATCGAATTAAATGATCAAGTTAAATCGAGTTTTAACTTAATCGAGCTTCGACATAATCGGGTTGACATAGTTGGGTTTCGATTGAATCGGGACTAGACAAGATCGGGTTAGGTTGAATTGGATGTTGACATATTTGGGTTTCAGATAAAATCGGGTTTTGGAATGATTGGGTTGGATGAATCGGAAGATCACAAGTTGCAAGCAATTCAACATGTGACAAACCGGACTCTGAAGAAGAATTGACAAAGAATGGCGAACAAGAAATCGTGAATTTAAAAGCATGACGAGAATTCTCAACTCGAGTTGTCAGAAGTAGCAAAATGACTCTACGAACCACGAGTCCCCCGCTTTTTTTTTTTTTGTTGTTGTTCACCTTTCCAGCAATATTTTTTTAAAATTAAAATAAAAATATGAAAAATTATTTACAAAATTTTTAATATTAAATATGTATTGTATAATTTTATTGATAACATTTATGATTCTATAATCTCAAATAAAGTGCATATTTATTAATATTATTTATAAATTTTATAATATTAAATATAAACTATAGAGTATTATTTATGAGCTTTGAAATATTAATTATAATTTATTTTTATCTCAAACAAAGGAAATATTTATTAATATTATTTATAAGCTTGATAATATTAAATATGCACTATATAATTATTTATGCACTTGAAAATATGAAACTTTATAATATTATTCATACACTTTAGAATATTATTTATGCAGTTTAATTTTGATCCAAAAAGATGTGCATTTTTATTAATATTATTTATAACACTTATAATATTAAAAATGGAATATATCATATGATTCATGCACTTGCAAAATAAACTTTATGGTATTATTCACGCCCTTTAGATTTTAGAATATTAAATATGCAATGTATAATTATTTATGTACTTGCAAGTTGCAAAATAAACTTTATAGTATTCATGCACTTGCAAAATAAACTTTGTACTTGCAAGTTGCAAGTGTTAACAATAAATGAAGATTTTTTTTATTATAAATGAAGATTTGATGTAGATGGTATTTTTTCTAAAACAAAAAATATTGGTGAAAAATTTAGATTTTTTTAAAGAATATTAATATAATATGAAACGATATTGTAAAAATAATATTACCATAAATAACAATTTATATGATTGAAGAGAGGATATATGACATCAAAATTTCTTATTTACAATAGATATAGATATAGATGTTATGTTTTATCTTTTTTAAAAACATTCATCATTTTTCTTTGCTCGCACGTTGATGCATTTTAACCTTCTTAATTCCTTCCTTAAAGTTTTATAATTTGAGTATATGACCACATTGAATAACTTATTTGCCTTCACCATCTCAAATTTTAAATCCTAAATGATTGTCACTCATGATTTGAAATTGTACTCTCTCGTCTTATTATATTTTTGGAGTTAAGAAATTAATATAAATATTATTTATAAACTTTCCAACTTAGAAGATGGACAAGGAGTGCATGAAGAGGTACAAAAGGATAACAAGAAGGTCGAGGGATCTAAGAAGCGAAAAAGACCCTCAAAAGTTTGGAATTATTTCACCATTGAGGAAGATAACGAAAACGAAATAAAGGTTAGTATATGTAATTATTGTAAAATTGCTAAATACAATGTATCATCTTATGGTGGGACTTCTATTTTATGGACACATTTGAATAGGTGTCAAGAGTATTTGAAAACTAATCCATATGAAAGTCGACTGCGGATGGAGAAAAAAATTGATCAAAAAATATTTCGTAGATTGCTTGCTGAGGTGATTATCAAGCATGGATGTAGCTTTTCATTTATTGAGCAAGAGTCAGTTAGAAAGCTTTTTAAGTATCTTAATGACAAGGCAGAACCGATTACCAGAAATACAATAAGGAGTGCTTGAAAGTGCATGTGGATTTGAAAGGGAAAATTTTGAGTGTTCTTAAGGGCTTCCTGGTAAGATCTATTATATTGGACTTGTGGTTTGTGGAATGCTTGTACTGCATGAGTTTATTTGTGTGTTATTGCTCAATATATTGATGAAAATTAGAGAAAGACACATCTCGCATCAACTTCAACAGGTTCCCCATTTCTAAGATTTCGAGAATATATCATTTAATTTTGGATAGTACTACAGATTTACATAAGCAGCTCTGTTTTTTCTACTTCTTCTCCATTTTGGAAAATGAGATGGGGAATCTGTTGGATCAAAATATATATATAAGAATTTAATATATATATATATATATATATATATTTTTCAATTATAAAAATAATAATTTAATTATAAGAATTTAAAAAATATATAGGAAAATAGAAGTGAGAAGAAGAAAATTGGGACCCCTAAAATTAGAATACAATGGATTGAAAATATCGTTTAATGAGATGGGCTCAATCAATAAGCTAACAAAGTTACTTCTAATAAAACTTTTAATGTGATGTTTAAACTCAAACTAAAACACATCAAAATTCAGTAAAAACAACCAAAAATCGAATGAGATTTTAGATTTTTTTCATACACCAAAAATAAAATAAAATAAAATACAATTTTGAGGCTAATTATACTCGAAATCAACAATATTTTGAGATTATATGTCATAACAGATATATCTGATATATCAATATAAATTTCACCAAAAAATAGGGGTAGTTTTTGAAGGACCTTTGTCAAAATAGTTTGAAAAAATGTTGAAAGAGGGTTGTTAAAGAAGGAAATGTTACACAGTCACATAAGTTATAACAAGGTAAGAATAATTTTTTTATCTTGGGAAAAAATGTAATTAGTTTGTAACGAATGAAAAAGAGTCAATTTGTTGTTATGGTTGGTAGGCTCCTCTTTGGCGGCTGCTTTCATATTCCAAACCAATTTCAATTACACCACGACAAATCTAATTAATCAAATTATAGTGTTACGGTGTAGTTTACTGCTGGGGTATTCCATAATTCCACGTACTTTACTCATGTGTTGACCACGTGCTCATTTTCAACTTGGCAACTACCAACCATTGTGCAACGTACTTGCTATTCCACTTGCTTTTTTTAGACAATTAAGGAGTACGAGATAAGGATTCGGGTAGCGTAAGTCTGTTTATCTACTATCCAATAGCGTTATTGATTAACCAACAGTGTAACGTCTTACTACATTCCTATTAAAATGCCTTACTACATTCCTATTAAAATGATTGATGTTCTGTGTTCGATTTGACTCCTCCCTACTTTCCAATTTATTTTTTCCGTTTTAAAAAATAAATCGTTTTACCTTTTCATACATTTTGTAAAAAATTATATAAAATATTAATTTTTAAATATATTTATTATTATGGAATTATTTTTAAAATTTGATTAAAAAAGTTAATATTGTATATACTTTTTGGTTTAAAAAAATGTGTCAAAAATGCCTAATGATTTATATTTTAAAATAGAGCAAGTATAACAAGTTAAGAACGACCAAACCAAGTATACACTGTAAACAAGCCTTTTCACTTTTTTTTTACTGATATGATTCCTTTTTCTTTTGGTAAAGGTAAATAAGGATTAATCTTCGATCCTTATGGTTGGTGAACAGTACACTTACTCTTGTGTTCTCTAGCCTTAATAAAATTAAATAAAATCGGGTAAGTTTCACAACATATTTATAATATATGCAATAAAAATAAAATTAGTGGTACATTTATCGCACGCATAAAAATGAAATAACCTTAACCAATAAAGCAACCAGGCTACTCATACCAAATTCCTGCCTCGTAACTCATAATGATCGATCATAGCATGCCGTGGAGTAATTAATTAATATATATTACCCGCAGCCACCCCTACTTTCCCAGAAGCCATCAAAATACCCTTTAATTAGTACTCCTAGGCTCCTAGCTACTTTTATTCTCTTTCAATCTCTATAAATACTCCTCAAACTCTTCATGACTGACTCCATCCCAATCAAACTCACATAACACAATACTCCATCAACGGATAACCCCACTCCGATCGATACCCAACGGATAAAATCGAAAATAACGATGATGAGAGTTAGTACCGTGAATGTGCTTGTTTGCTTCTTGTCCTTCCTTGTCGCCTCTTCGACTCTCCTCCATGTCTCTTCCGCCCATTATCATCCTCTTCGGGTTGGATTCTACCAATCGAGCTGCCCTTCTGCCGAGGTCATTGTACGAAGAGTGGTTAACCGATTCGTCTCCCGGAATCCTGGCCTTGGTGCCGGCCTCATTCGCCTCCATTTCCACGACTGCTTTGTCAGGGTTCGTATATCTTTGATAACTAACTAACTAACTATATAGTATATAAAGTCCTTGAACTAGAGATGTGTTCGATCATTTACTTATGTATTCTAACGTTTTGAATTTCAGGGGTGTGATGGATCAGTCCTATTGGATTCAACCCCAACCAATGTAGCCGAGAAAGACAGCATACCAAACAAAGGAAGCCTCCGCGGGTTCGAAGTCATCGACGCCATCAAAGCCGAGCTCGAAGAAGCCTGCCCTCATACCGTCTCGTGTGCCGACACCCTAGCCTTTGCAGCCCGTGACAGCGCCCTGAAACTCGGCCATGTTGGCTACCACGTCCTCTCGGGGCGACGCGACGGACTCGTCTCCCCGGGATCCGAACTCCTATCCAACCTTCCCGCTCCCTTCGATAACGTCAAAACACTCAAAACCCGGTTCGCCAAAAAAGGCCTCTCTTGGGAGGACATGGTCACCCTATCAGGGGCCCACTCCGTTGGCATAGCTCACTGCTCCTCGATCTCGAACCGGTTCAACCCGACTGACGCCACCATGGATCCGAGCTTCGCTAGGCTGCTCGAGGCCAAGTGCCCGGCCAACGCGGGGTCGCGAGTGGTCCCACTCGACATCGAGACACCTAATAGGTTGGATAATAGGTACTATATGGACTTGAAGGAGGGCAGGGGGTTGTTGACTTCGGACCAAACGCTCATGAGTAGCGGTTCAACGGCGGGCTTGGTTAAGACCTACGCCATGCACAATAAGGTTTGGGCTTTGGAGTTTGGTGCGGCCATGAATCGGATGGGTTCGATTGGGGTCTTGACTGGCTCTCAGGGCCAGGTTCGGAGGAATTGTAGGGTTGTCAATTAGAGGTTTTTTTTAGTTGATTTTAGTTTGCAAGTGTGTTTAAAGTGTTCTCCTTTTCTTTCTTTTTTTTTAGTTTAGATTGCTCATGTATCGAATGATTGATCTCAAGTTTGATCAAGTCTAAAATAAAAATCAAATGTAAGTTTGATACTGTTCTTATCTTTCATATGAGTGGATTCAACATTTTTCTCTATAAGCTTTGGCTACGACTTTGCGCGCAATGGCAAAAACATCGGTTGTTGTTGCATCGGTATCAAGGGTGATAGCATCACAAGTCACAATCATCAATTCTATCACCGGTAAGTGAAAATGCATGTGAGAGAGTGAGATGATTATCACATACCTACACCTTCTTCCATTAATTGATAACTCTATAGATTAATATGATATCATCATGGACGCAACCCTTTATATATAATTTATAGAGGTTCGACTTACTTCAAATTAGATTGGTTATCATCGATTTGTCCAATTTGTTAATCATGTGTTAAGATACTTGAAAGGTACTGTGTCAGAGGGGATTTTCTTCCTTGTGCAATCAGACTTGAAGATCACTGGGTTTTCAGACGCATATTGGGGGTCTTGTCTGTCCACGAGGAGATCATTGTCTGGCTACTGTGTGTTTCTTGGTCATGCTCTGGTGTCATGGAAGACGAAGAAACAAGTCACAGTGTCTAGGTCATCGACGGAGCCAGAGTACAGGAGCATGGCCCACTACTGCTGAGCTTATGTGGTTGGGCTATTTGTGTAAAGACTTAAGCATCCCTGTTCAGACACTAGTTACTCTGTTTTGTGATAACAAATCGGCGCAACAGATAGTTGCAAATCCATGCTTTTATGAACGAACAAAGCATTTGGATATTGACTGCCACTTTGCCAGAGAAAAGGTTCAATGTGGATTTCTGCAAACATCCTACATCAACACGAAGTTGCAGCTAGCTGATATTATGACTAAGGCACTCCGCAGTGCACAACACTCCAATCTCAGTGTCAAGTTGGGTCTTACAGATGTTCCAACTTGAGGGGAGGCTATGGAGTTATGTGAGGTTTTGAGTTCATTTTCGGTTTGGGTTTGTTTTAACCCGTTTAGATTGTATTCGGGTATGGGCTTATATGTGTAATGGGTCATCTGGCTATCTCTATAAATAGCCCATAACAGAGCCCAGTCGGATGTAACAAACTATCATCGTCTTCATTTTCTGAGTTTGAGATCAAGAACTCTCTCTCCTTCTGTTCTTCATTTCTGGTTCCTTCAATTCACATTTTCGATCCTAGGGGTTTATATCTGGCTATCTCTATAAATATCCCATACCCGAATACAATCTAAATGGATTAAAACAAACCCAAACTAGAAATGAACTCAAAACCTCACATAACTCCATACCTATTCTTATTATTGAATGAACGAGGTGTGTATACTTTGCACCTTGGAAGTTTCCTGCTGCACGCTGATTAATTATTTTGTCCGTAGTATATATTTGCAGTGGTGTTACTATAATACTCCCTACTAGTTTTCCACCAAAATGTTAACAAATTCGACAAAAGGGCATTTGGCGAAAAAAATGAAAACCTCAGGGGTATTTGACAAAAAAAATAAAAACCTCAGGGGCACCTGGCGAAATATGTCAAACTTTCGTACACCACGCGAATTAGCCCTAACCTCAGGGACATTTGGCGAAAATTCCGTTATATTAATGGTATGTATAATTTCTATTCGCGTATATTTTTTCCCTTAGTTAAATTATGACAGTACGTGTGAAACGTGAATTGTATCGAATTTATTTTTAATTTTTTTTATAGTCGAAATGAATTCTTCTAACAGGCACAAAAGCTTAAATATTTATATAAGATTTTTGTTCAACATTTTTTTTTACCTTAGTGTTTTTTTTGATTCTCAGTTTATAGTAGAATGGATTTAATTTAAGTGATCATTTAATTTTGAATGCCTAAACTCATTGTTTAAAGTGTAAAACTAGCTAACTGTCAATGAGAAAGTCTATTGGAAAGACAACTTTCGTCTATTGACAAGATCAATTAAGATATATTGCAACACAATCGTTTTCAATAAAAAAAATTACAATTTTAGCACGAGAGCCGACGAGGAATTGAAATCCAAAAAACCATTATTAATTTCGTTGAAAAGTGATGAAAAACAGTATCTGAGTTTTATTTTAGAATTTGTTTTTCGATAATATTGTTGTGTTTTCGGCGTTGATGCTCCAATGGTAGTTTGAAAAAATGTTGAAAGAAGGCTGTTAAAAAAGAACATATTAGACAGTCTTATCCATAATGACAAGTAAAAATATTTTTTTTTTATTTTTGGAAAAAACTTTTAATTAGTTTGTAATAAACGATAAAGAATCGGGGTAGCTACAAATCGACTTTATGGCTGTCAATTTGTTGTTATGGTTGGTAGGCTCATCTTTGGCGGCTGCTTTGATTATTCCAAACGAAATTTCATTACACTACGACAAATCTAATTAATCAAATTATAGTAGTAGTAGTTAAGTGTAGTGTTGGGGTATTCCATAATTCCACGTACTTACTCAACTCATGTGTTGACCACATGTTCTTCATTTCCAACTCGGCAACTAGCAACCATTCTGCAACGTACTTGCTATTCCACTTGCTTTTTTTTTTTAGACAATACGTATGATAGTGTATAACTAGATATAAAAAATTGAAACTTGCGTAACTTCTTATTAAATTATCAAAATAAGTGATATAACCTATGGTTTCGAAGCTCTCGAGATGATTTATAATACGTGAATGTCAATTTAAGTAAAATATAAAAGTATTATAGTCTATTGAAATAAAATTAAAGTGATTAATACCTCTATAATTTTTAAACATTCATAACTTTTTACTCAGATGTCGGATTAGAGCGTATTATATATTTAAACGAAGCTGGCGACAAGGAGAATACATCTAGGTAATTTGTCGGATGAGGGGAGGGGCACGTGCTCCCCCATGTCCCCCCTTGGCTCCGCCTCTGTCCCTACGTCCTAATTTATTTTCTTCGTTTTAAAAAATAAGTCGTCTTACCTTTTGACATATTTTAAAAAAAAAGTTTAAAATTATATAAAATATTGATTTTTAAATAATTTTTTATGGAGTATTCATATTCATTAGTAATTATTATGGAATTATTTTTTAATTTTGATTAAAAAAGTTAATATTGTATAGGGTTTTTAGTTTAAAAAAATATGTCGAAAAAGGTAGTGACTTATATATATTATAACAACGACTAAGTATACACCATAAACGATGATTTTTTATTATTATTATTATTGAAATGATTATTTTTTCTTTTGGTAAAGGCAAATAAGGATTAATATTCTGCGATCCATGTGGTTGGTGAACACTTGGGTTCTCTAACCTTAATTGGTGGCTTATGTTACTCCTTCCCTAGTTGCTTTTTATGATAAAATTAATTAAAATCGGGTAAGTTTCACAACAAATTATGTATTTATAATGTATGCAATAAAAATTAGTGATACATTTAATTATCATACATTTTAAAAATGAAATAAGCTTAACTAATAAACCAACCAGACTACTCACAAAAATTTTAAAATTCTCGTAATAACTTAAATTTGATTGCGATCTATATACATATACTAAAATCAATATCTATCATTCTATGTGGCACATTGTGGTTGATTCTACAAAAAAAAAATACTCCGTATATTTTAGTTAATTAAAAAAATACAAATAAAAAATACTTCATAGTTATACTTACCAGAAATATTAATAGATAAATATATAGTATTTGATAAGTGCTAAATTATTTTCTGGTGAAAAATGATTTATATTTAGGTTATTTTTTATTTTTTTATCTATTAAAATTATTTATAATATTATATTAATGTATTCGTTATCGCTACCTGTTAGTTTTATTATATTTTTTTGGACCCTCGCCCGCTCATAGATCCACTTACTGTACATGACCCCAATCATAATGATCGATCATAACATGGAGTAATAATATATAGTTAGATTACCCGCAGCCAACTCCTACTTTCCCGGAAGCCATCAACATAGTACATATATACCCTTTAATTACTACTGATCCTGCTTTAATTTATTCTCTTTCAATCTCTCTATAAATACTGCTCAAACTCTCCATCCTCATCAAACTCACATAACACAATACTCCATAAACGGATAACCTCACTCCGATCGATCCTCCACAGAGAAAATCGAAAATAACGATGATGAGAGTTAGCACCATGAATGTCTTTGTGTGCTTGTTGTCCTTCCTTGTCGCCTCTTCGACCCTCTTCCCCGTCTCCTCCGCCCATTATCATCCTCTTCGGGCTGGATTCTACCAATCGAGTTGCCCTTCCGCCGAGGCCATCGTACGAAGAGTGGTTAACCGATTCGTCTCCCGAAATCCTGGCCTTGGTGCCGGCCTCATTCGCCTCCATTTCCACGACTGCTTCGTCAGGGTTCGTATATCTTCAATAATTATATATATATATATATATATATATATATATATATATATATATATATATATAAACTCCTTGAACTGGAGATGTGTTCGATCATTTACTTTCGTAAACTAACATTTTGAATTTCAGGGGTGTGATGGATCAGTCCTATTGGATTCAACCCGAACCAATGTAGCCGAGAAAGACAGTATACCAAACAAAGGAAGCCTTCGCGGGTTCGAAGTCATCGACGCCATCAAAGCCGAGCTCGAAGAAGCCTGCCCCCATACCGTCTCGTGTGCCGACACACTAGCCTTCGCAGCCCGTGACAGTGCCCTGAAGCTCGGCCACGTCGGCTACCACGTCCTCTCGGGGCGACGCGATGGTCTCGTCTCACCGGGATCCGAACTCCTATCCAACCTTCCAGCTCCCTTCGATAAGGTCAAAAAACTCAAAGCCCGGTTCGCCAAAAAAGGCCTCTCTTGGGAGGACATGGTCACCCTTTCCGGGGCCCACTCCGTTGGCATAGCTCACTGCTCCTCGATCTCGAACCGGTTCAACCCGACTGACGCCACCATGGACCCGAGCTTCGCTAGGCTGCTCGAGGCCAAGTGCCCGGCCAACGCCGGGTCGCGAGTGGTTCCACTCGATATCGAGACACCAAATAGGTTGGATAATAGGTACTATATGGACTTGAAGAAGGGCAGAGGACTGTTGACATCAGACCAAACACTCATGAGTAGCGGGTCAACAGCGGGCTTGGTTAAGACCTACGCCGTGCACAGTAAGGTTTGGGCTTTGGAGTTTGGTGCGGCCATGAATCGGATGGGTTCGATTGGGGTCTTGACTGGCTCTCAGGGCCAGGTTCGGAGGAACTGCAGAGTCGTCAATTAGAGGTTTTTTTAGTTGATTCTAGTTTGCAAGTGTGTATTTGAAGTGTTCTTTTTTTTTTTCCTTTTTAGTTTAGAATGCTCATATGTGTCAAATGATTGATCCCAAGTTTGATCGAGTGTAAAATAAAAGTCAAATGTAAGTTTGATCCTTTGCTTATCTTTCATATGAGTGGATTGACCATTTTTCTCTACAAGCTTTGGCTATTTCACAATTTGAGATTCGAGTTTAGGAAAGAACAGAAAACTTCATTGAAGCTTGAATCAAGAACAGCAAAAGCTGAATCTGTTAATCGAAGGAAGAAGAAGAAGTTTTTTGTTACAGAGGAGGGAAGAGGTATTTATAAACACATCACACGTGCACCTCATGTGATTTCATTAATGTCCTAACTAATGAACCCGGTTCACCCTTTCTAACAAACTCAAACGGCTAAACCGTTTCTTCTTCATCTCAACAGAACTGACTTCATCTGTGTTACAGAGAGAGAACAGAGACAGCTTGTGTTGCTTCCTCAATCGTCTTCGTCGTCTTCATAGATCCATAGGTTGTTACAGGCCCCCTCAAACTGGAGATGGGTCTTCAAGGCACATTCCCAGTTTGGACAAAAGCTCTTTGTGATGAGCTGCATGAAGGATTTTTGTCAGTACATCCGCCAGTTGATTCTCTGTTGGTAAGTAACTGAGCTGTAGCAATCCTTCTAAAACTTTTTCCCTTGTGAAGTGACAATCAATCTCAATGTGCTTCGTTCTCTCATGGAATACAGGATTTTTGGCTATCTGGATGGCTGACTTGTTGTCACAGTGGAGTGTCACAGGCTTGAGATTAGTTTCTCCAAGTTCAATGAGAAAATTGACTAGCCAAGTTACTTCTGCAGATGCCTGACTCATGGCTCTGTATTCTGCTTCTGAAGAGCTCCTTGATAATGTTGGCTGCTTCTTTGATTTCCAGGAGATTGGGTTGCTGCCATACAATACAACATACCCTGTGACAGATTTCCTGGAAATTGGACATGATGCCCAATCAGAGTCTGAAAAGGCTTGTAGCTTGATTTCTGATCCTTGTTGTAAGCAGATTCCATAATGCAGAGTGCCCTTTATGTATCTGATTAGGTGATGTAATGCTGCTTGATGTGTTGCATCTGGTGCTTGTAAAAATTGACTCAAAACCTGTACAGCAAACGAGATATCTGGCCTTGTGTTGGTTAAGTAACTCAGTTTTCCAACCAAACTTCTATAACTAGTAGGATCATTTATCAAATTATGAGGATCTGAAGACTGCAATTTAAAATTAATAGGTAATGGTGTAACACAAGTCTTGTGATCCTGCAAATCTGCCTCCTTGATGATTTCTGAACAGAACTTCCTTTGACTAAGAATAAGAGAATTATTTGAATGAGCAACTTGAATGCCCAAAAAATAATTCAGTTTGCCCAAGTCTTTGATGCTGAACAACTCATGGAGATGCTTCTTCAATCTCTTTACTTCTGTAATGTCTGAACCTGTCAATATAATATCATCTACATATACAGCAGCTATGGTTATATGACCATTCTTATGACAAATGAACAAGGATGGATCATACTTAGATTGAGCAAACCCATAATCTAAAAGAGTAGTATAAAGTTTGCTAAACCATTGCCTAGAAGCCTGTTTTAAGCCATATAGGGACTTCTTTAGTAAACACACCTTGTTTTCAGGATTTGAAATACCTTGAGGCATAACCATATAAACCTCTTCATGCAAGTCTCCATGTAAAAAGGCATTATTTACATCCAATTGAAACAAGTCCCATCCTTTATTTAAAGCAAGAGATAGTATAACCCTTACAGTAGACATCTTTACCACTGGTGAAAATGTTTCATCATAGTCCACTCCATACTGTTGTGTATAACCCTTGGCAACCAACCTTGCTTTGTATCTCTCAATTGTGCCATCTGCCTTTAGCTTGATCTTATAGACCCATTTACAACATATAGGTTGTTTCCCTGCAGGAAGATCAACTAAAATCCAAGTATTGTTAGACTGTAAGGCATCTATCTCTTTATTCATTGCTTCAATCCATTTTGGATTCTTTGATGCTTTGATATAAGACTTAGGTTCAACTAAGCCTTCATCATCTTTAACAGAAGCAGACAGGCATAAAAAGGAGTTTGTGAAACCAGATAAAAGAGGGAACTGTTCTATATTTGAGCCAAAATTGCATATGTAATCCTGCATGTGTGATGGAGGTCTTACTGTCCTAAATGATCTTCGAACTGGCTGCATCTGTGTTGATGTAGGAACTTGAGCATCCCTTACATTTGTCATGTTCCTTCCTTCATCTGTATCATCATTTGAGATTTGAATATTCAAAATTCCTTCATGCTGATTGACATTCTCTGCAACCACTTCACTGTTAGGATAGAATATATAATCAGACAAATCTTGGGAAACATTAGGAAGTGGTAGATTTGAATCAAAATCTATCTTGTGAAGTGGGAATTGTAATTCATGAAACTGAACATCCCTTGAGACAAAAACTTTGTGAGTTTTTAACTCTAACACTTTGTATCCCTTCTGTCCATGGGGATAACCCACAAACACACATATAGAACTTCGAGGATCAAACTTTGATCTCTCAACTTTCAGTGTGCTTACAAAACACAGACACCCAAAGGCTCTTAACATAGAATAATCAGGAGGCTTTTGAAAAAGTATCTCATAAGGAGTTCTAATTAAATTGAATTGAAGCCAAAGGAAACCTGTTAATCAAATGAGTGGCAGTAAGAACACATTCTCCCCAATATTGAATGGGAAGATTTGACTGAAGTAATAAAGCTCTAGCAGTCTCTAGCAAGTGCTTATGCTTGCGTTCAACCACTCCATTCTGCTGTGGAGTATATACACACGTCGTCTGATGTAAGATGCCATTCTCTTCATAATACTGTTTTGCTTCAGAACTGCAAAACTCACTTCCATTGTCAGATCTGATAGTTTTCACCTTGGTGTTGAACTGCACACTTACAAACTTAATAAAATTCTTTAATACTGCAAACACACTGCTTTTAGAGGCAACTAAGTGAGTCCAAGTGGCTCTGGAAAAATCATCAACAATGGTTAAGAAATATTTAAAACCATTATGAGTAGGAACTTTATAAGGACCCCATATATCAACATGTAACAATTCAAAGCAACATTTAGACTTTATTGAACTATCAGGAAAAGATTTCCTGTGCTGTCTTGCACGAGAACATACATGGCAAACATGATGATTCGTATTTCTAGTAAGTTCTTTTAGAAATTCAAAATGAAACAATTGATCAAAGGGCACATGCCCAAGCCTACAATACCATAATTCTAGAGATACAGCTCTAGCATTCAGTGCACTTGTGCATTCTGTGTGTAGCTTAGCATCTTTATCCATTGCAGATGATAGAATCTCAGAAGCATTTTTGTCATCAATCTTAATCCCAGAATTGACAGTCAGATATAACCCTTTGGACACTTCACCAAGCACCTGTGGCTTGCTCATTGAAGGGTCCTGGATCAAGCAATGAGAAGGAGTAAACAGAATGTATGTTTTCAAATCATGCACAAACTTTCTAACAGATAACAAATTGTAAGCAAATTCAGGAACATGCAATACATCATGTAGTACAATATTATTTTTCATCTTAATAGATCCAACATGACAAATTTTTTATTGATGTCCATTTGGAATAGTTATATAGCTGGGCATCTGGAATTCCTTAAACTCAGAAAACATAGATAGATCAGGACATATATGATGTGTAGCCCCACTATCTATTACCCAACTATAAACATTTCCATGGACATTAAAACAAAAATTGTTACCTGCCATCATGTTGGTGTCCTCACCATTACTTTGCTTGCTCAGAAAAGCCATGATCTGATCATATTGCCCCTTTGTCAGAGATGGAGCAACTTCCTCATTGTCATCTACTGTCACATTTGCAGCAAACTTCTTTGATCTTTCCCCTTTGAAATTAGGGGGATAGCCATGAATCTTGAAGCATCTACTTATGGAATGCCCTGCAACCTTGCAATGATCACAGAAATAGTTCCCTTTGCCTTTGCCACCATTCTGATTTCCTTGATTTCCATACTGATTTCCACTTTGATTGTTTCCTTTCTGTCCATTGAATCTTCCATATTGATTCCCATTTTGGCTACCAGATTGTGACCCCTTTTGAAACGAATTGAATGTTGCAGCATTCTCATTGATCACACCACTGTTGTTTAGTCCTCTCTGTGCTTCCTCATCAAGAAGCATCCTGGATACATCTCCAATGCTTGGAGTCGGTTTTATCAGCAAGATACTTGTGCGTATCCCATTGTATGAGTCAGGAAGTCCAACAAGAAACTGAATTACTTGTTGATTAGCCAATAGCTTTGACACAGTATTGTCAGAACCACAACTGCTACAAGTTGGCATGTCCACAAGATCCAAGTACTCATCCCACAATTTCTTAAACTTCGTAAAATATGATGATATAGAAGAACCATTCAAGGCAATGTTAAAGATTTCCTTTTGTACCTGGTACAATCTTGTGCTGTTTGGCGATCCAAATCTCATCTTTAACTCAGCCCACATCTCATGAGCAGTCCGAAAATACAGCAATGTTTCAGCTATGTGCTTCTCTACTGAATGAAGAATCCAAGCTATAACCATCCCATTGCAACGTTTCCATTGCGCATACATCGGTGATGTGAGATCTGGAACTGGAAAACTCCCGTCGACGAGACTCATCTTATTTTTCGCAACCAGAGACACCTCCACAGATCGCCTCCAATGGTTGTAGTTGGTTTCGTTTAGCAATTGAGTCGCCAAATTGTAACTTGGATGGTCCGAATGATGCAAGAACAAAGCATCATCCACCTCTGTACGATTAGCTTCGATGTGATGCTCCATCGATGACAAATTTCAGATTCTTGAAGATTTGGGAATTCAGAAATACGAAAAAGAAAAAAAACGTAATTGAAATCAAACGACACAACTCTCAATCTTCGCTTGCTCTGATACCATTTCACAATTTGAGATTCGAGTTTAGGAAAGAACAGAAAACTTCATTGAAGCTTGAATCAAGAACAGCAAAAACTGAATCTGTTAATCGAAGGAAGAAGAAGAAGTTGTTTGTTACAGAGGAGGGAAGAGGTATTTATAAACACATCACACGTGCACCTCACGTGATTTCATTAATGTCCTAACTAATGAACCCGGTTCACCCTTTCTAACAAACTCAAACGGCTAAACCGTTTCTTCTTCATCTCAACAGAACTGACTTCATCTGTGTTACAGAGAGAGACCAGAGACAGCTTGTGTTGCTTCCTCAATCGTCTTCGTCGTCTTCATAGATCCATAGGTTGTTACAGGCTACGACACTGCGCGCCTCCTTCTTGATGGCAGAAACTTTTCTATTTATAGAGGTTCTACTTACGTCTAGGGTTGTGCATGATTCGGCCCAAACCGAATTTTTGGACCGAACCAACATAAATCGAATCGAACCGAACTTAACCGAAGTTTTTCGGTTCGGCTTTCTGTTCGAGAATTTTTATTTTTCGGTTTCGGTTCGTGTTAAACCGTTTTTTTAAATATTCCAATATATATGTGTGTATAAATAATAATACACTACATAAATACAATATATATATATTTGTGTGTGCATATACACTGTGTATAAATATATTTTTTAATATTCTAATACATATATGTGTGTGCATGTACAGTGTATATTAATACATACTGTATATTTTTTCTATGTGTAGTGTGTGTATATATACACATATATACAGTGTATATACAAACATATATATATATACTAATATATATTTTTTTTTGTTCGATTTGTGTTAAACCGAATTTTTTTTAAAAAGAAATTTTTAATTTTTTTTATGGAAATTCGGTTCAACTATGTTAAAATCGAACCGAACACAAACCAAACCGGTAAATAACCGAACCGAACCTAATGCTTTCGGTTCAGCTTTCGGTTTGAAATTTTGAGATTTTCGGTTTCGGCCTTGTTCGGTTAGGTTCTGGACCAATGCACAGCCCTACTTACGTCAAATTAGATTGGTTATCATCTATTTGTCCAGTCTGTATATTTTCTATTTTTTTTAAAAAGTGTAAAATAGTGTTATGTTTGTTCGTCTTACTAGTTTAGTTAATAAAAATGACCAATGTTTTAAAAGGCGTTAGGCGGCCGCTAGGCGGTGGGTGACTGTCTAGAGCCTAGGCGACTAGGCGGGTGCCTAGACGGCGCCTAGGCGGACATAGAGCAAACTTGATTATTTTCTTATCTTTTAACGTATAACACATGTCAATAATTCATATAATGTAATAATAATCCATAATATCACTCATAAACCCAAATTTGTGGTGCTTAACTAACATTAATGTAAACTAGTACGATCCCCGCGCCATGGCGCGATTTTTTTATAAATAATATTTAGATATAGATAAATCATAAACATTAGATTTAATTCAATATTTTTAATTAAACCCATTGATTAGTAAATGTGTTAAAAATAATAGAAAAAAATACACTTGGGTTATAGAGATAAAGAGAAAAATAAATAATAAATAGTGAAAGATAAAAGTTTTGAATTAATCCCATTGGTTAAAAAATGTAACATCAAATAATATTGGGTAATTAATATTAGAATATTTTTCAAAAAAAATAATATTAGAAAATATAGTTACCATAATAAAATGATATTATGTAAATAATATTTCCACAAATAACTTTGAACATGAAGAGGACATGTGACATAAATTAATATTGTATAGTATATAGATATAGATAGTTAGTAAATGAATTTGAGTTAAGCCCAATAGTTATATTAGATTGAATTCAATGTTTTGAATTAAGTCCAATAGTTAGTAAGATTAAAGAAAAAAAAGAGAATTAAAAGAAAAAGAAGAAAAAAGGAGAATTAAAAAAAAAGAGGATTAAAGAGAAAAAAATTATAATTGGTCAAAACCCCTAAAATCTCTCTAATGTTGACACCTCAACATAAACTCTTCTAAATTAAGAGTTTATATAGATAAACGCAAAAGTATGCGTCCGACTAACGACTCTAAACCTCCTAAAATCCAAAACCATAGGCTCGACTAAAAAATAAATATATCTCGACCTAGGGGATAAAATAACTCTAAATTGACTAATCACATGCATCAAAGCTACAATTGAATAATCATCGGGCTAGGAGGGACTAGGCGGCGCCTAGGCTGGTTTAGGCGACGTCCAGGCACTGCCTAGACGGATTTCCGCCTAGAGGGCCGCCTAGGCTTAAAAATTCCTAGGTCCCTTACCGCCTAACGCCTAGGCGCGATTTTTAGAACACTGAAAATGACATATAATGATCCAAACTTGAATTTTTTTTTGCTTCTATGAAGGCAGGAAAATAGTGTTAAGTTTGTTCGAATTTGAATTTTGAAACATATGTTTTATCATTTTACCGGTTGTTACCTTTTTCTTTTTCTTCTAATTCGAAATATTAAATAAATTATTGTCTAATAAATGAAAAGAATGGGGATTGTCAAATGAATGTACCATCATAAACAAACAACAAAAACAAATGAAAAAAGAGAAAACTCAAGTCTCTGAAAAAAGGCGCCTTGAAGTGAAGGATGAGGAAGACTTGGTGGGAGAATGTGAATAGTGAGAATATGGGATAGACCGAACTAACATGACATTTCAAATACCTACGGAGACGAACGCATAAATCCACAACAAGAGAAAGGTATGGTTGTTATAGACCACGGAAATTACTATGAATGACACGATCAACCAATCAACATTACTACATCATTGGGGTGACTGGTGAGGCCCTAGAAAATGTTTCAATCATTTTAACTTGATTACACCTAGGGATGTTATATGAACGCGAGCTACTCGAGTTCAACTCAGATTCGGCTCGAAATACCCAACTCGAGCTTGTTCATATTAAAAAAACGAGCCAAGTTCGAGCAGGTTTCCGAGCTCGAGTAGCTCGTATAACTCGTTTTGGCCTGCCTTCTATGTATGTAACTACAAACCAAATGTAGCTCATGAGCTTAATATGAGCTCAAATCGAGCTTAATACGAGCTCACGAGAAGGTTGTATTAATGCAACAATTCTGAAATGGGCTCAAATCGAGCTTAATACGAGCTCGAATTTGGATCGAGCCAAAAATGAGTAATTCGATATCGAGCTCGAGCTCCATATAAAGCTCGTGAGCCGAATACAAGCAGGATCTTAGGCTCGAAAAAAAAAATTGTTCAGTGGGCCACTGGGCCTCTTATTGGGCCTGAGAATAAGTCTACGAGTTTGGGCCTTTTATTTTCTTTTGGGCTTACGATTGCCCAATATCTCCTACAGTCCAAAATAAAAGACCCAAACTCGTAAAGTCGGTGGGGTCTCCTCCCCCGTAATATATACCCAGATGACTCAAACAAAATATTCATCATTTTCCATTTCCCCAATTTCAACTCTCACTCCCTTTTTTTCCTCCCCGCCCAAAGCATCGAAAGCGCTCCAGTTTCCCCCCAACGACCGAACCGCGAACGCGAATCCAGGCCCTCCTCTTCTCGTCCGGCTCTCCACCGCCCGCCGTTCGCCTTCGACTGTTCGACATCGACGCCGGCCACCTTTGACCCCGGTTGGCCGCCTTCGACTGTTCGACATCGCCGACCACCTTCTTCATTCAGGATTCAGATTAATTAACCTCTTGAGTTTCGATTCAAAGGTACCTTTCGACTCTCCTATGTTAATGTTTATGCATTATGAATTAGATTTTCAATTCAATTTGAAATACTTGAAGGTTAGATTTTTCAAATTGAAGTGCAATTTCTGAATAGGGATAGTTAGGGTTTGTGAAATTTGAGAATCAATTCCGTCAACCTCTGATTTTTTAATAGAAGGTTCATATAATGGCTTGTGAATTGTTTATTATTGGAAAAAAAATGGAGAAATTTGTTACTCGAACTAAGAATCCATCGATTCCAATTTCAACTTTTGGTCTTTCAATTGCGGGATATACTAGGATGTTGTTGTTGTTGGTCTTTCAATCCTTCTGTTGGTCAGTCTCCAAATGTTAGAATAGATGCGGTTCAAGATGATGTTGTTAGAGATGATGTGAGGGTAGAAAAAAATTGCTTGCTTGGAAAAACAGTGGGTTATTATTAGTGACCCGGCATTGAAACCAATTGCGGAATATGATCATTTGATTAGAGATGCTGTCATTAGAGACTATGTGAGTTTACCCCCTTTATCTTTCCAATGAACTTGTTTGTAGTATTGAATTGTTTCGTAGTAGTGAACTCGTTTGTATTATTGAACTGATTTGTAGTATTGAATTGGTTTGTAGTAATTTGTAGTATTGAACTGATTTGTAGTAATTTGTAGTATTGAATTGGTTTGTAGTAATGGATTTTTGTTGTTTTTTTTTTCATCACGTCTAAATATTATATAAGCAAAAATGTTTTTCAGCTTTTTGATTTTTCAGAATTTCAGCACCCCCTGTGTAATTTCCGGCTCCGCCACTGAATCTCGCAATCGCTTTCAATGCCAGAGCCTCGGAACGCGAATGGCCAAGCCCCAGCCGGCAAGGGCGGAGCGTCTGGCGGAGGAGCCACTGGCGGTGGTTACGAAATCAACCTCGAAATCTTCTCGAAGCGGTTGAAGTCCCTCTATTTGCACTGGGAGGAACATAAGTCCGATTTGTGGTCTGGCGCCGAGGTTCTCTCCGTCTCCACGCCGCCGGCCTCCGATGACCTGCGGTATCTCAAATCGTCTGCGCTCAACATGTGGCTTTTCGGGTACGAGTTCCCTGAAACGATCATGGTGTTCGCTGCGAAGCAGATCCACTTCCTGTGTACGCAGAAGAAGGCCTCCTTGCTCGAAGTGGTCAAGAAATCAGCCAGGGAAGCAGTGGGCGCCGAGGTGAACACCCACGTTAAGGCAAAAGGGGACGACGGGACCAGCCAAATGGACGTGATTCTTGGGAGTTTTGGTGGGGATGTTACTGCAGTGGGTTACTTGGCGAAAGAGGCTCCGGAGGGAAAATTGTTGGAAGCTTGGGATTCGAAGCTCAGGGGCTCCGATTTGTCGGCTGTTGATATCACGAACGGGTTGGCTGATTTGTTTGCGGCCAAGGACAGTGGGGAGATACTTAATATCAAGAAGGCGGCGTTTTTGTCTGCTGCTGTGATGAAGAGTTTCGTTGTGCCAAAGCTCGAGAAGATAATAGATGAGGAAAAGAAGGTGACCCATTCGGCTTTAATGGATGACACTGAGAAGGCCGTACTGGAGCCCTCAAAGGTCAAGGTAAAACTCAAGGCCGAAAATGTTGATATTTGCTATCCACCAATCTTTCAAAGCGGTGGGCAATTTGATCTCAGGCCGAGTGCTTCCAGCAATGATGATAATCTGTACTATGAATCTGCGAGCGTGATTATATGCGCTGTTGGTGCACGGTATAATAACTACTGCTCGAATGTCGCAAGGACGTTCTTGATTGATGCCACTTCGGTGCAGAGCAAAGCCTATCAAGTTCTGTTGAAGGCTCATCAGGCAGCAATCGGTGCTCTGAAGACTGGAAACAATGCCAGTGCAGTATACTCAGCAGCTGTGGCTGTTGTTGAGAGGGAGGCACCCGAGTTTATAGCAAATCTGACTAAATCCGCTGGGACAGGGATCGGCCTTGAGTTTAGGGAGTCTGGGTCGAGTCTGAATGCTAAAAATGAACTTCTACTGCGGCCGGGCATGATATTCAATGTGCTCCTTGGCTTTCAGAATCTGCAAGCTCAGACGAGCAATCCTAAGAGCCAGAACTTTTCATTGCTGCTAGCGGATACGGTTATTGTGAGTGACAAGGGTCCCGAGGTGGCCACCAAGGATAGCTCAAAGGATCTCAAGGATGTTGCCTATTCTTTCAACGAAGGGGATGAAGAGGAAGAAATCCTGCCCAAGGTGAGGCTTAAAACTGGACCAGTTAATTTTCCCAACATTATATATATTATCTTGCAGCTGCCTCGTGATGAGTAATCATATTAGATGTTTTATGCTTGTCATCCTTATAGCCTATGTTGTTTGGTAGTATGTTTTATGCTTGTCATCATGTAAGAACTTTAATACTGTTCCGATCTAAGGGATACCGGATACATTACCCATTTAGGCAGGCAGTGCATAGAATATGATGTTATGTTGATTAGCCATTTACTTGTAGGTTATGTCTCATGGGCTATAGTAGATGGCTTTTCTCTTACTGCACTGTTGTACATCACTGGTTTACGATATTTTAGGTTGTCAATCATTGCAATATGTTAATGATCTGTCGTGTTTCTTTTCAAGTTGTCCTGTATTTCCCTTGATCGCTTTGTACATTGCAGGTGAAACCACAGTCCAATGGCAATGAAGCAATATTATCAAAGACTAGTCTTCGTTCTGACCATGGTGATATCAACAGAGAAGAGCTCAGAAGGCAGCATCAAGCTGAGCTTGCCCGCCAAAAGAATGAGGAAACTGCTCGCAGACTTGCAGGTGCAGGTTCTGGAGCTGGAGATAGCCGTTCCTCATCACGCCCTTCCACTGAATTGGTGGCATACAAGAATGTGAATGATGTGCCTCCTCCAAGAGGGGGGGAAATGATGATTCAGATAGACCAGAAGAATGAGGCAATTCTCTTGCCCATTCATGGAGGCATCTGCACTTTCCACGTTGCTACAATTAAGACGCTTAACAATCAGTCAGACACGAATCGGAACTCCTATGTGAGGATACAGTTCAATGTTCCTGGAGCCCCTTTTGCGCCTCATGATGCCAACAGTTTGAAGCATCAAGGAGCTATCTATGTGAAGGAAATATCTTTCCGCTCCAAGGACTCCAGGCATATCAATGAAATTGTGGCACAGATAAAGACACTGAGACGGCAAGTTGCTGCTAGGGAGTCTGAGCGAGCTGAGAGGGCAACGCTGGTTTCCCAGGAGAAACTTCAGCTGTCTGGGAACAAATTTAAGCCAATAAGGCTTTCTGATCTTTGGATTCGCCCTGGTCTTGGTGGTCGTGGAAGAAAACTTCCCGGTACATTAGAGTGCCATGTGAATGGGTTCCGGTACTCCACCTCTAGGTCTGATGAGCGTGTTGATGTCCTGTTTGGAAACATTAAACACGCTTTCTTCCAGCCAGCAGAAAATGAAATGATAACTCTTCTTCACTTTCATCTGCACAACCACATTATGGTGGCCAACAAGAAGACTAAGGATGTACAGTTCTTTGTTGAGGTGATGGAAGTGGTTCAGACTCTTGGAGGGAGCAAAAGATCTGCATATGACCCAGATGAGATCGAGGAAGAACAACGTGAAAGAGAAAGGAAAAACAAGATCAATATGGATTTCCAAAACTTTGTGAATCGAGTAAATGATTTATGGGGACAACCACAGTTTAAACCTCTAGATCTAGAGTTTGATCAACCTCTGAGGGAGCTTGGATTCCATGGGGTACCCTACAAAGCAACAGCTTTCATTGTCCCAACTTCAAGCTGTCTGGTGGAGCTGGTTGAAAATCCTTTCCTTGTTATCAGCTTAAATGAGATTGAGATAGTGAATCTGGAGAGGGTTGGTTTTGGACAAAAGAACTTCGATATGGCAATAATTTTCAAAGATTTCAAGCGTGATGTATTCCGAATTGACTCTATACCCACTAGTTCTCTTGAGAGCATCAAGGAATGGATGGACACGACGGACATCAAGTACTACGAGAGTAGAATGAATCTGAACTGGAAGCCCATATTGAAAACCATCACTGATGACCCACAGAAGTTCATAGAAGACGGGGGCTGGGAGTTCCTGAATATGGATGCCAGCGATTCAGATTCAGATGGCTCACAGGATTCCGACAAGGGGTATGAACCTTCAGATGTGGAGGTCGAGTCTGAATCTGAAGATGAAGCCTCAGAGAGTGAATCACTGGTGGATACTGAGGACGAGGAGGAGGAGGAAGATTCTGAGCAAGACTCTGAAGAAGAGAAAGGGAAGACATGGGATGAGCTGGAAAGAGAAGCAAGCAACGCTGATCGTGAAAGAGGAGATGAGTCTGACAGTGAGGAAGAGAGGAGGAGGAAGAAGATGAAAGGGTTCCGACCTGGACCCAGTGGCGGCGGTGGCCCGTCTAAGCGCCCTAAGATGAGGTAGACATCTCTCTAAGATCCATCTCCTCATTATGACAGTCTTTTTTTCACTTAGCAATTAGCCAAGGCAGAACCTCCCTAGACAAGTTCCTGCTTAGTAGTTCATATGGGATTTTGAACCATCAAGATTGTTGAGCTGGAAGTTTTCATTGTATAAATTCAATCATTTGGCCTTAGCTCTGTTTCCATTTGTATGCTTCCTCTGTCATTTTCAGCATTTCAGGTTATCAGGAAACTGTGTTTTTTTGGTTAAATCATAACCCACTTATTAGCTCATAATATCTGGTTTTCCTATCTATGATGTGGAATGTGGTTTTCATTGTCTATTTTTTAGTATATTCACTGCTAGTGTTTATAAATCACCAGAGATGAATTCATAAGTAGTGACATCCATTGAAATACAAAGATGGTGTATATTTTGGATTCTTCATGCTTCAATCTCAGCTGAATATGTTCCAGTGACTGGTGCCTGTTTGTCACCAAGGCATGGAGACCATTGCAATTCATGGTAACGGGATTCGCCCTGAATACACGTAGATGAGCTCTTAAGATTTTCGCAGGGCTCTCGTGGAGGATTTTCCGAGTTATATCCTGAAATGTTGTTATAATATCCTCCATGGTTCATTGCTTCATATTGTTATATGATATTCTGTGTTAAGACCCTACGAATTATTATGATTCCCGGGACCATAATGTTGACATCCCTTGGTCCCTCCGCAGGGAAGAACTGAGAAGCCAAATTTGAACTCCGAATGAATACGAGTTCTAAGATATTCAACTGCAATCGGGTCTTTCTCGTTGCGGACCATCTAAACCCGTCGTTTGGTTAGCTGTTTGTCCGCATTCGGAGACGGGAATCAAACCCAGGGATCCCTTGTTTATCTAGAATGCCAAGGAAACCCCTCATTTGAACCATAACAAAAAAAAATTTGGGGAGAATCATTAGCTGGATGACTAGTTGTTTAAGTGTGTGATTATGCAATTCATAGATTGAATCCACTCTCATCATTTAAAAATTCCAGTTGATGAGTTAATTCCACTTAAAAAAAAAAGTCATCAATGGTTGTAATCTGTCGCATGCATGCTTCCTTTCCGTAATGTAAGAAATACTTGGGTGCCAACAAGCATGTGTGCTTACTTGTAGTTGTATGCAAAGGTTGCTTTCGTATGGACAATTTGAGATAGTGGGTTTGATTGAAAACTCCACAAAAACACATTAACTAAGTAAGGGTTACTCTTAATGACAACAACCCTATTTATTCATTGTACCTAGCTAGTGTGTGTATTGTCATTTGTACGAGAATTTCAACACAATATTATAAAATTATACTCCTTTCGTTCGCTTTTAGTTGTCGTTTACTATTTACGAATGTTTTCTTAGAATGATAAAAAATTTATAAAATATTAATTTTTAATTAATTTTTTAATAATCTCGTACTTTTAGTGATAAGTACGATGTTATTTTAAAAAATTATTTAAAAAATAAATATTTTATATAGTTTTTATCACCTTAAAAAATGTGCATGAATAGTAAAAAGACAATTAAAAGTGAATAAAGAGAGTATCTACTATCTATAAAAAAAACCTACTAAAAATATAACAAAAACAATAAACATGAATTACAATGTGGGCATTAAACTAATAACTCATTCTACCAAGAAAAATAAAGATATAAATAAAGCAATAGATATTAAATAATTAAGTTTGATATAAATAATTCTTTCCACTAAAAATAATATAGATATAAATAAAATAACATCTATCAAGTATTTATCTACTAAAAAATATCATGGTAAGTATGATTGAGTGTATGACTATGAAATAGTTTTGATTTATATTTTTTTATTAGATAACAAAAATATAAATAGATAGATTATGATTTATCATAACCTTCTATAAATTATAATAATATATTATTTTAATAATTTTTAATGGATAATTTTTTCTATGTAGGATGTTATACATCGGTTTTATTATACTGTATGATATAGAGCCTAGTTTAAGGAACCATAACTCTAGTTAAAAGAAACCTAGTTCAAATTTACAAAGAAAGTTAAATGGGCGCCCATCTAGCAAATGAAAAAAATGCACACAATGTGAACATTTTTCTTGCAAATGGTAATGAAACACTATCAAATGAAAAAAAGCAAGCACACCCTTCCCCATTTGTGCCAAAATGATCTCATAAATGGGCACCCATCTAGATTAGGAAGATCAAGCTTGTGACCACCCTAAGTTTATCACTACTAGAAACATAGTCCATGGTGCCAATTGCTTTTTATAAGTTGACCCAATATAGCACACAGATAAAGGAACCAACTATTTAACACAGTGGGTTACCCAACATTTTCTACCTCTATAAATTTCCACAATGTTAGTGCAAGTGTACAAGATGCTACATTGCAGCAAGTTTCTAGACTTGGGTGAAATGATATATATATGAGAGCAACATATCCAAATTGTAGAACCTAAGTTCTACAAATTGATGATGTACCACAACTTTAGGGGGTTAAATTCATTTCCATTTTTGTATGTGTATATATATAGTATATATATTCAAATATATGGGGAAAAAACTTTAAATTTGTGATTTAATTATTCATTTTTAGTAGAAAAAGCTAAGAAAAATAAAAACTAAGAAAGAGTAAAGTTAAAGGGTTTGAACCATAACCTCAAGATAATAAATATCTTTTTTTTACTAATTAAGCTAAAATATACTTGTGTTTTTTATTATTTTAAAACTCTTTTATATCTAAAATTAGTAAAAAAAATACACAATATTTTTCTTAAGTTTTTCTTACGGGTTAGGGGCTCCAGTCACCCCGACCCCCCGTAAATCCGCCACTTTGAACCCTAAATATCCAAATACCCAACCCGCTACATTATAATTTATATATTCCTAAAAAAATGGTTATTTACATAGAAACAGCAAACAAGAGTGTCCTTATGCTCCTAACAACACCCAAGATAAACATTCAATTTATTTCAAAATTTCCTCTTTTTATTAGCAAACCCCATCTTTGGCAAATTCTTGTTCAGTTTTGATCTTCAAATTTAACAATTAAGAAGATTAACAAATTTAAAAGTAACTACCTACCAACCACAAACAAATGATTTATCACCTAACAACTCAAAACAAACAAACAACAACATCAAGCAACTTTGCCATAAAGAATCAAACAAACATCCAAATTAAACAACTTTGTCACAAGACCCATAACAAACCAACAACACATATATGAACTATTCCTTCACAGTTAAATCTTTAAAAATCCATGAGAGAGCACTCAAAAACTCATTATTGAGAATATAATATATACTGTAGAATAAAGTAGTCACTCACTTCAGCCCAAAAAAGCCCACAACAAAAAGAATGTAGGGGGACCAAAAAAGGGGATTTCTTTATTTTATTTTTATGTATTTGACTCTTTGGGAAATACAAATACAAATAATAAAAATACATACCAGCATGCTGATAATGGCTACTTTGCCACCTCCACCACTAATTTTGGGCAAAATCCCCAACCACTTTAACTACCTTTCCCGCCGCCTCCCTCCACTCCCCCGCCATCCCCACTCCTCTCAGTCTCCGGCAGTGGACTTGGTCGGTTTTTCACCTCATCATTTCTTCATCCAATCCACACAGTTCACTGCATTAACCGCCCATCTCCATAACCCACATTTTAAAATATAAAAATAAATAAATAAATTGTGGGTAAAAAAGGGATTTGGGATTTTAGCAAGATTTTTCTCAAGGGTTTGATCTATTACAAGTTGTGCCATGCCCCTATAAGCTCACCATTGTGGTCATTCACCTATATAAAGCAGCCCCTCCTCCCTCCCTTCGCTTCCAACTACGTGGGATGGTCTAAAGCTTCTCATTGCATGCCTATTATCGACATTTTCCCTGTCGTCTTTTGATCTGTTTCGGGTTCTTTGAATGTGGGTGGGTGTGTGAGTTCTTTGTCAGTTCAGTTCAGTTCAGTTCAGCTCAGCTCACTTCAGTTGCTATATATAGCTGACCTCTTCATTGCACTTTCTCTTCTATCCAATCCAATCCGACCCAATCAATCATTCAGTATTTAAAGGCTGATATGGATTCATCTATGAAGCTTTTCCTGTTTTGTTCTGTTTTCACATGCTTCCTCCTTGTATCCCCCCTGCAAGCTAGATCCTTGCATCGCCATAAAGGCAAACATCCGAAAGTGGTCTCTCGTATTACAGTTCCTCCGGCTGCAGCCCCTGGCTATGCTGAAGCACCTAGCCCTAATGACGCTTTCCCACCTGTGTCTTCCCCCAGTCTCCCGGTGTTTGATGTCCTTACCTATGGCGCTGTTGGGGACGGAATGACAGATGACACGACAGCGTTCAAGTCAGCCTGGGACGCAGCCTGTGAAGCGGCTGAACCCTCCAAGATTTTGGCACGCGGTGGCTATTCGTTCTTGATACAGCCTACTATTTTCACTGGACCCTGCAAGGCTAGCCTTGTCTTTCAGGTACAGAAGATGTTGGTTTACTGTCATAATGGAGCTGAGCTCATTACTCTTCTTACTGTAATCATGGATAAGATTTGATAGTTTTCTTGCTTGGCGTATGATAAGGTTGAAGGGACACTCGTTCCACCAGATGGCCCAGAATCATGGCCGAGGGGCAGCAGCAAACGGCAATGGCTCATCTTTTACAGGATTCATGGGATGACAATGCAAGGAGGTGGTCTCGTAGATGGCAGAGGAGAGAAATGGTGGAATCTTCCATGTAAACCTCATAAGGTGCCTCCTTTTCTAACACATTATTATATGCCTACCAGGCTACCCTTGTCGATTTATGCAAAGCTATAGAACTTTTGGCTTATGAAAAAAATGCTATTGTGGAGCAGGGGATCAATGGAACAACGAACTCTGGCCCCTGTGACAGCCCAGTGGTAAGCAATCGTCTAAACAACAGATGGAATCTTTTGGTTTTGACGAACCCTTATTTTGAAACTTTCGATACTCCTTGTTGCAGGCTATAAGGTTCTTTGGCAGCTCGAACTTGACAGTGCAAGGGCTAATGTTCATCAACAGCCCTGAGTTCCACATTCGCTTTGATAGCTGCCAAACTGTTCATGTAGACTCTCTCATCATAAAATCACCAGCTAACAGTCCCAATACTGACGGAATTCATGTAGAGAACACCAACGATGTGGCAATACACAACTCTGTTATCTCCAATGGTAACGTTTTTGCCTTCCATCTCCCAAGAGCCCTCCTTTCAAGGCTTTCACCGGTTCATAGGAGTTAAGTGTCCCTTCCCCCTTATTTCCTCTGCAGGTGATGACTGCATTTCAATTGGTGCTGGTACTCACAACATGGAAATCAAGAACGTAACTTGCGGTCCGAGCCATGGTATAAGGTAAGAGACGGCATTCATCTGAATAGACGGATTTCTCATTAACAGTGACCATAACATGTTAATTTCCACGTTTTATGGTATGCAGCATTGGAAGCCTTGGGGTTCATAACTCACAAGCTTGCGTATCCAACATAACAGTAGACAACGCAGTGATAAAGCACTCAGACAACGGTGTACGGATTAAGACATGGCAGGGCGGTTCTGGGTCAGTTTCCAGGGTGTCATTCAACAACATCTACATGGACACGGTCCGGAATCCCATCATAATAGACCAGTACTACTGCCTCAGCAAGAGCTGCCCTAATCAGACATCGGCAGTGCTAATCTCAGACATTTCATACTCAAACATCCAAGGGACCTACGACACAAGGGATGCACCTATGCACTTTGCATGCAGCGATGCAGTCCCATGTACAAACCTCACGCTCTCAAACGTGGAGCTGGCCCCTGCAGTCGCATCTGGCCAGGGTACAGGGAAGCAACAACACAAGTGGATGCAGCCATTCTGCTGGAATGCATATGGAACCCTGGAGACTGATTCTGTGCTTCCACCGGTGTATTGCTTATTACAAGGAATGCCATTCTCTATACCTTCAACTGAACTTGATCAGTGCTGATAAAACAAAAAGACATAGCAATATGATTGTGTAAGGTCTTTAGAAGAAGTATGCAGGGTAGATAAAAGAAGAGGGTTGCAGGTTTGAAAACAACCTAATGAATGTATTATGGGATACTACTATATTATCAGCAAATGTAAAATTTCTAGTTTTCTGCCTTTTTTTTTAACATTTTGACTGTTTACACTTACAGCTCACATATATTAGTGCTTTCACCATGAAAATAACTCTGCAAACGGGAAAACAAATAATTGAACAACAATGAACCAAAATGTGCATTGTAAAGGCCCAGGAATCTGGCTATTTGGAGATTGCACAAAGTATAATTGTCCACTGAATATAATTATAATGATCTTAAAATAAAATTTGCTAGAACCTGCTTCGAAAAATTCTCTTCAGAGCATCGCCTCGAGGCCACTTTGTTCCCACTTGGCGGTTTACAAGACAGGAGAGTACTCATCTTCTAGAACGTAGTCATATTTCCTCCTCAGAAGGGAAAAGCAGAACCTTTCAGATTTCGTAACTTTAGGAATCCTATGATGAAGGATGAACTTGAATGCATTACTTCACAATCACCAGTAGTCTCTACAAGAGCAGATGCCGTCTCTGAAGTGATGGAATCTGTTTGTATCTCTCAATATGATCTCTCGGCCAGTGACCTTTGCTATCAACTTGATTGCTGAGTGACAATCACCACAAACTCTTAGGTTTTTCATTACCCTTATTGGCATCCCTTGCGGCAACTTCAGAAGTCCAAAGGCCACAGCAAGCTTCTCACTATGGTAACCCAAAGTATTAGCCTTCTCCTCTCCATCCAAATCATGCAGCACAAAACTACTGTCTGGTTCATAGCCTGCCTCTCTTAATCTCCCGCTAAGCTTCTCTAACATTCTAATTATCATTTGGAGGTCAGGATGTGCATCATGATCTCCCCCACCAAAGACATGCACTTTCTTCTCTACCGCTATCCAGCTACATCCTGGTGATTTACTCACTTTCCGAGCTTTCATTTTTGCACGTACCTTGGAGGCATCGCGCCACCTCCCTTTTATTGAGTATACATTGGATAGCAGGATATAGTTCCCTGAATTTTTTGGTTCAAGCTCAACAAGTTCCGCTGCAGCAACTTCAGCCAAATCTGTGTTCATATGGAGTTTGCAGGCACCTAATAAAGCACCCCAAATAGCAGCATCTGCTTTTACTGGCATGCTATTGATCATTTCCATTGCTTCATTGAAAAGGCCTGCTCTACCGAGCAGATCAATCATACACGTATAATGCTCAGCTCCCGGGTCAACCCGGTATCTTGATTTCATTGAGTTAAAAATCTCACGTCCTTCTTTCACAATTCCTGAGTAGCTACAGGCAGAGAGAATTCCAACAAAAGTCACATCATCTGGTGAGAAACCAAAGGAACACATTTCATCAAATAGTTTCAAAGACTCGAAACCTAATCCATGCTGTGCATAACCCGTGATCATGGAGTTCCACATAACAACATCCTTTGAAGGAAACCTGTCAAATACTAGCTTTGCCTTCCGGAGATCACCACACTTAATGTACATTGTTATCAAAGCAGAAGAAACAAACACATCATCGTCAAATTGTAGCCTTGCTAACTTGGCATGAATCTGTCTACCATGGTCAAGGGTAGCCAAGCTTGCACAGATGGAAAGAATGCTGATCAGAGAAAGGGAGGTGGGTCTAATTCCTAGCTGTTGCATCGAAATAAATGTATTGATGGCCTCCAAATCAAGTCCATGACTTGCATACACCTTAATAATTGAACTCCAAGTCCATTCATCCCTTTCCTGCATACTGTCAAACGTCTGTTTTGCCTTGGCCAGATCCCCATTCTGACCGAAACCAAGAATCATCCCATTACAAATTCCAATTGTCTTCACTGGAATTGCATTAAACAGCTCTGAAGCTTCTTCCATTCGTCCACATTGAACATAACCCATCAGCATTGTTGACCAAGATACCTCATTCCTCTCAGGCATGACTTCGAAAAGCTTCCTAGCAAGATCAATCTTTTTATTCTGTGCGTACCCATTGATCATTGTTGTCCAAGTAACAACATTCCTCTTAGGCATCTCATCAAAGAGCTGCCGCGCCTCCACCATCCTACCTACCCGACAGTACCCTGTTATCATATTCGTCCTTGCGACCACATCCTTCTCAGGCATCTCATCAAAGCACCTCCGTGCCTCGTCAATTCGTCCACCTTGAATCAAGCCTCCTATCATTACAGTCCAAGAAATCAAATTCTTCTCCGGCATTCGCTCAAACAAAGATTGCGCTTCAGCAAGCATACCCTTCTGCACATACCCTCTAACCATTGAAGTCCATGACACAACATTTCTTTCAGGCATTTTATCAAACACCTTCCGTGCTTCATCCACCATCCCATTTTTCACATACCCTGACAACAGATTATTCCAGGAAACAATATCCCTTCTAGGCATTTTGTCGAACAGGCGCTGGGCTTCACCGGGTTTATAGTTTTGGAAGTAACCGGCGATCATGGAGTTCCACGAACTGATACTTTTATGGGGCATTTTATCGAACAACTGGCGAGCATTATGGATATCACCCAGGCGAGCATAGTTATAAATCCGGGAATTGCAAGATACCGGAAATTGAAAATGCGTGCAGTATGATCTGTGAAGGTTTTTAAATTTGATCGCCCTGAATGTCATCTTCGAACACAAAGCATCTGCCGCACCCATTTCCTTTTTAGGTCATCCGATGCCCCTTCCCCCACCTATTGCCTCCACCTCCATTCCACTGCGCAAAATATAACACGTCTATTGATTTGATCAATATATATGGCAAAATTACATAAACCACCCTTATATATCTAGGGCAAAATTATTGTAACTAGTTAACACTTATACGGCGTAGGTGGGCACAAATCCCGGTTCCGTCCCAATTCCATAGGATTTGGCAAAAAAAAATAGTGGATTTTATCCCGCATACATATATATAGAAAGAGTATATACATATAAATACAATATATATACATATATGCAGAGGCGGAGCCAAGGGGGCATGAGGGAGCACGTGCCACTCCCCTCATCCGACAAATTACCTAGGTGTATTCTCCTCGTTGCCAGCTTCGTTTTGATATATAATACGCCATAATCCGACATCTGAGTAAAAAGTTATAAATGTTTGAAAATTGTAGGGGTATTAATCACTTTAATTTTATTTCAATAGACTATAATACTTTTATATTTTACTTAAATTGACATTCACGTATTATAAATCATCTCGAGAGCTTCGAAACCATAGGTTACATCACTTATTTTGATGATTTGGTAAGAAGTTATGCAAGTTTCAATTTTTTATATCTAGTTATACACTATTACATGTTAAGAATACAACAAGTTAAATATTGACTCAATGTTTATTTATTGCGTTTTATATCCTTATTTTGTTAGTTTTCTTTTCTTCGACTATGTAATTTATTTATTTATATTTTGAATGGAGAAAAAATTGAGTTTTATCATAAATCGAAGTTATGGTATCTTAAAATAACATCATTTAATTTATAATTATCATATTATATGGAGATCGTTATGCTATTTTAATTTAAAACGACACCGTAAATATACAATCGTGCCCCCCGCTAAAATATTTCTGCCTCCGTCCCTGCATATATGTATGTATGTATATATCATATATCCATAAAATATAAAAATACTATAAATCTATGTGTTATGTCATTGAAAATCACAAAATGTTATGTAATTTTAAATATTTTTTATTTAAGGTATAAGAGTCGTGTCGTCCCGCAAAAAAAATAGTAAATCTCATTATATAAAAATTACACAGGACGATCCATCCCGTCCCGTGTCGCGCCCACCTCATAGTTGATGAGGCTGATTATTTTTTTTTGGGGGGGAATAAGGTAAGAATTTAAAATACTTGATAACACCCTTGTCAAGTAAATCGAGAGGCCAAAATAATCGACAAGCGGTCTAACTATCATGATACACGTAAATGAGGGAAAATGAGGACACAATACTAAGGTTCGGACCCAAGTTGAGCATAACAACTAAAAAAACCAACACACGGAGAAAGTCGAGGAAGACTCGGGGGAGAGCTGCGAATAACGAGAATGCAGAAAAGTAATACTCTTCCATGACGTCTCGCCGGAGAAATGGGATAAGAAACACAGGAAAGTGACGTCTCATGAAGAAGTGTGGACCAACAACATTTTCGCACCTAGATAAGAGTTCTTCGAAAGCCCGGGTGCAATTTTTTTTTTTTTTTGGTACAAAGCCACGGTGCAATGAGGTGCATGCCGAGCAAACTTGGAACCTCAGGTTGAAAAAAACAAAACAAAAAAAAACATAAGGGTGTTACGGTAATTTCATCTAATTTTGACCGCCGTTCGATTTTGAAGAGTTAGGGTTCCAAAGTCGAGTTTCAACGGAGAGGCATTTACCTTTGGACTTTGGTGGGTCTATAAATATCACACGATTGCCCCTGTAAGCAAGATCGCCGAAACTACTGGTTCTTCCGCATACCGGCTGATTCCCAGATCCGCCCTTTCCCAAATCTCTCTTTCTCAGCTCTAAGCAATCCACCTCCTCGTAAGCTCTCTCTCTATTTCTCTCGTTCATGATCATTTGATTTGGATACTCAGATCTGGATCCAGGCTCAGCTCGGATTCTTTTGAATGAATTTTGTTTCAGTTGAGTATATTTGAGACTTCAGGGCATGAATGATGTGTACTCGCTTCTTTCTTTAGATCAGCGATGATATTGTACAGATCTGATCAGATCTTGCGCTTCTTGTTGTTTTCTTAATGAGTATTCGACATCGTAGGGCTTCCATGATGTCTAGCTGAGTCTTTCTTTAGAGCAGCGATGAGAAGATTGATCAGATCTGATTAGATCTGGATCGGTGGTTGTTGTTGTTTGTCGTCTCTTTTTAATTTCTTCATATTCCAGTGCTTGTTTCTAATTGATTTTGATTTCATGATTTAGTTGCACATATGATGTTTTAGGTTATCATTCAATCGTCAATCGAAAGGAATGAACCTGTTGCTCGATCTAGTTATTAAGGTCCACTATTTATCTTTGATTTCAGAAAAATGGGGCTGTCGTTCACCAAGCTTTTCAGTAGGCTATTTGCCAAGAAGGAGATGCGAATTCTCATGGTGGGTCTCGATGCTGCTGGTAAGACTACCATTTTGTACAAGCTGAAGCTGGGAGAGATTGTTACAACTATTCCAACCATTGGTAAGTTTCTCTCATTTGATAACCTCAAATTTCTCTTAGAGGATAACCTCATGCTGGAAGAGTGTCTTATCTTTGATTATTTCTGTGCAGGGTTTAATGTTGAAACTGTGGAATACAAAAACATAAGCTTCACTGTTTGGGATGTTGGGGGTCAAGACAAGGTGTGTAAATAAGATCCCTAAAGGCACAGTTTATTTTAAATGCATGCTTTTTCTCTGTATATAATTCTAGGATGTCATTTACTTTAGTAACTAGGTTAATAATATTCATCTATAATTACTTATAGAAGTAATTATAGGGTGACATTTAATAGAGACATTTTTTTATCCCAAAGGATGTGCTTATTGACGGTCTTGTGCTGACTAGTTAAGGCTCCATCAGCACTCAACATAATCATAAGCTAGAATTATTGTTGCTATCATGTCTTTCTACCCTCTCTTTTGGTTAAATGAGGGGAGGGTATCCATTTTGTAGCATACATGTGTAATTCTTGACGTGCTTATTGACGGTCTTGTGCTGATTAGTTAATGCTCCATTAGCACTCAACATAATCATAAGCTAGAACTACTAATGCTATCATGCCTTTCAACTCTCCCTTTTTTTACATGAGGGAAGAGTATCCAAGCTGTGGCATACATTTTCATTCTTGTTGTGCTTATTGACGGTCTTGTGCTGATTAGTTTATGCACCATCAGCACTCAACATAATCATAAGCTAGAACTACTGTTGTTATCATCTTGTCTTTCAACTTTCCCTTTTTGTTGCACGAGGGGAGGTATCTAAGCTGTAGCATACATATTATATAATTCCTTGCAAGACCTTTCCTGTGCAGAATGTATTCCAATTAATTACTTTATGGATACATGTGCTTATTGACGGTCTTGTGCTGATTAGTTAATGAATCATCAGCACTTAACAGAATCATAAGCTAGATCTACTAGTGCTATCATGTCTTTCAACTCTCCCTTTTGGTGGCATGAGGGGAGGGTATCCAAGCTGTAGCATACATTTATTCATCCAAATATTCTCTCTCTACTTATCCTTGCTTTTGCTAAAATGTTATTTGGGGATTTTTCTCCAGCTCATGAGAAGATTGCATTGTCAAACTTAGTTGATTTATTGGAACTTTCAAAAGAATGCATCTGCATCTTACAACCTCACACTGATTATTTGTGTACTGGTAACTTGTGATCCTTCAGTTTTCCTTGGTTACCCCTTCAAGGGAATCTTATGTGTGGAGTGGAATGACTTATGGATTTATAATATTAATTTACACTTATCATTTATCTGGGATGCTTTTTTGTTTATCGTGCAGCTAATTTTATTATGAGTGCTTAGGGACGGTCAAGTGCTGATTAGTATTCCATCAGAACTTAACATATAAACCTAAGCTACATTTTGAGGCTACTTCTCTTTCAAGCTTTCCCTCTTTATGTATGAGAGGGTGTGCACAAGTTAGAGCCTACATATTATATTTTTCTCTTTCAAGCTTTCCCTCTTTGGTTTTGTCACGTGGAATGTGTTGTGGGATATCATAAATGCTTTTTTTTCGTTGGTGAAGACTGCTTATGCTGGTCCGGTGCTGATTGAAATGTGCTCTATTCAGCACTCTACATTATCATAAGCTAAAGTAGTTCATGAGCTCGTTTTGTGAATTCTTTTGCTTTTGTTGATGCAATTAAAAGAATTTATGATGATGCTCACATTTTAGCAGTGATTCCACTACTTGATTTACTGTTTAAAGATTATTTGATTAGAAATTTTAAAGTTGAATCATGAATGTTCTCTCTTTTCTTGTTCTTTTTCTCATTGCTGTGTTGGATTTTCTCTTATTTTTTTTAAACCCAGATTCGTCCATTGTGGAGGCACTACTTCCAGAACACTCAAGGGCTAATCTTTGTGGTGGATAGCAACGATCGTGACCGTGTTGTCGAAGCTAGAGATGAATTGCATAGGATGCTGAATGAAGTAAGTGCATCTTTGCAAGAATTAATGCTGAATGTGAATTAAAATGACACGTTGAGAAATGCTGTGCTGCTTGTGTTTCCAAAACTTGCCTCTCCTAGCCTTTAACATGTTGGGCTTTGTGTAGGATGAGTTGAGAGATGCTGTGCTGCTTGTGTTTGCCAACAAGCAAGATCTTCCAAATGCCATGAATGCAGCTGAGATTACTGACAAGCTTGGTCTCCACTCCCTTCGTCAACGCCATTGGTAAACACTCTTAGCCAATTTCTTTTGTCCTCCCTACCCATTGCTCTGTCATGGTAAGATATACTAAAATGCTCAATGCTGCAACATTGGTTATGGTATGTCACAGGTACATTCAGAGCACATGTGCCACCTCTGGTGAAGGTCTATACGAAGGGCTTGACTGGCTCTCAAACAACATTGCCAACAAGGTAACTTATCTTTGACAAGTGGTTTTAATGCATTAACTTAATTACTTACGACTAATCCAAGCTTTAATCATGTGTGGCAGGCATGAAAACAATAGATTTTCTTGGCAAGCTTTGCTGGATTTCAGTCACAGGGATAAAAAGGATTAACGGCCTTGCTGTCTGTGTCAAGATTGAATGGTGTTTGTTTCATTCCCTTTTCTCCTCAGCCATTATAAATGATTCGAGAACGTGGCTTGAGATCATGCGATTTTATTGTGGCTGATGAAACTGTGATACCTTGTTATAATGTAGATTTCCATGTGATGTACTTGCTGTTAATATAAAATTGACAGGTTTATGTTTTTTCTTCCAGTGTTTTTCTAGAATTTGATGTGTTGTGGTAAATAAATTCTAGTTCAACAAGACTTTCTACGAGTTTTGACTAAAGCTGAATTTTCGGAGCAATTGTCCGCTGGAAAATTTTGGAAAAACCCATTTTAGTGTTGTTGCAAGGGTTATCTCTTTGGTAATACATACTCTGTTAATTAAAACTTGTCGTTTATTATTTATGCACGTTTTTTTAGAATGATAAAAACTATATGATATATTAACTTTTTTTAAAATTTATTTTTATAAATTCATACTTAATAGGAACAAATATGAAATTATTAAAAAAATATATTAAAAAAGTTAATATTTTATATATTTTTTAACACCTTAAAAAGCGTGTGTGAATAGTAAAACGTTAAGCGAGCTGCTAGTAGCCCGAGTGAAAGCTGCAGAAGAAGAGCTGAGAAGTAATGTTGCTAGACTTATTAGTCTTACAACACAAAAGGCCAAACTCCATTGGCTTACCATGGGAGAAGAAACGTCTTCGATGTTCTATAGGAGTGTCAAGGAAAGGCGTTCAGTGAATGCTATTGTTATTATGGAAGATGACAGAGAAAGAGTTATGGAGGATGAAAACGAAATTCGAGCGCATGTTGTGCGTTTCTTTAAGGGCCTCCTGTCTACAGCTATGAATGTCAATCCGTTTCCTGGGTTATCAGCTGGACAACAGCTGGATAATGGGCAAGCGAGTGTTCTGGGTGCGGTACCGAATTATGATGAAATAAGGAAGAGTATATGGAGTATAGGGGGAAACAAGTCTCCAGGGCCAGATGGGTTTGGGAGCCAGTTCTTTAAGGATGCTTGGGCTACGGTTGGAAAGGATACATGCGAAGCTATTAGAGAAATCTTTCGAAATGGGAAAGTTCTTAAACAATTAAATGCCACCTTCATTTCCCTTCTCCCGAAGGTTCCTAATCCAACCCAGGTCAAGGATCTCAGGCCTATATCGTGTTGCAACACGGTGATGAAAGCGGTGACTAAGATTATTGCTAGAAGATTGAAATCCAAGCTGAGTGGGCTGATTTCGGACTGTCAAGGGGCTTTTATCCCTGGAAGGTCTATTGCTCATAATTGCGCTGTAGCGTTGGAGGTAGTCAATGGCTATGGCACGAAAAGAGTTTCACCCAGGTGCACGATCAAGGTAGATCTCCAGAAGGCCTACGACTATCTGAGTTGGGATTTCGTCAGGGCTACACTCGTGTATCTGAACTTCCCCGGGAATTTGATTGAGCTGATTATGGAATGTGTTACTAACTCGTCATTCTCTGTGCTGATCAATGGGTCACCTGAAGGGTTCTTTCCAGGGAAGCGGGGTCTTAGGCAAGGTGACCCGTTGTCACCGTATCTTTTTGTGTTGTGCATGGAGGTGTTGAGCAGAATGCTTCAAGAAGCTACAGCAGCCCCTACATTCAAATTTCATCCGAGGTGTAAAAGAATGAAAATCACCCACTTGGCGTTTGCTGATGATCTTCTTCTCTTCTGTCATGCAGACCTTGAATCTGTTAAGATCATCAAAAAATGTCTGGACAGCTTCTTTGATTGCTCAGGGCTTAAGGCGAATAATGAGAAGAGCATTGTTTTCTTGTCTGGGGTCACTGATGGTGTGGCAGATTCGATTGTTCAGCAGCTGGGTTTTGTTCGGGGCACCTTGCCGATCAAATACCTTGGTATTCCGTTACACTCCAGGAGAGTTGCTTTGCACGAGTATGGAGATCTGTATGGTAAATTTGAGAAGTTGATTCGATCATGGGCCACCAGGAAGCTGTCGTATGCTGGAAGGTTGCAACTCCTCAAATCGGTTTGTAATGGTATAAGCACATTTTGGAGCCAGGTTATTATATTGCCGAAGGGAGTTGTGCACAAAATTGAAGGGATGTGTAGGAGATTTCTCTGGAATGGTGATGATGAAGGCCATAAGAATATGGTTGCGTGGGATTGTGTGACTAAACCATTCGCAGAAGGGGGTCTTGACATTCGGGAAATTCTGGCGTGGAACAGGAGTGTGCAAGCTAGGTTGCTTGGGGATCTGGCGCTTCACAACTCAAGTATCTGGAGCCGCTGGTGTACTCATAATCATCTCAGGGGAGCTGAAGTGTGGGAAGTTAGCCCAAAAGTGTATGATTGTTGGGTCTGGAAGAGCATCCTGGAAACTAAGGACGAGTTGATTGAATCTCTGTTTCCCGGAGGCTCTCCACCGTATCAGTTGGACCCTATCTTAAATGATAAAGGGAAGATTTCTTGTTTCAAGCTTTATGAAGAGATCAGAACTAAGGGACAGGACACACATTGGGGGATATGATCTGAAAGAAGTTACAGTGCAAGAGATGGGCCTTCATTGTGTGGCTTGCAGTCAAAAAACGCCTTCAGACAGGTAGAAGAGTCAAGCACTGGAAGGGTATTGAGTCTGCTCAATGCGTATTGTGCAAGCTGGAAGAGGAATCCGAAGATCACTTATGGTTTAGATGTCCGTCTGTCAAGGAAGTGCAAATACGGGTGATGCAGTGGGTTGGGATTGGCTGCAGCTTTCCTTCTTTGGATGCTTGGCTGCACTGGTTTGCTAGGGAGCCAACTGCTGTACAAAAAACTATCATTTTCCAAGCCAAGCTCTTGGTGCTGGAGGCCTTGGTGTACTTCACTTGGATGGCAAGGAACAAGGCGGTGTTTTGTAATGAATCTTTTGATCCTAGGAGTTGTGCTAGTCTTATTATTGAGTCCTGTAAATCCAGGATTTCCGCTAAGTGGAGGTGCAAGTCCCAGGCGGAGTCTTCCTGGAAGAGACGGGTAGTTGGGACAGATTAATCTGTTGTCTTTTGGTAGGTACAGTGGAGCGATTAGGGATATGAGAGTGTTTGTTATGCTAGGATATGGTGGTTGTTTTGAGTTTCTAGTGGGTATAGAGGGACCCTTTTGGGTATATGGTTCCTTTTTTACATGAGACTCTTAGTTCGGTCTCATCTTTTGTAATCTAGTGTTACCACCCATTTCTATATTTACCTTTTCAAAAAAAAAATTGTATAATATATTAAAACATCCCAAACTTTTATACATGGAAGCTCCCATCGGATAACATACCCGTCTTATTAGATAATAGGACGGTTATATGTACTCGTTACAGGTGCTATATACAATCTATTCGGACAGATTTAGGATCCGTTTAATCCATATGGTGACATCTGTCCATCAATCATTACAAGTTATAAAAAAAATATACACGGACGAATTAGTTATATAGGATGTATCTATGATCCGTCCTTGTTATTGCTTTTTTATTTTTTATTTTTTTTTGCTTTTGCTTTTATTCTCTTTCTTTGTCTTTTTCGTTTATTTTTTGTTTATTTTTTATTTTATATAGAACGGATCCGTCCTATGTAATTTAGCTCCGTTCGTGTATTTTTTTTAAAACTATGCAACGAATCTTAGATCCATTTATGAGAGTGTACAGAACATCGGTCTCCGGTGCATATATCACTATCCTTAGATAACTCAGTATATACATGCTAGAGTTATTTCAGGTAAGAGCCCGCGAGCACATCCATGGTGATCAGGATCATCACATCCTTGCTCATTTGATGCACCGGATGCCGATCGAACGGCGCCTCATTGAAGGGCTCATAGCACCCGCTTTGCCCGGCAAGCGCGTTTCGGCCGTACCCTTCCATGCTCGAGTAGTCCTGTTGATTGAAAGCCATAAAGGACTGCCTCAGGCTGTACTCAACCATCGAATATGCGTCCTCGCAAACCTTGAGCAGCTGCAGGACGTCGGAGTTCCTCTCCCTAGGAATGCTCGCCCTAACGAACCCCAATCCATCGGTCACGCTTGCTAGCGCTTTGAGCTTCGTGAGCTCGTTCAGATCGTTGATCGTCGTCGGCTTTCCGTCGGGTAGGTTCTGATGCAAGTTCGATGAGCAGAAGCTGTAATCGAAGGTCTGTTTGCATATCTGATCTATGATACTCTCGAGTTGGGCGTCGCCTCTCGATGACATCAACAGAAAGAGATATATTGTTAGACAAGCAATAAGGGCAAGACGTGAAACCACCATTTTTTTGAGAACCGGAGAATGAAACTATGGAAGCAATATAAATTCAATGGGGTTATGATTTGGTGATGAATCATAGACCATATGATATGATAGATGCTTTGCATTCATCTTAAGCATAAAAAGAATTATATCTCACGTATCTTTCTTACGGAGTATTAATCACGCCGTAATGTATCAATTAATACCGCTTACTTTTTATGCAATCTATAATATTATACGTGTGTCTATAGCCTATGTATGTCCTATAGGTCATTCATTTCATTCACTCAAGAAATCAAGATTGGTTGTCAGATTTTTTTTCAATAAATCAAATACTCCATATGTTCGGTAAAACATGTCGTTTAGCACGCTTTTTTAGAATAAATTTATTAATTTTTTTTAACAAGTTTATACTTATTAATAATAACTACGAAATTATTAAAAAACTAGATGTTTTATATAGTTTTTATCCCCTAAAAAAGCGTGTGTGAATAGTAAAGTGACATGTTTTGCCGAATGGAGGGCGTAATATTTTTGTTCATAAATAAAACAATACTTTTAAATTCAAATGTAACCAAATTACCTTCACAAATTTGTTTCATTTCCTGCTCCAACTATTTAATTGGTTAAATCAATGAACTCGTATATCTTGTAACTTGATACCATAAGGCATAAGGTCCATGAATCAATGATCAAATTTAAATGGTCGATAACCTCAAAAACCGATGTAAAAAAAACACTATTTAACTGGTTAGATTAAAAAAAAATGGAAAACATAATTAAATAAACCAACCTTTAGATGAATGTTAAAAAAATATCTCATCTTCGCCTTTTAATGGTCAGAAAAATAACTCATCTTTGAGAAATCCGGTAACAAAATATCTCGATTTTTTTTCCGACTATAAATTCATACAAAAATGATGATATATAATTAACAAAATTTCGTATTTTGGGGGATTTTGGATGATATTGACTTGTTTTTAATGATAATGCATGATATCATTTAACCAATTTAATGTTATTGTTTTGATTCAATTTATGGTCGAAAAAATAAGTTGAGATACTTACTTTGTTACCACCCACCCCAAAGGTTGAGCTATTTCTTTTACAATTGAAAATTTGGGGTATTTTTTTATTACTCCTACAAATATTGAGCTGTTTTAATTAGTTTCGCCCTTTTTTAAAAAACAAATCTTATTTATAAATAAAATCTGGGCAGGCCTAGTAGATGTATTGGCCCTTGTAATGTTTGGTGGCCCAATTAGTTTGGTTGACGAAGCAAACCGACCCGGTAGAGTATCCGGGTCACCGGAGTTTACGTTCAGGTAGATAGGAGGGGAGAGAGAAGGCGAGAACACAGACGGGAACAAGAGAAGAGGAGATTTCTGTTATCGAACAGGTTCGTTGATTCGCTCTCCCCATTTCAAATCGAGTGATAAAGCGCACTAGTCATCCAATTCACTGATTTCTTTGTTCTTCGCCGATGGAGCCAATTCCGATCCAAGTAAGTCATTGCGACTCGTAGGGCTAATCGTTTCTCTGTCTCTGAACCTGCTTGATCTGATTTATTTACCAAATCCGGACATTGAATGTGTGAATTATGCTTTTTTACGTATTAGATCTGTTTTGCAATGGTTCGATTTTTTATTTTTATTTTTGTCGACCTAAATCCGTGTATATGATTTCGTAATTCAACGATTGGTATCGGTCTGATTTCTTGATTGAATTCGCGATTGATTATCGATGACGGTTTGATGAGGGAAAATGTAGCGACTGATATATCTGTAATGTTATCACTCTCCATGTGGACGATGGAATAATTTCCTCATGGTCTTGGAACAGATGGAATCTCTTTTGCAAATGACTTTTTCCTCATGTTTAATATATTATGCAAACACTGTAATGCTATCACTGTTAGGTTATCGATCACAATGCGAGGATTCTGAAAATGGCATCATCTTCGGGTGATAAGATTGGCTCTTAGATATGCATATAAATTATGTGGTTGCATGATTCCGTGGTAGATCTTGATATGGAAGTTAGGTGATGGTTTCTTGGCTCATCATAATCAATGTGGTTTTTACCTCCAGGTACAACCACCAGGGGAGAACTATGCAAATCCAAAGACATGTTTCTTTCATGTGCTCTTTAAGGTTTGTTTTGAGCATTCTTTATGAAGCTGAGATGAGAGTTTGTTATATATCTTTAATAATTCAGTCCGTGATCGAGATGCTTTGCTCCTTGCAGGCTGCAGCTTTGGCATTTTACATACTATCAACCCTTTTTATCTCAAATTTTGTCATTATATTTGTGGTCACTGTCTTCCTTTCTGCTCTTGACTTTTGGGTTGTCAAGAATGTCAGTGGTAGAATTTTAGTTGGATTGAGGTGGTGGAATGAAATCAATGATCTTGGTGAAAGTGTTTGGAAGTTTGAATCACTTGATCAAGAGGTTAGTAAGCCGTATTTGGCGTTGATTTGTTCTTTTAATGTTAAGTCTTTGAGAAAGCATTTAGTCCATTGTTTTGTTTTTTTAAAACCTCATATTCTTTGCAATTGCAATTTTTCAGTCGTTGGCTCGCATGAATAAGAAGGATTCATGGCTGTTTTGGTGGACCCTTTATCTCACGGTTAGTGAGATTCACTTGCCTTCCAAATATTTCCGTATCTTCTTTCCTGCTGTTTCTGTATTTACGTAACCTCCTTGTTTGAAATTGCCTTACAAAAAATTACTGTATTTCATTTGACATGTAGGCTGCTGCTTGGATTATCCTAGCCATATTCTCTCTGATAAGACTCCAAGCAGATTATCTACTTGTTGTGGCAGTTTGCCTGTCCCTCAGTATCGCAAACATTGTTGGTTTTACTAAATGTCGCAAAGGTGAGTGGTGTTATCTTGTTTTTCCTTTAATAAGTCAATGGTCAAATGATATGTTGTGGAGGTGAAAACCTTTTAATGGCACAAATTTTCAAATTGTCTTTTCAAAAATTAATAACTAGTATGATCACTTCGTAATAGTGCTATGATTTGCATGGCATGATGTGCTTTGAATCATAGCATGTAATTTGGCTCAAATTTGACAATTAATTATAATGTACTATGAGCTAAGCAGTTGATGTGTAAAATGTCAATGATATATGAGGATGTTATGCATAATTTTGGACTATATGAAGCAATGGGGTTTGATATATCATATGCTTAGAGATATATGGTGCATATCCAACTAATCCAAGTGCTAACATTTTTACTGTTCCTTAATGAACACACCTTCTCAAGGAAGGTTGATAATATAAATTGATCGGAATGCTATCCTTGTAGCTGATTTCTGTGAGATTCATGGGTCGTTTTATTTGCACATCAGCTACCCTTGGTCCTGTCTCTCTTCTTGTTATGTTTGGTTTTCAAATTGACTGTCTCGGTGTCTCCAGTAACTGAGAAAATATTTTCTGTTCCTTGCAGATGCTAAGAAACAGCTTCAACAATTTGCAACTCAGACAATCACATCTGGGTTCACATCTACCTTGCAATCTGCATTTAGTGTTGTCTGATTAACCCGGACGCTGATGCACACAAACTGGTGTCTTTGTAAATGCGGAAGTTCTATTGTACACGGCATGGAGTTGTTAGAGCAAGAAGTTGGGTCAATTTGCTGTAGTTCTATTCGGTTTCAGTGACAAGTTTCTGTATTAAAAAGAAGAAAAAAAAAAGGGAAATGGGGCCAAATAAGTAATGTTGTTTCTGGTTTATTTTACTTAATACTATGATATGGTTCTGTATAAGCAATAGAAAGAGGTATAAAGACCTGACTTTTCCTCATTTCTTCTTTGTCTTATTTTGTTTAGCCTAAATTTGGTAATTGCTGGATGGATCCTTGTTAGGTAACCAAAGTTTTTGATGGTATGTGTTTTTATTAGAAACCAAATTCTTCAACTAACCACAAGTGCTCAACAGAGGCCACAGAAGGACGAAATTGATCGATAAATCGAGTAGTCATTGAACAAACAATCAAGCTTGTCAGCATCAAGCAGTCAAGAAATACAAGAAAAAATCTTGCTCACAAGCAGTCAAGAAATACAAGAAAAAATCATTGACACTGTAATAACTAATGACTATACAGTGATCTTGTTAACTCTGAATGAATCCATTACACGGCGTATCTCAGTTTCCTCCTCCTTAAACACTCTTTCAGGAACTTGTATTCTTAGCTCATACAGTCGGCTGTTCTCCACTCCGAGCACTGAAAGATAACGCCTGTCCCACTCCAAGCGCACCACTCGATCTTGGGGCATCACAGCCAACTCATTATTGTTTGCGAATGACTTGATGTTTACCTGATCAACACAAAACCAGCAAATAACCATCGACACAGAACAAAGTAGCATACTGCAGGCAAATAAACACTGATAGAATGGAATTTGGTAACCACACCTCAACTTGATAGTACATTTTTCCATCATCAGCAACTTTAGAACTCGTGGACAGCACTTCTGATTCCCGTCGAACACCAAGCCTGGTGGACATGAACTCAGTCAGATACTGCTTCAAAGCCTTGTTCCCGGCTTCTTGTGGAGACCCCAGATCCTCTACGCTCTTGTACTGCGACGAAGATGGAGAGGAGATATCCACAGAGAGATTCTCGTCGAGAACGAATGGGTCCCTAAAGAATATGTCTGCACCGGCACCTTTGACTTGAATCCAGTTCTGAGGGTAAGTGAACGAGTAGCCATCAAAGGTGTCAATGTACTCTCTGAAACCAACAGATGACTGAGCGGCGAATGCAGTGAGGTTCGGGGCAAGCTGGGATGCAATGCAGCCTGATAGGATTGTGGCGATTGCATCCCTTCTTGAAACTGCAAAAGCTGTAGTCTGATTATGTGGTAGCAAATGTTACTTCATAGAGGAGAAAAGCTTGATGATTGCAATAGAATCAAAGCAACATGAGCAGAAAACCAAAATTCAGGTTTCAGATGAACACAATTTGAAGAAAACTGAACAAAATAAACATGAACATTAGCAGAAAACCAAAATTTAGGTTTCAGATGAACACAATTTGAAGAAAACTGAACACAATATATATGATGCATCAATCAGGTAAGGTGATTTCCCAAAATTGAGGAGGGTGACAACAGCAACCAAAAGCGAGGGGTTTTTAGTTCTAATTGAACATCAAATTCATCTTCTTCCAATCAAGATCAACATCAAACATTGAATTTCTCATTGTTAAGCTGCGGAAACCTAGTTAGCCTGATCTCAAAATTGCTTAATTAATCTCAAAATCACGGAATGTACGGGACTCTAATGCAAGAGAATCGCCTAATTGAGTATTTTAAGAGTAGAGGTAACTGAAATCAGGAGGCAAAAAATTACCGTTTGGACTTTGAGGCGGTTGGTTAGGTTTGAGGCGGTGACAGGAAAATGGGAGCGCGGTGGCACAGTCGCGGAGGGAAACGACGCCGTTGGGCGAGAGAGAGGTGAAGCTTGGAGGTAGTCGAAAATGGCGACCATCTCAATTGAGTTATGGAGAGAGCTGATGATAGAGCTGCTCACTGGTTGGCCAGTGGATGATGAAGAAGATGAAGATTGTCGGGGTAGTGATTCGATGAGGTGGGGCTTACAATTAGATGAGCACCCGCAAAATCTCACGTCTTTGATAGTGTGTTCATTATTTATTATAAAAAATAATAAATTATTATTGAAATTTTAGAATGAAATGTATAAAATGATGTGTAAATAAATACTTTTATTTTCTATGAAAACTTATTGCTTCATGATTTTATGGGTTATCAAATAATATTGTAATTGATCAACCCCTTAAATGGGTCAGACAGTACCCGATTTTGATGTAGAGGGAATTAGTCAATTGAATGGAACTAATATAAAAAAATATATACTACATATTATAATCGATCGTTTAACTTTTTAACATGTATTTTAAAAAAATTAAAAACTACTCCGTGCATTTTATATAGGGGTGTTATGTGAACATGAGTAGCTCGAATTCGACTCGTACTCGCTCGATAAATATTAGCTTTTTAATTATTTTTAAAATAATATTATATTTATTAATAATAAGTATAATATTATTTTAAAATTTTAATAAAAAAATAATATTTTATATAGGGGTGTTATGTGAATATGAGTAGCTCGAATTCGACTCGTACTCGTTCGATAAAAACTCTACTCAAACTCGTTCATTTTCTAAATGAGTCGAGTATGAGCACATTTTTAAGCTCAATCCAAAACTCGGCTCGTTCGAATTAAACTCGAATAACTCGAATTTTATGGAATTTCTAAAATTTCCTTTAAGTTACTGTATAATGAGCAAATAGAACTGTCTAAAGCTCGAAAAAAGCTCGGATTGAGCTCGTTTATTTCCTAAACGAGCTGAGTATGAGTACATTTTTAAGCTCGATTTAAAATTTAGGCTCGGCTCGAGCTAGTTTGTATTCTAAATAAACTGAATATGTACAAATAATAATTGGCTCATTCGTCTCAAATAACTGCCCTAATTTTATATAGTTTTTAACTCATTACGAGTTACATAATATAGAGCGATTTTGTCCATTAAACCTAAATAACGTGGGGAAGAAAAGAAAAGGACTATAGGAAAGTGGGAGTCATTTTGGGCCAGCGGCCCACTGAAGTAGTCATATTTGTAGCGTCTCAAAATTGCAAGATTGTGATTTATGATCACAAACACCTAAACCCCCCCTTTTTGTAGAAAGCCTCAAAGCGGCACTCTATTTGTTGCATTCGAGATGTTATCATCATCGATTGCATATTTGCATCTTTAATTCATCTGTGCTCACGTCTTCGTATTGTTGTAAATCAGAAGATTTGTTCGTCAATTTTTGGGAAGCAGCTGGAGTGAAAAATGTCGCCCTGTTGTAGAATCCTCTTTGCTTACAAGAATCTGGCTAATTACGCTTTTCGCGGATCCATTTCCCCTCATAGGTTAGGTTCTAATTTGTCAAACCGGTTGAATTCCGGGCACAATCGCAAAATCCATAGCTATTCTCATCAATTATTTGGTTTCCGGCATGCGGAATTGGGTTGTGATCCACCTAGGGTTTGCGGGAGTGTTGCGGTAAGAGGTGCAGTTGATTCTGTGATTAGCTATCTTGCTTCTGATGTGAGGAGGTGTTCATCTTCAGTTGATCCCCGGGTTAGCGATAACAACTTTGAGAGGATATACATTCAGGGCGGCATCGATTTGAAGCCGGCTGTGGTAGAACGAATTGATAAGGATGAGGAGATTGCAGAGAGAAAGCCAATTGATGGTGGAGATGATGCAGGAACATGTTCTCATGGACATACAGAGGAGATAGTTAGCTCAGAGGCTGAGGTCCCTAAGAGAAAAGTGAGGGAGGTATCGGAAATCGAGAAAGAGGCGTGGAAGTTACTGGAAAACTCGGTGGTCACGTATTGTGGTAGCCCCGTCGGGACGGTGGCTGCGAATGATCCTAACGATAAGCTGCCACTGAATTACGATCAGGTGTTTATCCGTGATTTTGTTCCTTCTGCACTCGCCTTCCTTTTGAAGGGAGAAGGCGAGATCGTCAAGAACTTCCTCCTCCACACATTAAGGCTGCAGGTGAGTTGTGTAGCTGTTCTGATTAATGTTTACCTGCCTTAATCTGGTTCTAAAAGTTAGTTTTGTAATGATGAATGCTCAATTTGCTGTGCATCAATTGCTCCGGTTTGGAATTTCTTAGGTGCTTTAAACATCTTTGCTCCTGTATATTGCTATATGTAACTATAAGATCAAGGTTCCCTTTATCTGACTTCATTTCACTATTGTGTGTCCTGAATTTTACAATAATGTAATATGCTGATTTTTTATATCTTTTTGTTCTCCATTGCATGCGGGGTTGAGACTGCCATCCTGTAACTACTGCTTGAAGTATTGAACTAGTGATGTATTGCTGTAAATTTTTTTTCCCCCCCTTGACTGCATAAGTAGAGTTTTCATTTAAACAACATGCCGTCTTTGTTCCCTAGAGTTGGGAGAAAACAGTGGACTGCTATAGCCCTGGGCAGGGGCTTATGCCAGCAAGTTTTAAAGCTAGAACAATACCACTGGATGACAACAATGAGAAATTTGAAGAAGTCTTAGACCCAGACTTTGGTGAATCTGCCATTGGCCGTGTTGCTCCTGTGGATTCCGGTAAGAGTTCTTTTTGTTAAGAATCTTTTTTCTAAAGCTACAAGTTTCCGGTATCGTTATAAATTAATGTTTTCTTATTTAGTATTCTTGCCGAAGCTGAAGGCCTGATAATTGGAAATTGTATTAGTCGAGGATTCTTTCAGATGTCCTTTGTAGATCTTTTCTCCTTTGGAATTTGCCTGATATGTTTGTGTGTTTTAATTCCCGACAGGATTGTGGTGGATTATCTTATTAAGAGCATATGGGAAACTTACTGGTGATTATACATTACAAGAGAGGGTGGATTTTCAGACTGGAATAAAATTGATTCTAAACTTGTGCTTAACTGATGGATTTGACATGTTTCCAACTCTTCTGGTCACTGACGGCTCTTGTATGATTGATCGGCGCATGGGTATTCATGGTCATCCTCTTGAGATACAAGTGAGTTCTATTTTCTAGTTAGTAGCTTCTTTATTTTCTCTAAAGCTTTTCAGAAAATGGTTAGAGACAATAGGCATACATGTCCACATCTACTGAAGGAATTCGCCTAAGCTCAAAAGGCTGTTATCTTTTTAGACCCTCCAAATCAGCTCAATTGTTGCATTACATTTGTTTTTTGTTTATGTAAAAGCAAGATTGACTTTTAATTTTGCTTGCACTTGTTACAGATTTAGTATCTTGGACAGTCTAGAACTCTTACCAAGTTACATTGCAGTGCTAGTTGTTGAGCTTTCATGGTCCATCAAAATAATACTTTTGGTGCTTTAATTTTCCTTGCATGCCTGAATTGCCTCTTATCTAAGACCTAATTAACATTTATTTTGCCAGGCATTGTTCTATTCAGCGTTGCGGTCCTCCCGTGAGATGCTAAGTGCCGATGATGGCTCTAAGAATATAATCAGAGCAATAAGCAATAGGTTGAGTGCTCTCTCTTTCCATATCAGAGAATACTATTGGGTGGACAAGAGAAAGATCAATGAAATCTACCGGTATAAAACAGAAGAGTACTCAACAAATGCTATTAACAAGTTCAACATTTACCCTGACCAAATTCCTCACTGGCTAATGGATTGGGTTCCGGAGAAAGGCGGATACATGATTGGCAATCTTCAGCCAGCTCACATGGACTTCAGGTTCTTCACGCTTGGAAACCTGTGGAGCATAGTCTCATCTATGGGCACTCCTAAACAAAATGAAGCTGTCTTGAATCTGATTGAAGAAAAATGGGATGATCTCATTGGCAATATGCCTATGAAGATTTGTTATCCTGCTATAGAGGGTGAAGAATGGCGTATCGTCACTGGTAGTGACCCGAAGAATACGTGGGTGTCTTTAGAATCCTCCTTTAGAATTTGAGCATGATAAATTAATATTTTGTGCTAAAGCTTTATTCTATTCGTATAGGTCGTGGTCATATCATAATGGTGGTTCATGGCCAACACTGTTATGGCCGGTAAGCACTTTTCATCCATTCGTGCAAAAACACTCATCTTTTCAGAACTTGGTTTTGTAAGGGTTTCATTTATTGTTATTCTCTTTTTTTGCAGTTCACATTAGCATGCCTTAAGATGGGCCGATCAGATCTAGCCGAGAAGGCGATAGCAATGGCTGAGAAGAAGCTTAATGTGGATCATTGGCCCGAGTACTACGACACCCGTCAGGGAAAATTCATTGGGAAGCAATCCAGACTCTACCAGACCTGGACTATTGCCGGGTTCTTGACATCAAAGATGCTTCTGGAGAATCCAGAGAGGGCTTCCTTGTTATACTTGGACGAAGACTACGAGCTTCTTGAGATCTGCGTCTGTGCGCTGAATAAGAGTAACCGTAAGAGGTGCTCTCGTGGCGCTGCAAAGTCCCAGATACTCGTGTAAGTTACAGTCCAATTCAGGTGGATTCGTACAGGCAAATTTAGGTTAGGTTTATACACAGGAGTACGATTGTAAGGCCAAACACAGTCCATTCTTATCCATCCTGATTTGTTGCACTTCTTTCTTGCCTGATTATGGGCAATTTATACAATTTGTGTGACTAGCGATTGTCCTAAGACATCGTTCATGTACATATATCATATTATTACAAGTGTATACACCAAGTATAACAAAAACTCATATTGCTCATTGTTATAGATACTATGTTATAGATACTATCTTTTTGTAGAAGGGATACTAGTATATTAGTTCTTTTGTTGCAGCTCAATTGAATTGATCCAACCAAGATGGTTTACAAATTTGCTGTTTTATCAAGTACAGAAAGATACAAGATCCCCAGTGAAGTGTTGTTTCCTTTCAGGTTCTTGCAGGGTGTTTGGCATTACTGCATTTGCTTCAACCAAGCTGCAACCTGCAGTCTTTGTCACTCCATGCCTAGTCATCTTTCCCCGGATCTCGAAAACATCAGCCCAATCCCCCTTTGAGGCATGTATGTTGGACAAAAGTACATGGAACCCGTCGTGATCAGGCTTCATTTCAACGAGTTTCCTTCCGATCCTCTCTCCCATTTCATGGTTGCCATAGTTTGTACATGCGCCTAGAAGGGCTCCCCAAGTCGCGACATCAGGCGTAATTGGCATACTCATAACAAGCTCCTCTGCTTCTTCAAGCAAACCCGCCCGTCCAAGGAGGTCAACCATGCATCCATAGTGCTTAACATTGGGTTGTATCTTGTGCTCCTTAGCCATGGAGTCAAAGTGTAACCGACCCTCGTCAACCAAGCCCATATGTCGACAAGCACCAAGAACTCCAATGAATGTTATATCATTGGGGGTGATCCCAGAGTCTTTCATCTTCGCGAATGTTTCGAGGGACTTGTCAACCTGTCCATTCATTGCCAAGCCTAGAATGACGGAGTTCCATGTCGAAACCCCTTTCTCCTCCATACCATGGAAAGCCTCCATCGCATCTTCAACGCAACTACATTTCATATACATGTCTATTAGTGTCGTCCCCAGGATCGGATTGACTCTCAAGCCATTGTCCCGTATATAAGCATGTGTTTGTCTGCCTAGGTCCAATGCAGATAAGTGTGTGCAAGCCGAAATCACAGACACCAACGTGATCTCGTCAGGCTTGATATCAGTCAGCTGCATCTCTTCAAAAAGCGCCAAGGTCTCAGAGAAACAATCATGTTGCGCGTAGCCTGATATCATCGCACCCCAAGACACGATATCCCTCTCGGGCATGGAATCAAACAATGCCTTGGCGCGCTCTATGAACCCACATTTCAGGTACCCGGAAATCATTGAGTTCCATGAGATCAGGTCCAACTGGTTGCTGCTACTGAAGAGTTTTTCAGCAGCAACCATGTCATTACAGGAAGCATACATGTGAATGCAAGCATTTTGTAGATTGACATAAGAATCGACTCCGGTCTTTATAGCTAATCCGTGCACTCTCCTGCCTTCGTCAAGCGCCAAGAGGTGCGTACACGCAGAAAGAACGCTGACAACCACCACCTCGTCTATGCAACTTCCGCTAGCAATCATCTCCTTGAACACTACCAAAGCCTCTGAATACATCTCATTTTGCTCATAGCACGATACCAAAGCACTCCACGACACCATATCTTTCTCAAGCATTTCATCGAACAACTTGTGTGCCTCAACTACGTGCCCCAACTTTCCAAACAAAACAATCATAGAATTCGAAGCAATCACATTTTTTGCAGGCATCATATCATATATCACCTTAGCCTCTTGGGCATCTCCCATCTGGACATACCCTGCCAAAATCGAATTCCACGAAACCGAATCCACCATAGGACTTTCATCGAACACCTTGCGTGCACCACACAAGTCACCACAAACCGAGTACAAGTTAATGAGAGTATTGTTTACATAAACATCAGAACCAAATCCGAGTTTAACCACATGATCATGGACCTGTTTTCCAGCAAAAACCGAAACCTGAAGGGCACAAGATTGAATCAGAATCGGATATGTGAAATTATCAGGGGCGGCACAGTTGATCAACATTAATCTGTACAAACCCATCACTTCGGCAGGAGAATTTCTCTGTATATAGGCTCTCATGATGGTATTCCAAGTAAACGAATTAGGGGTATCAATACAGTTGAAGATTCGGCGCGAGTAATCAAGGGTAACGAAATGGGAATCGGTTGAGAATTTGATTAATCGGCTGGCTGCGTAGGTATCATTGATGAACCCAGATGAGATCATCTGAGAGAGGATCTGTCTAAACTGGGAGGAGGTCTGGCAATGGAGAAGATGGGTCTCTAGGATTGACAAATTGATGGTCGTTTTCTTCAGGGTGGATGTGGGCACAAGTCCGAGAGTAGATTTAATGGCAGGGAGTTTGCCATTTCTGGCAAAATTCATAGCTGTTGGGGTTGCGGAGATTCAGCGTTACTGGGAAGTGACGATTTGTGATCCAAAGAACGAACAAACTTGATGCGAATACATCTATACTCACACGGTTTCGTATATTTTGATTTTTCACTTTTACGACACTCTTTTTAACAAGTTAATAAAAATATATTTAATATTTTTTTAAAATTTCATTTCATTATTGAAATTGTAAAAAAAAATGGCCTTAATTTAATTGTATCCTCCTCTTTCAAATCACTTTTTAATTCTCCATTTCTACATTTGTATCCTCCTAATTTTATTCTTACTTATTTAAACTTTTTTTATAATTGTTAAATTTTCATTAGCATATAATTAAAAAGAGGGGTAAAATTATAATTTCACAAATTTAACCGAGATTTAGACGGAATAATTTCAAAAATGGTTGATTAGTAACAGAATTTATCTAAAAGGTGATCTTTTAAAAATATCAATTTAAGACTTTAAGGGGTAATTTATAACAAATGTGTATTTAAATGGTGGTTTTCTGCCATTCAGTCTACCTTTTTTTTCACAGAATTATTGGAGACACGACCAATTTATCACCATTGACACGGTGGTTGTCACGGTTTTTAAAACCGTGAGAATATTTATGGCGACTGTTTTCAAAACCGTTGCCAAAAATCCAATTTGCATCTCTTAGGTATGGCTATTTTCTCGGGACACCTCCAACCGGCTGAGTGATATCGACCGGGCTAGTTGGTAGACTACAGTTTTGAAAACAAAAATCGGTAATTTTCTCACGGTTTTAGAAACTGTGATCGGTACCGTGTAAATTACAATATTTTCACTGTGTAGATTGACTTGCCCTTTTTTTATTAGCAAAGCTGTCAAAATGAACTTTTTTTATTCGTCCTATGATCCTACCTATTCTGTCATTGGTCTCAGTAAGAAACTAAGAATGAATAAAGTCATCTTAAATTATTATTATTTTTTATATAGAGTAAGAATTCAAAATCAAACAAATTTGAAACTAGATAGGTCGATATACATAAGACCGTCATCTTAAATGATTGCGTGTATGATTTCCTTAATCATTTTTTAAATGGTCGCGTTTTTCATTTTACCAAGTAACTGAAAGAAAATTATACATTTTGCCTTGAAAGATTTTTAAAATTCTTGCTTTTTGACGCTTTATTACATAGCCATTAGTCAATATACACTAATACAGGATTACAAGTACAGGGATATTAGCCACCATAAGATATCACTTACGGAGTACTATATATGATCAGTTGCAATTTGTATTTTGGGTTTCATACTGTACGGCAATACAAAACCAGTCTACAAGCAATGCATAACAAAGATTGTATGTACTGGACTATTGGTACATATATCAGGATCCCTGAGACGGGACAACGTCGCAGGGTCCCTGATATGGCAAACGTGTACATGACACTTCCTCGATGTGAAGCTTAATGTTGAAAAGTAGTTGATGGTATGTATAGAGATTCATGATCTCTAGTTGAATTTGAATTGAATCAACTTAAACTAACAAGTTACAAATGTGTCTAGAAAACAATTAGCTCACAACAATATTATGGGATTGTGGGAAAAAAATTAGCACACAACATAAGATTCACCTGAACAAGGGCTAGTCTGTTGCCCATGAAGCCGCAAATTGAACGGTCTCTGGGAAATGGATGATCATATATCTTAAATGGCCGCAACGCTCAACCAGATACAGGTGCTCCAGGCGCTGCTGCTCTCCGTGTTGAAGGATTGTGGTAGTTGTTTAGTAAGGGCTCTATGTGATTGATTTCTTTGGGCAGTGATCCCGTAAGCACCTGTGGCCAGAGGTACCAAGAAACATGACAATGAATATTATAAGTTGGTTAATACTCCTACCAAATATGCATGGATTATTGTGATTGAAGGTGATTTTGGATTTGAGGAATTTCCGAGTCAAAAATTTTTTGCTCTTGAAGAACAATTGAAGATCTGTTCATGTTATACCTCATAACCTGTATCTGTTATCAGAACTTCATCTTCAATCCTTATTCCTACACCTGCATACCTGCAGGAAATATACATGTTTCAAGTGAGACAGTCTTCAAGTGTGACATCAATCTCATCCTGTGCATAGTCTTGAACATTGAAAGCATACCACTCTGGCACATCGAAGAAAGATGGAATGTAAACTCCTGGTTCAATAGTTATAACCTGCAGTAAGTCAAAAACGATAGCAATTATCAAATATGCATGTAGGAACGGAAAATCAAGATTCCATCCCAAGATCTTTAACCAAACGAAACCACATGGAACGGAGAATGAGGATCTATTGTTGAGGAAAAATGAAATTAAGGAGAACAAATATCCACTATTCGGTTTGCAATCAGATACTCACTACACCAGGCTTCAGAGGACGGTTATTGCTGATCGTAGAGCAGTCATGAACATCCATTCCTAGGTAGTGTCCTATACGACAGAAAGAATAAAACAAATGTCAGTACAAAAGTTGAGAATGAGATGACCCAATTGCAGATATGCAAAACTAAACTAAGCAATGTGTGTTACATTAGCCAAAAAAACACTAGCATATTTGCAATGAGAAAAGAAACCTATGCTAGTTGGGTTCAACTGATGATATATTTGGCCATTATTGCGACCATCTTTTAGAATTCCAAGCTCTTTTAATCCTTTGGCCAGCATCTCAACCTGCACAACTATTCAAGATGAACAAACTGTTGCTGATAGCAAAGAGTATTTAATGCTAGGCACTATAATGCAGCCACATAAAAGGAAAAAAAATAGAAAAAAAAAAACAGAACCATACTGAGTAGTTATGTATCTTCTGAATGCTGATACCAGGTCTGCATAGCTTCGTGCATTCTTTGTTTGTCTCTAAAATAAGACTATAGAGCTCAGCCTGAATCAAAAGCAAGTGCAAAGCATAGATCAAACAAGTATTGTACACCAGGGTTACTTGCAGAAGATCAAACAAGTATTGTACACCATCTTAGAAATACAATGTGAGGTTGATGACAAGATAGATCAAACAAGTGTTGTACACCAGGGTTACTTGCAGTAGAATTGTAACTACTTTTATTCTCATTTAGTCCATACTGATGATAAAGATACTAAGCCCATATGTAACAGCTGTACCTATGGACTACAGAAAATGTTACATAAATGTATCTCCCGTGTGATGTTTATAACATAGTGGTCTGAAAGCTCTAGAATAAGATAGTTATGGGTTGTGAGGGGGATGTATATTGATCAATACTCACTAGCAGTGGTAGGTGATAAATTGGAGGCTGATGTGTGATATAAGGAGAGGGACGGCTGATTTCAATCATCTACTTTCTATCTCGCAATTCACTTTATGCCTAAGGGCTAGCTGGGGTGTCTTCCCACTAGTATTTTGGAGTGAAATTCCAGAGACCATATCCTCTGGCTCTTGTTTACTCCCCTGTGTGACCTGTGTATTGTGATTTTTCTCGCATTTTCTTTTTACAATGCATTCCTTCTTTAGTGCATCAGCTAACCACAAGACTAGGAGAAAAATCCATTAATAAATGCACAAAACTGTTCTATCCAGAAAACTAGATTCGCGTTACATACTCCTACAAGATGCGAACTCGTCAAAAAAACCTTTCTGATGAGCTATACTGCAATTAAATCTCCAAAAGCTATGGCAACCAAAAGTCGGAAGTGTATGTAAGCACCTAAACTAACACAATATACATAAAATATAAATTTTCAAAGATAAAATCCTGCTGAGAAAAGATCACCCAGGTTCTGAAAAGGCAAGATAATGCTTACATGAGCAGCTGAGAATCTACCAGATGGAGGCCAGGTTCGAGTCAGATCACTGACATAACCATGCAATTCACACCCAATGTCCATCAATACAAGATCTCCATCATTAACCTGTCAATATGAACATGCAAAATAAAAAAAATAAAAAAAAGGAGATATTTCCTATTTCATCTCAAGAAGAAATATCTGACTATGAGCAAAGCAAGAGATTAACTCACTTTCTGATCATTTCTAGAATAATGAATCACACTGGCATTAGGACCACCACCAACCACAGGGTTGAATCTATTCAAGTCAAAAATTAATCACTTATATTTGTCAAATGATTTGTAACACACATTTTCAAGTCACTCCTTGTTTTCAAGCAATGAGAAGAGAAAAGAGCAGCCAAAAAAAGGGAATATTATAGTAATTAGGTATAAAGGCAAGCTATTTCTATCTTGTAAAATTAACAGAAGCATGGCTTTAGAGCAGAAGAGCTTACGACATTCTTTGTGCACCTCGCATTTTGCATTCATATTCAACCTTGGCTGATAGCATACCCTCGTATGGAAATGATGTAGAATGAAACATGGTTTGCAAGAGAGCCTGTCCATTGAAAGAATGGGGAAAAAATGAATTCACAATTGAACTTCCACCAAACTCTCGCAAAATAATACTGTAGCATACAGTGGAGGACTTTCAGAAGGCAGCTTTTCTGAAAGGTAGCTAAACTTATCTACAAATATTTTTTTTAAATGGCCAGCCTTAAATTGCACCTCAATGTGTTGGAGATTTTTAAAATAAAACTTTTGAGAATATATAGTCAAAATAAAATCATAAGCCATACCTGGCTACCAATTGAAGCAGCCTCTCTCATCAAGTACAGTTCAGCTGGTGATTTTACCCATCGCAGCTCATGGGTGTAAGCAGAAAGATCCTTGACTTTGCCGTTTGTAAATGCTTTTTGAAAGGCATCCAAATCCATATAAGTGGATGTAGCAGTTTTAATATTGTGAAATAATTGAGATGAGCCTTTGATCATGTCTGGAAGGATCTGTATTATCAGCCGGGATTAATCAAGTCAAAGAAGATAACATTGCAGATGAAACATGAACAAATGCGTTAAGTCCTGGGATAAAGATATTAAATTATTTTGGTTTATGGAATGATAGATTACAAGTAGAAGCTATATTAACACATGAAGATGAAGATACACATGTTAACTCAAGGATTTCCTTATTTTCTAGACCAGAAGTTTGATTTTCTGGATTGATGAGTTATGACAAACAGTCGAACAACAAGAAACTGAAAATCAAATGACAGGAAAAAAAAAAGCCAGATCTGATGACAATAGAACAATGCTACTAGATCAACATCACTTGAATGATAGAAAAGGAGGGTACATCGTAGTTTTTCTTAAGAACTAGGCGTAGAAAAAGACAGGCAAATATACATGGGAAGGTCTTTCGAACTATCATTCATTCAAGATGCCCTCCACATAGCTAAATTAACTACTTCAAACAGAAACCAACAAATCTTTTGTGGTCAGCGATAATTATGAGTACCTCATGAAGCTTGTGCATTGAAAATGCTTGTTCAGCCTTGAACGTTTCAAGTGCCTCAGGAACCCCAGCAATTTGGCCCTGCCAAGTGACATCCTAAAACAGAAGCAAGGCATTTCCTATCTCAGGCAAACTTCAATATGCAGCATTACAGGAGTTTAACTTGGCAGAAATTGATCAATAGAGGCGCCACCGAGAACTAGTAATAATATCAAAGTTTTAATACTGCTACTTGTAGGTAATTCAGGAGGGGGCATGAAGTATGTTTGAAATCACAGATGCCTAGTAGGGAAGTGAAGTGCTAATTACATGAAGGCTCGCCTCTGGCATGAACATGCACAAACCAAAATCATGACCTAAAACCGCTACACCACCTGGTTGCTGGCAGCCAGTGATATATAAATAGTCTGAATCCTGACGGAAAGTATACGGCACAACATCTGTCATCATCTTGACAGGGGCTGATGCAATTATGGCAACACTCTTTTCAGGAAGAATCTCTAACAATCGTTTCCTTCTCGAAAGGAATTCCTCACTGGTTATACCAGGAGTTATCTCCCCTTCTTTCATCAACTACAATAACAAACATCTCAATCAGGGAAATTCTTTGTTTAAGAGGCAATCAAAAGTTGCATTACACTTCCAAGTTAAGTAGCAATACCCAAGGATGAGTTGCAGCACTTGGCTGTCCAACATCAGAGCTCCTCAAAGTCGAATACAAGCGGCATCTAGACGCCTGAAATTGCAAATAAAACCTCTTTACTTCAGACACATACCATACAAGCAAGATGAAATCCAAGCATCATGCAGCAGTTGGAAGTTAGACATCTTAATCTGCGCATTTTTTCCAGGTAAGCAAAATCCATTATGAACCAGAAACCAGAGATTGACTGATTCAAAATTTTCAATAGCGCAAAGTAGTTGATCGAAGATCGCTAAAAAAATCCAGCTATGGAGATGCAATGGCGAAAATTTCACAAATTGAACAATTATAGGATTAAACAGCACACAGATTGAGAAGCAACAAAGAATTTGTGAATTTGAACTCGAACAAATAGAAAGGAAAAAGATATCGAAATGAAAGGAATGGGATGAGTTACAGACTCGATTGACGGAGAACGAGAAGCCCTGAAGTAGGCTTCTTCCGAACAACTGCATCCTCTTTGTGGCTGAATCGAAATGAATCCGACGAGAGGTGATTAAGAGGATTTCGCACAGATTATTGGCTTCACGGGAGGGAGAAACCCTACAAAAATTCAACTTCTAAACCCCAGTCCCCGTGCGTAGGGACGAGCAATGCACGATTACAGGGTTTAGGATTTACAGATTAAGGGTTGTTTGTGTAAATATCTACGAATTTGGGTATGCTTCCGAAAATAGATCTAACTTTTTAAATATTGCGGTCAATAACCCATATATTACGGAGTGGGCAAAATTAGCCCAACTCCCATAGTCCCACAGGCCAGTGATGTTAATTGTTCAATAATTAATGCGCATTGATGTAAGTATGTAGCATCGTCATGGATAGTGTTGTTATATGAACTGAACAGCTCGGGATCGGCTCGAAAAAGCTCGACTCGAGCTCGCTCACTTATTTAAACAAGCCGAGCTTGAACATAATTTTAAGCTCGGTTGAAAGCTCGGCTCGTTCAAATAAAGATCGAATAGCTCGAATTATATGTAATTTCTAAAATTTCCTTCAAGTTAACATGTTATAACCAAGTAGAACTACTTAAAGCTCGTTTAAAAATTAGGCTCAGCTCGGCTCGAGCTCGTTTAACAAACGAACCAAGCTTGAACATGGCAAGCTCGGCTCATTCGGCTCGAATAACACCCCTAGTCATGGACGTCTCCATGATGTGTCGAGATTCAACTATGTACAGTGGTGTTGTTTTTTTTATATTAGGTAAGAATTCGAGTTCAGACATATTTGAAATTCGAAGGCTGGTCAAGCCAGCAAACGGAAAACCGTCTAAAAATCAAACATAATACATAACGGTGTAAAACTCAAACAAACGCACTCTACAAAAACGAAACCATGTAGACCTAGACCAAACTGGATTTGGACGAAGACGACGGACGAAGTCAAGCCCCACCCTGAAGCAGAACCGTAGACCAACGATACATCAGGACCTGATCATCATGTGGGCAGTAAGGATGAAACTTCAGAGAAGCAGTCAACCCGAGTAGTGGAGACGCCACGATACATACTACCACGACCCCAACTTATCCCGACTTTGATAGCCATAACCAAATCCATGGAGAAGAACGTCAAGTCACGCCACCGCAAAGCCACACACCGCCTAAATAAAGAGCACCCATAAACCCTGTTGGGATTTAATCAACCCTAACGGGATTTAGTACACGCCCGGGGTTTGATACCCTTGCGGGATTTTAATCAGCCCTTTTCGGGATGTTAGTGTTAATGATTTGGTCGTGTTTATATCCCAACAATAAGGAATGAATTTTTTTGTCGCGCACCCTATATACATCACAAATTAACGTTCAATTGGACGTTGTTTTAACATTGAATTCGACATTGTACAAAGTTAGATTGGACGTTGTTGAGTAAAGAAGTTGTTGACGTTGCTCGATAGCCAGTGGCGGTGAAGGATTGGGTTGGGCTGGGCAACAATCTTAAAATGGGTAAGTTTACCCGTATTATTCAAGTTTTTGGAAGACGCAATTTTAAAATGGGTAAGTTTAGTTATGTTATTGTCAGTGTTCTAAAAATCGCGCCTAAGCGCTAGGCGGGAGGGGACCTAGGAATTTTTAAGCCTAGACGGGCCTCTAGGCGGAAATCCGCCTAGTCCCGCATAGGCGCTGCCTAGTCCTTTCTAGCTCGACGATTATTTAATTTTAGCTTTTAGACACGTGATTAGTCAACTTAGGATTTTTTATCTCCGAAGTCAAGATATATTTGCTTTTGATTCAAACCTATGGTTTTGGATTTTAGGAGGTTTAGAGTCGTTAGACAGACGCGTATTTTTTGTGTTTATTTGCTTTAATGTTATTTAAGCACCACAAAGTTGGGTTTATGAGTGATATTATGGATTATTATCACATTATATGAATTATTGACATATTTTATAACTTAAAAGATAAGAAAATAATCAAGTTTGTTCTAAGTCCGCCTAGGCACCCGCCTAGCCGCCTAGGCGGTCACCCGTCGCCTATCGCCTTTTAGAACAATGGTTATTGTTGTGTAATTTGAACATCTTACATTTTCTTCCATGTCACCCATTACATTATCAATGTCAGCCCTTATAATTTACATGTCACTCATTACGTTCTCCATGTCACCTATTAGCATTTCAATGTCACTAATTCCATTCCACAAATATATCAACTCTTATCAGACAATCTCTAACCTCTTATTTCTTCCATCTCACCTATTACATTTTCAATAATAAATGTTTCAATCTCTATGTTATCCAAATACACTCTTAATTTAAATACCTTAAAAATTATGGTAACCAAACATCATCTTACCTATTTGCATTATAAACATAAGACAATTGGAATCCAAACCCACCCGAAATACACTCTTTCTTTACATCTCAATTTAAGGCAAGCGTTTCCATGAAATAGTACTCCAGTTATCTTCACTCTTTGCATCTCAATTTAAGGTAAACGTTTGGCCTAGAAAAATCTTCAATCAACCAGAACATGAATAAGCACGTGTTAGACCAGTGATCTTTACTCATTACTCATTACAGTACTCATTACTCATTCCGTATCACGTGAAACTCACGTGACCCCAAGATTTGACCCAAAGGGAAACATTGAAAATCAACGGCCCAGATCCATCCATATGCAACAGCCAGAAAGCGGGGAATATTACCAAAATCAAAATTGGAAATTCCCAATCCCCTTCAAGAAAAATAAAAATAAAAATTCAGTCCAATAAATTCCAAATTCCTCACCAATTAAAAACGAAAGGCAAAATTTCGCCCCTCCTACTGCCTCCTAGAACGATCGAAAACGCCCGGGGATTCAGGAAAAGAGGCCGTAAGGCGTAAACGACGGGGGCGGAGATGGCGGCGGTGCAGTGGTGCCTGTCGGCGGCGGCGAGGTGGCTCGTGGACTGCGTATCGCACCTAACGCCGCGGCTCTCGCGGTGGTCGGACTTCAGCCTAAGCATCCTCTCCTACTTCTCCGTCAGCGCGGAGTCCCAGAGCCTCCTTCGGTGGCCGGAGGGGCTGCGGCCGAGCTTCGAGATCGTTGATGACGTGTACTGGTCAATCGTCACGGTTTTCGAGTCAATTGCGCTCGTTTCCATGCTTTGCTGCTTCTTCCTCTTCTGCGGATGCACTCTCTGACTGGAGATCAAAGATCGGCAAAATCAGCCGGTGCGCTTCATCGCCGACGGCGGATTGTGCGACCGAGTTGCTTTCGTATGTCAAGGTAGGAATTGGAGCGAAAGGCGCTTGAAAAGCACGTGGAATTGTGGCTGTTAGCTTTGTAAGGTGACATTGTTTGTTCTTTTCTGAGAAATATCTCGGTTTCTCTCTGGTCCAAAATTACATCAGCTGTTTTCTGGATTTGGCTTTTCTTCGTTTCGTCTGATTGTTCTTGTTGTTTGCTTAGACTTTTTGAATCTTCTGTTCAGATCTTTGTTAGATTTTTTTTGCCCCTGAAAAGATAACTTTCAGACTCTAAGATGCGTAGACAGTAGAAATGGTTTTGCAATCAGTGGGAGTTGAGCTACCTGAAACCTACTAAAATAAAATGACAACGGATGGTTAAAATAAAGAGAGTAGGGTTTGGATAGGAAATCGGATTTGGGAGGTATGAGTTTGGAACTCGATTGCCAACGCCAATGGACCTAGACATCGACGAGGAAATCGTAATCAGTCAACCACCTTCGACCTCCTAAGTCGAAATCACTAGCCACCGCGGTTTAGGGTATCCAAAGTTTAAAGTTTCGCCAAATTGCATTGTTTGGTGAAAGTTTCAGGGGTATTCTTTAGCTGTGTTGACATTATAGGCGGAGAATTCAAAACCCAGGTATTGACAACCTGTCGTGTACAATTTAGCTACCAAACTACTCTACGATCTGACAACCACAAACTCATACATCAATATAACTGAATTGGGACTTCTTCATACAATTAAATAAATGCTATTTTTGTACTGAATTGAAAGGACAATATGATTTGTTACTGTCAAGCCAGTGTAGAAACACCTGATTTTTCCAGTAGATGCTCGATTTAATGCCAGCCAAAAACAGAGTATGGTAGTTGAGCAAAAAGATGCATACCAGATAGACTGATAGAGTATCCGGATAAGATGATGCTGATCTACTATTGTATTTGTCTTTGCAAGCAAAGACGGGCATCCAAGCCATCCTCTTGTTTCTCGGTGATAAAAATGCAATGACAGATGGAGCATTTAGCTCATGCCTGCTATACTATCTGCACTCAAAAGGACAGTGACAACCAATTTCTCTACCAAACCAACTGCATTCCACTAGCCCATGCTTGTCACAATAGCCTGCTCAGTGATTTGATAAGCAGCTTGAGATTCCGTCTTGTGGCCTCATCGCCCGTGAACCCCAATATATCCGAGCTGATATTCTGATCCAGTGCAAAAGGTAGTTTAGAAAATTTAACAGAACTTGTTGGAAAAGAAGATGTCAGAAACACAAGGAAGACTACCTCAATGTTTTTCAAGGTAAATATCAGCGTATAAATGGACTTGTGGATCATTTCAGTGTTCTCAGGTGTCAAAATGGACGACTGCACCCTCCTGCAGACAAGAGATGCAATAGTGCACACTTCAGAGATATCCCGGGGTATGGAAATGACTAAGTTCTGTCATGCAACATCAGTAGTTCCACCAAACTTCCATTTATTAAGAGAAATTGTGGGACAGACCCAGGGTACATGTATCTCTATCCATCCATTTCTTTTCTCTAACCCATAAAAATTAAAAGTTGCTATAGACGTAGTAAATGTACATAACTAGAAGACTTAACATGCATGGAAACTACTCTTGGTCAGCAGAAGAACGTTTTGGCTTCAAATGCCATATTAAGCACAAGGGTCATAAAGATCTCAAGGAAACCCAAACCGATAATAAACTTGTGAAGTCAGCAACTTTCACTACATTTGACATAAACAAATGCAGCAAAGCCTACCTATATTGAAAGAAGTTGAACTGCCCCTTCAGGCAGTTACAAGCTTTACAGTTTAAACTAGGTAATCAGTAAAGTACCAGAACATAGTTTTTGGCAAAAAGACTTAAGCTGAGTAGTTAATCAGATTTTCATCCGTGGATACCCAGTTAAGGAGCCACTCTGTGAAGCTAAATTTGTTTTCAAAAAAATTATGCCCTGAAAGAAGATGAAGGATCAATATTTCAAACAACAAAGATCCTCGGGATTTACTGATTTAGCAAGGATACTAACCTCAACTCCTCAGTAGCAAGAGTAAGGCTTTTTGTTAAACTCTCAACTTCTCCGAGCAAACCACTTTCACGAACCTCAGCCAGCAGAGGTTGAACATCTTCAGACATGGCCTGAATCTGAAAATCACTACACCAAAAGTGGAGTAACATGTGAGAATATGTACCGTGATTTATTTCTTGTAATGCCTTTATATGAACAAGTCATTTGCAGCAAATAAGAAGTTTCAACTTCTCATAACTAATGAGTGAAATAATGCGGTATGGAGACCAGTAAAGCAAGCTTCACATGTTCCTGCTGTCCTATAAGATTAGGCAATACTAGGAGAAGGAAAAATCTTATGGATTAACAATGGTAGTGACTGTATAGAACTTGATCAATAATGAAGACAATAACATACTAAGCAGATTGCAACGCAAAATTGAGTAAGCACCTTGTGTAAGGTTTCATTTGGCTGCAAGGTATTTATTCATGATAAGTACTTTATTATAACATACTAGGCAGATTGCAATGCAATTTTTTTTTAATTTTTTTTTTTTGGGGGGGGGGGGGGGGGGGTCTCACATTGTGGAAGGTTTCACTTGGCTGTTGATATGTACTTTAATTATACAAATAAACAAGTACTCAATTAGCACAAATCAGTACCTTAAAGAAATCATTATATCACACCAAATGAAACCTTCATATTATGCATATGAACTATTAAGCCACCAAGAATTCATTAACAAGTACCAGATATGAACACTAGCACATACAGATTAAGACACTCTAGTACAAAAAATAACAGAATTGAAGACAATATCTTTTAAGCTTGCGGAATGGAAAGGTCCACAGTCCACGCATTCAAAAAGCTTCATGCTTCTCATTATATATGAATAAAAAATATCAAAAGTAATCAACAGAGGGCATATAAAAGCAAGGATATGGATAGCATCACGGTACCACACCTTTGACAGCAGGGACTTTGCTTCCTCAATCACAGCTGCAACTCGCTGGGCCAGTAAATAACCATTTGAAACACCAATTTCTTCCATCTCACGTCCAATCCGGGTAAATATTCCAACTAGTGCATCCAGGCTCACACCCTGGTATCCTTTAATCTTTTGCCTATCACACACAATAAGACCTTCTTCCTCACATTCTGGTGCAAGTGGCCCAACTGAGGGTGATGGGATTGGGTCTCGGGGCGTGATATCAATAATAGTTTCCATCAAAAGACCAGACTGGTTCACTTCAATTAGTGAATTTCGAGGAATAATAATTTTATCGTCATCAACCTGCAACCATAGACCACATATCAAGGGAACGAAAATACGGAAATCATCAATCACAATAAGTAGAGCAAGGAAGGTAAAATACCTCTACAACAGCTTCTATATTTCTCAGGGATGGATTCACACGAATCACATTACCAACGTTTACCCCTCTGATTCTCACTAGAGTGCCAGTGGAGATGCCACAAGCCTGAGAGAACTCAAAGACAGCCAGATACTTCCTAAACTTAGAACGTAACTGAAAACCCCTCAACCAAGCCAAGCTGAGTGCAAGGAGAACTGTGCCTGACACAAGAAACAACCCAACCCCACCTTCCCAGATGCTCCTCTTACCAAAACCAAAGTCACCCAACGGGCGAAATGCTTGCCGCCAAATACTGCGGGGAACATCCAGAATGGGTGCCAGTGGAGACTTTGCTTCTGAGGAAGAGTTTGGTTGCTTTTGCTCTGCATTTGCTGAAGTAGATTTGACCAAGAATGCCTTTTTCTGATGTCTAAAAGGAAGACAAGGCAAGGAACCTCTAGAACATCGTCGAAAATCGACTACTGGGGCAGCTAACCCTGCTGCATATGTTGAAGCCTGTAGAGAACTCCCAACCATCTTTTTCAACGTTATATTGGGAAACTATTAGGAAAAAAATGCTCAGATGGTTGATAATCTGACAGTCTGATGTCAGTTTGTTCGCACCACTAATCCTCAATCCAAGTTCTCCTCAACAGTATCAGCATTACCATAAGGCCTGCCCCTTCAGCTGCTTCTATAAAAATCAGAAATGTGGAGATGAAGCAAAGAATCTCTAAAAGAAGGGGGAAGGGAAAACAATTTCTGCTTTGGAAAAGGTGGTTAATATCTAATACGAAGACATAACCGATGGTAATTCATGTCACATGTAAGTGTAAGTGTGTAACCCACCAACTAGATGAAATGTGAAGATTCATCGTATGTTAATATTCTCCACGAACAGTACATCCAAATGATTGTCCTTAAAATGCCTATCACGAATAAGAAATTCTATTTGCTACTGGAATTATATTACTCCATGTTAAATAGTGACAATAATTCCACAAAGCAACAACAATAAGCATGAAACTGAACATGTCCCGTCAGATTCACCACCTGATAGCAACATTGCAATCCCCCATAATTAACACCGAACAATCTACAATCCCAAATCGGAAATCCAAAAGCCCCGAAAATCAATCCAAATCTTCAAATGGAGGCATCTACTGAGGCAAGTTTGAAACAAATCATTTGCAGCAATACAACGAACAGGAGCAATTCATCCAGCTCAGACTCACAACTAAAACAACACCAAAGACGAATTCATTAAATTCACGTAAGAAAGAAGAGGAGAGTGGGACAAACAGAGAGAATTCGTGAACAAAGCGCACACGAATTGCACTTGCCCTAACTCATTAGGGAAAAAATCGGCAACTCCAAATTCACGACAGATAAGAGAGGGATTTGAGGTCAGTGAGTGAGGGGGGCTGATCGAGTTCGAGAGAGCGACGAGAAGAGAGAGAAACTCACCGGCGGGAGGAGAAGGTTATGGTTGGTGGCAAGTGGTTTGGTGTCGACTCCGAATGACTGAGGGCGAGCTCGTCCGTTGACCGGCTAACTGACTCACTCGCCCGCTTGGGCCGCTTATATACGGACTACAGTATTTTTCTTTTCCTTTTTTTTTTTCTGTATTAGAGTACTCCATCCGTTCGGAAATAAATGATGTTTGACTTTTGTGCACGTAGTTTTAGGAGCTAAAAACTACTGGGGAGTTTGTGAAATGTCCAAAAAAGTTGTCCTAATTGGTGAATTGTCCACATTTTTGGACAAATTGGTGGAGTGTCCATCTTGCTAATAGCAATTTTATCATCTTGCCTATAGCCTTACTCTTTTTTTTTTTTTTACATTTTGTCGTGCAAAAATAAGAGTATGTTGTGCATGTGCAAAAATAACCGTATGTTGAGCAAATATGACCCAAGTATAGTTTTTTTTTAACATTTTGTCGTGCAAAAATAAGAGTATGTTGTGCATGTGCAAAAATAACCGTATGTTGAGCAAATATGACCCAAGGCTATTTTTTTTATTTTTTATTTTGTACATTTTGTCGTGCAAAAATAAGAGTATGTTGTGCATGTGCAAAAATAACCGTATGTTGAGCAAATATGACTCAAGTCTAGTTTTTTTTTAACATTTTGTCGTGCAAATATAAGAGTACGTTGTGCAAATATAACCGTAGGTTGTGCAAATATGACCCAAGTTTTTTTTTTTACATTTTGTCGTGCAAATATAAGAGTACGTTGTGCAAATATAACCGTAAGTTGTGCAAATATGACCCAAGTCTATTTTTTTATTTTTTTTTACATTTTGTCCTGCAAATATAAGAGTATGATGTGCAAATATAATCGTATGTTGTGCAAATATAACATTTTGTTGTGCAAAAATAAAAATAAAAATATAGATTATGGATCACATAATAAAATATAGATAGTTTTTTTAACGGAAATTTCGTATGGTACCCTTGTGGTATTTGATTTTTCGCGTGGTGTACAGAAGATTAGCGTATTTCGCCAAATACCCCTGAATTTATATGAAATTTCGCGTCGTGCCCCTACTCAGTTAACACTAACAGCGGACGTTAGTTTTCTTTAAAAAAAAGAAAGAGAGAAGAAACTGGGAAGGAGGAAAGAACGATTGAAACAGGAAGAGTGAGGGGTTGCCGGAAGAACGAGGAAGATGAGCACACCGGCCGGCGACACGGATAAAGGAACTCTGTATACTCCCGAGGGTGGTGCCATTGCTAGGTAAATCTTTGACATTTCAAACCCCTTTCTTAGCTTTGAAATTTCGCGTGAAATTGGTTTCGAAATCCTCCTGTCATGTTTGGGTTTGTGATTGATAATCTATTTAGTTTGTGATTTATAATTGGGTTCAAAATCCTCATGTTGTCATGTTAGGGCTAGGGTTGGTGTCATGTTCGAAATCCTCCTGTCATGTTAGGGTTTATGATTAATAATCTATTTGGTTCGAAATCCTCTTTAACTTTGAGTGTTAGGGTTGTTGTCATGTTAGGGTTTATGTTTCAATTTCAATGAAGTCGCAATTTTGAGTGTTAGGGTTAAGGTTTAGCTATTACAAAGTTGCCTCTTAATTTGTATGTGTTTTGATTATGCTATGTAGGATGAGAGATAAGATAGTGATGCAAATGCGTTATATTCATCGCGAATATGTCGAATTTGAGTTGGATGATCGGGATAAGTGTAATGTTTTAGATATCTTTGTTGAATTGCTAGAAGGGGCCGAAAAAAAGGGTATGTTTCTTCCCGAGAATCCAACCTTATGGTATGCATATAAGTGTCAGAATTTTCAATTAGAAAGTGATGAAGATGTTGTGAAGATGATCAATACATTTAGTGAGGAGAGGTTGATTAAACTAGCAATTGGATCCAGTGACTCACCCTCTACGAATCTAGAATTAGCAAGGGGTTTGATTGAGTCAAAAAGGCCTATAGAGAAGTCAAGTTATGGCAGTCAACCCGCTTCTAACAGGAAGGTCCCTGCTACTACTGCACGAAGGAAGGGTAGTTTTGTAGAAAAAGCCCGAAGTCACTCTACATTTAGTGAACCCACATCCGGTGAAGTTAGTATGACAAAGGATGTTGTATTTGATTCTATAGCTGCTGATGTTATGTTGGTTGATGGTGATGAGTTGCTGAATGTTGAAGTGGCAGATGTTGTTTTGCATTGCAATGCATCACATGATGACGGTAATATGTCAAATGCTAACTTGCTTGATAATACGTCACTTGTGTCGACCTCCAATGATGAAATTGAGGGTGTTGATGGATTTGGAGGTAATGATACTGACACAGAGGATTACTTTGATAAAATTTATGAAAATGGAGAGTTGTACGATGATAATAGTTTCGGGAATATAAAACTGAAGGCGTGGATGATTTTTTTGACAAAGAGGCTTTAATTAATGTTTTGAGAGATTATTGTGTCCAAGAGGGTTTCTCTCTTGTTGTAGTAAAAGCAGATCAAATTCGGTACACCGCCGTTTGTGGACAATCTGAATGTAATTGGAGGATTCATGCATCAAGACTCGCAGATGGAATTACATGGGCAATAAAGTCACTAAATGATACTCATAGTTGCCTTAAACTCACAAAGTTCAATTCAATGGCAACTCCGGAGTGGGCTGCAACCAAGCTGCTTGACCATGTGAGAGCGGATGATGATATCAAAGGATCAACTATGCAAAGTCTCCTGATGAATAAATACGGAATCAACATGAAGTCAACATCCTTGTACAAAGCAAGGGCACTTGCCCGCATGATCATTAATGGGGATCCTGATGCTTCTTATGGGAGTTTGCCGGGTTATTGTGAAGTGGTGAAGTCGTCGAACCCTGGCTCTAGAGCTTATATTGTTTGGGGACACGCAGGAAATGATCCCGAAAGGCCCTTGCACTTTAAGAATGTATTTATATCTATGAAGCCAATGATTGAGGGAGTCATTAACGGATGTAGGGGGTTGATTGGAGTTGATGGATGCCATTTGAAGGGAAAATATGGTGGTGTCGTGTTGGCTGCTGTTGCTGTAGACGGACAGAATGAGATTTTTCCTCTAGCATATGGCGTTTACGAGAATGAATGTAAAAGCACATGGTCATCGTTTTTCTATCAACTCAAGGAGGCTTTGAGGAGTGCTAATAGAGCCAATTGGTGTATTATATCGGACAGACAAAAGGTACCATTTCAGTTTCCATATTTTTATCTATTTAGTTTTGTTTTTCTGTTCTCTGTATCAACACTCCTATGTATTTAGTTCTGTTTTTCTGTTCTCTGTATCAGCACTCCTATGTATTTAGTTCTTCTTTTTTGTTCTCTGTATCAGCAAGTACTCCTATGTATTTAGTTCTGTTTTTCTGTTCTCTGTATCAGCACTCCTATTTTCTATATTCTGTCCTTTTGTTTTCAATTTTCTGCTTTCCAGTTTCTGTATTAAGATTTTTATGTATCCAGTTTATCAATTTATGTATTGATTGAGTTTTTGTATTCTAATTTGTATGTATCCAGTTTATCATCACATTTAGTTTTTGTCCAGTTTTTATATTCTGTTTTCAGTCTTGCAACCATTCAAATACCGTTTTACATGTTTTTAGGGGGTTGAACCAGCCCTTGCAGAAGTGTGGCCAACAGCTGGAAGGCGATTCTGTTGCACACACCTTTGTGCCAACTTCAAGAAGGCGTTTCCCGGATTGCCGGTGAAGGAAGTGTTTTGGCATTGTTGCAAAGCATTCTCAGAACATAAATTTAAGAAATCAATGGAAAAAGTAGAGAGTGTAGCCGGGAAAGGTGCTGTAAAGTGGCTTAAAGACTTGGGTGACTTTCATAGTTGGGCAAGGTATCGGTATGACCCAACGTTGCATGCTCCTCACACCTCAAGCAACTTTGTAGAGTCTTTCAATTCCACACTGGGAGCGGATAGATGCCTTCCTGTGCTATCTTTGCTTGAAGGTATAATTTGTACTCATTAGTCATTACTTACGGACTGATTTTTGTACCTCACAGAAACATCTTTGAAGGTTAAGAGATTTTGTTATACTTCTGTAGGTACTAGACGAACAATGATGGTTAGACATTGCAAGAGGCAAGAAGCTGCGAAAAATTTGCCTGGTGATGGTATAACTGAGTACGCAAAGAAGAAATTGGCAAAGGTGGTTACCAGGTCCAGGTCTTTGCAGGTAAACCTTAAGACACATAGCAACTTCCATGATATATATATATATATATATATATATATATATATATATATATATATATATATATATATATATATATATATATATATGGCAAATTAGAGGTTTTCAACTTCCATCACAGGTTTTCAAGGCATCACCCACTGAATATGAGGTCACAGACGGTTACTCTGCATTGGCTGTCAACATCAAAGATTGTACATGTGGATGTGGGGAATGGCAAATTAGAGGAATCCCATGTCGACATGCAGTGCGGGCTATAATCGAGAGTAGGGGTCATCCTGAGCATTACGTGTCTAATTGGTACTCCATTAGAATGTACAAAAGAACATATTCCGGATGCTATAGGTAATCTGGTTTTCGTATATTTTTATAGTTGGTTAAGAGCCACATCCAACCGTGAACACTCTCATGTCCACATTTTTATAGGGCGGTCCCAGATGAAGAGCAATGGCCTTCGTTTGATCTACCAAGAATACACCCGCCCACCATGAAAAGGGGAGTTGGAAGACCAGCCAAAACTAGGAAGAGACAAGACGATGAAGCGCCTGCAGGAAAGAGGTCTCGCCTTGTGCGATGTGGAAGATGTCAGGTATTGGTTTATGTAGAAAATTTCTTGAATTTTTGTCCAGTGGTTTCGAGTTATTAACTACATGTTATTGTTCATTTGTTTTGTTATGCAAGGCATATGGGCATAACGTCAAGACATGTAAAGGTGGACCAACTGCTAAGGAGGTGAAGGCACAACAAGCTGTCCGAGTTGAACGAAGACCAAAGAAGACGAAGCCGAAGGAAACAAACAAGTCTGAACAACTACAATCTACGGATGGTGTGATGTCCTCGGCCCCATGGATAGCGGGAACTCAGTAGAATAATAGGAACGGGGGTACTGATGTAAGCTTTAGGGGTTATCCCATTTTGGGTTTAAGCTACTATTGTCACTGATTTAAGCTTTAGGGGATTAAGATAATGTTGTCACTGATTAAAGGTTTTGGAACATGTTTTAATTAACTTCCATAGGTACTATGATGTAAGCTTCAGGGGTCATCCCATTTTGGTTTTAAGCTACTGCTGTCAGTGATTAATGACAGTAAATTAATGACAGTAAATCAACTGAGCAATTTTGGGTTTAAGCTTTTGGGGTCATCCTATTTTGGGTTTAAGCTTTTTGTTGTTTTGGATGAGAGGGCAGTTGAAAATGAATAATTTTTATGGTGTGTTTAGTCTATGATTGTAATGCCTTTGATCAATGACAGTAAATTAAAGCTTCTCTCTGGGCAGCTTAGTCTAAATTAATGCACCATATTTTTATTCTCAATGACAGCTTTCCATCAAAAAAAATACTCTAGTTTAAGTTGTTCAAGTGGCCATAAAATATATGTATATATAACGAAGTTGGTCAAGTGAAATCAATTAAGTTAATACACCATATTTTTATGGTCAAGTTGGTCAAGTGGCCATAAAGAAAGCTTTCAAAGGGATTCTAAACTAAATATATATATATATATATAATGAAGCTAAAAACAAAGCTTAATTCAATGAAATTGTCTGTTGCTGTCATAGATTAACCGTATCAATTCAAACAACAACACCCACTTGTCAATTGTCATAAGCTCAAATGCATCACAACTACTATTATTACAACCAAAATCCAAGAATATACAACAACTCTAAGTTTCAATTTGAAGCTCTAATTTTCATTCTTGAAGCTCCCATTTTCATACTTAAAGGTCCAATTTTCCCCTTCAAGCCTCTTGACCTCCAAGTGCATTAACTTCTTTTTCTTGTGCAGGTTTGCAATCTTCTCCTCTCGTGTATTCTCTCTTGCAATCTACACAAGAAACACATTCTCAATAGAAGCACAAAAAAATAAGCAGATTAACAGATTTACAGATGCAGAAACAAATGCAGACAATAGCCTTCAAGCCTTACTGAATTCTGAAGGTAGCTCACAACACTTAATTTTGCACAACATGACACCGGGTAAGAAGATGAAAATGATAATTTTTTTACAGAGATTTTCTCTTAAACCATAGATTCCTAATGCTCCTCCTTGCAAGTTATGGTGGAGACTCATGATACCATTTAACCATTTTAAGCGATTGGGTTACATTGCTATCCAACCTTGGGAATGCAACACTGAATTAACCAATTTGGCAAATTAAAATTAACCAATTTGGCAAATTAACCAATACTGAATTATCCAACCCTGGGCTCAATACTATCCAGAGAATTCCACCAACAGTCAGACAACACGAAACATCGGATTGCACTATAGACCAATTTGGCAAATTAGATTTTACAAAAAAGACAGAAAAATTGGGAACAAGATACTTCCTGAGAGAGCAAGCCAGAATAAATTGAAACCCTTAAAATGTCAAAACCCTAATTATTTTGAAAGGGGGATAAACATACCTGTATTTTCCACCACCACTTCCGACAGCTGCCTTGTGTGGGCTCCCTTCCCAGTTTCGTTCGCCTTCTACTTTCTTCCGGTGCCTCCGTCGCCGATTCGTTCTTTCTTTCACCTGCTATTTTCTTTCGATCTCTCCTTTCTTCCCAATTTCTTCTTTCTTTCTTTTTATTAAAAGAAAACTAACGTTTGCTATTAGGGTTAACTGAGCAGGGGCACGACACGAAATTTCATATAAACTCAGGGGTATCTGGCGAAATACGCTAATCTTTTGTACACCACACGAAAAATCAAATACCACAAGGGTACCATGCGAAATTTCCGTTTTTTTAATTTCTCATATTCATAGGGTGATTTTTATAATAAAATATAGATATTTTTTGTAATTCCCATATTTACGGAGTCAGTTTTGTAATTTAACAAAAATTTCATCCTCAACCTCCCTCCCCGATCTGGAATCAGATCCGGCCTCCGGCGCTCGCTCAGTCGCTCCGGCCTCCGGCGCTCGCTTGCTCCCTCGATCTCGCCATCAGACAGCGGCTCCGGCGCCACGCTCCCTCGATCTCGCTCGATCTCTCCTCTATAGATCGATCGAGATCGAGATCTCGCCGCCATAGATCGATCGAGATCTCGTCGCCATAGATCGATTGAGATCTCGGCCACTTCGCTCCGGCCGCTCCCACGACCTCGCTCCGGCCGGATCGCTCGCTCGCGCTGCCGCCTCGCTCGACCTCGCTCGCGCTGCCGCCTCGCTCGGACGCGCCACAACAGACACCACCAAATCGCTGGTAGGGTATCTCGAGACAACCAATTGCGGCCTCGCGGACGATGGGAGGAAGAACTGCCAAAAATCGAGCTCGAACTCGAATTCGTCAGAAGAGATCTGGATTTGAGGGAAGATGGGAGTAGGACGATGGGAGGCGGTCGTGAAAGGACGATGGGAGGCGGCCATGAAAGGAAGTGGAGAGGGGTTCGACCTCTCAGAAGAGATTTGGATCTGATTGAATTAGGAAGAAAGATCTGATTGAATTAGGGAAAGAGGAAGAAAGATCTTATTTAAAGGGGATATTTTGCAAAATTGTCCCAAACCTTGGACACTCCACTAATTAAGCCAAAAATAGTGTCTGTGGCACAAATTTTCTCAAAACTACTGAGTATATAAAGTCTTATTTATTTTAATTAATTTTTTTCATAGTTTAATACTCCAACTGTTAATTAAAACTTGTCGTTTACTATTCATGCACGCTTTTTTAGAATAATAAAAACTATATGAAATATTAACTTTTTTTAAAAATTTGTTTTTATACATTCATACTTAAAGTAAGAAGGATGAAATTATTAAAAAATTTAATATTTTATATAGTTTTTAACACCTCAAAAAATGTGCGTGAATAGTAAAACATCAAGTTTTAAATAACGGAGGGAGTATCTATTAGTAATAAGTATTAAATTGTGAAAAAAATTAATTAAAATGAATAAGATTTTATATAGTTTTTAGCTCCTAAAACTACGTGCACAAAATTCAAACATCATTTATTTCCGGACGGAGAGAGTATTTTTCTTTTCTCTTTCCTCTCAATTTTGCATTTATATATATTTTATATTAGGAAAATTTACAGAAAAAACGCCCGTTAAATATAGCGTTTTACACTTAACCACCCGTTAAATACAAAATTACATAAAACTAACCATTAAATGGTTTTTGTTTTTTGAAGTGGTAAATCTATAGAAATATAAGACGTAGTTACAAATGTGACAAGATAGCAAGTATTGTCATAAAATAGGCAATTGGCTACTACACCAAACAACCCTCGATGCATGTAGATCCCAAAAAATCGATACCTCTCTACAAAAGAATACTCCACCCCTCCTGATTGGTTTTTGTTTTCAAATCACCACTCACCACATATTTTTTTTTTAATTAGGTAAAAATTCGAGGTCAGACATACCTGAACCTCGAAGGCCGACAAGTCGGCAGACGGATAACCGTCATAAACAAATATAAAATACAAAGATGGTGCTAAATACAGGCAACAACACTCTACACAAGCGAAACTAAATGCAACTAAACCAAACCAGACGAGGACCTAGACGAAGAACGAAGCCAAGCACCACCTAGAAGCAGCACCGCAGGCCAGCGGTACATCAGGAGTCACCTGTGGGCAGTGAAGACGAACCTCCAAGGAAACAGTCTTCCGGAAAAAGGAGACACCTCGTTACACACTACCACGACCCCAGCCTGTCCCGACTCCGAACAGCCAGAACCTCATCAATCGGAGAAGAAAGTCCAGTCACGACAAAAGTAAAGCCCCACATCGCCCGAATCGAAAGCACCAAAAACCCTAGCGGAAATTTAACAAACCCAACCGGGATTTATAAATTATAAGTTATTTATTAATATTTTTATTTTTATTTTCGATTTTATTTCCGTCGGGTCAAACTTTGGGCCTAAGGCCAAGCCTTGGGCCCAAAGTAAAAACAACCGGGCCCGAAAACACAAGCCCCTACCACCAACCGGGCCCAAGGCCCACCCGAACCCATGAGGCAGAGATTATGCAACGGGGAGGGCAAAATCAAAGGTATGGAGTATATGATTTCACGAATTGGATTTTATTAACATCCACGCCGACCAGGGAAGCACAGGCAAAGGCCAAGCGTGCAAAATTGAAGATATCAGCGAACCCGGCCGGAATGAGATCGGAAAGCCACCGCAAAAAGGGAAAGGTGGAGGAATCCGGGAGCGGGTCTGTGAGACAGGTCGACAGCAAAGCAAGGATGTCAACCGGCACGACGGCGACAAGTGAGGCGAGGAGACAGCGGGGAAGGGGAAAAGAAGTACGGGAAGGCCACAATCTGGCCCCCATGACACCACCCCAACCGCACAAATCCACCAGACCACACTGAGAGGGCAAGATCGACCACCCCATACGGGATCGGACCGAACCAAATCTTTGGAATGAGCATGAGAAAGAGCCCATAAAGCCAGCAATCAAAAGCCAAAAGCAACAACTAAGGGACTCGACAACCAGATCCGGCGTCGAGAGGTGTGGAAGGAAAGCTTACGAGACCCAGAGGGGGTGGTTCTAGGCTCCCGGAGGAGGGGTGGTGCTCCCTAATCAAAGAGAGCACTTTTCCGTTACACATAACTGAGCAGACAATAGCGTTGATTAAGGGACACGACAACCAGATCTGACCTCGAGAGGTGTATTACGAGACCCCGGACGGGGTGATTTTAGGCTCCTGGAGGAGGGGTGGTGCTCCCGGAGGAGGGGTGATCTTTTTTTACCACTCACCACATATTCCATTAGAATTCCATTAAATATAGTATATTTTAATATTTTATAATTTAAATTTAAAGTTTAAACTTGAGTATATTTAAATTATATTTATGGTAGGGATAAAAAAATTATATTAATATATTAGAGAAAAAAAAAGTGTAAAAATTTTAAATTTATTTGGAGGGATGAGGTTCTAAATGTGAAAAATATTATTTAATTTTATTTAAAATTTTAATCAAACTTTAATAAAGATACTTTTAATAAAAATAATTTTAATAAAGATACTTTTAATAAAAATAATTTTAATAAAGATACTTTAATAAAAATAATTTTAATAAAAATACTTTTAAGCATGTAATAGTATATAATGTATGTGTTTATAAATATGAAAGAAAATGAGACATTAATTATTAGTATAAAAAAATGAAATGGATAATGGATACATAACCTAAAAAAAATGAAAGAAAATGGGGCGCTCTTGGAAAGTGTCGGGTTGTGGATTACCGAGTCGCTTCCTAATTTCTTTCATTGCTTCCAAAAAAAATGGAATGGATAATGGATACATAACCTAAAAAAAAGTGTAAAACATGATAAACTCAACAAAACACATCTATCTTCAATAAAATAAACTAAAAGTATATGTGAATTTAAATAGGTCTACTTGGGTGTCTTACTGCTTATAAATTTTGTTCTTAAAAAGACATACATATAAAATAATTTACTAAATATTTCACTTAAGTGACATTCTTTTTTACCGGTTAAAACAGATGAGCATATACTTTTTAGTATCCCAATAAATTATTTTTTTGAAAGAGGCAATGTTTCGAAATAGCAGACAACGCCAGTATTTGCTAAATCGAGAGGCTGAAAATAACTGGCAGATGGACTAAACATCATAAAACAAAAAGATAAACAAGCGTACAAAAAGTAGGGTCAAAAAATATGAGCTCAACAGACCTGTTCAATAAGAAGTCAAGGAAACCCAGAGATGAGATGTGAATAGCGAGAACATGGGGAGACACACAAGCCACCACGGCGTCTCACCACCGGAGAGACGGTAGCAGAAACCCACAAAGGAAAAGTGACGTCTCTTGGGGTGGTGTGCACAAGACTGCAACCTCTATTGAAAGTTTGAAAGTAAGCTTTAGACACACACACCTAAGACAACATCTTCATCAAACATAATAAAAATAAAACTTTCTTAGTATAACTTTTTCTCTCTTTTTTTTCAAAATGTGGGATATCTAAAACTATCTACAATAAACTTGTTTATTATTTTTTTAAAATCAATATTTTATTATTTAAAAAAAACATAAAATCACTTAAAAAAAATAAAAAGACTATGATTAGAAAGAGTCCCAACGAAAAGTAAGTAGGAAAAACATTAAATGGCGGAAACCCAACCTTGAATATGTGAAGTTAAATTTTGACGAGTCATCGTCCGTCGGAGAGAATAGTCATATAGAGTATATTATCCGCGAATGAAATGATAGTCCAATCAATATAGAACACAAGAACGTTGGAATGCACACCCCTCTAATGGCAGAGAGACTTTTGCATTGAGAGAAGGTCTACAGAAGACATGAACACTAGAAATTATAAAAAATAGAAATCGAGGGAGATTCAAAAATAATTATAAAATACTTGGAGTAGAAAGGAAAATATTATTGGAAAATCAAGAGAGACATACAATTGATTGCGCAATCATTCATCGATTTAAAAAAAATTAATGTGACTCGTGAAGGATACATAGTGGTAGATAAGTTTATACACCTTAGTCACTCTATTAGCGGGATTGCATTGGCCACTAACCTAGATCTACTTACTCTTATCAGAAAGGATGTAATTGACTAGCCTCATCACCAGCCAAATTCTTCCCTAATGAAAAAAAAACTATAATTAATTAACGTGATTATCGACAAAAAAAAAATCAATGGAATCCAAACACACCCGGTCTCAAATCACAAACACATTGCACTGCACACTTGGATTGTATGTTCGAGTTTAAGGTAAGTCTGAACTCGAATTATTAATTAATTAAAAAAAAACACTGCACTGCATACTTGGATTCATCATTTACCTCTGAATCGTCGTCGCACTCCCCCGTGCTCTCAGCATTCGTGGCTCATCTTGGATCTTCATCGACTCCTCTTTTGGTGGACGGCTTTTATGGGTTGTTAGGATTTTTCTTTCATCTCTGTAGTTTTGTGCTACTTGTATGATGTATGTTGACGGTTTATCCGTCTGTCGATTCGTCGGCCTATCGAGTTTCAGGCTTGTCTAAACTCGAATTCTTATTTACCTCTGAATCCGAGCGATGGCATGGAGGCAAATTTGGTCTACCACCCGGCGATCCTTCGTAACCCCTGAAATCTCCCATCCCTTCACTAGGTTCTTCTCCAAATCCACTCCTTACGCTGGTTAGAACAAATTTCCATTCTTTTCTTTTTTAATTGTGTCTAATTTCGGGTTTTTTACTTTCTAGGGTTTACGGTTGAAATGTGATTTTTCGGATGGTGCAGTGAAGGTTGGGATACCGGAGTTTACGAATGGAGTGGGGAATGGGGTTGAATCTCACACCGCGAAGCTCGAGGCTGAGATTGGGGACTTCCAGAAGCTTCTCGTCACTCGCACTATCAAGCTCAAGAAACTCGGCATCCCCTGTAAACATGTACAGAACATCATCTCGAGCTTTTAATTCACTGTCCCCCTTAATTCGCGAGTTATTTTGGGGATCTTGATTGGTTTTCTATGGATTAAATCCCAGTTGCATTCATGTGGTTGATTGATTTGCCAATGCCATGGAGTTATTGCACGATGTAGATAAAAATGTCAGTTACTTGTTTTCATACAATTAGACTAATAGGTTCTGTAGTTGTTGATCAATTTTGGAAGATTTTATCTTTAGCAGCTGTTCTAATGGGAAAGAAGTAGTTGTCCTTCATTAGTACCTAGAAGTCGACATCGTATTAGCTGATTTATGCCAGGAAAATAACTACATTGACAATGACATCATAGTTTAGGGATTCACTGTCCTTCATGATCTTACTTCTAAAATTCATAAATGTATATATTGATTTAGCTGTTTAATGTGATTAGCAAGATATATCGATTGTGATTTGTTGGTGGTGAAGTGATTTTTTTTCTTAAATCTAGTTCTGATTTCTTTTGGCCTCCTGCCAAAGAGTAGACATTATCGAATTGCTGATATCAGCAATTCGATATGTAGCTTGTTTTGTTTTGTATTGTGATCGTAATTTATGAGTAATTTAAATCCATAGGACAGTTCTTATAACATATGTAAGCGAAAGCCAAGCTTGATCTGATAGAGAGTTTTTTTTCTTCCTGTTTTCTCTCAGAGGAAGCTGATATTGAAGTACGCCCATAAATACAGGCTAGGACTATGGAGGCCGCGAGCTGAGCCAGTGAAGGCTTAACCACTTAACCATTAGCAGATATGCTTAATGTTAGTTCCTAATCTTAATCCTTCTCTTCCAGTCTTTATTGTCGCTAGTTCAAACTCTGATGCAGAACCTAGTGCTTGTTCTTCGAGAATAAATGGCTATTCCTTCACTCTACATTCGTTTCAATTTGCTTTTGTGCCGTTGATCAACATGACTACTTCCCCACCTACCTAATAGTTCTAATCAATATTGAGGAAAAATTCACAAAATAATATGAACTTCAACGTTTTATTTTTTATTTTTTTAAAAAGGTAAACCTTGGGATATCAAGTTCAGAATATGTTTTTTGTTAACAGTATCAAGTATATAGTAGTCTCACATTGTATTTCAGTTAGGCTTGGCGCAAGTAGTTTATGCATTATAATGTTTATCAGCACATTATTAATATAAATAACTTGAATCTTTTGCAACTCCATGTTTCCAAGAGATTCAAATTCGAATCATAGATGGAGTCTTTTATGAGTAGGAGGCAAACCCTTTAATGGGCCATAAATTATCCAATCGGGATGTAGAGCAATCATAAATGGAGTCTTATTACATTATGTTTTAATAAAGCAGAATAACTTTATGAACAAATTGATATTATGGCCTCATTTGGTTAATTAGTCAAAAAATTGGAAAGTAGCATGAATTCATGTGTTTGGTTGAAAATTTTGTTATAGGAAAACATATGAATTCAACCTCAAGGGAATTTCAAAAAGTTTACTTACGTATGAGGGACTAGATAAGTTTAACTTCCACCATTTTTAATGCAATTTTTTCCTCCAGTTTCAAGTAAGTTCATTTTCATGCAAAGGATTAGATAATTTCAACTTCCACAATTTTTAATATAATTTTTTCCCCTGCTAATTTTAAACACCAAAATTCATCTAAACACTCTTTAAATTCCTAAAAAGTGCAGTTAATGAGAATTCAATTCATGTGAAGTAACTTCATGGGAATTTCACTTCTCGTAATAAAACAAAGGAACCCTATTTAACTATTTTAGCATCAGTCTTTCTTGGGTGAATGAACTAATACTATATAAGTATCATTTGCTCTAACCCGTGTCAAATAATCCAAATTGGGAAAATTGATTCTCTAAATATAAATGGTTAACCCTATAAGGCATCTCCAACAAATTTCTCCAAAATTGAGAAACAAAACACACATTCTTCTAATTATTTTTGTTTCAACTCGAATAGCTTCTTCATTTCAAAAATTTGAAAAATCATTTAGTTTTGAAAAATGTTGTAGATTTGGGGAAGTTCTCTATTTTTTTTCCCAATTTAAAGAATAAGATGATGAATCTGTTGGACAAAAAAAGTCATAAAATTCTCCCAAAATTACAAAATATCTTAAAATTTTCCAAAAACTTGAATAACTTCTACATAATCTCCATTTTGGGGATTTCGGATTTTTTGGAGAATTTTAATATGTTTTTTGTTCTAACAAATTCCCTATCTCATTCTCCGAAATGGGAAAGCAACGGAAAAAATAGAGAGGTTTCCCCAGATCTTTAGCATTCTCAAAAAACAAATCATTCTTCAAATCTTAAAAATAAAATGGAGAAGCGGTTAGAGTTGAAACAAAAATAATTCGAAAAATATGTATTTTATTTCTCCATTTTGGAGAAGCGGTCGGAGACTAGCCCACAAAAATTGGGCGGGTGTGAAAGTGAGCGTTATACAAATGGGCCGTTCTTCCGGATAAACAAGTTCAGGCCCAATAAAATTAATACTACTGTGCTAGCCCATTAAACAAGTCCAGACGCAATGAAGTTAATACAGTAGTTAATACCAATTCGCCGTACTTTCGAATAATTTTTGTTAATCATGGGATTGATTTGGGCGAAATGGGAGAGCAATGGCAGAATATTTCAGTTACCAACGGCCCACATGATTTTTTAAAGTAGTTTGATACTAAGGGCATGTTTGGATTCCACAATAGTATCAATGGTGAGAATTTGATCGTGCCAATATTAATCCGAAAAATTAGCAATTAGGCAAAAAATAAATGTCATACTCCCATACTCCATATTTCACTAAATAAAATACTATACGGAGTAATAAATAAATAAATAAAATAATGTAGGCATTGACATGGAAACATAAATGGTGACAGCAGAGCACAGTGTTGGAGTACGGACAATGAGTCCGTCCTTTTCGCAAGTATCAAGAGGCCACGTGTGTTGATTCAGGCTGCCTCGTGTGATGTTGATCGCATCTTCCTACAATCCTACTCACTGTATATTAAGGTGCCCAACCTCACAGTAAAGAGCGGTGATTCGGAGTTCGAACCGAATACCTTTGGATACTATTCATAAATCCTTTTCGGTTGAACAATTCCGGAATGGTTACTTCACCCTATCCCCATGACATGGGTATGTATGACATCTTAGAAGAATAGATTGTCTTGTAAATCAAAAAATAGTTAAACTCGAGTCTATTGTATAAAGTTAGATAACTACTCTCTTTTTTTGTGTTTGAACTTCGGTCACGAGTCTTATCGGACTTTAATAGTATATACACTTGAATATACCAATTAATAAAGAGTAAATAATTTTTAATTTTTTTTTTTTGACATTTTAGTGGAGAAGAAATGGGGGCATAAATGAAAACATAGCCAGCTTTGTGCCCACATGGTGGGTGGGTCATCACCTAGCCATGGCTGTCCAGTGTCCAGTCCTTGTGCCCTGTCTTCATTATAACATAGCATGATATAATTAAATTTCAAACTGTTTCTATTTTCTTTAGTAAAATAACAATTTATTCATGTACCCCCAAAATATAAATTACTTCTTCCGGGGAGAGTATTAAATATTAATATCTCTTTACCATATCAAGACAAATTGCATTACCCTCTTTTTTAAAAATGAAATGAAATTATGAAGACATATGGAAAAATTAGAAATTGTACCTCAAACTTTGTTGCAGAAGATGGTGTGGTATATTTTCATTTATAGGGTACCAACTAGATTTGAAAATTGAAACATTTGTGAAAATCTTTTTTTATTTTTAATTTTCTTTTTATTTTTGGGTATTTGTTTGAGGTTAAATGCAAGCACATGGTTGCATGTGATGGTATTAGTGTTATCTATAGGCTGTAGCACATGGCAGATCCAGTAAAGAAGCTCCCAAATTAGAGGCTTTTTGTTTTCCTCTTTCACACACTGTTTTCTCCCCTTTCTTTTTAGTGGGACATGGGTAGCCCACGCCAACCCACCCTGTCAAATTTCCGATATCGACCCGAATTCGAATTCGTACCTGACCCCGAATTTACGACGAGCCTAGTAATAAAAGTTTGATTGATTTTTGGTTGTTAAGGAGGCAATTTGGGCAATGATTTACCTCCAAAATCAAGAACAAAGGCAATTTGGGATGAAATGTGTGTGTGTTTTTGTTGGAATAAAAATTTGACCCAAATGGAAAGTGTTGGAGGGAGAAAAAAAAAAGTTCCTAAATGTTGCATCTGAATTAGGGCCACCTCCAATATGAAACTACTTTAAAAACATTTTTGTAAGGAGTTGTCACATGGAGGGCACTGGAAATTTGTAGGGCCAACATGGCACATGGAGATAGCAAGGGTGGGGCCCAAACTAAAATGGGCCCCTTCTTTTTTTTTAATTTGTCCATTTAGTTCATCCCAATTTTGGCTTAGCATGGTTTATTTTCTACTTTCCAGGGGTGTTGTTTTCTTCAAACAAACCACATGATTATGATCCTTCAAGTTTAATTTTATTCATCAAAATGACCATGCAAATACAAGATAGGTGTCCCAATTTTTCCCTTTACTTTCTTTTCTTTTCTTTTCTTTTATTGAGTGATGAAATGGTCCATTCTTGTTTAATTAAAAGTTTTTTTTTTTGTGTTTTTTGCATGTTTGGAAAAAAGGAGATTTGTACAATGAAGGTTTAAACTTAAAACTTGTAATTTAGTCTCTCTTTGTATTTTCATTTCCATATCCTTCTCTTGCTCTCCTATTTGAATTTTGGATACGACTTGAGTAAGAAATATCTAACATCGATTAAAAAAAAGAAATTTAATATATAAGAGAAGAAAAACTTCTATATGAGAGCATTTTCAACATCTTCTCCTGTTTTCAACGCCTAATTTCGTCATTCAGGATCATGTGGGTTTGATTGTTGCTTGGGATGCAACGTATTTTTGGTTTTGCTTTAACAATTTATGCTGACGCTCTTGGGATACATTCTGATCGTGTGCCTATTCGAGATCTTGGTTTAGGGAGAGGTGGAAAGAGACAACTTAACAATCATCAATGTACTGAAACTTGGGAGATTGAGATTCTAATATGTGACGTGTTTTTTCATGATGCGGTCCTTCGAAATGGTGGCTTGCTTTAACATTTTTAGAGAAGTCAACTAAGTGGCGGATCGAGTGGCTCATCGTCGACAATTGTTGGATCTGGATCGATGACTTCTGACTTAGAACTTTTGGTTCTTATCCGTAAGGACACCATTAAATGGTGGTCAAGCAAGAACTGACATCATCGGAACACTTACTTTGTCCAAAAAAATCAATATTTTCTCTAAAATTTCTCCAAAATAGAAAAACAAAAATCAAAATTTTCAAGTTATTTCTGCTTTAGCTCCAACGGCTTTCCAATTCAAAAATTTGGATAATTCTTTATATTTTCGAAAATGTTGTAAATTTTGAGAAGACTTTTCAATTTTTTTATTTTTTGAAGAATTATATGGATAATATGTTAGGTTAAAAAATAGCTCAAAATTCTTCAAAATGAAAAGGTTGTTGGATGATCTAATAACTTAAACTCATACATACTCTTATATTATTAAATCTTTGACCTTTGACCCTGGTTAAAAATGAACACTAACTTGCAAAACATTCAAATGATAAACTGTTAAGTAGTCTCAAACCTGTAACTTGAAAAGAACAAAGTCACATCCTCCTTACCTTAAGAGTAAAGAATTATTGGTTATAAAGATTAAAATTTTAACTATTGATACCAAAACTAAACATATTTTTCCCCATAGTATGAAACATTAGGGAGAGATGGAAATGAAATTTGAGGCAAACTAATTAACATAAAACAGTGAGATATATAGGTAGACATGGACAAGTAGGAAATGAGTGAGAGTCACCACAATTAAGTGACACATGTGAGGAATCTGATGGGTTTATTATCCTCAACGCTAACCCAACAAGGAAACATCTCACATCTGTACACATCCATTTATCAAATCGATCACGAACCAAATGCATTAGTACACGTGTTCAACTCGCACTGGTATAATCTCATTTTGTATCTAAACTTTGCAAGAAATTAAAGGAATTTTTTTTCCCTTCATATCCTAAGGTTTAAGGTATGTTGCAAATCACCTATCAAGTACAAAAGGAGGATGAATTAGAAGAATATTACTAGCATGGAGAGTGATTCTGGACCTTCAGTCTTATGCTAAATGCTTCGATTCGTATGTTAGTTGACGATGTCGCGTCATACTTGAATTAACTGAGAAACACATATTTATATCACACGCTATTCGAATAACGATTCTAAAGTAATGAACAGAAGTTAATTTGCTGACACCTATTAATTTACCCAATTCATCTGGTTTGTTGTTTTAACGGTGATAAACGGTTAGATTCGCATATTCGTTAACGATATTGGATCATAGTTAAGTCCGTTAATAAATGAATGTTTGTATCCATTTCGTTTGATTTACCGTTTTAACGATGTTAACGAACACCAATCTATACTCAGACTTTGCTAGAGATATTTATACGATGAACATGTTATTTATCGTCCATTCTATAGCAGTTTAACTATAGAATACATATCATCCATAATAATAAAATCAACCAATGAAAAATGAATCCTAACTAGTATAACAAAGAGAAAACGTCTTAATCGTTGCGGCATCACCATTGCTGCACATTATTTGTTAATTGCACCGATTGATACCATATGGTTCGAACGATGGGACTATCCTATTTATGCAGCAGATTTTTCTCTAGGGTATTTTTGACCCGGTAATTATCTTTTACCCGAATTTTACTCTAAAAAAATTACATTGAATTAAAAAAAAAAAAAAAAGGTAAAATTAATACAACAACCCCACCCCCAAAAAACCGAAAAAAAGTGTAGAGCTGGCATGTGTCAGGTCAAATCACGCCGATCGGAATTGTTGGCGCCGGAGCCGGCGCCAGTTAGAAGTTCGGCGAGAGCGGACATGGCTCGGACCTGCATTTCTAGAGCCGATATGTAATCTGTGGTTTCTTCTAGGAGGTTAGGAAACGAGAGTTTCCGGCAACCGGGAACCAAGCGGCCGAGGACGCGAGCGCGCCGCTCTAAAGGCGGTAGACTCTTCGTCTGAGCTCCGGTTTCCGAGATGTTCAACCGGCAATTACCGGTAGGCGCCGCCTGTGTTGACTTGCTCGGCTTGGCGGCTTTCTTGTGGTTTTTCATCTGGAGCTTGAGCCGGTTAGCGAGGATCGCACGGCTCCACCTGGACCGGCCACGAGCGGCGATGGCGAGAATTTTATCGGCGGTTTCGCGGACGGCGCGGCTGCGGGAGGAGACGGTGGACGCCGTGGAGGAGGTGCGGCGGACGCGGCGGAGAGCCTCTACGAGCTTCGAGGAGTAGGTGCTTTGCTCGGCCGACGATCTCCATTTAATTTGCTTGTTAGACTGATCTGCAGCATCAACCGGTTCGATCCTCCTCCTCTTTCTCCGCTTCGATTCGCGCGATCGATCCGTGTTCTCACCGAAATTCGAGATAGTTGAAGACATCGATGACTCTAATCTGTCGAATCAGCCAACCGATGGATCGAATTACGGAGGAAACAGATTCAGATCCGCTCGCAAACAAAACAAACACACAGCAAATTGAGATTTATCTTGCTGCGATCGAACCTCTGCAGTGAAACAAATCGAGATCAAACGTAGTCAGAGCCCACACAGACAGCGGCATACGAAATCAGATCAATTCAAGAGCATCAGATGAAATGGCGAGCGAGTAAAACAAAAATCAGCTCAAAATCACAAGAAACGGAAAGAGATCGCAAAGGTTTAGTTCAGAGAGAGAAGAACTCCACAGCCGGAATCGGAAAGAAGAAAAGGAGACGAGAGGAGAAAGACGTACGATACCTTTTGCGGTGAACTTCTCGGAGACGGAGGGAGAGAACGGAGGCGGAAGGAGGAGGAAATGGGGGAGGAAAAAGGGTTTGGGGGAGTTTATAAATACTCCTTTGCAGAGGGGTGAGAGAAGGAGAGAGAGGGAGGGGACAATAAATGTGAACAAAGGAAGGCCGCGTAGGTGTTTTGAGTTTTGGCCCAGTTTTGGTGCGTTGAGCTCCCCACCCCAAACCCCAACCCTCCCTATTTCCTAATCCCGTATGACAAAAATAAATAATACTCCTTCAGTCCTTCCTTTCAAATCAGTAAAATATAAGTGGTTTGGTTTTATAATTCATTTTTATTAAAAGTTAAATACTATATAGAATATTAAATTTTTTTTTATTGATTTTTAAAAATAATATTCCCTGTATCTCAAAATTTAAGTCATTTTAGCCTAATTTAGTTTTATCAAAATACAAATCGTTTTAGAATTATAAGATATTTTAATCTCATTAACTATGTCATATTTCAATTTCCAATGCATAATTTTTCTTTCCAATGCAAAATAATTATTCTTATCCTTTATCACCCATTCAACAATTCAAACTTTTTAAAAATAATGAAAATAAATATATGCCTTTAATGCACCTTAATAAGTGTGCAAATAACTAAAACGACTTAAATTATTAGATATAGGGAGTATTATAATTAGTACTGTTAATAAGTACGGAGTATAATTATTTTAAAATTTTGATAAAAAAAAAGTTAATATTTTATATAGTTTTTAGCTCTTTAAAAAACATATAACAAAGTCAAATAATTTATATTTTAGAACGGAGGGAGTAAAATTTCTCCGAAATAGTTTTACTTGAGTTTTGAAAATAATATTTTGATTCATTTGATAAAAACATATAGTAACTTCATTTCAATTGTTGAATCCAAAAAATGTAAATTGATTTCAATCTCTTGATGTATATGTGTTTATGAGAGAATCTAAAGTGTCAAGGGGGACCAAAAATCAAATTTAATGTAAGTGTCATATAAAGATGTTAAACATTGTTACTCGATCATGTTGGTGCACATGAAATGTGAAATGTTAATAGCAAGCAATAGTTTGAAAGATTGGATATAAGATTGAGCTTCATCGAAACTTTGAATTGTACTCCACCATTTATTTTTATTTGACACTTTTTATTCATATTTTAGTCTAGAGACTAGAGAGTGTCAAGAAACCCTAAAGGACATAGTAGCCCATAGTGTGCAGTTACTAGGACTAGGTCCCTAGGATTCTATCCTAATGGAGAGTTCCTAATTAATAAGTGGATCTAACCGTTTAAATATACTCACTGTGTTCACAAATATAAGTCGTTTTACTTTCTGACACATATTTTAAGGACGTAAAAACTATATAAAATATTAACTTTTTTATTATTTTTTAAAAATAATATTATACTCCCTCTGTTAATTAAAACTTGACGTTTTACTATTCACACACGCTTTTTGAGGTGTTAAAAACTATATAAAATATTAACTTTTTTAATATATTTTTTTAATAATTTCATACTTGTTACTATTAAGTATGAATTTATAAAAACAAATTTTTAAAAAAGTTAATATTTCATATAGTTTTTATCATTCTATAAAAGCGTGCATGAATAGTAAACGACAAGTTTTAATTAACAGAGGGAGTATTTATTAATATTAAGTATAATATTATTTTAAAATTTTAATAAATAAAGTTAATATTTTATGTAGTTTTTAGCTCCTTAGAAAACGTGTAAGAAAGTCAAACGACTTATATTTGTGAACGGAGGGAGTATGAATGGTGAAAATCTATTTTACATTAATTAATCCCCTAATTTAACTCCTAATTTCTCTATTTCATCCCTACTTTAAGATTCTCTCAGTGTCTCCTTATCTTCTGTATCTCGTATTCTCATTCAGAGGCTCCGATGTCCTCCTGGACCTCCCCCCACTGTTAATGTCCAGCACGTCTGACGAAGCTCGTTCTGAGAATCCCGTAATTACGTGTTCTCGGATCAAGTAGAGTGCGAGCGAACTCGGATGATCGAGGTCACCTCATATACGCGACGAGGTATAGTCATCCGCTTACCATAACCTGTGCCGATCCTAGTCTGAGATTTTCGCAGGCCACCTTTCTCCCTTGGACACCATTAAATGTCGGCTCCCGCTGACTGAGACGAGTCCCATTCAGAAAGGCGCGTAGAGCCATGAAACACGGCCTCCAACTCTCGAGATTCAAATACCGATTACAACTACTTGCTAAACTATAAAATTAATAATTTTGGAACATTATCAAAGTAAGTAACCGGATAATTTACCTTAATCGATCACCCCTTGGAGTGAATGGTTCTCACAGCGGCGTCAATGACGAAGCCCGTTATGAGAATCCCGTGATTGCGGGTTCTGGGATCAAGTAGCACGAGCAAACTTGGATCGGCACATGTTATGGTACGCGGACGACAACCTCATCGCGTATCTCATGTAAGCCCGATCATCCGAGTTCGCTCACGCTCTACTTGATCCCAGAACCCGCAATCACAAGATTCTCATAATTGGCTTCGTCAACGTCGAAGGTCTTCCACTGTCGTCCTCCTATAACCCATGGGTGACATGTTACTGTCCTTCCTCGGTCCGATGGACTCTCGCCACCATTCTATGCAGACGAGCATGAAATTCATCAATCGGATCAGATATTCGGATTATGTTTTTTTTAATTGGGGGTGAGTTCGAAATGAATATTTAACATTCGAGCACAAGTACTCCTTATTGTTTTCATCAATTATTAAACCTATTAATGACACATATAAGGGTGTGTTTGGTAGTAGGTTAAGGTGGGGGTTTTGGTGGTTATGGAGTTTAAAAAAAAAACTCTAAAGCTCCATGTTTGGAAGCAACTTTGGCTTGAGGTTATGAAGTTGGAGGTAAAACTTATTTTTTCTAATTTTGGAAGTTGGGAGGGGTAGCTCTGTGATGTTATTTAATCAGTTTATGGAAATTTGTACACTTTTGCCCCTGCTTCTTTTTTCCCCTTTTCATATCTAAAGGGTATTTTTGATTTTTCATCCAAAATACCCACTTACAAACCTTATACACACCAAACATCAATCATTTTTTTTACAAGGTTATTTTAAAAAAAATATTCATCTCCCACACCTCAATAATACACGAAATAAACTCTATCTCCTAAAAAATATCCAACCCCTAAAAAACCCCCAAATTGCCAAACACGCGCTTAATCTATATTCTTCTTTTCATCAATTATTAAACCAATTACTGACACATATAAATCTCAAATTCTTAACCATGTTGGTTTGATTTTGTAATTGGGATTTGGTTCGATTTAAATCCCCTTGAATTTGTCATTGAGAAATTGATGAATTTGTGGAGATTAGTGGTTAAATATTACGTAGTAATTTGTGGGAATTAATCCTAGCTATCGATTTGATTGAATGAGTCATGTCAGTTTATTAGGAGGTTATTAGGCAAATTTCATTATGAGAGAAATCTAGTAACATTTCCTTCGCTGTGATCAAGCACAGATTTAGGGGTAAGCTAGGTTTTGCTACAGACTAAACCAAAAAATTGAAAATATATCCAGTGACACATAAGCTTGTGTAGCCCAGTACCATTGGTACTCTGTTCTTTCCTCGTTGGTACTAATGCCCCAAGTTTGATTCCCACTTTTGGCATTTTTTTTTTACATTTTTACAAGGCTAATTTAAGTAATTTAGCAATTACAGAACACCTAGCTCAATTTCGATTCATGGATCCGTCCTTGGTCGTCATTCTTAGTAACAAACAACTCGTAACGAAAATGTTCAAAGTCCCTTCATCAACCTCGCTGGAGTTGATCTTAAACTAGCTGTGCATTAAGGCTACAACCATTCCTTTAGATTTGATGTTGTTTTATTTAATTAGATTAATTTTAATAAAAAATTATGTATTTTTTATTAGAATAAAAATTTTGTTAATAAAAATTAAAAAATTTTTTAAAAAAAATCTATCTAATACATTCAAATTTCATTCTCTGGTTCTGTGCCTGGCTGAGCACACACGAGATGCATATGTCTATTCAGATAACATACTTTATGGATTAAAACTCAAAGTTTGAATTGAGATGAAAGGATAGAAGAATTCATGTTAGAAAATAGATAGTTCATGTGTATCAAGTGATCCGTAATACGGACGGAATTTCATGGTGGGAGATAACGTGGAATGATTTGTTTGGGGTGCAAATAATGTGATGAGCCACCAAAGTGATGTCCGCAAGAGATCGCATTATAAAAATTAAAAAAAAAATTGAGAAAATTTTCATAATCAATTTATAAATGCGTGAGATTTGACACACAATATTATCCATTTCAAAATACAAAATACTTTAAAGTAATAATTAATCCCTCCGTCCGGAAATATAAGTCAATTTACTTTTTATAACACTTTTTAAGGAGTTAAAAAACTATATAAAATTATATTTTTTATTAAATTTTTTTACATAACTATATACTTATTAGTAATATATATAAGACTATGTAAAAAATTAATTAAAAAACTACTCCCTCCGTCTTGAAATGTAGGTCGTTTTAGCATTTAATTCTTGTATCAAAATTTAGGTCATTTTAGGCTTTCTAGATAGGGGATAGTAATGATTTGTATCGATTTGTGTGTTGTTGATTTTTTTTAAAGATTTTGATTGGTTAAAAAATATAGTGGGTATTAAAAAATAATAAAATTTATGAACAAGTTAGTGAAATGATGATGTTGATTGATGGGGTAAGTGTTTTATTAAAACTTGTGCAAAATCCTAAAACGACTTAAATTTTGAGACGGATTGAATATTATTTTATATAATTTTTAACTCCTTAAAAAGCGTGTTAAAAAATTATTATTATTTTATATAGTTTAAGGATCGATCTAACCCACTCTATATTGAAACATTATTCCTTTGCGCTCATTAAAAGTTTAAAGATCATTTTTTTTATTATATATATATATTACCACCCAAAGTTTTATCTTTTTTTTTATTTGTTATGAAGTTTTAATTTATTTTTCTCAGAATGAGAAGTGGAACTCTCCAATTTTATTAAAATAAAAAGCTAAATTGATATATTAAGGGACATAACACCACAATCACGACCTTTACTTAGACATCTTTCGGATGGTTCTATCATTTTTAGAACAATACAATTTTTAAGAGACTGATATACTAACATATCGTTATATCCTCATTTATTCTTTTTTTATTTTATCAAAAAATAAAACTATTATTCTACTTCGTTTTTGTAAACATCAAATGTTTAAAACATTTATTTACTTAAAAATCACACTCTAAAATAACACGTTTTTACCAACCTAACAATTTTTTTTATTTTATCAAAAAATAAAACTATTATTCTACTTCATTTTTGTAAACATCAAATGTTTAAAACATTTATTTACTTAAAAATCACACTCTAAAATAACACGTTTTTATCAATCTAACAAATTAATTGATATGAATAAAATTGTGTGGAGGTAATTATAAAGCAACACAACACAACACCCTATTTTGACATCTCTTCATATATAAGAAATAGTGATTTTGAACCTATGAGGTGATCCACTTGTAAATTGTAATAATTTCATCTAATGAAAACCCTAAACCTCTAAACCTATATTTATAAATATTTTGCAAAATAAACTTGAAAACAAAATGAGAGAAAACCGGAGGAGAACATGCCTCCTTAACGTGTCTTGCAAGGTCAGTGTGGCTTATTTTTCGTTTATTTTAGTTAATGCATTTAGGAGCCCTACACTACATGGCATTATTATTATTATTCACAAGTGAAAAAAATAAAATAAAATCATTGAAACCATAAATTAGTGATTAAGATTGGAATTAAATAATTAGTGATGGAGAATTAAGTTTGGGGGCGATTGGATAAAATGCAGGTGGCCAAATTCAGAGACCCAAAATTTGGGTTTTTTGGTTGTTGGATTCCAGCAATCCAGTTGATCAGATACGGTGGTTTTTATTTTGTCGTTTTCTGCTTTTTTTTTTCTTTTTCTTTTTTTTTTCTGGTTGTGTTTTTTGATTTAATTATCGGGAATCATTTTTAAAGGTATAGGTTTGAATGTTTGATGGGATGAGAGGAGAGATAGATCAAGTGAAGTTGATAAACAATTTAATGGCTTAAATAATTTTTAAATCGGTTTTTCTATCCTATGCCCTAATGACATAGGATAAGACACTAAATTGGGAAAAAATTACATACAAAAAAGGCAAGCGATCATAGGAATCTAATTAAAAAAAAACTAAATTAATTAAAATTTAAAAAATATTTCACAATTTAGGGTCTTATCCTATGCTCTGGATAGAAAAATCGTTTTTAAATTTATATTATTAAGGTATGTATTACAAGTCTATTTCTAGTAATTAAATCTATTCCCGTAGATTTATTTATGGTGTAATTAGCCGGTTAGTTTTCATTAAATAAGACGAAATTGTAAAATTTAGCTAAATTAACTTTGTATGCTATGGGGAGTGTCTAATTTCTTTAGAAAGTTATCCAAAATCGAGAATTGTTATATAAGTCAGGTAGTTCAAGTTCAGCTCGATAAACACTCGGTTCAAACTTCTTATAGAGAACCATCCGACACCCGTTAAATTTTAAAAAATGTTAAGTAAACTTTAAAGTTTCCCTCTATTCATAAATATTTTTTAATAAAATATATAATGTAATAATGTTCAATTTTTATATATAAAGTGGCCATTTGATATCTTTTACACATAAAATGGGCTTGTGGGTGATTCTTTCAAAAAACTAAATTTATTGGGGGGTTTTTGTGAAAGCTGTCCTATTTATGAGTGATTTTATGTAATTTTACCAAAATAAAAACATCATGGAGAGTTGAGCCGAGAGACATGCCAGATAGGTTTTGCCTCCCGGGTTGAGACACCATCCCACTGCCCACTTGCCTCCACCCTCCATCCATCCACTATTACTTTTTTTCCCCCAAAAAATTAATTTCTTCATAAAAGAAAACATTACCTCCATATAAATTCTAAGTTAATTACAAATTACTTGTAACAATAGAACAATTTTAAATGTTACTTGTATTTGTGGATTGTGTTTGCATTAAATTGCTTTATAATGTTTATCCAATGTTCATTAAGAAGTGATATCAAGGATTTGGAGAGCAACATGAATAGTAATGGTTCAGCAAGTAGATAGATATATTATTTAAATTTACATTCTACTCGCAGTCGAAAATGTAAAATCTCACCCATCACCGTCTTTGTTCCTGGAACAAAAAAGACAAATCGAGATAGGCTAAAAAATTAAATCTAGAAAAATGGAGATTGTGAGGATCAAGCCATGTAAGAAAAAAACAATTGTACTACACAAATTTCTATCTAAATTCGTTTACAATTTATTTAAATCCCTGTTTTTTCTCTGATGTTTTATTTATTTCGGGGTGGATTGCAACAAAGCACAACACACCCTTTTACTACACTCGTTCAATAATATAGGTTCTTTTAAATTTTACATATTTTAAAGAAACTAAAAAATATGGTACAATATTAACTTTTTCATCAATTTATTTTGAATAATTTAAAGTACTTATCAAATTATATATAAAAATAATAATTAATGTTTGATTATATATTTTAATTTCTTATAAAAATATACAAAATTTAAAAGGACATATATTATTGAACGGATGAAGTGTTGGATAATTTGGTGAACCTAGTAAATATTTGGGTTAGTCACGTTTTGTCAATTTAACATATAAATTAATAGCATGCATAATGAAAGGTTAAAAGGTCAAACCCTAGGAGACCAAACGAAGGGCTAAAATCCTAAACAAATCAAGTGTTCAACTTGAAAGGTTTAATTAATACCCTAAGAATAATTAAATTAAGCAATATGGAGTATAATGTATTGTATGAGATTAAATCTTTAATTGATTTGTGGGTGGTTCAGATGAAGACAAGGGTACAATTTTTCACAGATACCCTGCAGAGATTAAAACCTGGCATGGTAGATCTCCCTTGTTATTTGACTTTGCTCCATCTTTCATTCATTTCATCATCTCATATATTTAATATTGACGATAATATGCATCATATTCATATCCATATGAATTTAATGATTCCAGGTTTCACTGAACAACTGTAAAGTGATTTCTTAATTCATTCATTATTATCCCCACAACTATGGATAATGACTTCTCCTAAACAAACCCCCACCCTTTCCTTTTTCTTTTTTCTTCTTTTCAGTTTATTTATTATCCTTTCCTTTTTTGCTTTAATTATGCTAAATGCTCTTTTTATTTTTTATTTTTTTTTACAGGGTAAATTATTATGCTAGCTCATGTATACAATATACATAGTGTGATAGAGGGATCGATTTAGACTGAAATGCTATTTTGAATGAGAAAAATGAAATTTATGTAGATACTTTTTTTTTGGGGTGGATAGGGAAATCTAAATAATCAACTTTTTTTAGAAAAATATCATTAAGGTGTACACTGTATATATTTTTTTAAATTCAAAATCACTACATCACATGATACATCAGTGGAGTAAATTAAGAGATGTTAAACCTACCGTAAGATAATGTTATCGTAGAATAATGAAGATCTTCTACTTCACTACATGCTTCATTTCCTCCAACACAAATATTTTAACATTTATTTAATCTAAAAAAATAAAAAATATATATATATTTATATTACTAGCATCTATTTTTATATATTCATAAAATTTTATTTTTAAAAATCATATTTTACAAATTTTTAAAATTAAAAATGAAATAATTATCATATTATAATTATTAAAAATTTCAAAACATGATTTTTTAAAGTAAAATTTTATGAATATGTAAAAATAGATGTTAGTAATATAAATATAATTTTTTAATTTTTTTTGAGATAAATAAATGTCAAAATATTTTTGTTTGTAGAGAGTGAAGCATATAGTGAAATAGGAGATCTCAATTAGATAGTAGACGTGGTCACAAATCTGACAACCTAAACCCTAACCCGCATGAGGCACGACCGCACGAGTCGCCGAGTTTGTATGAAGACCCAACGAGTTGCTGCCTCCAAGTGCTAGCTCAAACGTGGAACGAACAAGAACCCTAATTTAAATGAAATAACATCGAATCGAATAGAGCTTTGACATATTCTAGAATAAAGTCATCAAATTCAACTAATTGTGTGCTCGAATCAAAACACGGACAAAGGTTTCAATTTCAGATTTAGGGTTCCATTTCCATGTAGGAACGAACAAGAACCCTAAGTTCCTAATTGGAAATTCGAGCCTTCTTCGTCAAAATTGATCGCATCAAAGCAACGATAAAGGCATGATTGAACAACATCTAGGCAAAAATGAATCAAGCCCCGTACAACCTCAAACCCGACACCTGACAACCACTTGTGCAAGAAAAACAAAAGGAAAAAAATCCGTAATTATTTGAGTAATAGAATGGGTGTTATTTTTTACACCCACAAAATTTACTATTTACACCCAAAATCCAAGTTTTTCTTTTTTTTTTTTAAATAAACCCTACGCCTCCTGAGTCATAGACGTGTGACTCAAGAGGGGCAGGGTATGTATATAGTAAAAAATAGCTGCGCCTCTTGAGTCACGCACCTATGACTCAAGAGGGGCAGGGTATGTATATAGTAAAAAATAAAAAACTTGGATTTTGGGTGTAAATAGTAAATTTTATGGGTGTATAAAACAATTCAAGACCAACAACTCGCAAACAACATTGAATGTCAAGAAACGAAATTAAAATCCAAAAACAAGCAAGGGCGAGAGGACGGATAATAAAGGTACAACTCCAAAAAAATGAATTTAAAGCTTTTTTCAAATAAGCCGACTTGTCAGGTCGATCGACAGGTTTTATTCAGCTCGACCTTAACCTGCAATCGCTTGCCTATCTAACTAGTCTATCTTTTGAGTGAGGTAAACATGCTTCAAATCACTTGTTCTCAATCATGTCCCTTCCTCATATCCTATAATCTTTTCCCCTCACAATTCCTGATTAAAAAGGAAAAATAAATGAAAAGAATAAAAAAGCATAAAGTATATCTACAAGATAGGTTTAGTCTATAGACAAGATGAAGTTTATGTAATTACACCGGTGTCCTTTTTTTTAGAAAATAATTACGGATTGGCTCGAGTTAAAAAAAAATTTAACCTAGACTTTTACAGTTGTTTCCTCCTTCAACTCACGTTCATCTTCAACCTTCAACAGGAAGACCTCCTACATTTACTTCCGACCTCGATAATCAGTCACCTAAGTACCATCCACCTACCTGTCACACAGGTTATTGATCGTCTGTATTGGGGTCCCAGCTCCTCTGCTGGTTTACAACAAAATCAGCTTCTTCACTGATACCAAACGACAACAAACCGATTTCTTTCAAATGTCCTTGGATTTGGAAACTTGACGTCCCACCAAAAGTTAGACACTTCCTATGGACAATCTCACGAGATGGTTTACCCACGAAAGAACGTCTACAGCGGTCGCATATCTCAGTTCCTATGCCTTGTGTTTTATGTGATTGCCCTTACGAAACAACCCAACATATCCTTATAGATTGTCCCACGACTAAAAAACTACTAAGCATTCTTCACGTCTCTGTGCCGATTGCCGATTTGTGTCAGTTTGAGTTCAACAGAAATGATGTCGCTCTCAACAATATTCACTCCAATATTGGTACTCAACCCATGATCAATGTGACCTTCGCATGGTGGGCTATGTGGTTTCAGAGGAACAACTCTGTGTTTGGTAATAATGTCCGCATTGATCTACATCAAATTAAGGTTTTCATGCTTACAACTAAACAAACATGGTCACAAGCACGATTGTTTAACACTAATTCGGATGAAGTAATGCACATCCCTCCTACGAATCTAAAATCGAATTATGACAAAAAAGTAATCCCTAAACGGCTTCGCAAATCCATACTCTGGGAATCTCCGCCGCCAAATTCTTGCAAACTAAACTTTGATGGTTCTTTCGATAACTGTGGTAACGCTTCGTACGGATTCATCATTCGTAACGACCTCGCCATTCCGATTAGCTGTGGTTCGGGTCTTTGCCCGAGAGTCCCAGTTGTATCTACGGAAGCGTTGGGCATGCTAAAAGGAATTTTGAGAGCTAAACAGCTTGGGGTGGAAAAACCTACTCATTGAAAGTGACAACTTGATGGTCATCAACGCCAGTTTGGGTATCTGGCAATGCTCGTTGGTCATCGATTTGCTGGTGACTGATGTTACTCTTTTAGTCAGTTCTTTTAATTCAATTTCTATTCGTCATATTTTCAGGGAATCCAATACAGTTGCTGATAGGATCGCTCATCTGGCCTACTGTATCCCTGCCGACGAAGATTTGTTGCAAGATCCAGAGCCTCAGGTTCTCGTCCGGAAGGACGCTCTAGGACTGGGATGACCTATGTTTGGTCATTCCGTCTCTAATTTCTTTCCTTTTTGTCCCAAAAAAAAAAATCTTCAACCTTCAACACAAATTTTCATCTTCAACTGTATTTGCAGATCTAGCAACTTTTAGAGCTTTTTTTTTTTGCCAAATTCTACACCAATCTAGCACTACAAAAGGTATATTATCCCATATAATATTAAATATTTATTGATTTTGGTTGATTCAACATAAAAATTGGGGGGGTTTTGAATTTTGAGCGAAATAATGAAAATTCGAGTGGTGCTATCGATTTTGTGATGTTTTTATAGCTTTTTTTTTTTGCTATCTTCATTATAGGAGGTTAGATTTGCAAGATGGAACACCAATATAAGTAATACGAGGTCGATTAAGGGTGAATTACGGGTCGAAAAGAACTCGACAAACTGGGCCAAGGAACAAGTTTGAGCTTCGCATCTTGGGCCGAGGAATAAGACTAAGCTCAACGATTACAACTAAGGTTATGCTATAGTCTCATGGATATTTGGCGAGTTTACATATTTTACTAGTTGAACTTTGCCGAGCTAATAGCAAAGACTCAAATAACTATGCTGAGATAACCCTCACGCTAAAAAAAACTATCGAAACCCACCAACCTCAGTGTAAAAATCTCACAACAAATCTTATCTACTGTTTTTCATCACATTCAACGAGATTGATGAAATTTTCGACATTCGATATTTCAATTTTTTTATCGTCTCTCGGGCAAATCCGTAATTATTTTGTAAGAAATGAATCAAATGAAAAAGGATCCAAGCATAAATAGTCAATAGACGAAACTCATATTGTTATTAGACTCAAAAATGTTTTTTTAAAAGGGGATAAGATCGGAGATAGACGATTGGGATTGGATATACCTGGTTCGCCCAAAAAAATAAAAGGGGTAAAACCAACAACAATTGAGGAACATACAAGTTGTGGGCCTGTAGGAGCCCAATGAACAATTTATCTTTCACTGATTTGGGCAAATAAAACCCACAAACTGGTTGACTCCTAAAAGGTTAAAATCATTTTTCAACTACCACGGAGTCACGGAGACGAGATGATAGAAGACTGTTTAATTATTTTTGTTCATCTAATGTTCTAAAATCATAAATTAAGAAATTAATCATTTCCTAATTTTAAAAGGATGAAGTAAAAAAAAAATCAGAATTTTAAAAAGGTCATTCAAACCTATAAACCCTGTATATTTTGTTCAATCTTTCTATCACGTGCTCTAAGTGTATAAGATAAGAATTTAAATTGAAAAAAATTATCTAACCCTAAAAATCCAATTTAAAACATGGTTAAAGAATTTTAAATAAAAAATATTTTTCAAAATATGAATCTTATCATATATATGCAGGACACATGTTATAAAACCCATTTTTTATGTATAAAAAATAAACAATTAAATTTAGCAGAACCTATATATATATATATATAAATAAAACTGTTTAAAAAATGATAATCAATTTACTGCACCTAAAAGAATCGTTTCAAAATCAAATATATTAACTAATTATATCTTTAGTGTATGAGTTTTAAAAAAAAAGTTTAGATTTTTTAAAATCATTTTATAAACATTCACTGGAGCATGTCAATGAAATAAAAAACCTTGCATAACAAATCTCAATATGTCCAGGCTTTCAGAACAAATATGATTATTAATTATTAATTAGTTGACTATAAAATGGGAGTATAAATTAAATTACATTTAACATATAAAGACAACAATCAAATGGGCATCAAAAGAAGCTGAGGCAATGTACAGTAGTATTTAAAAAATAATTAAGAGAGGAACATGTGTTTAAGTTTGGAAATGATTCAGTTAATGACCCCGTCATTTAAGCCACTGAAAATACAGGCATGTGCACACGAGGGGAGGGGTGTGTCATAAACTCATCCCTTGGTTGACACCTAGCTCTAACTGATTAATCATTGTCTTTAACACCCAATTTCCCTAATCATATGACTTAATATAGTGGTATAAAAATGTAGGGTATAAATATGGTTTTTTTAATGTATGCTTTTTTATAATAAAAAAAAAATCAGTGTGTGTTTATGGCCCTGTATATGGGTCTACATTAAAAGTCTTTAAGTTTAGATATTTTTGTAGAGAAAAATGTTTTAGTTTTTTTTAATGTTTCAGGCCTTTAGATTTATAGATATAGTTCAAGACTTTAAAAAAAAAAGTTAGGCCATTACAATAGAAGGAGGGGATTAGAAATTATAAAAATTCACCAATTAAATAGTTTTTGTTAACAAATCACCACCAGTTATCTATTTCTATTAGCATTTTATCAAATAGATACGATAGTATAATATTTTAAGCTTTAAATTCATGTTATAATATCAAATAGATTTTAAAATATATTTTACTATATTTTTTTAAAAAAACTTGATGTATATATGAACAAATTCTCTTATTTTACTAAATTTTTTAATAATATTTTTACACTAATTATTAATGTCTCGTTTTTTTATTTGTAAACACCTACACTAGATACTAAAAATGAAAAAAATTATCTAAATATTTTTTGAAAATATTTTCTAGGCTCGAAAGTATTTTTTATTAAAGTTTGCATAAACATTTAAATAAAATTTAATAAGATTTTAATTTTCCACATTTAGAACATATATTCACCCTCCAAATAAACATAGAATTAAAAAAATTTACATGTTTTTCCCCTAATATATCTATCTATCTATATATTTATATATATTTATCCATACCATAAATATAATTTAAATATATTCAAGTTTTAACTTTAAAATTTAACTATAAAATATTAAAATATACTATATTTAATGGAATGTAATGGAAATATGTGTGGGTGGTGTTTTCTTCATGAAACCCATTTAATGGGTAATTTTTTTATAATTTCATATTTAGCAAATGGTTAAACGTAAAAGTCTATATTTAACGGATAAATTTTATAAAAAAAAAGTATCAATAAGGTTGAAGTTGTACTTAGTTAATATGGTGACTTAAAAAGATATAAAAATCCTTTCTAATAAATATAGTAAAAATGATTGATTGAAATGATATGAGAGAGCTCAAAAAAAAATTGATATGAGAATGTTGTGTAATTTCACATCTCTCGTATGAGCAATAAAGTGACTCATAAGGTTACACACTTAGTCACTTTGCCCGAGGTTTTGATATTTCAAACAATTCCGCTTTTTTTGACCTTTTTTGAAAAGACACTGTCGAGTAGAGTTTTCTCTCCCCAATTTCTTACTTTTTTTTTTTTTTTTTTTGAAAGATAGGTTTGTGGGTTTGAGTCTTTGAGAATATATAGGGCGGCGATGGATGATATTGGGTCACACTCTAACCCAAAGTTTAGCTATTTTTTGGACCGGGCTTCCATCAGAACTGTGGGATTTGGGTCAACTATCTTGCCCCGACCCGATACAGTATGATATGATTCTTTCGTTGTAGTGGAGGTTGGTGAAATCAACTGGATATGTTGTGTTTGCTTGTCACCACTCACCACCAACAATAAGTTGATCAGTTATTATTAGTAGGGCTTGTTGTTTGTTTAGGAAATAATGTTGTTTTTTAACGAGGTAAAAAGCTTATATGTTTATAATAATAGACCGGATTGCAGGAAATCACCATTTAAAATTTAAATGTACCTATTTGTTATAAATCACTTTGATATTTTTAAAAATTCACTCTTTAAATAACTTGTGTCACCAATTAATCAACCATCCATGGAGTTATTCCGTTCGAATCTCGGTTAAATTAAACTTATTAAATTATAATTTTACCCCTTTTAATTAGGGGTGGGCGTGGGACGGGACGGGACGAGGGTCGTCCCACGTCCCGTCCCGCGTAATTTTTACGGGACGGGACCGGGACGGGATTCACTATTTTTTTTTCAATTCCGCGCGGGCCTTGTCCCTCACGGGACGGGACGGGACCGGGACGGGACGGGCCTTGTCCCTCAAATAAAAAACATTATAAAAAAATCTAAAATTCCAATATATTTTGCGGTTTTTAAAGACTTAATATATATATAGCTTTATAATAATTTTTATATTTTACAGTTTTTCTTATATATATATATATATATATATATATATATATATATATATATATATATATATATATATATATATATATATATGTACACTGGACATGTAATACATATAACTATATACACACAAATATACCCTGTGAATATATACATATACAGTGTATATATACCAAGCATACACTATATACATACATACTATGTATATACAGTGTGTTTGTATATGTAAATATAAGGCTGATTTTTTTTAAAAAATAAAAAACAGTAAGATATAGACAGGGATTTGCGGGATAAGGAATCCTCGTCCCTCGTCCCGCGTTCCGTCCCGCATAATTTTTACGGGACGGGCCCGGGACGGGATTCATTAATTTTTTTTCAAATCCCACCTGGATCGGGACGGGCCCGGGACGGGACCGGGACGGGCCCGGGATTTGCGGGATTTGTGCCCACCCCTACTTTTAATTATATACTAATAAAAAAATTAACAACTAAAAAAATGTAATTAAGTAAGAACGAAATTGGGAGAACACAATTTATACAATTTTCGCTCTCAAATTGAATGTGCGTAAAAGCTAATCGAGAATTACAAAATGTGCAAACTCATCACATCATTGATAGTAAAAAATATAGCCAAAAAACTCATAAATTGTGGTTTACATATGACATTGATAGTAAATTTTTTTTATAGAAGTAAAAATTAGAAGAATTATTTAAAATATGTGTAACATAATGAATAATCTTATGAAAATATTAAAAGAAAAATATAAAATTTGATTTAAAGATGACATTTATAATAGGGAAAATTTGGTAGAAATAAAAAATAGTGCAAAAAGGTAAGGTATGAGATTTGAACTTATAACCTCTTGCTTTTTAAATTTTTTTACCTTATTTTTTTTATTTTTTAAAAAAATAATACGAAACTCCGTCACCGGACGGGGCGACCCTTGCTCGAGGTTTGATTTAAATCTCTCTACCTGTATGAAAAAACACCACAAAATTCCATTAATACATCTATGCTGAACCAGAGTGGGCCCCACCTCCACATCCCACATTCATGAAAATGAAGAAAAAACAGATGTAACATGCTAGCATGCACTGATCCAACACATGAACACAGGATAGATAACTCTTATATATGCACTGGTAGATAATCATCAACTGGACTACTGTTTTACATGTTCTCCCCTACCTAAATTAGATTCCTATCAATATATATACCTATAAATAAATTGATTTGAGAAATTTGCGATAAATATTAGAAAAATTATCTATATAGTACAGTATTAATTAAAAGCAAAGCCCGTACGCCACGTGTCGTCCCCTCAAGCAAAATTATTTTTGTAAGGTATTATTTACACAATATCATTTAATTATGGTAATGATTAAACTATCTAATATTATTTAAATAACATCACTTCTTAATATATTTTTAACCAATGGGATTAATTTAAAACTTTTTTTTAATAAAGGTAATATTAACTATATAGTATTATTTCATTATATATTAATTACATGATATTACTTCATACAACTTTTTTAAAACAATGGGATTAATTCAATTTATTTTTTTTTAAAAAATACATAGTTTCAAATATATGAAGTCTTTTTTTAAGCAACAAATTATATTGATATTTTAAGGATATGCACAAGAATTTAGAAATGTCATTTCCCTCTCTAAATACTCCATCAAATAATTTTTACTCTCGCATCACATTTATTATGTACAAATGTAATTGGTTACAGAAAAAAGTACAAATTATATTGGTATTAGTGCAAAAGTAAAAAGAGTGATTGACACCATATAACCCTCAAATCAAAACCGTTTGCACAGCTAACCCACTATCCAAACTATTTGCAAAGTTTAACCCTCACCCTTTAAAATTTTGCACCCTATGCGGTAAAAGTTACCTATAGTAACCGGTGCTCCTGGGAAGAGAGAAAGAGAGAGCCACCGCGAGAGAGAAGGGGAAGGGTCTCTGGCTCGACACCGCGAGAGGTGGGCGCGACAGGTCTCCGGCTCGGATGAAGGGCTCGAGCGTGGCGCAACCCCTCGCTCACTTCGGCGCAGCCCCTCGCTCACTCCGGCGCAGCCCCTCGCTCCCTCTTCACCACCTCCAGTGAGTTCCACTTCCAACCTAAAGTCTTTTCCTTTCTCTATAGTTCTTAAATTGCCTTTTCCCGGAGCTTGATTTCGGTTTTCAGTGAGGTGTACTGTTGATGATTTGTTTGAAGTTGCTTACAGTTTTCCTAATTGTTGGTTTAATTTGATTTCTTATGGCTTTCCTAATTTTGAACATTTGGGGGCTGGTAATTGCGGTGTAGGAACAAAAGGGTATGCATAGACTTGTTTTATTCAATTAAGAGAACCGAACCATAAAAAAAGTCTATACTATAGATATGGACTAGAGGATATATATCTAATTCGAACAACTTGATGAATGGCTTACTAGATGTGTGTGCGCGAGCATGTGCGTGTCTAACCGGATTTTAGCACCCGAAAAAGCGGAGACGAGATAACACTTTGAATCTTTGATGGTGCACAAAACCAAACAAATGAGTCATGTTATGATATCTATTTGGTGATATAGACTTGACATGCTAGTATTTATGTTTGATGACAACAACGCTGCAGAATGATCTAACACTAGGAACAACTCATTGTTCTAACTTGTGTCAATTTTTTTTTTGTCTGCATTGTAAACTCAATGTAGTATATGCTTACACTGTTGCACAGGTGTTTTTCACTTCACTTCTTTTCTTTTATTGCAATGATTTTTTTTTAAAAAAATTCGTGTGCCTGTGGACTGTGGCATTCCCCTATTTCAAACTATTTCCCTTTGAATTTGTTGCTACCTGCCAAAATATGAACATACATGACAATATGACATGTCCTGAATCTTAGTTCTTAGATAGTTGATTGTTTTTTGTTTACCGCGATATATGCTAGGGCTTGTTTGGTTAAACGTGGGAAGTATAGTTCCCGAGAAGTTAACTTTCTAGGAATTCAATTCCCGTAAATTGAAAATCATGAGAATTGAGAAATTGTGTTTGGTTTTGGATTTTGGATTATATGAATTGAAATAAGAAAATAGAAATTTTCTATTAAAAAGAGTGGAATTGAAACTTACCTAGGGGGACTAGGTAAGTACACTATCTCCAAAATGGGAGGATTTAAATTCCCATGAATTCAACTTCCTAGGTTTTTATGTAACAAAAAAACCAATCAAACGCTGGTATTATCTCCAATTCCTGAGAATTTCTACTTCATGGGTTTTTGGAATGTCAACCAAAGAATGTGACAAAGATATAGCTAGAGAATTGAAAGAATAATACGAGGTTATCTGACTTTTACATATATTTTTTAAAAAGCTAAAAACTCTATAAATATATAAATTATATTTATTACTGATAATGATGAATATATTAAAATTTTATATAAAAATAATATTTTATTAAGTTTTTAACTTTTTAAAAAATCTGTCAAAATCAAACAATATTAACCTATGATTTGAGACGAATAGAGTATAACATGTATTGATAAACCTAATCCTATTACATTGAAGGTATCCCGCCATACACTTGATTATGCTTATAAAGTGATACTCCCTCCGTTAAAAAAATGGCGTTTTAGGGAGAGAATCTTGTTCGAAAAAAATGTCATTTTAGATACTTTATTTAGTGTCCACTTTTTACAAATTGTCATTGTAATGATTAGAAAAATGATAGTTGTAATTTTAGATAAAGTGAAAAGGTAGAGTTATAATTAAGGGTACATATAAGTGTATTTGTATTTAGTTTTTTAAAAAAGTGTACAAATCTTTAAAATGACATGTTTTAATTATCAGAGATAATACTATAATGTATAAAATGGGTGCACTATAAGGGCTAACATATATAATATGTGAATCGTGATGGTTCATTGTGTAGTATAGGAGATTAATAGGTTCTTAAAATGCTCTATTTTCAGGATTTGATCTTTAACTTTTGACACATTTTTTAAGGAAATAAAATCTATATAGAATATCAATTTTTTAATATAATTTTATACTTATTAGTTATAAGTTTAAAATTATTTAAAAATAAATAAAAAAATTAATATTTTATACCGTTTTTATCTCCTTAAAAAATGTGTTAAAAAACAAACAAACGGAGAGAGTAAAAATGTAGTAGTAGGATGTCTATTCGTAGCTACATTCACGATCGACTTCACGACGAAGGCATCGACGATGCACGTCTGTTCTAGGAATAGTGACATTTCGGGATTCCGGGTACGCTCGTTGACGGGGCAACAGTACTGTGGCTGCTCATGAAAGGGCTAAGTGAGAGGTTTGTTCACCACCCGAGGCTTATCTAGAACAGTTATGAAGATACATCATGTGGTGGTTTTGTTGCAGGCACGTGTAAAGGACTCTTGTTTTCGCTAATTGTACAGACAGATTGATCCTTTGCAAGCTGGTGTTGTAAGTAAGGTGCCTTTATATGTGCCATTCATGTACATTTGGTTTCTTTGTAACTGTGGTGGCCTGTGCAGGCTGTGCCTGTGTGCTTTCAATTCTGGGCCTCTTTCTATGGTAAGGTAACTAGAAATGGGCCCACCGGGGTAAATGTAAATTGGTCATTTACAGTTCCTGTCCAATTGGTGATGTAAATTGGTCATTTACATTACTAGAAATGTTTTACTCTTTATTAGATTTATTATATACTTACACACAATCGATCATAAGTACCTAAATCATATTAACAAATCTGGGTCATTAAGAAAATAAACGGACGAGATTAAAAGTTGCTTTGTGATTTTGGTGGTAATGGTACTAAACTACTAACGGGGATTTATTATTTGGACTTAAATTATTCGGTGATACTTAGTGATTATTTATTAAAATGAAATTTATATTTTTTTACACCTTTTTGTACTTATGAATAATTGCATTGTTTTAGATGAATAAACATGTGAAAACAAACGAATGATTTATGCATACAGTCACACACGATAATGCTTGTGTACATCGTAAGGGATGTACGTGTACACCGGAACCTATCCTCTCTCTGAATAATTACGTTGTTTTAGATAGATAATTTTTGGGGTGATCTATTCATGACCAGGATGAAGATTGGGTGAAACTAAGTTGTGGTTCGATCTGACTGATGTTGAAGAATCAACGGATGAGTTGTGTGGTTAATTAGGGGTGAAATGTCACTCGAACCCAGAGCTGGCTGGTTCTTCCTAAAATGCATTGAGGCACAACAATCGAGTGCATATCTAGGGGTAAACCATTGTTTTAGCGTGGGCTGCGAGAGCGATATCAAAGGGGTCAAGGTCGATTAGTGAGACAATTGGGGGATAAGCTTCATCGTCGAGAGAGAAACGACCTAGATTACCTGTTAAACTCCTAAATGATCGCACAATGATAAATGAGGTAGTGGTATAGAGACAACCATGAGATTTGCCTAAAAGCAACCATCTTACAGCTTTACAATTTGTTAACCTTTGAAGTTTCCATCCGTCTTCCTTGTTAAAAAATTGTAACTTTTTTGTTGTTCACCAAAAAAGTTATTTTTTAATTGGAAACATGCCACTCACTTACTCAAAACCAAATAGTCATACAACACAAGGAAAAAGAAGAAGAAGTGCCCAGTCGGGGTGGCTCACTGGTGGGGAGCAAGGGGGGATGTCAAGAGGTCTCGGGTTCGATCCCTACCTTCGCCCCTTTCCTTGGATTAAAATCCAGGGTCGGTTTACCTGGTGCGTGGCTCTTGCCGGCTGGGTCACGTGCCCGGGGTTTGCCACCGAAGGTGGGTTCCTCGTCATCAAAAAAAAAAAAAGGCATATACGAGGGAAAAACTATATTAGGCGATAAAGTTGTGAAGCTTATATATAGTTTCTTTATTATTAGGGAATTTGAGAAAAATGTCAATTCTCGTTCTTCAGAATGCTTTAAGATGTGCTACTATTTTATTATCATAGTTATTCTATTTTATTGTCCATCGTTTAAAAAATAACACTAAAAAATAAGTTACAGAGTATTTATTTATCGAGGTGACTCAGTGTTTTGAAACAAAGTTGATAAAGAGGTTTTGGATTCAATCTCTCTCTTTATCTCTTAGGTTAAAATCCAAGGTAGGCCAACATTGTCCTCAAAATGTAAAAGTGGTCCATTCCGACATCTTGAACTTGAAACCTCGCGGTAAAAGCAACGTGTTTTGTAGAATTAAATAAGGGGTGTTGATATATACACCGCAAATCCGGATTAAGGATTTGCACGTCCTTGAGGACGTGCAAGTCTGGGACTGTGCACGTCCGCTAGCAAGGATCTCCCTTGCACGTTGGGGATTTGCGGTGTATATAGCCGAAACGTAAATAAGTCCCAACCATTATTTAATCATTGGGCCGTTTTTCATAAAGGTTAGCCCAATATATAGGGCAGGTCTGAGTGTTTTTTTAAGACTTGTTAGTCTGACTATTCACAATAACTATTCAATGGTTGTTTACTTCAATTAATCTTTTATGATTCCTTGAAAAATCATTATTTACATATGAGTTTTTTTTTTCAAAAAAAATACTGTATTGTTTATAATTCAACTTTTTTCCTAGACTTGGATGACATTAGGTTTGGACAACTTTTATTTAAGTGCTACGGGATTTGAAATATAAATGACATGAAGTTCTCACTTATTTTATGCGAGACGATATTTAAGTGTTTAATGTATTCATGAAATACGGGTGATGGTTAATTGTGAACTTTTGTAATTTGAGAGAGGATTTGTGAAACTTTTTATTGGAAGGGCGATTTCTTAAAATCTATATCTATATCTATATAAACTTTTAATTTAGAAGAGTTTATATTGAGGTGTCAACATTAGAGAGATTTTAGGGGTTTTGACCAATTATAATTTTTTTTCTCTTTAATCCTCTTTTTTTTTAATTCTCCTTTTTTCTTATTTTTCTTTTAATTCTCTTTTTTTCTTTAATCTTACTAACTATTGGACTTAATTCAAAACATTGAATTCAATCTAATATAACTATCTATATAAACTCCTAATTTAGAAGAGTTTATGCTGAGGTGTCAATATTAGAGAGATTTTAGGGGTTTTGACCAATTATAATTTTTTTTTCTCTTTAATCCTCTTTTTTTTAATTCTCCTTTTTTCTTCTTTTTCTTTTAATTCTCTTTTTTTCTTTAATCTTACTAACTATTGGACTTAATTCAAAACATTGAATTCAATCTAATATAACTATTGGGCTTAACTCAAATTCATTTACTAACTATCTATATCTATATACTATACAATATTAATTTATGTCACATGTCCTCTTCATGTTCAAAGTTATTTGTGGATATATTAATTATTTACATAATATCATTTTATTATGGTAACTATATTTTCTAATATTATTTTTTTTTGAAAAATATTCTAATACTAATTACCCAATATTATTTGATGTTGCATTTTTTAACCAATGGGATTAATTCAAAACTTTTATCTTTCACTATTTATTATTTATTTTTCTCTTTATCTCTATAACCCAAGTGTATTTTTTTCTATTATTTTTAACATATTTACTAATCAATGGGTTTAATTAAAAATATTGAATTAAATCTAATGTCTATGATTTATCTATATCTAAATATTATTTATAAAAAAAACCGCGCCATGGCGCGGGAATCGTACTAGTTAACCTCATTTTAGCACTTTCAACAACAACTCTATTTGTTTTTTTTTTAGAATTTTCAGTTTTTTTTTTTCAAGTTACTTCATATGAGAACTAGTATATAGTCTAATTTAAAGTGAAAAGTGAATTAAAATAGTTTTTATCTTTAAATTGTAAAAGTTGTCGTGAGTGTATTTTTCTTGGGAAAACAAATATGGAGTAATTCCTCAAAATAACCCGGGTTGAAATGCCTCATTCTCCAACGTAATATACTCTATAACAAGAAAGCAACAGGAAAAAATAGAGAAATTTCTCAAAATCGACAATATCATTCAAAACACAAATATTATCTAAATCTTTAAAATGAGAAACTAGTTTGAATTAGAACAAAAATAATACTCCTAAAATTTTGTTTCTCTAATATTTTTTTTTTAAAAATCTTTTGGAGAATCTTAGGGAAGATTTTATGACAAATATTCCTAAAATTTGAAACGGTTTTTCTATCCTATGCCTTAAGGGCATATGATAAGACTCTAAATTGGGAAAGATTCCCTACCAAAAAGGCAAGCGACCCTAGGAATCTAATTAAAAGAAAAGCTAAATCAATTAAATTTTAAAAAATATTTCCCAATTTAAGGTCTTATCCAAGGACATAGGATAGAAAAATCGAATTTGAAATAATGGGACATATAGCATTGTTTTGCAAACCTCATTTAAATAAACAGTGAGCCAACTGCCAACATATTCACTCCCAAAAGATGTCAAATGAGAAATCATGACAAACATTAGTATGTGGCAGAGTTGATAAAATGAGTGTAGTACTAGTAACTATATTTAATTTACAATATTCCCATTTTAATGTTAAAACCCAATTTTTTGCACCACACACTCACCAGTCACCACAGCACCTTCATCTGTTGTGGTTATTGTTGGGGTTGCCACAGTGCCCTTTAGATATGAAAGCACCCATCTTTTCATGTCCAATTCTAAACTTGACATTGATAGTTTGATAGATAGATGTCACTTGCCTTGTTCTTGTTCTCCCCTCCTCTTTTGACCCTTTCACCCTCTCTTCCTCCTTTTTTTTTTTTATCCTATTTCACATATCTCCTTCTTCATCTTCCTCTCAACTTTACCCTCCATCTCCATTGAAGCAACCTACTAAAATATGGTTTCCATAGGAGGTGATATTGCATACCAAGCAATGTGGTTATACCCTAAGAATTTGTGCTTCATCCCTCCTGAAAGATGGGGTCACTCTGCATGCCAATCTCATGGCCTTGTTTATATTTATGGGGTACTTTTTTTATTTATTTATTTTTAATAATTAATTATCATTACATTTTTTTAAATTTAATTCCATGGCTGCTCTAGACTCTAGCTTGCTTGATTGCTTTATTTTATTATATAATTTATTCCTCATTAATTCATTCTTTAATATGATAGTATATATATTGATATGAACTTTAATTTAGTAGCTACTACTTGATTCTATACATCATGTATGTTCATAGGATCAATGGGCATTTTTTTTAGAGTTGCTACCAATTTTTAAAAATATTTTTCCACCTATGGATTTCTCTCAATATGAATTTACTAGTTTAAATTGCACCATGAAGCCGTACACTTTCTCATTTGAATTTTAAGTTGTTACAATGATGAACACACAATGGCTATTCATAAAAAAAAATGTATATATCTTTCTTGGTTGATTCTATATCAATTGATGTCATCCATTGAACCCAGGGATGCTGTGGAGGCCTGCACTTCAGTGATGTATTCGTGTTAAACGTCAATACAATGTCATGGAGCGTGGTCGCGACGAAGGGGAAGGGACCGGGCTCTAGGGACAGCCACAGCGCCGTGCCATGGGGCAACAAGATGGTCATCTTCGGAGGCACAGATGGGTCCAAGAAGCTGAATGATCTCCATGTGTTGGATCTTGAATCGAACGAGTGGATGCAGCCACATTGCGCGGGGAATCCCCCTTCACCCCGCGAAAGCCACACCGCCATCCTTGTCGGTGACGATAAATTGGTCGTGTTTGGAGGCAGTGGTGAAGGAATTGGCAACTACTTGAATGATTTGCATCTTCTTGACTTGAAATCCATGGCTTGGAGCTCCATGGACGGCCTTACGAAGGGCGATGCACCTTCTCCTAGGGACAGCCACGCGGCTGCTGCTGTTGGTGACGAGCTCTTCGTGTTTGGTGGAGACTCCGGTGATCACTACCATGGCGATGTACATAGGTTCGACACGAAAACTATGACTCGGATGAAGGTAACTAATATATATATATATATATATATATATATATATATAGAGTATGGTTCGTCGAGTTCATTTTTATTGGGGACTGTAAAGCACAGAGAGGGCTTCGCAGTCCCCAGTAAGAGAAGCTTAATTTCTAATATCTATGCAATATGTTGTATAGTTTGCGGTTCGTGGATCGTCTCCGGGTGCACGAGCAGGCCATGCTGCTGTGACTATCGGCCACAAGGTGGGCGCGACTTTGCATATCTAACGTCGTTTTTGCAAGCATTTCGCGTCGTTATTTCATACACAAATATGATAGGGTGTAGCTAATTAACTCAAATTGGCTGCAATATGTTCTTTGTCAATCATATTAGGAGTTCTGTTTTGCAGATTTATGTGATTGGAGGAGTTGGTGACAACAAGTACTACAACGACGCTTGGATCCTGGACACGGTTGCATCTTCGTGGTCTAAACTCGACGTCTATGGCTTGTCACCGCAAGGGCGTTTTACCCACACCGCAGTTGTTGTAGGCTATGACATTATCATCTATGGAGGGTGAGATGTCTTCCTTTTGATATGCACTTCTCGGCACTCGAATCATATCCTTCGTGCTTGTAATATATACCTTCTTGATTCCGCGACTAAAGGTGTGGAGAGGACGAACGCCCTCTAAGAGAATTCCTCTTACTTCGACTAAGGGATCATATTCCAACCGATGGCCTTGGCAATCATCATCCGATCCATGAGATGAAACGATCTGTTCAAAGATACGAAAATCGATTGGTAAGAATCTCGAAGCAAGACTCATACTCCTATAATGCACATGCCTTTATATATCCTGCTCGGTTTTTCGTGGCAGAAAGTGTTGCGTCTTGGCGACGTAAATGAAGCAAAGACGACGATAGACACCCTAGAGCTGCAATCTGATCCCGAAGAGCATTCGCATTCGCAATCCGATCAAGAGCAGGCGACGGTCAGATCACCACCAACGAAGTCCTTGCCATCGCGAGCCTTCCCTTTTTTCTTCCCGCCTAGCCATTCTCCGAAGGATAAACGCTCAAACATCGATACAAGTAGCGAAAAAACCGCTACATTTTGTCATCAAATCAATCTACCAACAACAGAGGAGAGATCAATCCATGAAAAGCTACATCCAAGCTTGGTAAATTGACTAAAAACCATCTCGAAACCGAACCCTCAAACGCCTATTGAAACCATCGCGTGTGTGTATATATATATATATAAACTCACTTGCATTTGAATTTCATGTACTAGATCGGAGCTGAGGTGAAAGGGAAGGTGGACGGGGCGTTCGACTCGGGCTACTTGATGACCGCTATCATCAACGGCCGAGTGTTCAGAGGCGTTCTGTTTGCGCCCGTAAGCTCCCTAGGGAACCCTTTTTTTACGTCGTTTTAAAACCTGTTCATTAAACGTGTATAACGCCGAGAACGTACAGGTTCCCAGCGTTGTAAGTGCTCTCCAACAAAATCTGACACCCGTGAAAAGTGTTGTTGATGATCCCGAGATGGGGTTCGGACCCGGTTTGCAGCCATTGACGATTTCGGCCTCGGAGATGGGTGGCGTCCGGGGGAGCATGGCTCAGCCGACGTCCAGTTTTCGAGAGATAACGTCAGTCAAGAGAGAGGCGATGAGGCGCAGAAGGGAGTTCGAAGGCGTCGTGCTTTCGCTTGGCGTTCCGGGCAATGGCCGTTGAAGAACCCTTAGCAGCTTAACTAGAGCCTAGATGTAGATATGAATTGATTTTGTTGTTGTTGTTGTTGTAATAAAAAAAGAAAACCTTTTTTTCTGTTTGGTGTATTGTGGGTTTCTAACTTGCTATGAGGTTTCGAAACTGTCATTTGTTATCCACTTATCCGATCGATCCGATCGATCGGTATTTGGAAGGGATTTAGGGTGTGTTTGGATTCCATTGCATTTTAATATAATGTGTTTTACCTCACTGAATGTGTGCGTTTGGTTGTAAAAATAAAAATATCCCATAAAAACCGAGGTAAAATCGTAATTTAACCAACGAGGTAAAATAATTGCAATATAATTAATACATCACGGAATTAAACAATATCATAAGTTAAACACCTTAAAAATTATGTTAACCAAACACCGCCTTATCATTTTACATTATAAACATAATCATTTGGAATACAAACACACCCTTTATCTTTTTGGATCTGTTTTTTGATTTGCTTTTGGTTCTGCTCACATGAATCGATTATGAGAGAGGATTGAGATCTCACGTAGTATGTATTAGAGCATCCACGATGGTCACGAATCTTCAGATTTTACTTTTTTGGGAAGCTCGATAATTGTAAATAACTTCTTCAGATTTGGAGTATTCCAATATATTAGACACCTTCTCATATCCGAAATTAATAAAGCGATGACACGTATACAACTTAACAATCATTTCATTTTTTTATCTATATATAGATTTTAATTAAAAGACTCAAAATTATTAACAATTTAACTAAAATATTTTAAAATATTAAAATTAATTATCAAATATAATTATATCATGAAATTAATAATTTTTTTGAATTTTCAAATTTATTAAAAATTTAGTTTAAATATTTTAAATTATTAAAATTAATTATAATATTAAATTAATAATTTTTTTGAATTGTCACATTTATTAACAATTTATTTAATGATATATTAAATTATTAAAATTAATCATCAAATATAATTAAAAAATTAAATTAAATTTTTTTTACTAATAAATCAATTCAATTTTTTAATATATGAAATTATAGGAAAAATATAATGGACATAAAGAAAGTGATAAGATATATTATTGGTGAATCTGACCATTGAGGGGAGGGAGAAATGAATTGGGAAGGGTGGAGTATAAAGTTAGTAGAAAGTGAGGTGGACGAATGAGAAAAAGAGAGAAAGTTTGGGAAAACCCGACCATTGGGGATGCTCTTTGAAGGAGTAACTTGGAGTATAGGATAAGAGTATTAATTTAAAAATATTTTTTAAAATTTGATTATTTTAGTTTTTTTAATTAGATTTTTAGAGTCGATTATTTTTTTTAATAGGAATTTTTTTTCAATTTAGAATATTGTCCTGTATTTTTAGGGTATAGAATAAAAAGACCGATAATTAAAAAACAAAATCTATCATTTCTCCTCTTTCATAGGACCTCTAGTGAAGGATTAATATTTTGGGAAGAGTAAAATTTTTTTTTTTTTTCATTCAATTTAATAAAGATTTCCTTAAAATTAACACAGACTCCTTAAAGAAGATTACAATCAACAAATTATTTTGCTTTCATTCAATTTTAAAAAAAATTCGTTAAAATTAACACATACTCTTTAAATAAGATCACTATCAACAAATTATTTTGCAGGTAAGTCTAAAATTACTCCGTATTTTTTTTCACTGTTTAACTGTTTTTAATTCGCGTATTTATTTTTCTCAAAAATTCTTGTACGTATTTACGAATAATACGTCCGTAATTTATACGCGGAATAGAAAACCACTGCCCCGGAAAATTCGTGGGCTCAATTTCATTTACGTGGATGAGTGAGTGTTTCTAGGGGTGTACATATTCGGATACCTGATACGAACCGGATAATTATATCGAGTACCCAAAATTGATAAGCTTAAAATAGTCGAACCGTGTTCGAACCATCTTAATTTGGGTAACCGTGTGGCGAGATTCTGAGGGAAAAAAAAAGTCAGCGGTAGGGGTTGAACCTGGGTAGATAGTTTTGGAGACATGGAAAGACATGGCCCTTTACCGACAGAGCTAGCAGGATTTACTAATCTTTAGCAATTAAATTTGTACCGGTAGTGTATTAGCATAGCTATAAATTTTTAAAAATAATTATACGGTTTGTGTCGGGTATCCGACAAGGGGATATGCCAGATCCGAAAAAGAACCGTTTAATGTCGTGTTTTAGCGGTTTGTGTCATTTTCGTATAGTGTCTTTTCAGTTTCGTGTTTTTTCGTGTCGTATCAGTCGTGTTGGGTTTTTCTGCACACCCCTAGTGAGTGGGTCCCACAAGATGAAAACAGAAGGGTAGTAAAAAGAACCCGCACTTAACGCGCGAATGCTTATCGTATACTCTTGCAGTCACAGCAAAAAAAATTACAAAAAAAATCAGTCTCTCACAAGCGTCGCTTTCAACCGTCTGATCTATTTATTTTTCATCCAAAAACATGGGTGGCTATATGTAGGCCTGCCCACGGGTCACGGGTCAACCCGTGACCCGACGGGTTTGGCCTGTTGGTGACCCCGCGGGTCATGGACCCGGCGGATCCAGGTCAAGCGGGTCAAGGGTCAATACGGGTTCGGGTCGAGGTGTTTTAAACCCGACAACCCGGCAGGTCAACCCGCCAACCCATGATAAAAACTAAAAAAAAAACTAAAATATATATTTATATTTATATTTATAACAATTATTATTATTATTATTATAAATTATAAATATAAATTATAAACAAAACTAGAATTCATATTTATAATTATAAAGATTATAAATTATAAACAAAACTTGAATTCATATTTATAAAAAATATAAATATGAACTCATATTCATATGCATTCATATGTGATATATGTGATGCATGATAAGTTTTACATGTGTTTAACTCCTTTTATAGGGTTAGGGTACTTCCACTTACCATCTTATTTTCAATGTGGGACAAAAAACCTCTCATTTTCAATGTGGGATAAAAAAGATGGAACTCACATACTAACACTCTCTTCATGTGATCATGTCACATACTCACTTAGTTTTTTTTGTTGAATTATATTTTACGCGATCCTGCAATTTCACCTATACTTATTAACTCAAGGTGACGACAAATATCTTTAATTACCTGTATGTCTGATTGGGATGGGTGATAATTAGTTCGTGTGCAAGGGGTCCAAGTAACCCTTGCAATGCTTTTGACTTGCGATCAAGTAATCACTTGTTCAATTGTTGTCTTTAGAGGATGTTCTTCAGTTGATATTCTTACTCCAGACGCATTCTTCTCCGATCAAAGATCTCAAGAACTCAACTCCGAGGGTTTTAAGTCAGGGAGAACTGCAGAGCTTTTCTACTTCTTTCTTCAAAATCGGATCCCTTCCTTGAAGGCTCAAGGAGGGTATTTATAGGGAGGCTGAGCGAGCAGCTTGCTGGCGACCTCATGGGCGAGCAAGGGACACGTGTAATACATGCTCACATGCCAGCGATTTTGAGTGTTTACACGTGGCCGTGTTAGCAGAGGGGTGTTTGGCCAGCGAGCTGCTTGCCTTCGCCTGATGGGATGAGAGGCTCGTAGGTCCTTATGACTCTAGTGGTATGTGGTAAGCGATGAGATACTAATCGCGTCGTTTATGTGTTGTTCTATTTAGGGGGGTTTTGACCATGATCTTACCATGTGTAAGACTCGCGATGCTTACTGCATTGTACGTGATGTCTTTTGATCCAACCTATTTATGATGTCATATCCTTGTTAATTAGTGGGGCTATTTTCTAGGGCATCGTCATATCTCCTCGTGATTGGATCGCGAGTGATAAAACGCTTGCGATCAGATCTCGATAAAATGATGCCTTTTGTTGATAGGTTACTTAGGTGGGCCTGACTTAGGCACCTGGCATAGGCCCAATATATCTCGACCCATTTGTAAGACGACCCCACGGAGACCTATAAGTAGGAATTCTTCTTTTGCTTTCTTCCTTATTTGCATTTTCCGAAGGTCTGTTAGGAGAGAGCAAGAGAGAAAACCAAAAAAGGCTCGTTTTTCGCAAGGGTTGTTGCCAGAGCTTGTTGAGAGACTAGATTTCTTGTTGATCTTCTCGTTGTCACTGTCCTTTCAATTTCTGCAAGTAAGTGTCCCCCGACTTCCCTTCTATTTTGTTCATTTTCTCGATTTCCCTTTTGTTATAGATTAGTTTTAGGGTGAAGGAGGAGTTGACTGGGTGGTTGAAATGCCTTCCCTCGGGGAGGGGTAAGGTGTATATGTGGTGGAGAGTGTGGTCTTTTCCCAGGGCTCCACTCTCCTCTCTCTCCTTCCTTCTTCGTGTTATGGCTACCTGAGTGGTGTTTCTAGGTTTTGACTGGTGGTGTAGTTACGCCGGGGGTGGTGCTTTCTTGGGGAATCGGGAGTTTTTCGATGTCGTAGACGAAAAAAGACTTTTCGTCTTCTCTCTTGAAAAGAGAGAAACTTTATGGAGGAGAAGAAAAAGGTATCTTTTAACCGTCATCCTCTGGGGGAAATGTCTTTTCAACGCCCCTAGATGGGGCGCATGAGGTGCCAACATGACCCTTGGAGGGTTTTTTGGCGCCAAATTTGTATGATTGCGATTTTGAAAAGGTCATTTCCCCTTGTTGATTTTCTTTCTTTACGTCTTTTCAGGAGCTTTTCTTCTTAGGATCTTATATATTTAACGATGTCAACCGAGAGCGATAGCCAAAATAAGAGTGTGGGCTACGAGGATGAGGAGATTAGCTCCTCCTGGATCAGAGATTCCACGATACAGGATGATTCAGAAGCGACGGTGTCTTCTGCTCATCTTCCGCGCCCCGAGGTGAAATCTCGCGGAGAGAAAGGAAAAAAGACAAAGATCGTGACTCCGAGGAAGATAAACAAAAATGATATGGCTGGGACTATTAAACGTCCCCTTTCAAAAGATGATCCAGAATATTGCCGCACATCTGAGTCTATTAACGATCTAGTCAAAAAGGGAGGGTTGTCTCGTGCGTCGAAGAAAAAACAAAAACTGACCCTTGTGGTCCCTCGTGATTTCGCTGTGCCTGCTTACAAGATGGAGGAAGCAGACAACTGTAGTTTCTACAAAGGTTTTACCCCTTCTCCTTCCCAGCATACCCCTACTATCTTGGAGGAGCGCGTGGCTTCTACTTTGGCTGAAACTAGGGGGAGAGATCGATTTTGGAGATTTTTCATCTTGAAATGGTGTCTCTAATCTATCCTTGGCATGCCGGAGTGGAGATAGGCTTGTCCACCGAGCATGGGGGTTGTCTAAATGCGTACCAAAATCACGTTGTCGTTCATCTGGAGAGTTTGCTCCAGGGATTTTGCCTTCCCATGCCCAGGCTTTACGTTGATCTTCTCGCGAGGATAAACTCTTGCCCTGCTCAGCTTGCCTCTAATGTCTGGATGTATCTGGCGGCCTATACCACGCGATGCGCCGCCATCAAGCAGGGGACTTCATTGGATCATCTGTTTTCAGTTCTAAACTTGCGGCATTGTCAGGACGGGCTTGTGTCTGCTTCCTTAAGTGGGAATATAGTGGAGAGGTTGTCTAGTAGGTCCGGATGGAGGAAGAAATGGTTTCTGGTCCGCGATCCGACCGGGTTTTTTTTTTTGAATTTTATTATCACTCCTGGTATATATCGGCCTCCTCCGAAAAATAAGAACATTGCGGCTGAAAGATGGAAATCTGCGTTCAGTCGCGGGGGGCTTTCAGCAAAGAGGGGTTATAGAGAGGTAGTGAACCATGCGTTCAGTCACGGGGGTGATGTCTCTGGATCAGTTCCTCCAGAATGCATATATGTCGAGTCTAAGTAATCGATGTCGATTGAAGAGTAGTCGACGTTGACTGGCTCACAGAATGGGACGTTGTCGACCCAACTTGCTTCCACCGGAGTTGGGTTAATTGGCTCGTGGGGAGGAGGGCATGGTCCTTTAGACTGAATGGAAGCCTCAAGCCTTCGGATTTCGTCTTCCAGCCGGGCTATTTCCCTTAAACGTGCCTCCTCCACTGCGATCCTATTTCTCCGTCTCAAATCTTCGAACCATCTTTCCCATTCGATATCCCCTTCAACAAAGTCTTCCATCATTGTACCTAGGCTTTGAAATCAAAATCAAATAAGCACGAATTAGTAGCAAAAGCTCGACACCTAGTTGGTACCAATGAGGTAGGTGGTGATAGGGTATGTGATAGGGTAAGAAATAAGGTATGGGCTACTCCTAGACCTGGGCAAATGCGGGCGCGGGCCGGGCTTTACCCAAAATATTGTCCCGGTGTCCCGGTGTCGCGGGCGCGGGCCGGGCTAAGCCCGCTTAACGGGTTGGATGTCGTGTCCAAGCCCGTCCGACATTGCGGGCGCGGGCTACCCGCGGGTACCCGCAAACCTAACTTTTCTTGTGTATATTCGACCCAAAAAAATAAATTTATATACTATCTGAACTATGGGTGGGCACAAATACCGCAAATTACGGGTCCGTCATAGTCCCGTTCCGATCCCAATTGGATTTGGAAAAAAATCGTGAATCTCGTCCCGGACATTATATATATAATATATTATATATACATAAATACAGTACATATATGTATATATCATACATAAATATAATGGCATATATACTGTGTGTATATATATGCATGCACAATGTATGTATATACTATGTATATATGCATACTTTACACACATTGTGTATATATACAATGTATGTATATACTTTATTTATTTTTTATAAAAATTAATAATTAATATTATTTATTATATATGTATTCTAATAAATAAAAAAAGTAGCGGGTACCCGTTACGGGCCTAGCGGCCCGCAACGGGTATATTTGTCTTCCCAATCCCGTACCCGCTGCGGGCGCGGGCCGGGCTTAGCAGCCTGCTTGGGCTTCACCCTCTACCCAAGCCTGTCCAACAAGGCGGGCGGACGGGGCGGGCCGGGCGGGCCAGCCCGCGTTTGCCCAGGTCTAGCTACTCCTAAACTCAAAACATAACTAAACCAGGCGCGGTTCATATCTCCCCAGCAACGGCGCCAAAATTTGTTAGGACGGAAACCAATATGAATAAATATGAAACGACGTTCTGTGTCGACCACAGGGAAGTGTGTCAGAGGAATCCCAAAGTGGTTGTGAAACAACGTTCTGTGTCGACCAGAAGCACTCGATATGCCAATTTGACGAGAGGGTTTCTCTACCAAATAAATTTATAGTCAAGACCCCCGCTATAGTATAGGGGAGTAAGGTTCGTCCTCAGGAGAAAAGTCAGCGGTTCTAGTTTATCGTTTTGGGGTTCGGGAGTAGCGAAAAAAGTGGATGTCGACACTGAACAGGGAGGTCGATGTCGAGTGGGTTGGGTCGACGTCGAGTAAGACTTGGTCAACGTCGAGTGGATGGAGGGAGAATGGTGGTTGATTTCGGGTAGGTTGTGCTTGATATATATGCTCGATATCGACTTGGTTGGTCGATGTCGAGTGAGAACCTATGCAGAAATATAAAACTAACGAAAACAAATAAAAATGTAAACTTCTAAGGTTAGAGATCACCACAACAATAAACATATATGTAATTCATAAATCACATAAAGATGTACGCTTTATATCAAATAACTTTCGTTATTAACAAATCGAAATATAGAGGTTTTCGCATAAACCCTAAGTGTTACTACCTTTTCTGAATTAGGATTAGTCGGCTCTCGCAAATAAACCCTAATTACTATCCAAATTCATAATAATATCATTGTCGCTTCAATATTATAAATAAGGAATTTTCTCGACTCTCGCAAATGATTAAGCACATAGGTAGATGATGATAAAGATACACAAAATCATAAATTCATAACTTAAACACACATATCTATGTTGGGATCACCCCAACCTTAGAAGATGGGAAAGTAGAAACAAAACATAATAAAACTAAAACTTTAACATAAAATAAAACCTAAACTTACAACCAATCGCTCTCTCCACTCTCTCTCTCTCCTCTTTCTTTCCTAACTATGTACGTCCGAAGACGACTTGACTTGGATGAATTAAAAATCAGCCCCTAGGGCTTTATTTATAGGGCTCAATCCTAGCTATTATAGAAGAGAGCAATATCTATCATCAATCTATATCTATCTAAAGATAAATCTTTCCTAATAAATAAATATTAAATAAATAAAATTCTCCTAGGTAAAATAGGAATTAACCCAAGAGGATAGAAGTCTTCTAAGTGATAAAAAGATCTTCAACTTCGTGCTCAAGTAATCTCCCTTGAATTCGGACTCCAAAAAACGCGTCGGATCCTTCTGCAGAGTCACTCGATATCGAGTCAAATGATTCGATATCGACTCATGTTGTGCTTGTCGAGTGATCTTCATGTCGAGTCGAGTGAATATTCACTCGATATCGAATGGTAGACACGATATCGAGTCATCTTCAGTCGATATCGAGTGCACTGTCACCTTTCAGCATTCTGCTCCGTTTTGAAACGCACTTTCCCGAGTCCTCATTCGTCCGATTGACGCATATGAATATGCGTTAGAAAGATCTTTTCGAGGGCTGCAACTCTCATGCAAACATTAGAATTTGATTCAAAATGATGAATGGCAAAAAGTGAGCTTTTCTACAACTGCATCATCCTGCGCTCTTCCTTAGCTTCTCAAATGTCTTCATGGTTTTCCTTTAAGCTCCAAAGTGCGTCCGATTTCTGCGAAATTAAACAAGAACTTGTGTAGATCTCCATATATTGCAAATAAACATAAACTACACAGATCTCATGCTTTTCCAATATAAAAGCATAAAATATAGACAGAAAGTGAAGTAAAAGTAGATGCAAAACATGGCAAATTGAGCGCAAATCACCTTCCTCCTCGCTCCTCCCCATCGCCTGTGTCAACCGCCGGCCTCAGGTCTCTTCCGGTCGGTCTCTCTCTTTTCGACCTCCCTAGTGTCTTCCTCCTCCTTGGCAGATCTTCTGGAAATGGTGCTCACAATATCGAGCTTGTTCTCCTTGCTTTGGACCCAAGTTTGCCTTGGGCTCAAATGAGCCCGTTGGGGAAAAATTTATATAAAAAAAATAACATAACTTATAAAAAAATAATAAAAAAATAAAAATAAAAATATCGAGGTTGTGTATATAATTTTATCGGAAATTTCGCTTGGTACCATTGAGGTATTGTTTATTTCATGCGGTGTACAAAAAATTCACTAAATTCGCACAGTACCCCTGAGTTTTGTGTGTATTTTGCGTCGTGCCCTTGTTGAGTTAAAACTAACAGCGTCGTTTGTTTCTTCTCATGTGTTCAATTCCATAAACGAGTCACATAAGAACAAAGGAAGGAGAGACCGACCGGACATGAACCGCCGGCGAAGAGAGCCCGAGGCCACCGGAAGGAGGGTGGAGAAGGAGAGCGACCCGAGTTTATGTAAATTTTCCCCGCACCTTTGCACAGTTAAAATTAACAGCCCTCCCTCACCTGTCCCTTTGTTTATTTTGATTAAAACGCAGACATAGAGAAACGAAAAAAAATGATGAAGGAAACTGGAGAAGGGGAAGTAGAAGGAGAGGCGAACCTTGAATCGGCGACAACCAAGGCAGTCGTCGGGGGCATCGGTAGGGGTGGTGGAGGCGCCGCCGCCAGGTATGTCGAATTAGGGTTTCAAATTGGGTTTGCACTTTGGGGTTTCGAATTAGGTGTTGCAATTTGGGGTTTTGAATTGGGTTTTGATTTGTGATTAGTTCGAATTAGGGTTGAGAATTTGAGTGTGAGGAATTACATATTGTTAAACTAGTAAATCTGTGGATGAAAGCAATTGATATCATGGGAGAATGAAGATGGGAAGGATGAGATTCCTGAGGCAGTAGCGAAAGAATACAAGAAGAATAAAGGGACAATGAGCAGTATTGAAAGTAGTAAAATGGATGAAAAATTACCAGGTAATTTTTCGATATAGAAAGAGTATTATATCTTTGTACATGACACTAATATTCATCGAAAGAACAACACTGCTTATCTAGAATGAACATATATTTCTCAATTGTATGTTACGTTGATGCCATAGAATCTATATTATAAACCGATTCAACTATTCAAGTCTCTCTGTGTTTGTGAAAGGCAAGTGTTGCAGATTGCTGTTTTTATTAAGATCCTATTGCCATCCTCATTTCTGTCTTTGCTTGAGGGTATTGCCTATTGATTGATTTATCAATGGATCTTAGCAATGAAGTGAGATTGGTAGGTTTGATTTCAGAGGATGAAAATGGGAATGGTGATGTTTCGAAAGCCTATATGGAGAAAGCAAAAGAGTATAAGAAGAATAAAGAAGCAGTGAGCAGTGGCAAGAGTAATGATGGGGCAAATGGAGATATGAAGGATTACTTTGGAAAGAAGGAGCTCAAGATTTCTAAAATGGATTTCATTGGGCTTGATTTTTCAGATAAAAAGGAATGGAGAGGATTGCCTCCTGGTTTGGTTCCAGCTCCAAATCCATTGCTGGTTTCATATTTGTTATGATTGGGTCCATAAATCTTGTGCTTCACCTTGATGTTATGCCCTTGCTTGTTTTCGAAAATCTGTCTGTTGTACATTTTTTACTGATTTTTACATTGTGTTACTGCTTTTGCAATGCGTTACAGAAAATCGGTGACAGCAATGAAGACGGAACATGCTAGTCTCTTGTTTTGAAAATTTTGGCCTATTAGCTCAACCGGTAGAGCATTGTGCTTAGGCACAAGATGTGGGTTCGAATCCCACATAAGCCACAAATTCATTAGAAATTGCACCAAGCCTATGCGGGATTTGACATTCTCTTTCGCGTTCATCCAACCTTCTGTTTAACTCAAATCACTTGCCACTTGAATGTTCCAGTTTGTTCGAAGATGCATCGAAGGACAATGAGGCACAGTGGCTTCATATTTAGTTTGGATTACTAAACACTAAGTTTTGATGAGGATTTCGGAAATGAAAGCTCAGTTTCGACAAGGATTTCGGAAATGAACCCCCCAATACAAAATAGGCAAAATCACGAGCTATAAAGGTATGCTTTCAGTGGGGTTGATATAAGCATATGCGGGATTTGAACCCGCATCTTTGTGCGTGAGCACAATGCTCTACCATTTGAGCTAATACGCTTAAAATTTGTTAATGGATAGAATTATTGCATAAAAATATGAAATCATGACAATGCCATGACGATTGTGAATCGAAGCTATTAATCACTATAGGAAATTAAACAAGCAGGATAAAATAGCCGGCAATTACCAGGTGTACATACTATCGTCTTTGTTAAGAGCCATAATGGATTAAACCATAAAAATTTCAATTGTAATCACCTCACTTTGGGAGATAGCATATACTATATGTGCCCACAAATTGCACATTTCCTTCTTTTGGCAATCAACAATATATAATATGCCCTAGAAACTTTATGGAACCCAAAAGCACAAATCGAAAATTAACTCTAAAATATAATAAAAATTTGAATCTTAATATCAACAAATCCTCAAAATAGCTTAATCTTATCATCTATAAACTGGCTTATAAAGATGGGCACATAGCTCTGAGGAATGAGAAGACTGGCATTTGTATCACATCCAAATTTAGAGAACGGATTCTAACCCTAACCCTCCCACTCAAATTCTAAACCCTAACACTCAAATTAGTCCATTGTAATAAGAATTTCAAAATCATAATTTGACAGACACAATTAAATCCCAAACACTTATCACAAACTCAAAACCTCCACTCACAATATGAGTATTTCACATCACACATTTACAAATTGTAATAAAAATTGCAAAGACAAATGCACAGAGGTTATATTTAACCTGTACTACTGTACAATGTGTTATTTCAATTGGTTTCCTTCAAAAAAATATACAAGTTCAGCAATCTGTAAAATGTCTTATTCCAATTGTTTCATCCACAAATTTACAAGTTCAACAATTCCTCATCTCAAATTCTCAGCCCTAATTCAAACTAATCACAAATCGAAACCCTAAATCGAAACCCCTATTTGCAAACACAAATCCAAATTGTTGAATTTGCAAACAAAAATTCAAACCCAAAATCGACATACCTGGCTGGCTGGTTGGCGCCTCCAACATCACCTCCAGCGAGTCATGCAGCGTCTCCACGGTCTCCACCACCCTAGCAGCGCCTCCGACGACTCCTTGGTTGTCGCCGATTCATGCTCTCCTTCTTCTTCTCCTCCAGGTCTAGCGTCGCTCTCCTTCTCCAATTCCTTCGTTTTTTTTTGTTTTTGTGTTACCTCAGGGATACGTCGTCGCTCTCCTTCTCCACCTCTCCTTTCGCCTGTGGTCGTGGGCTCTTTGGTTGCCGACGACTCGTGCTTCTCCAATCGGCCTGAGCGTTTCTCCGAGTCGCCTCTCTTTTCTTCATTTCTCCTGTGGTCTTCAGATGGAACAAACGGAAGAGGTGAGCTGTGTTAGATTTAACGGTGTAGGGGCACGGGGCGAAATACTTACATAACTCAGGGTATCAAGCGAATTTAGTCAATCTTTTGTACACCACGTCAAATTAACGATACCTCAGGGATACCAGACGAAATTTCCGTAATTTTATTTATATACGCCCCTCCTTTGAGGAATCCACCCGAAAGAGTCTGATAAAAATCTCGTAAAGGTCTTGATAAAATCCCGAAAGGGCTTTCTAGTGCGTTTTTTACGAGGGCGGTTCTCGGCTACGTTTCTGGTTGATGTTGGCGGTCCTAGTCTGAGTTGGGCCTCTGGTGTCCGGTGTCGGGTCTGGCTGGGGCCGAGACGGTGTGCATCGTGGCGACTCCGTGTTCCGATTATTTCCTTGGAGGTTCGTCTTCACCGGCCTCAGGGACTCCTGATGTGCCGCTGGCCAGCGGTATTTTCGCTTGGTGGCGCTTGGCTCCGGGTTTAGTCCACGTTGTCCTCAGCTTTTTTGGATTAGACTTGTTTGTTTGACTGGGACAAGCTTGTTTGCCGCTTTTTGTAATGCACCGTTTCTTGTTTCGTTGTATGTTTAGACGGTTCACCGTCTACCTACTTTGTCAGCCTCTCTAGTTGTTAGGTTTGTCTGGTCCTCGTATTATTACTTAAATATATATATATATATATATATATATATATATATATATATATATATATATATATATATATATATATATATATATATATATATATATCATTACCTTTTTTACCGTCTCGTCGTCATGACAGACTCTTTGCTTGACTAGACTACTCTTCTGATGTTGGTAACGTCACCTACGTAGCCATCCTAGAGTCCGGATCCTCTACAACCCCCGGTGCACCGATGAAATTATTTAGAATATAATTTTATGTTAAAAAAATTTGCAACAAGGTCATCCGTTCCTCGAAAGGGAGCTTTAGTTCGTCGCGACTAAGATTCACGCTTCGTAAACTTTCTTCTGAGATACTATTTCTAATACTTGCTGGTATATGGTCTCTCAGGTAATCCAGCGCCTTCTCCCTGGCCTCTTTCTCATCGCTGTATTTAGACCTAAATCGTGCAAACACCTCCTTCGGTTCTTCCTCTTCCTCCTCCTCTTCCACCTTCAACTTCTTCGGATCTTCCTCCTCCTCTCCCACCTTCAACTTCTTCGGATCTTGCTGCTCCTCGCCTG